>OX328130.1:9221557-9309057 GCA_946811695.1 Gonocerus acuteangulatus
GAATTGACTGGCGCGACACCCGCGGATTAGCCGATTCCGCGGATTAGGCGATCCCGCGGACAACACGCAAAAATTCTAAAATGGAGACATACAACACAGGGATGTTACTGGAAAATGTTTATTTAGTAATATTAAAATGTGAAATATGAAAATATAATATGAAGAAACAATAAATATGAAAATAATTAAAATTAAACATATTTACGTAATACACATACATGTATGGTACAATTTACTTTTTCAGAAAAAAATCCGTTAAAAGTGTTTGTTGTTTTGAAGCAAAACATCTCTTCTTGACTTGATTCTGAAGTTTTTTCAACCCCATTTTATCACACAGTGATGCATCATCTTGTTCTTCCAGATATTGAATTAGTCCATTAACGTGTATTAGGGCTTCGTCATGACTTACTTTCTTTTTGGTGTTATCCTCCTCTTCTTCCTCACTCTCCTCTAATTCAATACCTCATACTCTATCTATTATTTGTTCATCAGTAAGATGTTCGAATCCTGGATCACTGGCATCGCAATTAATCCACTCAACAATATTTCTTACATCGACATCACTTCCTCCAGCAACTGATTTCGCTAAATTTGCTAAATCATTAGCAGAAACTTCCTCTTCTTTATCGGAAGGCTCTACTCAAGTATTTTATACATTTGGTAAAATTTTCCTCCAGGACTTTACCAACGTAGTTTGTTTTACTGACTCCCAAGCAGTGTTTATGTCATAAATGCTGTCGAGAATGGTATAATCTTTCCAGAAACCCTGAAGATCATTACCCTCTTCAATCCTTTTTTTTAAACAAATTTGTTCTATATTTTTTTTTTTCATCAAAGCAATTACTCCCTGGTCCATTGGTTGGATAAGAGCAGTGACATTTGGAGGCAGAAAACTGACGAAAAAATTTCCACAGTCCGATAGTAAAATATTTTTCGATGGGTGTGACGGGGCGTTGTCAATAAGCAGCATGGCTTTTTGGGGTAGGTTTCTTGATTTTAAAGTTCTTTCACTTGAGGGATGAATTTTTTATGAAACCACTCTTTAAACATTTGTTGGTCCATCCAGCCTTTCTTCTGATTAAAATAATGTACTGGTAGGTTTTCGGCCCTTGTCCCTTTAAAAGACCGCGGTTTTTTTGACTTTCCAATAACTACCAGTTTTAGTTTGTGAGAGCCTGTTCCATTGCTGCATGTCATTATAGTAATGCGCTCTTTACTGGACTTATGGCCTGGAGCTTGCCTCTCGCTATCAAATGCCAGTGTTCGCGTTGGCAAACATTTCCATAGCAGCCCTGATTCGTCAGCGTTATACAGCTGTTCGTAACAAATTCCTTCTGACTGAAGGAGCTGTTCAAACTCTGTTTTAAAATTTTCTGCTGCCTGCTGGTCGTTACTTAATTTCTCGCCGTAAAGTCCGATTTTCCTTATCCCGTGGCGCTGTTTAAACCTCGTCAACCACCCTGATGATGCATTAAATGTTCCCTCTAAACCTACCATTACAAAAAACTGTTTAGCTTTTTCAGCAACAATAGGCCCAGAAACAGGAGTTCCCTCAATTCCAACAGTGCAGCATCTAGCACTTCATAAGTGCTCCTTCTCATGGTTTTTCTTTTTCTTCATCGATGAAGAGTTGCCTGATGAGGATGCAAATTGCAATAATTTATCTTTTTGCTTAAAAATGTCTCGAACAATTGTTTCTCCTATTCCATATTGCAAACAAATGTGGTTCCTAGATTCGCCATTTTCGAGTTTTTTTATTAATTCGAGTTTCTCTTGAATCGATAAAAACACTTTTTTCCTTTTATCGGTCATTGTTAAATAAAATAACGATAACTACTGTCAGTAATTCAAACACACGAGCGAAATGAACTACTAGACGGCAATGCGACAGAAACTAAACTGATATGAGAAGAGTTTGGAAATGAAAATTAGATTCTGATCTTATTAGAAAATGTATGGAAAAAGGAAGGATGAGGTAAGATATTTCTGAGAAAAAAAGACTAATTCATTCTCAGGCAACACCTGGATAATTTGATTAAAGAGAATTGAATCTTTCTATTTAATGTGTTTCCTCTCTACTACAGTTCCTTAAGACCTAACTCTTCAAACTTATTCTGTATAAAAACTTTTCTTATTCAAACATTAAAAAAAAAAAAAAATCCATGGATGAGCGCGGAATAGCCGAAAAGCGGAATATCCGCCCGCGGATTATCGAGAGTTTACTGTATATATATATATATATGGGGGCGTTCAAAACCCGAGCGCGCTCTAAAGATTTTGTCTTCTAGTGCTGCCGTTCGAGGGTTGGAGTTGGGGTCCCAGATCGTCCCTAGGCTCACCCAGCCTTTAATTAAATTAATTAATAATGGGTACCTTGGGTGCTACTATCTCCGTAGTGTGCCGTATGGTCAAGAATCAGATTCCTCTACAGTATCTGCCCCTCTGAGCCCTTGTGGCCTGTTACGGGACTGATTTATATATATATATATATATATATATATATATATATATATATATATATATATATATATATATATATATAGAAGACTCCTCCTAATCCGGTGTCGTCGGGACCGGGTTACATTCGGATTAGAGAAATCGCCGGATTAAAGAATTCAGTTAGAATCGATTACTTATGTATTTGAAAAAGCTAATTTTTTCAGGATATAATAATATCTACCATTTTTAATATCGCGTATTTAAAATATTACACATTATTAAAATACCTTAAAAACTTGCACTTCACTCGCGATGAATGTACGAAGTAGTCTGGCTAAAATCAGGCGTGTCAGCGATGTGAAAGAATGTTACTTAGTGGAAACATTTATGTTCTTTGTCGAAATACAAGTTCCAGCCTCTAAAACGAAACATATCGTCGATACAAAAGCAAACTAACGAATATGAAAATCAACACTTTTCAGAGTGGAAAAGTATTTATTCATAACTTTTTTTTGGACAGTCAAGTATTCGGCAGATTTGACCTTTTGATAGTGGAATACTTTCCCTTTAATAGAGTGAAGTCAGATTGAAGAATTTGCCGTAAATAAGTCCAGCAGAAATTATTAAAGATGAACAATGAAAGATGCATTTTTACATATTCGTTAGTTTGCTTTTGTATGGACGATATATGCCTTATTTGACTTCTATTCAATGAAATATCAGGATCTAGGCTAGCCAGGAAGGGAAGGTTTTCTAGGAACCCTCGAGCCGGTCTAGTTCCGGTCAGTTCCGAGATCTGTCGTTCATTCCTCTAGGAGACCGTCGGATTAGAGAGAGCGACGGATAAGAGAACGTCGGATAAGGGAGAGTCTACTGTATTTATATACCTAGCTGTGCCGGCGCACAATTTTGACTGCGCACACACTTTTGTTGGCTTGAACTTTTATAGATTCTTAAAGTTTTTTTTTAATTAAACATAAAAAAAAAAATTAAAACATTCATAACGAAAATCGCTCAAAATCGCTTAGAAATCTACCACCACAGAAATTAACTAGAAGGTCTATAGTTTACTTTCCATTAATAATTACCTGCGGGCTCGTGCCGGTTTACGAGAAAAAAAATGTTTTTTAATTTTTTTCTTTTAGCTCTTGCTTTTTATTTCAAATGTTGTCCCTATAAATTCCAGTTTCTTTGTTTTAAATTTTTGTTTATGCTTTATGAACGTATTATTGTCCTTAATCCCCATGAAATATGAAATATGAACAAAAATCCGGGCATATGGACAATGGATGGATGGATGGATTGGGCTTTAGGGCAAACAGCTTTCAGAGCATCATTGCCCGATCTCATTTATGTCACACTCACGTTTTTATTTTCTCGGAAAACATATACTTATGGTTTACAGTTATTATTATTTATTTTCTTGCTTTATTTTTTATTTTTATTTTTTATTTATTTTTATTTTTTTTATTTTTTTATTTTATTTTATTTTTTTTTACTAGTATAGAAACTTCTATTTGAATGAATCGTATTTCTTTAGATATTCACACATTTATATATACATACACACATGCACACATATACTCATCCACACACATATATATATATATATACACATACACACATATATATATATATACATATATATATATATATACATACATACACATACACATATACATATACACGCATAAATACTTTTTAAATATAAGTAATAATTTTTTTTTTTTTTAATTATTCCTTATTCTTTTTTTTATTTATTTATTTACTTTTTGTATATATATATATATATATATATATATATATATATATACATTTTTTTTTTTTTTTTTATATTTCGTTGTATAATTCAACTTTTTTTAGAAAACTTATTATTTCATCCAGCATATTTGCATTGTCTGCTAATGCCTCTCTTATGTCTGGAGGGATATGGACAATGGATTCACGATCTTGTACTCGAAAATATTCCTTAGAAAAAGGAGTTCTGTGTGCGTGAAACATATCGTATGTTTTTTTGGAAATTGGCGTCCGCGTTGGATAAAATCGAATAGGAATCTATCTGACTTTTTAAAAGGTAACGAAAATTGGATAAATTTAGATTTTGTTGTTTTTCGTGAATTAAATTTTGATCTACTTTTCTCGTCTTCGTCATCCTTATCTTCTATTATGAAGATCTATTTTGATTTTGTAGATCGAACAATGTTAATTTTAAGGATTTTGACACGGCTTTGGAAAAATGGACTTACTTGGTTTGCGATTACGTGCAGTGCGATAAACGTTTTCCTGGAGAAATTAAAGAAATGGTGCTACATTTTCGACTTAAACTCTCTGGAACCATTCTTGAGGAAAAAACACGAATGGTTGGCAGGTACTTAATTTGTCCAAATATATATTCTTAAGAACTTCCATCTTTGTCCACTCCAGGTATTCCTACTAGACCAAAATCATTCGAGCATTTTTTCAAACAGACGAAAACGGATTTAGTTTAAATAAAAACACATTCAAATCTGAAAATTCTCGTTATAAATATTAAAAATAAATAACATTTGAAATTTAAGGAATATTATATATTCTTCCAACTTAAAATTCTTATTATTATACTAAATAAATCTTTCTTTTTAATTTTGACGACAAGATATATTTTTCTTTTTAGTTTTAGTTTGTGAACTTATGAAAAAAATAACGAGATACATGCAGTGTTGGGCAAAACTAACGTTAGTAAACTAAACTAACGTTAGTTTTCCCTAACTAAAACTAAACTAATGTTATATTTTTAGTTTTAGTTTTAGTTTAGTTTTAGATTTGTATAATTATTAATCATATGGACTCCGTTTTTAGTAATGCAATTAGTTTAGTTTAGTAAAAGAGACCTAAATTTGTGATTTTAGTTTAGTTTTAGTTTTTAGTTAACTAATTTAGTTTATCAAAGAACATATGTTTTCAAATTACGAGAAAAAGCCACAATTTCTTATTCTTAAGCTTAAGTTCTATTAGTTTTAATAATTTACTTAATTATCGAAATAACATATGATTTATATTAATTCATGTTATTTTAGTAAAACTAAACTAAACTAAACTAAACTAAATTTTTAGTTTAGTTTTTAGTCAATTCCCAAAGATTTAGTTTTAGTTTTAGTTTAGTTAAAATCCATTAATTAGTAAAATTTTAGTTTTAGTTATTTTTTAGGTTGCAATTTTTAGTTTAGTTTTAGTTTATTCCAAAAAGTGAATTTAGTTTTAATTTTAGTTTTAGTTTTTAGTTTTGCCCAACTGTGGATACATGCAATAATATCTATCTAGTACATTTAAAAGTCATGCTACCCATTATATCGAAACTGGTCAAATTGCTGATAATGTAGTCGATTAGAGTATTGGATTAGCTTTCAAACGACACCAGAAGCAATACTCTAGGACCATTAGAACCGGAGATATTAATGCATGTCGGGGTCCCCCGTGGTCTAATGGCTAGCGCCTTGGATTCATAAGCGAGAGATGGTGGGTTCGATTCCCAGCCTCCGGCAGGAATTTTATCATCCCATGGCTCGCTGGTAAAATTCCTCGCTGCACCCTGGATGTCGGCGCTAACGACCTAGATGTAGATGCGCCGTTAAAAAAAAAAAAAAAAAAAAAAATAATAAAAAAAAAAAAAAAATAAATAAAAATGCATGTCCGGCCTACCCTTTAACTCGCCCCACTGTGCGGCGGCTTCGTCCGGGTGGAATAGTGACTTGGGCGGATTTTTTTTTATATATCTTTTACACATGCATGAAATGGCTTGATATGTTACATCAATTGAATCCGTAAGTCCTTGAAGTAGGTTTCCATTTTACCTGAAGTGGCTGTTTTTGAAGATATAAGGGCTGAGAGCCCCCTATAAATTACTAGAACAGTGCAAAACCATATATATCTAGGCGCACGGTAGTGCGCCAGGCCATGTTCCGGCCTAAGCATACTGTGTGTATATTACAGGCGGTCTTAGAGCTGATTTTTACCCTCTCATAACTTTCAACCAGGTAAAAAGATAAAGATATGAAATTTTACTACTAGATGTGAGTAAAACTGGAATTTTTCATAATTCTACATCGAATAGTTTCTGAGATATAAGCGATCGAAAATCGGGATTAGTAACTGGATATAAGTATTTTTATTGTTGTTTTTAAAGGTCAGTTGAAGTGTCTTTTCTGTTCTTAGTAAGTAACAATGAGGTCTTCCAAGTAATGAACTTGGACATTTCTTTCTTGTATCATCTCTTGTATTGGCAAATATATGTTTGGTTGAATTATTGCACCAACTCATACTACTGTTTTGGAGTGTAAAATGCTAAGGCGTTTATGGGGGGTTTTAGGAGGGGATATTTTTGAGGAAGGGAGTGTTTCTATGTGGGGGCAGGAACTTGGCCTCTATTTCACATTTATGTTTTTTTTTTTGGGATATATATTATTAACAGAATTAAGGATTCGGGGGGGGGGCGAGGTTAGCTCAGTGGTAGAGCACCGGACTAATAAGTTGGAGGACCTGAGTTCAAATCCCGAGAAAACACTAAAGATTTTATCTTCTAGTGTCTTAAATCATGGGTTGAATTCGGCCTCCCTGACCGTCCCTAGGCCAACCCAGCCTTTAATAAATTTATCAATGGGTACCTTGGGTGCTAATGACTCTAGCAGTCGGAGCAGCCAAGGGGAAAATCAGGCGGCCGGCGTACATAGTACTGACCACACTATCTCCCTAGTGTGCTGCATGGTCATGAATCAGATACATCTACAGTACCTGCCCCTCAGGGCCCTCGTGGCCTGTTACGGGACTGATTTTTTAGAATTATGGATTCGAAGAGTAAAGGATTAAGGCAATCTTAAACATCCTCAGAAAACAGCCCTAATTAATTTACCACTCGATAGATAACCCTTTTGGATCCGATTCCTTTTTGGAAATCCAATATTTTTGCAGTATTTGTGATCTGTAGTGCAACGGTATAGCCATGTTTCAACTACAGCAATTATCCCGGACCGAAACGCCAATTATTGGGCCAACAGAGCGATGGAAATGTTCATTGGAACACGTTTCTGAATAATTGGATCCAAAGAGTTCCAACAAGTTGATAGCGAGTAAACGCATCACCCATGCACGGCCAGCTATTTCATGCCTAAAGCTTGATTCGGTTCGTGACTAACAGCAAACCGTTTACTTCATTTCTTTTGGTCCTCTATTGATAATGCCAGTTACCCATTTGATTAACTCTTTGGCTTCCTTCCTTTAGATACAAAAACGTTTCACACGCAAAACTTTCGTCATTCTGCGTTTTTCCATTCCGGTTACCGAAATTCACAGCCGTTTTCGATATATTAAGGAAAATGTACGAAATTCCCAAAACATTTCATGTCCATATAATAAATAACACATTTTATTCTAATCCTACCTTAACTCCAAACGAAACAAAAATTGAAAAACCTTTGTTTATATGAATTTTAAACATGCAGAAAATATTTTAACTTAATCCGATGATTCTAAGTACCCCTAACCAATAACTTTATTCGATAACTTTTTTACCTTTTTTCTCGAAGGCGGTTAAACTTTTCACAAATTTGGCTATTAACGCCGTGCTATCTACAGGTTGCCACCCTTTTATAATGCCAACAGCACGTGGTCGTTGGCGTTAAACCTATTGCCTTAAAAAGTGACGTTATTCGTTTTCCTATGTTAAGAAACGAGTACCTGCAAGCATATGAACCCGAAAACTTTAACGGATTTTTTTACGCAATTTTCGCTCCAAAAGCCATGTGCCGGTGGACGGAATCTGCTGGTTATAGGAACTTAACCTTTGTATAATTCCCACTCTAGCTGATGGCTTTTTTATGGAAATTGAAACAGCTTCAGACCTAACCTGGTTAGAAAAGGGAGGTAACCAGTAGATAACTTGTACTAAACATAGGTTTTTCTGTTGTTTTTTTTTTTTTTTTCTTTTTTTTTTTTTTTTTTTTTTTTGTTTTGTTTTCTGGCGTGTCAATCTTTTTGGTCATTAACGCCATTTCTTTGAGAAGCGAATAATCTGTGATGGTTGTAATCATCAAAGTTTATTCGCGAACATATACATTCCCATTAATAAGCAGTATAATATTACATGAGTCTGATAATGCCAATAATTATTTTTAAGGGGTCTCCCGTGGTCTAATGGCTAGCGCCTTGGATTCATAAGCGGGAGATGGTGGGTTCGATTCCCAACCTCCGGCAGGAATTTTATCATCCCACGGCTCGCTGGTAAAATTTCTCGCTGCACCCTGGATGTCGGCGCTAATGACCTAGATGTAGATGCGCCGTAAAAAAAAAAAAAAAAAAAAAAAAAAAAAAAAAAAAAAAAAAAAAAAAAAAAAAAAAAAAAAAAAAAAAAAAATTTTTAAATGAATCTTGTGAGGAGCCATTCTCTTCAATGAGCAGCATATCTTTCAACTTGGTGATTTTGATTTTAGTTATCTTGGGACTGATTAAATTTTGCTGATAAATTCTGCCTCTTCCAAAAAGTCAAGAAGTCTTGCTATTTGTTTGGGGTCATCGGCTAATATTTCATCAATAGAGTCTGGTAGTTGACGTTGTTCTTATAAATGTTCATAAACCCTACAATTCGTCAAAATATGCTTTACTGTGAGTTGCACATTGCACGACCCGCATACTGGGGGGCGCATTCTTTGACACGAGGAAGGAGTGAGTGAGGTTTGTGTGACCTATTCTTAACCGGGTCAACACCACTTCTTTTCTTCTTGACTCTTGAATTGATGTTTTCTAAGGCTTAAAACTTCTATATATATATATATATATATATATATATATATATATAAAAAAAAATCAGTCCCGTAACAGGCCACGAGGGCCCTGAGGGACAGATGCTATAGAGGTATCTGATTCATGACCATACGGCACACTAGGGAGATAGTGTGGTCAGTACAATGCTCCGGCCGCCTGATTTTCCCCTTGGCTGCTTCGACTGCTAGAGTCATTAGCACCAACCAAGGTACCCATTATTAAATTAATTAAAGGCTGGGTTGGCCTAGGGTCGGTCAGGGAGGCCGAATTCAACCGGTGAACGAAGACACTAGAAGAAAAAATCTTTAGTGCTTGCTCGGGATTTGAACTCAGGCCTCCAGCTTATCAGTCCAGTGCTCAACCACTGAGCTAACCTTGCCCCCAAAACTTCTATATATGGAGGTTAAAACTATTTATTTATTTAAATTTTAACATACATTTTTAATTAACTACGAATTTCGGGACGGATTATCTATAGGTTTCCACCCTTTTCTAGCCAGAATAGGGCTGAGGCCTTTCCTTTTTTCTAAAGATAAGCCACCACTTCTAGTGGGAATAAAACCCACGACCCTTTGGCACGGAGTGTTAAGTGCTCACGCCTTAACGCTCAAGGCTACCGGGCCTCCAGATAAATATTAAAAGTTCTTAGTCGTTAGCTTTCCATAATAATCGACGTATGGACTTCGGAGTATCCCATGAAGTCGTATGGTGTACATCTTGTACGTATACTCTACGGAGAGTGGAATTTAAGACTATGAAATAATATTAACGGAAGTAGTCAAGAAACCTTATTAGATGATGGAGAATGTAAAAAAAGGCATAAATATCCTAAGTTTATTAGGTTTTTATTAGGATATTCCATTAATTATTTTACTATAATAAAAGAAGTTTTATTGTTATTGTTGAATTGTCATGTTTAGTATACCACCAGACTCTTCACAATAGGCAGTCATGTCTTTATCGTCGATCAGTGCTCTCAAGGTAACTTCAGTTTTTCACATTTTATACCTTGTATATATATATATATATATATATATATATATATATATATATATATATATATATGTTTGATGTTATTTTTCGTCGCTGGGATAGTGGGGAAATTCCCTTGGCTACCACCGAGGAAGAAACAAGTACCTGGCTGAAGAAGATGGAGATGAATCCATCGAAATATTCCAGGAAGAAGTGAGGAGGAGTACCACCGCTGGAGAAAAATGCCGTTCCATACAAATATATATATATATATATATATATATATATATATATATATATATATATACATATATACAGGGTGTCCCGTAAATGTCTAGTCATATTGTGGGAGGAGATAGAAGACCCTTAGGGGAACAAAAAATGTTCTATGACGATTTTCCTAATTCTCGCCCATAAGGAAGAAAACGTCGTTTTATTGTTTTATCGAGACAAACGTGGTTTTTAGAAGAATAATCGTTGTAGCTCCGCCCCAGGTGATTCTACTAGAAAGGGAGTGGAACCAATCGAAAGCTGAGTAAATTTACTATAAGTCTAGTTGGGAGTAAACGTAAACATGAATGAATGTAAGTATGTATATCTTACCAAAAGAAAGCTATTCTAAATTTCCTGACATTTTCTTGATATTTCTTTCCAGCGTTACTCCTCAATGGGCAGGATTTGAGATTTCCGGGTTTCCGAAAAACTTCTTCATTTAACCAGCTTTCCATTCATGTATCACAACCCTGTGTTATTGTGTATGTGAACGATATAAGAACAAAAGTTTAAAAAAAAACATGGATCTGTGAAAAGAATATTATATTTTTTTCTTCAGTTTATTCAAAAAGCTGAAGCGAAATATTTATTTTTATAAATGTTTACATAAATATTAAGTAAATATTTACTTAGAACAATTAAAAAAAATACTTCCACAAATATAAAATAAAAACCTAAAACAGTAAATAAATAAAATACACGTATTTTGAATTTGTTAATTACAGTAACTAATATTGGGTCCAGGAGGTGGTCATGAACGAACCCCAACCATACACTAACCTAAAAAATTACTATTTTTACCTAGATCACGCAATTGAACACATTTTTACAGGTATTTATATTTTTTAAAACAAATGCTTTACCTTGAATTGATACTGATGGCTATGCTTGTGAAACTCAGTGTTATTCTCGTGAGCCCACGCGCGTTTGTTGTGGTAATTAAATATCCTACACGTATACCTCATAAATAAGATGTACATAGTCCTGTAAAAATGTGTTCAAATGCGTGATATAGGTAAAAATAATAATTTTTGAGGTTAATGTATGGATTGGGTTCATTAATGGCCACCTCCTGGACCCAGTATTAGTTACTGTAATTAACAAATTCAAAATATGTGTATTTTATTTATTTGCTGTTTTAGGATTTTTTTTATATTTGTGGAAGTAATTTTTTTTTATTGTTCTAAGTAAATATTTACTTAATATTTATGTAATCATTTATAAAAATAAATATTTCGCTTCAGCTTTTGAATAACCTGAAGAAAAAAATATAATATTCTTTTCACAGATCCATGTTTTTTTTTTAAACTTTTGTTCTTATATCGTTCACATACACAATAACACAGGGTTGTGATACATGAATGGAAAGCTGGTTAAATGAAGAAGTTTTTCTGAAACCCGGAAATCTCAAATCCTGCCCATTGAGGAGTAACGCTGGAAAGAAATATCAATAAAATGTCAGTAAATTTAGAATTGCCTTCTTTTGGTAAGATAGACATACTTACATTCATTCATTTTTACGTTTACTATCAACTAGACTTATAGTAAATTTACTCAGCTTTCGATTGGTTTCACTCCCTTTCTAGTAGAATCACCTGGGGCGGAGCTACAACGATTATTCTTCTAAAAACCACGTTTGTCTCGATAAAACAATAAAACGACGTTTTCTTCCTTATGTGTGAGAATTAGGAAAATCGTCATAGAACATTTTTTGTTCCCCTAAGGGTCTTCTACCTCCTCCCACAATATGACTAGACATTTACGGGACACCCTGTATATATATACAGGGTGTCCCAAATAAGACGGCTCAAACTAATTTTGCGGCCAAACGGTTGGTCTGAGAAAAAAATTTCAGAGGCAAAAGTTGTAGGGCTTGACTTAAGCTTTCTAAATATGTCGATTATTTAACATATTGACTGCGCATGTGCGCTCGGCGCTAGATGAAATGTTGGGGTTTGCAGATGACCCCTATTATTATGCACATCATTTTAAAGGGAATTAAAAAACAAACCCTTTGCTGCAAACCGCACTTCGATATCTTTAAAACCAAATGAGTTTCGTGCGATTCAAATTTTATTGTTTTAAATTAAAACGATTTTTTGGAAGGACTTACAGAGATCGGTTATGAATATGTGATGCATGACTTTGAGGTATTTTTTCCTCAACTTTCTGAAAACAATATGGCCGATCCTCTAAAAGAAATATTTTTCCTAATAACTTTAATAAAATTGAAAATAAGACATATTTTTTAAGTATTTATTCTTTAGGGATTAACTAAGCTAAATCTGATCATTAATGTTATCTATCTAATCCTTTGGATCCGATATTCCTTATTGGATTATGGTTCAGTATTTTGCTTTTGTTCATTATTAATGTAATAATCGCTTTCAACCATGAAATCAAACTCATTTGATTTTAAAGATATCGAAGTGCGGTTTGCAGCAAAGGGTTTGTTTTTTAATTCCCTTTAAAATGATGTGCATAATAATAGGGGTCATCTGCTAACCCCAACATTTCATCTAGCGCCGAGCGCACATGCGCAGTCAATATGTTAAATAATCGACATATTTAGAAAGCTTAGGTCAAGCCCTACAACTTTTGCCTCTGACATTTTTTTCTCAGACCAACCGTTTGGCCGCAAAATTAGTTTGAGCCGTCTTATTTGGGACACCCTGTATACAAGGCGTCTCAGTCTTAAACCAATAGATTTCGTACATGGATAGGGAATCAAAAAACTAAGTCAAAATGTCCTTTAGAGATTTTCTCGTTTTCCCTTCGTTTTCGACAAAAATGCAAAAACCGAGATAATCCTGTTTTAATACATTACATGAAGACAATTTATATTTATATATTTTTTAAATAAATATAATAAATCGGACTATTTATAAATAAATAAAATTATTTCGAAAGAAGAAGGTTAAATCTAGTAACAGTTATCTAGTAATCTACGTACGTTTACTTGCAAATTTCATTCGGAATATGCAGTTATCGCCTGCAGTGGCGTATCGCCTGATTTAAAAAAAAAAAAAAAAAAAAAAAAAAAAAGTTTCAAGAAAATTGAGTTTTTAATTTTGAAATATATCGGGACTTTAGTTGAAATATTCAAGCCTATCAAAAGAAAATATTAAAAAAAAAAAAAAAAAAAGAAAAAAGTTTGATATAAAGAATTGAGGAATATTGATTTATTTGTTATTTATAAATTCAAGAAAAATGACTTTTATTTTTATTTATTTATTTAAAAATGATTTTTTATTTCGATCCCACAAGGTAGTGTTATCCCTTAAGTGGGATTCTAGAAAAACCGTGAAAAGGCTGGTAGTTCTTAGGTTTTCCGTACGTTATGGCTCTAGCACAATTTTGAAATTGCGGCAAACCTCCCATAATTGACATTTGATTCATATTGGAATAAATAAAACCGTCCGCAGCAAATTTCTAATTGTTTAGTCTAAAATTTGCAGGCAAAGTTGATTGGGCAGGTACGTTTTTTAAAGATAGATGGCTACTGAATAAAATTCTATTTTTAGGCAATATTTTTTTTTTGCACCTTCCCCCTGGTGTTCCAGGGTAAGTCTAGCCAACCTTTATATACCTTCTTATCTTCTCAAGAGATGCATTATAGCAAAATTTCAAGGTGCATAGAACACTTCATGAAACGTGCAGTTACCAGCTCTTGGAGTACTAATTACTTATATCATACAAAATTATTATTATTTAACTTACTCCCTTTTGAGGTATATATCTTTGCGTCCAATTTTCCTCTTCCTCTATATTCTAATATCCTGTTCTTAAATGAAATTACCCGACATTTAAATCCAATTAATCTTATTAATATCAAAGTCAGGACCCGTTATCTCCTCTAACCTTCTCCCCCGAGGCAAGAACTATATGTAACCGCAATAAGTTTGGTCTGTTCTTGGTTGTCAGGAAGGCCAAGTTCTTCCCCTCCCAGTCTCGTTTGGCAGTTAGAGTATAGTTCAGAAGTCATCTCCTCCTTCCCTTTTATCTGTCTGGATAACATTTTTTCTCTTCCACCTACCTAGCTATGTCTAGAATGAATTCAGTAAAGTTTGGACAGCTTTTTTGGACGAATGAATGAATGAAAAAAAAAAATACTTTATTCTGGGACTTCGTCCCATAAGAATAAAAATAAATACTTACCGTTGAATAAACAAATTTCACCTAAAAATATGACTAAAAATAAAGAACAAACAAAAGCAGAAAAAACGAATACAAATATTATAAGTAAAGTCTTAAATAGTAAAATAAAATATAAGTAAATATGTACATAAATGATAATTTGATTGGAGCAATGATGATACAATATTCAAAGGGAGATGAGAATATAATTAAATAGTTTAAAATAAACTAATAAATAATTAAATAAATATTAAATAAATGGGGGCTATAAAAGGATATGAATAAAAATAAATGCATAAACACAAGAAGAAAACAAGAATATAATTTACAAAGCTAAACTGGTCTTCCTGATGGTCAAATCTTAAGAAGCGTCTTCCTGGGAGGATAGGAGAAAAGCAAAGAGGCGGGAGTTAAATACAGGTAAGGAAGGAGAGTGTCGAATGGAAAGAGGAAAAGGAGGAGGCTCGGGAAATGAAGGAACGGTCGAAGAAGGCTGTTTATGTTGTTTTTTGTAGAAGGAATCTCAGATGCTTTTATGATGGTAAAGTTTGTTTCTTAGGCATAAATGTTGAATAAATAGCCCAAGCAGACAGAAAAAAAAAAATAAAAAAATAAAAAAAAATGGTAATATCCAAAGACGCCATACATATATTCTTATTTTTGGATGAAACGGCATTTTTCTCGAGCGGTAGCACACTTCTCCCTGGAATATTTCCAGGCTGGAAACCTCCGAGGAAGGAACAACAATGACCTGGCTGACGAAGATGGACATGGATCCATCGAAATATTCCAGGAGGAAGTAAGGATGAGTACCACCGCTGGAGAAAAATGCCGTTCCATCCAAAAATATAATCCCAGCGATGAAAAATAAACACCAAACATCTATTCTTACGTATTTCGACACGCCGAATCCTAATTCGGAGTCCCTTTCAACCCATCACGTCAGTTTCACAAACAACAACTATGTTTACAAGAACAACCAATATTTTGCAAGAAATATACTTTACCTGTTTATTAATACCATAATTGTTCTAATAATTTAACAAAAAATTGTTCCTTTATAATAAGTTGAATTGTATTTATAGACCTGTCACTTATCTTATAAACTTCTTTTCTGTGTATTAATTTCTGTTTTTTTCTTTTCTTGTCATTTTAGCTGACGAAGGTTACCAAAGAGTAGCCGAAACGTCCTGAATATAGATTTTTTTTACAAAAACTATTCCATGTTTGCTGAAAAATATATTGATTTATTTGTTCCAGAAAATTACTTTTATTCTGATCGCACAAGGTAGTACCCCTTAATGACACAAGAGCCATCCAGAAGCCAGAAAGCAGCCACATTGAGACCTTTAAGACACCGAGTGGTTTACTGGTTGAGGAATGCTCGTCTGGTCGACAGTAAGATGGCGACCCCAGCCAGCATAGCTCACCTACCATATATTGCTTCGCTCAGCTATCTCTAGAATTTAATTAAAAGCTGACGTCCTCCGTAGGGCTTCCAATACCGCAGACTTCTCTTCATGTACTTTTCTACCTCTCACAGGATCCTTTAGCTCTGTCATATTAGATATCTTTAGGGGCTGGAGCCTGTCAACTCTTCAACATTCTTTGGAACGCAATAGTCTCACCGGATCCTTCTCTTCTGCAACAAAATACTCAATAACTGTAGTGTATAAAAAATAACGACCAAGGAAAACTCTTTGAAAACGAGGAAACCGACTTATTTGACGTTTTAAGTAGTTATTTTTCCAACTTCGTCCCATCGACTCTTTTTTTTAGGCCCGGTTATGAAGGGAATTTAGGTTACCTTCCAATTACCACGATTTCCCAACCGTTTCGATATATTTAACCCTGGATTGACACCGTGGGGTGAAAAATACCCCACACTTTGTTTTTTGGCTTGTTTTTTTAATTTCTGTAAATCAGAGAGACTACCTCCTTCTTCCTAAATACCCGGAAGTGAATTATCTGCTATAACCTAGCATAAGCAAACCCAGTTGTCTGCTAATCGCTATATGAGAAGGTTGCGAGTTGTGTATCGGGTATTTTTACCCCACGGTTTAGTTAACGGATATCTTTTACAGTCATCAGATAAATCTTCACGGGCCGATGTTACTGCTTTTCAAGTGACAAAATGGCATGAAAAGTGCCCAGAAAAGATTTTCTCTTTGATTTGGGCTACCAACTGGTGAGAGCTCAGGTGGCAGTTAGTGCCTAACTGGAGAATATACCGAAACCACTGAAGACACTGATGCTTGTTGTTTCGGGAGATGAGTCAACTCCTGATGGACCTTCAACATCTTTCGTTGTCTTGGACAAACCCGTGAGATGTTCATTTTGTGACAAAAATGCGAAAACGCTATTCTGTATGTAGAAGGGCGACGTGCCGCCATTACCGATCACTAAAGTGTGTTAAATGTTAACGAGTCTCAGTAGGACAGATCATTGTATTTTCATAAAATTCCTTTTTTTTTTAGATTATTTTTTAGATCTCAATGTCAGTATCAATCCAGGGTTAAAAGAAAATCATAAAAATTCTTATTTTTGGTACTAATATATTTTTATTTGGTAAAACTGAAGGAGAGCGTCCTCAGCACCGATTTTCTTCAAAGTTTGCACTATAACGTATTTTGATGCACTAAACACGAATCCGTTGAAAAAAAAAAACCCGCTCTCAACTAGGAAAGAAGTTATTAAGCACTAAAGTTCACTGTTATGGAGGTTATAAAAGACGGGGTAAACAGCTTATATGTAAACACGCGCATGCGCAATAGTCCTTAATGACGAGGTGTAATTGAAATTTAGACTCACCTGTGGTAGCTGACTTGGTCGTAAACTGTTGCTTCTGGGCTCACTCCGCTCGCTCAAGAAGATATCAAAACCCCTAGTCAATCCAACTCGCAGAAATTAAAAGAATTCTATGCCCAAAAGTCGTCCAAGGCATTCTTCTAATCCTCCTAGACATCTTCAGACGCGATGTTCGGTGGATATAAGTCCGCAATCGCACCGAAAAAAACATTTATGCGCTCTTCATATTTATAGGCACGTTTAAAGAGAAATTCGGATAAATACCCATCATTTTTAACTTGCTACAAAAAACTGCAATAACGATAACAATAAAAACCTAATTACAGCTTAGAGGGAATTAGAGAAGCTTAGAAGGAACAAATCATAAAGGCATTGGCTAATTATTAAGGGATTTCTGTTATATAATGCTTTTCAGGAGCGAAACAAGAATTTTGAAGAATGTTTCATTATTTAAAAAAATGTTTCTGAATAAATAAGTGTTGGTAAATTTTAATAATTGATAGTTAATTTCAATTACGCTTCTTCATTAAGGACTATTGCGCATTCGCGAGTTTACAAGTACGTTGTTTATGCGATCGTTTGTAACCTTCATAACAGTGAACTTTAGTGCTTAATAACTTCTTTCCTAGTTGCGAGCAACTTTTTTTTTTCAACGGATTCGTGTTCAGTGCATCAAAATACGTTATAGTGCAAATTTTGAAGAAAATCGGTGCTGAGGACACTCTCCTTCAGTATTACCCTTTCCTGGGTTAACATTTCCAATGTTGACTTTAAATTAACATTATCATAATTACCTCCCATTGCATGCTTTGGTTCTCCTATAATCGTTTCTTCTATATCAAGATATTCCCTTGAGTTAGGGACACCAGAGAACTCACCTCCTAAAATTGATGGATTATATTCATTGTTTTCTTTTAATCGTGGTATTTTAGGATGTTTTAAGCGGCCATCAACATTCTTAGAATGGGTTGTAGTTTCATGAGATTATTCAATCAAATCTGAGGCTGTTGTAGTAGGAGGTTCTGCATTTATAGGTAGTTAACAAACATTTAAATATCTTAGTTTTGATGAACTTCAAACATGTGGAACAATTTTCAACAATAGGTATGCACAGCTTTTCAGTAACCAAACTGAAAATTGCTTAGAAAAATTATTTTCACCTAGTTTTCTCGAACAGGTATCGATATTTAAAATGTTTTCATTCCTTTCCACACATTGGGGAACCTATAAAAAGTGTATTTACCTTTAAAAAAGTCCGGCTCGCAGGAACTGCTGCATCTTAGCGCGGTCCCGTTCTTATCCCTAGACTCATTTAGAATGATTAAAATAGAAGCTGTTATTATTTTGGGTCCACATTTCTTGAAAGGTCTTATTTACGATCTTACCTGGATGGGTCGGCCAACCCTCCCTAGGAAGGACCTCGCTAGGCAGTTGAAAAGCTGTATCTTGGAAATCCATATCTTTAACATTAAATTGTTTTTCTTAACCTGATTTATTATCAAATACATTATCCAACTATAAGCAATTAAAAAATAACAAGGAATAAAAACAGACAAAAAGATCAGTTCGAATAAGCGAAATCAATTACTTAAAAGTTTTAAGCACTTATTTCTCCGATTGACATCGCCTAATCAAAACTTTCATCAGAACCTTTTTTGTAGAGCATTTAGTAAGCTTTCTAATGGTAATCTTCCGTTTCCCAAGATTCTCAACCTTCGAGATATTAAGGAAAGTATACAAAGTTGCCAAAACTTTTCATGTCTGTTAATAAAATATTTTATTCTAACCGTTCCTTAATTCCAAACGTAAAGTTAAGGGTTAAAGTTACCGCCTTGAAAATTGTTTCATTCGTTTTCCTTTGCCAGGAAGCCTATAAAACGAGTTCTTACAAGCATACGAACTAAACAACGTAAGCGTTACGATTTTTTTTGCGCGAATTTCGCCCCAAACGCCATCTTCCAGTGGGCGGATTTTGCTGGTTAACGAACTTGACCTTTCAAATTGGACGACGGATTTTTGTACCAAATTTCATCAAAATCGGACCATTAGGGAAGCCAGAAATGAGCGAACAGACAAATATATATATATATATATATACAAATTTGAAGCACCATCATTTTCGGTTTCTAGGGGTTCTGAAACGCAAAATTTTCTAGTCGGCACTTCTGGATTGCGTCATGAGATCAACCTTATAAGCGGGGTTCCTCCCTATGGGGGAGGGAGGAGCCGCGCTAAAATGATGTTCCGGTGGACTGATTGTACTGTTGTAAAGAACTTGACCTTTCAGATCAGAAAAACTTTTTTGTATCCATTTTTATCAAACATTGACACAAAGACACACGTCGGGAAAAAATATGAAGTTATTTTCATAGAGTTACTTTATAATAATTACAGAAAGCATTACAGTAGAATCTCCCTAATCCAGATTCGTCGGGACCGGGGTAGAGCCGGATTAGAGACAACGCCATATTAGAGAATTCAGTAAGAAGCAGTCACTTATCTATTTGAAAAACCTTATTATTTGAGGATATAATAATATGTACCATTTTTAATATATTTATTTATTTGTATATTTAAGTAAAATTTAGGTACCGAATTATAAAATAAATTCAAAATGTTTAAATCCTTGCTGGTGTATATCAGGCGTTCCATCCGCAGGTGCCTGAGTAGGAACATTTATTTTATCAGCAGAAACAGAAGTCCCTGTCTCTAAAACGAATATGCCTTATTTGACTTCCATTCAACGAAATACTCCGAAACAAATGTTAGGCTTGCTAGGAAGGGAAGAAGGTTTTCTAGAAACTCATTCCTCTCGGAGACCGCCGGATTAGAGAGAGCAACGGATAAGAGAACGCCGGATAAGGGCGATATACATATATATATATATACGGTCAGTGACAAAAGTTTCTGGACATTTACAGGTTCAGCAAATAAAATGTTGCAATTATTACCAGTTGGGGTTTTAAACAATAAAACAAGTAATAATATTTAGTGTTTTTATTCACGAGTACTTTAACATAAATAAATTAAATTTTTCATGTGAACAACGATAAAAATAGAATTAGTAAACAAAAATCAATGAAAAAGAAGGTAACAAAAGTTTTTGGACACTTTTAAACGAACTTTTTTCAAAATTCAACAACATCAATATTTATGAATAAAAAAATTGAATTAATATTTTGTGGGATTGCCCTTAGCATTCATTACCTCCCTGAGCCTGTTTGGCATAGAAAATACCAATTTCGAGGTCACAGAAGTCGGAATTTTCGACCATTCTTCGATAACACGCTTTTTGAGGTCTTCCTTGGAGCTTATTGGAATCTTCTTTAATTCCCGCTTTAAATGATCCCACAGGTGCTCAATAGGGTTCAAGTCGGGAGATTGAGGTGGTGGATTGACTACTTTCGGGCAATTATATAGGAACCAAGTTCAAGTTGTCAGACTTGTATGTTTAGGATCATTGTCCTGATAAAATTTGAACTTACCCTTAAGTCCTAAGATGTCTGCACTTGGAATCAAATTTTTCATTAAAAAGTCAACATACATTGCTGAATTCATTTTACCGTCAATAATCGTTAACTGCCCAACTCCTGCAGCCGCCATACACCCCCACACCATCAGAGAGCCTCCCCCATGTTTTACTGTGGGCTGTATATTTTTAATTTTTAACGCTTCATTTGTTTTTTCTCCACACTTTTCCCGTCCTATGTGACCCAAAAAGCTCAATTTTTGTGTCGTCACTAAATATAAAGTTCGCCCAATACTCAGATTTTTTATTGTAGAAAGTTTTTTGAATTGTTAGTGTCCAGAAACTTTTGTTACTAACTGTATATATATATAAACATACAATTCTGAACCACCGTTATTTTCGTTCATATGATTTTATGAAATGTGAAATTTTCTTGTCGGGAAAACAACATGCGGAAATGCGCTGAAATGGGGTTTTCCCCCCTTTGCAGGGCGGCATAAAACGAGTTGAAATAAGAAAGATAATTTTTATCAAATACTTACTAGGGTTTTGTGAGCTTCTGATGCCTATTTAGACCTTTGTGTAAGAATTTGCCAGTATACCTCCTGACGGGAAAAGTACATTTTTGTTACTACGAAGAAGCTAGAGTCGTTTCTTTAATTTCCCCTGAGACAGTTCATTTCAGTGTTTATCTTTTCACAATAAGAGGAAACACGGAAAAGAATAATCCCTCCACATTCTCAGGAGACCGCTGCCATGACTATATGAGCTGAGGGTGAGGTTATGAACTTTTTTTTTCGAAGCTGGTATAGTAAGCTCTAGAAGACCAACCTTCCTCGGCGTACACTTTTCTATCAAGTCTTCGTCGTTCAGACGAACATAAATTTAAAAAAAAAATATATATATATATGTAAAACCTCAACTTATGAGATATTCTACAATATAAGGTACACTTTCGTAGTATATACTAGCTGAATACCCGTGCTTCGTCAAGGCAGATAACTAGATAACTGTGTTACATCAGAGATGGGCATAATTTTATTTATAAATAAAAATACGAATTTATTCGTACTTCATATATTTGTGAATACGAATATAAATAAATTCGTACTTCATATATTTGTGAATACGAATATAAATAAATTCGTATTCATAAGTGTGAATACGAATTTATTTTTATTCACATATATTAAATATAAAAATACAAATACAATTTTATTCGCAAATTTTTCTGCGAATAAAAATAAATTCACAGAAAAAATTGTAAATATTCACATTTTTTGTGATTACAAAAAAAATCACATTAATATACGAATAAAAATTTATTCACATTATAATTTGTGAATAAAAAATTATTCACAATAAAATTCGCAAATAAATGATGAATTTATTCGTATTAAGATGATACTACGAAAGTTCTTGAAGGTGATTTTTTTTAAGGCGTTTATGCCGCCCGCGGGACCACCAGCCATGCTGCAGGGACACAGTTTGTCATCTGCCCCTCTATCAAAAAAAAAAAAAAAGAAAAAAAGATCACCTTCAATAACTTTCGTAATATTATCTTAATACGAATAAATTCATAATTTATTTGCAAATTTTATTGTGAATAAATTTTTATTCACAAATTATAATGTGAATAAATTTTTATTCGTATATTTTAATGTGATTTTTTTTTCTAATCATTTGATTTTTTGTAAATATTCACATTTTTTAGTGATTATTTACAATTTTTTCTGTGAATTTATTTTTATTCGCAGAAAAATTTGCGAATAAAATTTTATTTGTATTTTCATATTTAATATATGTGAATAAAAATAAATTCGTATTCACACTTATGAATACGAATTTATTTATATTCGTATTCACAAATATATGAAGTACGAATTTATTTATATTCGTATTCACAAATATATGAAGCACGAATAAATTCGTATTTTTATTTATAAATAGAATTATGCCCATCTCTGTGTTAAATAATGTATCATCAAAATTAACGCTACTATATGATTTTATTGCAGTTTATTACAGCACGGTCCCCGTCATACTATATGTTATTCAGCGATTGATAAGTAATCAAAGTATAATGTTTCTTGACCCTGGGGCGCTCCGGACCAGAGTCAATCAAGGAACAGATAACTTAGAGATAACCCGTTATCTATAGGTTAGCAGTATAACCAGTACAGGTTTAAATTCGTTGTCATTTGAAAACACCTATTATATTTGCGAGCATTACCTAGAAGTGTTCCGACTGAGGATGCTGATGGGTGAGGAGGCTGTGCAATGGTTCGGGATATTATTACCTCCGATGGACCATCACCAGGAGCGTAAACTCTATGAGGGACAAAAACCAATTTTGCAAGGGTGTTTCATCGTTTATATTTGCGGTATTCAGTTAGCTGCCAAGGAGCATAGCATAAGCTCATACCTCTGAGTTCTCCAAATGATCGGCAATCCTGGAAGAACTGCCGAGACCCTGCATTGAGCAGTTCGATTTAAATCCTTTGATCCCCGCAAATGAAGAAGAGCCACGTCGAAAAGGAATGGTTATTAACTCGTCTAAAGTTATAGTTCCTTCCCGAGAAGAACAGGAAGACGTTTATCTGATCTGCAACTTGGAGGAATTTGAAGTTGAACCTAGTTAGGGACTGTAAATGGTTCTTCCCATTGACCCAGAAATATCTCATAGAATTTAAAAGCCAATCAAGTTTATCACCTAGACCTTTGAAGAGTAAGCGCGAATCACGGATTCCGGATGTTGGGAAATCCAAGTCAAAGTTCTAGAAGTGCTTGAGGATAGCAGAGGCGAATGTTTACTCTATGGAATGCTGATTCATAAACCTGCTTGAAAAAGTATGCAATTGGAATTCAATGTTTTAATTATAATTTATACTAGTGATTTATGGGTAACAAAATGCTAGGAGAAGAGTTTCAGAACCGGGATTCGCCCTTGAAATAGGACTATGAATTTTTCCTTGATGATGCTGTTATTCACTTTAACTTGAAACTCTGAGAGAACTAAAGGCGAACTAGAGAAACAATGCGAAGTGTCATGTTATATGTATACATCTTTCTAAATCAGAAAATAAAATATAAAAAAAAAAACGTTTTTTCTGATTCGCTCTTACTCTTCCAAGGTCCCGATATGTAATAGTATAATCGGCTACCGAGAAGTTTGATTGGTGACTAAAAGGCAAATATACAAATCTGTTTTTTTCGCAATCCTAACTTATGGGAAGGAAAGTTGGGTAATACTTGATAAGCAAGAAAGCCGCATTACTGTAGCAAAAATGAAGTTTCTGATAAGAGTGATTGGAAAGACAAGAAGAGATTGCATCAAAAATGAAAGGATAAGAGAACAGTTTGAGGTGACAAACTGAGGATCTTACTCAAATCTTGTCAGCTTAAGTGGTTAGGGCACATGTGTCGTATGGATGATGAAAAGGAATCAAAGAAAGTTCTTGAAGCTCGACCCTTTGGAGAAAGACCACGAGGACGACGTAGGATCTTCTTCGAGGAAAATATCCAGAGAATTGGTGGGAAAAGAAGCAAATCCCTCTAGCAGATGTAGCAGCTTTGCAGGAACCGGAAGGAATGGCTGAAATATTGAGAAAAATATTGAGAATCCTTTACGCTAGAAATGGCAAAAGAAGAATAAGATCCCAGCAAATATATATGTTCCAACAGTGCAGCTGTCACAAATGTCATGAGGCAGGACACCACTTGGCAAACTGTCAAGTTGATGACAGGTGCCTCTGTACTCTGCCAGGTCTCCATAGATATTCTGCAAAAGCCTATGAAGCACTACCAAAAGGAAATGTTCGGAACACACCTCAGCTGCAAAGGCTCCTCCTTTGAAGACTATTTAGAGTACCTAGCGCTAGTTAATAAAACTAAATGAGGTAAGGAAATATTTAAATATCTTACAAAATAAATGAGAGAGAACAAAAAATGTTGGATTACTTATATAAGCCTCGCACAAACCACTAACTGCCTCTCTACTATCAAAATTCATCTTTAGCCTCCAGTACTCAACCCTATTTGACCTCTATACATCTCCAGTACTCAACCCTATTAGACCTCTACACATCTCCAGTACTCAACCCTATTAGACCTCTATACATCTCCAGTACTCAACCCTATTAGACCTCTATACATCTCCAGTACTCAACCCTATTAGACCTCTATACATCTCCAGTACTCAACCCTATTAGACCTCTATACATCTCCAGTACTCAACCCTATTAGACCTCTATACATCTCCAGTACTCAACCCTATTAGACCTCTATACATCTCCAGTACTCAACCCTATTAGACCTCTATACATCTCCAGTACTCAACCCTATTAGACCTCTATACATCTCCAGTACTCAACCCTATTAGACCTCTATACATCTCCAGTACTCAACCCTATTAGACCTCTATACATCTCCAGTACTCAACCCTATTAGACCTCTATACATCTCCAGTACTCAACCCTATTAGACCTCTATACATCTCCAGTACTCAACCCTATTAGACCTCTATACATCTCCAGTACTCAACCCTATTAGACCTCTATACATCTCCAGTACTCAACCCTATTAGACCTCTATACATCTCCAGTACTCAACCCTATTAGACCTCTATACATCTTAATTTTAATTTATTTCTGATAACATCACGGAAATAAACATAATATCACTTGATTTATTTGATGATTTTTGACTCTAGAATCCCAATTAAATTATGTAATTGTCAGATAATCTCAGTTCTGATTATACCACTGGAAAGCTGATTAAAGTTTAGAACTTGTGCGAGATTTGGCAGCCCGCAGGGATTTTTTGGAAGAGTAGAGATTTTCGAAAAGTTTTCGCTAACCAGAAGCTTTTTTCCAATTCTAGTTCTTAAATTGATATTGTGCTTTGAATGAGATACTTCTGAACATTGGATGTGCATTAGCCTTAAAGAAATTAAATGTTGATTTAAAAAATGTAATGAAACGTTGAAAAACAAAAATGTGTACGTGAAGAGAAAGTTGGAGTTGTGAGGGTTAAGGCGTGAGCACTTAACACTCCGTGCCATAGGTCGTGGGTTCGATTCCTACCAGGGGTGGTGGCTTTTCTTTCGAAAAAAGAAAAGGCATCAACTCTATCCTGGCTAGAAAAGGGTGGTAACCTATAGATAACCCGTCCGAAAATTCATAGTTAATAGTAAATGGACGTTAAAAATTAAAATAAAAAAATTATTTTAAAAACTTAAAAATAAAAATTATTTGAATATTATTATTCCAAACTTTTTTTTAATAAAATTTTTAATACAAATTTGTATATTATTTTAACCTTTAAACATTATTTAAAATAAAAAAAAAAAGTTCGACTCGCAGGAACTGCAGCATCTTAGCGTGGTTCCGTTCTTATCCCTAGACTCATTTAGAATGATTAAAATAGAAGCTGTTATTATTTTGGGTCCACATTTGTAGAAAGGTCTTGATTTACGATCTTACCTGGATGGGTCGGCCAACCCTCCCTAGGAAGGACCCCGCTAGGCAGTTGAAAAGCTATATCTTGGAAATCTATATCTCACAACATTCCATATCTCTCAACATTATATATATATATATATATATATATATATATATATATATATATCTTTATTCGATAATTACACAATACATCCAGTATTTTTTATAATTCTTTTGTTCTTGATATAAAACAAGTTACATTTACTCTTAAAGTAGCTATTTACAATCTCTCTAACATTAAATTGTTTTTCTTATTTTTCTTAACCTGATTTATTATCAAATACATTATCCAACTATAAGCAATTAAAAAATAACAAGGAATAAAGACAGACAAAAAGAACAGTTCGAATAAGCGAAATCAATTACTTTAAAGTTTTAAGCACTTATTTCTTCGATTGACATCGCCTAATCAAAACTTTCATCAGAACCGTTTTTGTAGAGAATTTAGTAAGCTTTTCAATGGCATTCTTCCGTTTACCAAGATTCTCAACCTTTTTTGAGATATTAAGGAAAGTATACAAAGTTACCAAAACTTTTTATGTCTTTTAATAAAATATTTTATTCTAACCCTTCCTTAACTCCAAACGTAACCAAAATTTGAACATATTAGTTTTTGTGAAAGTAGAACATGCAGAAAATCTTTCAACTGAATTCCATGATTCTAAGTACCCAAACCAAAAACGGTATTCAAACACTATTTTTCCAATTTTCTCAAAAACGGTTAAAGTTACCGCCTTGAAAATGGTTTCATTCGTTTTCCTTTGCCAGGAAGCCTATAAAACGAGTACTTACAAGCATACGAACTAAAAAACGTAAGCGTTACGATTTTTTTTGCGCAAATTTCGCCCCAAACGCCATCTCCCAGTGGGCGGATTTTGCTGTTTAACGAACTTGACCTTTCAAATTGGACGACGGATTTATGTACCAAATTTCATCAAAATCGGACCATTAGGGAAGCCAGAAATGAACGAACAGACAAATATATGTATATATATATATATATATATATATATATATATATATGTATATTGTAATGATATTTTACATTACATATTTAAAAGTTTTAAAATTATCACAGAAAATTCTGAAAATCCAAAAAGCTCATTGATATGTTAAATTCATTGGGATGAACAAAGATTATTTGTTATATTTGTCTAGCAGTGGATACAGGTAGCATTGGATACAGGTAGCATTGGATACAGTTAGCATTGGATACCAGTAGGACGCTCCCGCCAAAAAACAACGCCATTCCTGATGCAGCTCTAGTAGAGTCTGTTACAAGCCAGTCTGTGAAAAGGTGGCTCCAGTCTCATATGTCAGTCTATTTAAAAGCAATTCAGTTTACAAGAAGATACAATCTCATCTCTATAGTTCAGTTTACAAGAAGATACAGTCTCATAAGTGCAGTTCAGTGAAATGAAGATACAGTTGTAGAGAAGATCCTGTCCTATGCAGTTAATACCGAGCTGGCTTTATATCAGGTAATGCTTGTTTATCTATGCCTGGATATAACTTATCTATGAGTTTTTCTTTTGTTTTGTTTTTATTATTTAAAATTATCTTTGTTTTACTTTACTGGACTCGAACCCGACCCCTGAGATAAAGAGTTTGTAAAATTAAAAAATTATAAAATTTTTATTATATTGGCTCCTTACGTAGAGGCGAACGTAAATAAACTTATTAAAAATAAAACTTTTTATTAATATTATAACATTTTGGGGTACTTACGTATTAGCGACAAAGCAGGTTAAAGAGGCGGGTCTCGTTCAGAGATCTGGATCATGGATAACGCATTTCTATTGGTCAACCACTATCAGAGATATCATCTGTTGTGTTTATAGTAGCCATCTTGTTCCCTTTGTCTTTTTAACGCAATTCATTTGTGCTTTATTTACCCACGCAATTGTTGTTGTTTTTATTGTTACGCGATTTCAGTTTCTGTGCGAGATAGTAACATCAGAATAGCTAGGATGAAAGCTAATTTTTCGAAGCGATGCCAAATTGTTTATCAGTCCATTATCCAGCGAAGAACAATCCTTGATCTATATTATCAACGAATTGGATTGACTAGAGTTTAGATATAATCTTGAGCGAGGGAAGCGAGCGGAAACGCATAGCAATTATGCTATTAATATAAGTGCTACGCGTTTTCGCTAGCTAAAGGATATATCAAAACTCTAGTTAACCTAAATCGTTGATAATCCCGTCGCCATATTGGCGAAATCTGATTTGACTCCTTGATCCAGATCTCTGACACGGTGTAGATCCAGTTCTCTGAGACCCGGCTCTTTAACCTGCTTTGACGCTAATACGTAAGTACCCATTTTGGCACATCTACGTGTGGCTATATTAATTTTAATTTTTTTTTTTTTTATTATAACAATATATATATATATATATATATAAATTTGAGCCACCGTCATTTTCGGTCCCTAGGGGTTCTGAAACGCAAAATTTTCTAGTCGGCACTTCCGGATTGCGTCATGAGATCAACCTTATAAGCGGGGTTCCTCCCTATGAAGGGAGGGAGGAACCGCGCTAAAAACAATATTAGTACCATAATGAATAGAAACTTTGTTTCACTAACTTAAAGAAATAACTTCAAATAAACAAAAGGCTCCAAATCAAGAATTTCTAGGGATAAAATACACCAATTTTAGATCTCGTGATAAGTCATTAATTAAAGTTTAATTATTAAGTTAATGAACTGCATTTCATTATTTCTTAAACTATTTTAAAAATATATCCATGTTTTTACTCTCACAATACAAAATCTTTTTTCATGTTTTAAAATGTTAAAAGTAAACTAAACTGTTTTTTTTTCACAAAATGTTATTATACAAATTTTCCCAACAATTTTTATCGAAAACATTTTTATATAAAAATTCTTTCATAACAGTTACTTATTAATTTAAAAAATATAAATTATGAAGCAATTTTTTTCTCATAATTTTTAGGAAACATTTAATTTTTATTTCGGTACTTGCTTTTTTTAAAACTTTTTTCATGGGTGCAATCTCAATAGCTACTTAGTAATATTACTTTGGAATGTGCAAAATTGTGTGTTATTTTGCGTTAATGTTGGTTTAATTACACATATTTCCGAGGTATGTCCCCAATTATGCAACACCTGCGTGACGGACCTTTTTATTTACTATCTACTGGAATAATCATACCCTTGAATACAGTACAGGAGGTTAGAATTTATTGTGAACTGAAAATATAATTAAAATAAGAACCGGATATTCCTACCATGACAGGTTGTATGTAGTTTGCGTGTTGGAACAATACTATACAGAAGCGGCCTTCCTTCCGGACGCATTACCGTGGGGTCATTACCAGCTGGTATGTGTTCAGCAATGTTTTTCCTCTCTCTTACTCTGGAGTTTTTACGCGCTGTGTGGGAAGAAAAAAATTGGAGAAGGTAATTTTTTTATTTTGCTGAATCGTCGTGAGAGTTCTGTTGATGCAATCAAGCGATGGCCTCCAATTACGGCGTGTAATGCTAGGTTATTTCCCTGTTTCTGTATGTCTTGTATAATCATGCTATATCAACTTGAAACTAAGCTGAAAATGGGTCTGCAAGCATTTTTTTTCTTACATTGTGTCCATGTATGATAAAAAGAAATTTGTAGTTGTTTCTCTTGGAATCAAGTCTTTCCTGCAGTACAGAATCTTATGAAAGTTCTGAATACGAATGGATTATTCTATTTGTTTATTGTTCTATATACCTAAACGTTAAAATGTACTTATAATTGCAGAATGAGTGACTGGAAGGTCTAATATACCTAAACGTTAAAATGTACTTATAATTGCAGAATGAGTGACTCGAAGGTCTAATATACCTAAACGTTAAAATGTACTTATAATTGCAGAATGAGTGACTGGAAGGTCTAATATACCTAAACGTTAAAATGTACTTATAATTGCAGAATGAGTGACTCGAAGGTCTAATATACCTAAACGTTAAAATGTACTTATAATTGCAGAATGAGTGACTGGAAGGTCTAATATACCTACACGTTAAAATGTACTTATAATTGCAGAATGAGTGACTCGAAGGTCTAATATACCTAAACGTTAAAATGTACTTATAATTGCAGAATGAGTGACTGGAAGGTCTAATATACCTAAACGTTAAAATGTACTTATAATTGCGGAATGAGTGACTCGAAGGTCTAATATACCTAAACGTTAAAATGTACTTATAATTGCGGAATGAGTGACTCGAAGGTCTAATATACCTAAACGTTAAAATGTACTTATAATTGCAGAATGAGTGACTGGAAGGTCTAATATACCTAAACGTTAAAATGTACTTATAATTGCAGAATGAGTGACTGGAAGGTCTAATATACCTAAACGTTAAAATGTACTTATAATTGCAGAATGAGTGACTGGAAGGTCTAATGTACCTAAACGTTAAAATGTACTTATAATTGCAGAATGAGTGGCTGGAAGGTCTAATATACCTAAACGTTAAAATGTACTTATAATTGCAGAATGAGTGACTGGAAGGTCTAATATACCTAAACGTTAAAATGTACTTATAATTGCAGAATGAGTGACTGGAAGGTCTAATATACCTAAACGTTAAAATGTACTTATAATTGCAGAATGAGTGACTCGAAGGTCTAATATACCTAAACGTTAAAATGTACTTATAATTGCAGAATGAGTGACTGGAAGGTCTAATATACCTAAACGTTAAAATGTACTTATAATTGCAGAATGAGTGACTCGAAGGTCTAATATACCTAAACGTTAAAATGTACTTATAATTGCAGAATGAGTGACTGGAAGGTCTAATATACCTACACGTTAAAATGTACTTATAATTGCAGAATGAGTGACTCGAAGGTCTAATATACCTAAACGTTAAAATGTACTTATAATTGCAGAATGAGTGACTGGAAGGTCTAATATACCTAAACGTTAAAATGTACTTATAATTGCGGAATGAGTGACTCGAAGGTCTAATATACCTAAACGTTAAAATGTACTTATAATTGCGGAATGAGTGACTCGAAGGTCTAATATACCTAAACGTTAAAATGTACTTATAATTGCAGAATGAGTGACTGGAAGGTCTAATATACCTAAACGTTAAAATGTACTTATAATTGCAGAATGAGTGACTGGAAGGTCTAATATACCTAAACGTTAAAATGTACTTATAATTGCAGAATGAGTGACTGGAAGGTCTAATGTACCTAAACGTTAAAATGTACTTATAATTGCAGAATGAGTGGCTGGAAGGTCTAATATACCTAAACGTTAAAATGTACTTATAATTGCAGAATGAGTGACTGGAAGGTCTAATATACCTAAACGTTAAAATGTACTTATAATTGCAGAATGAGTGACTGGAAGGTCTAATATACCTAAACGTTAAAATGTACTTATAATTGCAGAATGTGTGACTGGAAGGTCTAATATACCTAAACGTTAAAATGTACTTATAATTGCAGAATGAGTGACTCGAAGGTCTAATATACCTAAACGTTAAAATGTACTTATAATTGCAGAATGAGTGACTGGAAGGTCTAATATACCTAAACGTTAAAATGTACTTATAATTGCAGAGTGAGTGACTGGAAGGTCTAATATACCTAAACGTTAAAATGTACCTATAATTGCAGAATGAGTGACTCGAAGGTCTAATATACCTAAACGTTAAAATGTACTTATAATTGCAGAATGAGTGACTCGAAGGTCTAATATACCTAAACGTTAAAATGTACTTATAATTGCAGAATGAGTGACTGGAAGGTCTAATATACCTAAACGTTAAAATGTACTTATAATTGCAGAATGAGTGACTGGAAGGTCTAATATACCTAAACGTTAAAATGTACTTATAATTGCAGAATGAGTGACTGGAAGGTCTAATATACCTAAACGTTAAAATGTACTTATAATTGCAGAATGAGTGACTCGAAGGTCTAATATACCTAAACGTTAAAATGTACTTATAATTGCAGAATGAGTGACTGGAAGGTCTAATATACCTAAACGTTAAAATGTACTTATAATTGCAGAGTGAGTGACTGGAAGGTCTAATATACCTAAACGTTAAAATGTACCTATAATTGCAGAATGAGTGACTCGAAGGTCTAATATACCTAAACGTTAAAATGTACTTATAATTGCAGAATGAGTGACTCGAAGGTCTAATATACCTAAACGTTAAAATGTACTTATAATTGCAGAATGAGTGACTGGAAGGTCTAATATACCTAAACGTTAAAATGTACTTATAATTGCAGAATGAGTGACTGGAAGGTCTAATATACCTAAACGTTAAAATGTACTTATAATTGCAGAATGAGTGACTGGAAGGTCTAATATACCTAAACGTTAAAATGTACTTATAATTGCAGAATGAGTGACTGGAAGGTCTAATATACCTAAACGTTAAAATGTACTTATAATTGCAGAATGAGTGACTGGAAGGTCTAATATACCTAAACGTTAAAATGTACTTATAATTGCAGAATGAGTGACTGGAAGGTCTAATATACCTAAACGTTAAAATGTACTTATAATTGCAGAATGAGTGACTGGAAGGTCTAATATACCTAAACGTTAAAATGTACTTATAATTGCAGAATGAGTGACTGGAAGGTCTAATATACCTAAACGTTAAAATGTACTTATAATTGCAGAATGAGTGACTCGAAGGTCTAATATACCTAAACGTTAAAATGTACTTATAATTGCAGAATGAGTGACTGGAAGGTCTAATATACCTAAACGTTAAAATGTACTTATAATTGCAGAGTGAGTGACTGGAAGGTCTAATATACCTACACGTTAAAATGTACTTATAATTGCAGAATGAGTGACTGGAAGGTCTAATATACCTAAACGTTAAAATGTACTTATAATTGCAGAATGAGTGACTGGAAGGTCTAATATACCTAAACGTTAAAATGTACTTATAATTGCAGAATGAGTGACTGGAAGGTCTAATATACCTAAACGTTAAAATGTACTTATAATTGCAGAGTGAGTGACTGGAAGGTCTAATATACCTACACGTTAAAATGTACTTATAATTGCAGAATGAGTGACTGGAAGGTCTAATATACCTAAACGTTAAAATGTACTTATAATTGCAGAATGAGTGACTGGAAGGTCTAATATACCTAAACGTTAAAATGTACTTATAATTGCAGAATGAGTGACTGGAAGGTCTAATATACCTAAACGTTAAAATGTACTTATAATTGCAGAGTGAGTGACTGGAAGGTCTAATATACCTAAACGTTAAAATGTTCTTATAATTGCAGAATGAGTGACTGGAAGGTCTAATATACCTAAACGTTAAAATGTACTTATAATTGCAGAATGAGTGACTCGAAGGTCTAATATACCTAAACGTTAAAATGTACTTATAATTGCAGAATGAGTGACTGGAAGGTCTAATATACCTAAACGTTAAAATGTACTTATAATTGCAGAATGAGTGACTGGAAGGTCTAATATACCTAAACGTTAAAATGTACTTATAATTGCAGAATGAGTGGCTGGAAGGTCTAATATACCTAAACGTTAAAATGTACTTATAATTGCAGAATGAGTGACTGGAAGGCCTAATATACCTAAACGTTAAAATGTACTTATAATTGCAGAATGAGTGACTCGAAGGTCTAATATACCTAAACGTTAAAATGTACTTATAATTGCAGAATGAGTGACTGGAAGGTCTAATATACCTAAACGTTAAAATGTACTTATAATTGCAGAATGAGTGACTGGAAGGTCTAATATACCTAAACGTTAAAATGTACTTATAATTGCAGAATGAGTGACTGGAAGGTCTAATATACCTAAACGTTAAAATGTACTTATAATTGCAGAATGAGTGACTGGAAGGTCTAATATACCTAAACGTTAAAATGTACTTATAATTGCAGAATGAGTGACTCGAAGGTCTAATATACCTAAACGTTAAAATGTACTTATAATTGCAGAATGAGTGACTGGAAGTTCTAATATACCTAAACGTTAAAATGTACTTATAATTGCAGAATGAGTGACTGGAAGGTCTAATATACCTAAACGTTAAAATGTACTTATAATTGCAGAATGAGTGGCTGGAAGGTCTAATATACCTAAACGTTAAAATGTACTTATAATTGCAGAATGAGTGACTGGAAGGCCTAATATACCTAAACGTTAAAATGTACTTATAATTGCAGAATGAGTGGCTCGAAGGTCTAATATACCTAAACGTTAAAATGTACTTATAATTGCAGAATGAGTGACTCGAAGGTCTAATATACCTAAACGTTAAAATGTACTTATAATTGCAGAATGAGTGACTCGAAGGTCTAATATACCTAAACGTTAAAATGTACTTATAATTGCAGAATGAGTGACTCGAAGGTCTAATATACCTAAACGTTAAAATGTACTTATAATTGCAGAATGAGTGACTGGAAGGTCTAATATACCTAAACGTTAAAATGTACTTATAATTGCAGAATGAGTGACTCGAAGGTCTAATATACCTAAACGTTAAAATGTACTTATAATTGCAGAATGAGTGACTCGAAGGTCTAATATACCTAAACGTTAAAATGTACTTATAATTGCAGAATGAGTGACTCGAAGGTCTAATATACCTAAACGTTAAAATGTACTTATAATTACAGAATGAGTGACTCGAAGGTCTAATATACCTAAACGTTAAAATGTACTTATAATTGCAGAATGAGTGACTCGAAGGTCTATTATACCTAAACGTTAAAATGTACTTATAATTGCAGAATGAGTGATTCGAAGGTCTAATATACCTAAACGTTAAAATGTACTTATAATTGCAGAATGAGTGACTCGAAGGTCTAATATACCTAAACGTTAAAATGTACTTATAATTGCAGAATGAGTGACTGGAAGGTCTAATATACCTAAACGTTAAAATGTACTTATAATTGCAGAATGAGTGACTCGAAGGTCTAATATACCTAAACGTTAAAATGTACTTATAATTGCATAATGAGTGACTCGAAGGTCTAATATACCTAAACGTTAAAATGTACTTATAATTGCAGAATGAGTGACTGGAAGGTCTAATATACCTAAACGTTAAAATGTACTTATAATTGCAGAATGAGTGACTCGAAGGTCTAATAAAATCTCCTCAGCAGCTGAATTCTAAGCGAATAAATAAAATATATTTTAAACATTATAGGAGTTGTAAGTATATGTTTTGTGTGGTTGTCTGAGGGTATATGGTGGTTGTGTTTGATGGTCGCGCCGTTAATGTAGTGTTGTTGACAACCTCTTCAATCATATGGTGAAGTCTGATATTTTCTCTTTCATTCTATTTCCGTTCTATGATGGAGTATCTCTTGATCTTCGGAACTTATGTCAGCTCTGTTCGGGGGTATGTTTATATGGATTTTATTAATGTAGCTATCGTTTCTGAGTGAATGACAAATTCTATTTTATTATTTATTCAAAAATAAATATTTTGTTAATAAACATGACATGTTTTCGGATATATTTATATTTTCTAAAATATTTTTGTTCCAGACAATCTAAATGGTATTTAGAAATTCCCGTGTTTTTTTTTTTTTTTGTTGAAAACCCCCAATTTTCTCTGCTTGTCCACAGTATTTTTTAAGGTTACTAAAATCAGCATTAAATTTGCTTTATGGCTAATGTATGTTCAATATTTAAAAGTGCCTTTATCAAATGATATGTAATAACTGTTCAAAAAGTTGGCATTAATAAAAAAGCTTAGTTAGCGACAAACTTTTGAAAATCGCTACTCTTCCAAAAAAAAAAAAAAAAAAGAAAAAAAAATCTGCATGTTATTGAATTTCACAAAAGTTGTAAAATTTAATAACCATTCCAGAGTTATACCCACAACTGAGATTATCACTCAATTTCATAATGTAATTGGAAATTTACGGGAAGAAACAACGGATAATTAAAACTAATATTTACTAGTTTATTTTCGCGATCATATCCCTCTTGCAGAACACATTGAAAATCTGGTCATCACCGGTGATGTAGCCCTTCGAATATCATACTGATTAGTTCTTATTTCCATAAATAGTTTAAAAAAATGTCTAGTTGTAAGAGACTGATTAGCAAGGATGGGATTTAAAGGAATAGATAACGGGGAAATATTTTATAGAAGCGGAAATTCCTTTCAAAACTATAATTTACACTCACGTTACTATTACATACATACATTTCATAAAACATCGCTAAGATGAGAGAAGAGGTTGAGTGAAAGAGAAACAGCTAGATAAGAGTTATCAAATATCATTTGGGGAAATAAGAGCATATTTTGGAACTGACCTACCTCTCATCGCCATCTCGGCCAAAACCTCAGGAACGGGCGTGGACTCTGACCCGTGGGAGGTAAGCCAGCTCTTTTTATACCCTTTGTACCCCACTGCTGCTTTAGCAGGTGGCTGGACGAGAAACTGTTGTCTGGTCTTAAATCTTCCGGGAATCTTACGAATCAGCCACGTGCAGTTCCAACAACACAGACGCAACGTTGCGGATTCGTGGTTCTCACATCTCTAGAGATGGGCAGCCAACCTTTTCTCTCATCCTTATTCACTTAACAAAGACAAAGGGAAAACGGGGCCTTACATAGGCATTTTTAAATTATTCGAGAAAAAAGTGGGAAATATTAATTTTAGTGCCCGAAACTCTGAAAATACATATTTTGTTTTAGTTCGTTTGAATTTCATGAAAACTAAGATATATGGAATTTGTGTAATTATGAAGTAGAGGAATTATTCGAATAGCAAATCTTATTTTTGCAGACAGTTTAAAACTTCTGCAAAACCATTCAAATATTTTGCCATGAATGTGGTGAAAATGTGTGGTTTTCTTTTAGGCAAAAGTGAATAGTATTTATCTAAGGAACTTGTGTAATAATTCAGAGATCGTTTCTTTCCCAGAAAAAGAAATAGGATAATGGAAAAAAAATCCTCTGAAACATAAATATAAAAAGCTCCCTATAGGTGACCAGTCACTCCTGGATCCAATTATTTTTCTAGAAGAAGAAATAAATGTCGGACGCCATCTTGAAGGAAGACAGCTGTCCTTTATCAAGCCCGGGGAACAATAGGGGAAATCTTTTACTAGAATACTTGTGATCTATGATCACAGGAAAATATATAAATATCTAAAATATAAAATAATTACACAGTAATTCTTTAGGAAATAAAAATGGGTCTATTTCGGAAAAAGGGTGCCTGTGATTTTTTCAGTAACTGTGATTATTTTAACTAAATAAAATAAAACATACGTTACGCTAACCTCACTAAATTTCCTAATTTCGTTATAGGGTAAAAATAACAGGTAAAAATGGAGTTTCACGCCCTCCAAACCGATTTCTTTCAAATTTTGTACAATAATGTATTTTGATGCACTAAACACGAATACGATGAAAAAACCTTCGCATTTAACTAGGAAAGAAGTTATTAAGCACTTAAGTTCACTGTTATGCAGGTTATGAGAGCTAATCTAAAAAACTAAATTTGTGACGACTTTAAGGCATAAATGACGACTTTAAGGCATACATGCTATGCGTTTCCGCTCGCTACGCTCGCTCAAGAAGATAACAAAACCCCAGTCAATCCAACTCGCTAAAATTAATAGAATATAATATTATGCACTAAAATTAGGAAGGTTATAAAACTAGGCGTCATCAGCGTATTTTGTAAACACGCGCATGCGCAGATATGTAACATGGGAAACAGAGAACTCTCATTTGAAATGTTCAGAAACCATTTATTCGAAAATATTGTTAATTTTAAGGGCATCCTCACCTGTCGCTTAAGGGCATACGTGCTATGCGTTTCCGCTCGCTACGCTCGCTCAAGAAGGTAACAAAACCCCAGTCAATCCAACTCGCTATAATTATTAGCTCTCATAACCTGCATAACAGTGAACTTTAGTGCTTAATAACTTCTTTCCTAGTTAAATGCGAAGGTTTTTCTTATCGTATTCGTGTTTAGTGCATCAAAATACGTTATTGTACAAAATTTGAAAGAAATCGGTTTGGAGGGCGTGAAACTGCATTTTTACCTGTTATAGGTTTATTTGTGATCTTGGCTAGCTCAAACCCAATGAATATATTTCCGTTAAATGACCATATCAGTACTGAAGACAATGCTCTTAAGTTTCATCAGAGCAAAAGGATCATACAAAGGTTTGTGGCAAAGGACAGTCCATGAAGTTACGGCTCGAAGAAAACAAGTAGAGTTACCAGAGGGATTGCCTTCAGATTGCTGAAAGGCATACAAAGGACTGAAGAAAGTGGAGGGCATGCGATATAAATATTATGTAGTGAATCATTCGTGAAAAACTTCGTTCACGGGACAACAGGTGCTCACACCCAGAGGGTTGAATCTCTTTTGGATGGAATGCAGAAAGAAGATAGAATGCTGGACAAGGAGGAGCATGCTGGATTCATATCTATGCGGATTTATATGGAGGAGGAGGTAGGAGAAGGAGTGATTGTTGGAGATAGAATGCTGGACAAGGAGGAGCATGCTGGATTCATATCTATGCGGATTTATATGGAGGAGGAGGTAGGAGAAGGAGTGATTGTTGGAGATAGAATGCTGGACAAGGAGGAGCATGCTGGATTCATATCTATGCGGATTTATATGGAGGAGGAGGTAGGAGAAGGAGTGATTGTTGGAGATAGAATGCAGGACTAGGAGGAGCATGCTGGATTCATATCTATGCGGATTTATATGGAGGAGGCGGTAGGAGAAGGAGTAATTGTTGGAGAAGATTTTGAAGAACATCATCGATTTTCGTTCAGAGATTTAACCTCCCTTTATAAGTTGAGGTTATTAAATATGTTTTGAGGTTATTTATGAAATGTATTTTGTTTAATAAACATATGTCATAATAATAATAGGGTAATACTGAAGGAGAGCGTCCTCAGCACCGATTTTCTTCAAAGTTTGCACGTATTTTGATGCACTAAACACGAATCCGTTGAAAAAAAGGTGCTCTCAACTAGGAAAGAAGTTATTAAGCACTAAAGTTCACTGTTATGGAGGTTATAAAAGACGGGGTAAACAGCTTATATGTAAACACGCGCATGCGCAATAGTCCTTAATGAGGAATTGTAATTGAAATTTAGACTTACCTGTGGTAGCTGACTTGGTCGTAAACTGTCGCTTTTGGGCATACGTGCTATGCGTTTCCGCTCACTCCGCTCGCTCAAGAAGATATCAAAACCCCTAGTCAATCCAACTCGCAGAAATTAAAAGAATTCTATGCCCAAAAGTCGTCCAAGGCATTCTTCTAATCCTCCTAGAGATCTTCAGACGCGATGTTCGGTGGATATAAGTCCGCAATCGCACCGGAAAAGCATTTATGCGCTCTTCATATTTATAGGCACGTTTAAAGAGAAATTCGGATAATTGCCCATCTAAATGGTCGTCTCGTCTCCCATTGAAAAAACTGTAATAACGATAACAATAACAAGCTAATTACAGCTCAGAGGGAATTAGAGAAGCTTAGAAGGAACAAATCATAAAGGCATTAGCTAATTATTAAGGGATTTCTGTTATATAATACTTTTCAGGAGCGAAACAAGAAATTTGAAGAATGTTTCATTATTTAAAAAAATGTTTCTGAATAAATAAGTGTTGTTAAATTTTAATAATTGATAGTTAATTTCAATTACACTTCTTCATTAACGACTATTGCGCATGCGCGGGTTCACAAGTACGTTGTTTATGCGATCGTTTGTAACCTTCATAACAGGGAACTTTAGTGCTTAATAACTTCTTTCCTTGTTGAGAGCAACTTTTTTTTTTTTTAACGGATTCGTGTTTAGAGCATCAAAATACGTTATAGTGCAAACTTTGAAGAAAATCGGTGCTGAGGACGCTCTCCTTCAGTATTACCTAATAACAGTTATTTAAAAAAAATCACTGGCACCCCATTTCCGAAATAGACCCAAAAAAGATTCTATAATCCGAGTAAAAAAAACAAACAAGTAAAGCAACAAGCTCAGGAGGCAGAAAGTGGCTGATTGTGTAAAAATATATGACCCTGGAACGTACAGTACACTAGGTGCTCTACCACTGAGCTAACCTCGCCATAATTTATAGTAATAATAATTTTTGTGCTAATGATTTTCGCTACTGAAAAAATGTGTATTTACCCTTATATTTTTTAAATAATTAAATGAAAAGAAAATATTATTTCAGGTCTAAGTCTTTTAATGGGCAATGTCCAAATGGCAAGGGATCGGAGTTGTACACTTTAAAGAGTTTCCTAACGCCAACAGATTCATGTGGGAGAAAACAAATTCTCTCGTGCTCCGAATGGACGAACGCGATAAAACTCAACATGAACTATGCGCCACTTGGTGGTGTTCCTGGTCTGGCAGGAGCAGCTGATTTAGGAACCCTCTGTCGCAAATGCGGCATGGAGACCGAAACACCAGCCCATGTGCTTAGTAGTTGTCCTAACAGCATGCTCCTCGTCACCCGGAGACACCACAACGTGAAGCATACAATAATAAGCTACCTCATGGAAAATAAATTTCAACCCTTCGAAGAGGTTTACGGCGTTGACGAAGAAGGTACTCCACGGTATGCCGATATCATAGCGTTCTCTAAAAACGGAAAAACGGCGTATATCCTCGATCCTACAATACGCTTTGAAAGCAACGATATAGAAGAGGATGAAAAAATAGATGCCGAAAAGAAGAACATATACTCAAAATGCACGGCGTATTACCAAGAAAAGTTTCAAGATGAATTTGGGAAGCGGAAGTATATAGTAAAGGGACTATGGTTCGGATCGAGAGGGTCCATTCCGAAGAGCACAGCACTCTTCCTTGAAGATCTTGGACTGACCACCGACCAGCTATCAGCATTAGCCGAGTCTATATTAGTGGACACACTGACCACCGACCAGCTATCAGCATTAGCCGAGTCTATATTAGTGGACACACTGACCACCGACCAGCTATCAGCATTAGCCGAGTCTATATTAGTGGACACACTGACCACCGACCAACTATCAGCATTAGCCGAGTCCGTATTAGTGGACACACTTGGAATAATTGGCCATCACATCTATGGCCACTGAGTGCTTATCATCCATTCAAACTGTTTCTTTATATACTTTAGACTATATTTTCAATTCTATAAACTAACCCTATTTCCGAATGGATGATAAGCAAGCTGTGTACCTAGCAACCCTATTTCCGAATGGATGATAAGCAAGCTGTGTACCTAGCAACCCTATTTCCGAATGGATGATAAGCAAGCTGTGTACCTAGCAACCCTATTTCCGAATGGATGATAAGCAAGCTGTGTACCTAGCAACCCTATTTCCGAATGGATGATAAGCAAGCTGTGTACTTAGCAACCCTATTTCCGAATGGATGATAAGCAAGCTGTGTACTTAGCAACCCTATTTCCGAATGGATGATAAGCAAGCTGTGTACCTAGCAACCCTTTTTCCGAATGGATGATAAGCAGGCTGTGTACCTAGTAACCCTATTTCCGAATGGATGATAAGCAGGCTGTGTACCTAGTAACCCTATTTCCGAATGGATGATAAGCAGGCTGTGTACCTAGTAACCCTATTTCCGAATGGATGATAAGCAGGCTGTGTACCTAGTAACCCTATTTCCGAATGGATGATAAGCAGGCTGTGTACCTAGCAACCCTATTTCCGAATGGATGATAAGCAGGCTGTGTACCTAGCAACCCTATTTCCGAATGGATGATAAGCAGGCTGTGTACCTAGCAACCCAATGTAATTGGGCATCCTATTTTATTTGTTTCTAATAAAGTTTCTCTCTCTGCTCTAAATGTTTCATTCCCTTCCTTGTTGCATCATGTCTAACGGATCTAGAACAGCCGTAGCAATAAAAAATGGGACCTAGTACCTCTAAAAACGAACATTACGAGATTAATTACCTTTTTATAAAATTTAACATTAAAAAGCCGTTTATAAAATTCGTATGCACGCCGAGCTAAAGTGCTTGTAAACAAACTTACAAATAATGTTTGTTGATCTGTTGACAGAGATTTAGAAGTCACATTTACACCATTCAACAATGTAAATCCTAGACGATATCCTGTTTTTAGAAATCCCTGCTGAATTCATTTGACTCCATTTTCTGAAATATCCTAAATCGTTCGAGTAGAAAAGCTCTTAAGCATGCTTTCCATAAAACGGTTTACTTCGAATTTACATTCTTACCCCTTGATTTTTTTGTTTGTTTTGGTCTGTATAATGAAATACAGTAGAAACCTCATGCATAGAACAGAGATAGGTTTGAATTTGTTATTCCTTGTTGTAAAGATTGTGTTGGCTAGGCTGATTCATGTAGAATTGATGACTTGTGCATGTTGTCAACAGAGATTCCACGAGAGCAGGGTTATTTGGTGTTTCAATTTGGTGATTCAACCCGATGCGGTGTTTACTCTTGTCTGGATATTTAGTAGGTTACTTAAGTCTTATTTGTTTATATGAAATTCTAAATCCATGACTATGATGATTTGTTTTTAAATTTTGGTCAAAATCAAAGTCATATTCTTCAATTTATAGTTTAATATTTTTTTTTTTTTTTTAAGTTTAAGATAAGATTAACGTAATTTAGGTAAAAGTAGAAAATGCATTACTTTTTTTAGACTTTAACATAGGATAAAATTAACGCACATGTACGTATAAGTACAAAAAAAATATATATAGTTTAATATTTTTTGTTTTTTAAATTTTAAGATAAGATTAACGTAATTTAGGTATAAGTAGAAAATGTATTACTTTTTTAGATTTTAACATAAGATAAGATTAACGTACATGTACGTATAAGTACAAAAAAAATATATATATAGTTTAATATATATATATATATATTTTTTTTTTTAATTTTAAGATAAGATTAACGTAATTTAGGTATAAGTAGAAAACGTATTACTTTTTTTTAGATTTTAACACAGGATAAGATTAACGTACAGTATAAGAAAAAAAATTAAATTAATTAAAATAAATAGAATTAAATAAAATTAGATTAACGTACATATAGGTATTACAAAAAACAGATTAGTTTTTAAGATAGGATAAGATTAACATGCAAGTGCATATAAGTATTTAAAAAAAAAATGTGCTTACATATTTATTTAAGAGTAAATCTTAAGCTCTGTATTAGAAAAACAAAAACGATTTAACAGCTGGACGATTAAAACAGTAAGTTGTTCGTCCTAAATTTCTTTCCATTCCATTCCATTCAATTTATGGATAACAAAAAAGTCAACATTTTTCTATTCTTTATCTCATAAGTTATATATGGGAGGTTAAAGTAACCGAAAAAGTCAACATTTTTCTATTCTTTATCTCATAAGTTATATATGGGAGGTTAAAGTAACCGAAAAAGTCAACATTTTTCTATTCTTTATCTCATAAGTTATATATGGGAGGTTAAAGTAACCGAAAAAGTCAACATTTTTCTATTCTTTATCTCATAAGTTATATATGGGAGGTTAAAGTAACCGAAAAAGTCAACATTTTTCTATATCTCATAAGTTATGATGATGAAATTCCTGCCGGAGGTTGGGAATCGAACCCACCATCTCCCGCTTATGAATCCAAGGCGCTAGCCATTAGACCACGGGAGACCCCTGTTCCTGTTCATATCCCTATTCTCATTTGAAAAGCAAAGAATAGAAACAGATAATATTTTCCTCGGCCTTTGTTCAAAGGGTTTTATGGCACCCGTTTTGGGATCGGGTCCGCAAGACCCTAGAAACCTCCTCTACCGATACTTCATTTCATCCGTTTCAATGAATTGGAAAATATCAAAAATTTTCACATATTCCTGTGTTCTTTTACTATAGTAATAATTCTACAGATAAAATCAATTAAAAAATAAAATAAAAAAAACAACAGCATAAAGGCAATTGAAAATATTCAAAAGACGTCATCGAATCTTTTTCTCTTGGCAAGCTATATTTCTCACAATGACTTGTTTTTCTTATTTTGCCTAATCTGTTTTGTTGTAAAATACATTATCCAACTATAAGCAATTAAAAAATAACAAGGAATAAAAACAAACAAAAAGAACAGTTCGAATAAGCAAAGTCAATTACTTTAATGTTTTAAGCACTTATTTCTCCGATTGACATCTCGTAATCAAAACTTTCATCAAAACCTTTTTTGTAGAGCATTTAGAAAGCTTTCTAATGGTATTCTTTTGTTTACCAAGATTCTCAACCTTTTTCGAGATATTAAGGAAAATATACAAAGTTACCAAAACTTTTTATGTCTGTTAATAAAATATTTTATTCTAACCCTTCCTTAACTCCAAACGTAACCAAAATTTCAACATATTAGTTTTAATGATAGTAAAACATGCAGAAAATGTTTCAACTGAATCCCATGATTCTAAGTACCCAAACCAAAAACGGTATTCAAAAATTATTTTTCCAATTTTCTCAAAAACGGTTAAAGCTATCGCCTTGAAAATGGTTTCATTCGTTTTCCTAGCCAACAAAGCCTATAAAACGAGTACTTACAAGCTTATAAACTCAAAAACGTAAGCGTTACGATTTTGTTTGCGCGAATTTCGCCCCAAACGCCATCTTCCAGTGGGCGGATTTTGCTGGTTATCAAACTTGACCTTTCAAATCGGGCGACAGATTTTTGTACCAAATTTCATCGAAATCGGACCATTAGGGAGGCCAGAAATCCGCGAACAGACAAATATATATATATATATATATATATATATATATATATATATATATAAATATATACATATATATATATATATATATATACAAATTTTAACCACCGTTATTTTCGGTCTCTAGGGGTCCTGAAACGCGAAATTTTCTAGTCGGCACTTCCGGATTGTTTCATTGTATCAACCTTATAAGCGGGGTTCCTCCCTATGGGGGAGGGAGGAACCGCGCTAATAATCCTAGGTACTTTACTCGATTTTACCTTCTTTCGAAATAATTTTAGTTTTTTGTTCTAGATTAAAATTTGCCGCCTTTCGACTATCACCCATGAAAAAAGAGGATTTCTGTTCGTCAGACAGGGCGCCGCCATTTATTTTTCGATGATTTTTTTTTTTGGATAGATACTTTAAAATCCCAATTAAAACGTTGAAAAGGTACTTGCGAAAAATGGTTCTCAAAATAAAAATAAAATGTAAACTTTTTTGCATCTAACGTCAATTCCAGAACACTTAGAAACACCCCGATTGAACGGAATGTGTCACGTTTCGGCCTTTATTGACCCTTCAAGTTTGGTTTGAATCGGGTTAATATTCTTTGAAATATGGCTGGATTCTTGAATCTCTAACAAAATTTTAAGGGTCCCCCTTAGGGAAATTTAAAATATATTTTTTTTTATTTATGTAATATTCCCAAAATTTGAATTTAGGGGTTTTTCAATGTGCTGAAAACGAATCTGACGTACTTTTTTAAATCAAAATTTTTTTATAATCGATAACTTCTTAAATGTACGTATATGGAATATTTTTGCAGAATAATGACTCTATAGATTCGTTTTTAGCACATTGAAAAACCCCTAAATTCAAATTTTGGGAATATTAAAAAAAAAAAGAAGTGTGTTTTAAATTTCGCTAAGGGGACCCTTAAAATTTTGTTAGAGATTCAAGAATCCGGCCGTATTTCAAAGAATATTTACCCGATTCAAACCAAACTTGGAGGGTCAATAAAAGCCATAATGTGACACATTCCCTCCAATCGGGGTGTTTCTAAGTGTTTTGGAATTGACGTTATATGCAAAATAGTTTACATTTTATTTTTATTTTGAGAACCATTTTTCGTAAGTACCTTTTGAGATAATACAATAGTCATTTATATGGTTAGAAAAAGGAGTCTTTCTTCTTCCAAAAGATTTCAATGATGTAAAAATCGGATTATCTCAAGGGGAGATATTGAATTCCAAAACGTCACATTACTTTTTCGCTTACAAATATTTAGTCTCTTCCAGACTGGGAAAAATCGTTATTTATTTTTTTCAATGATATTCACAATATTAGGGTTTTTTGGGGTGCTGATTTTAAATCTACTATTACTTTTCGTGTAAAAAAATGTATAATACTAGTTTACCTGAAAACTTAAGCATATTTTTGAATATATTTGAGGAAATATAAATTATTGTTTAACGATTATATTTTTCTTTTAATCTACCCTATAAAACAAATGACTTGGTGAAAGAATCATGTCGATATCATTTTCTAAACTCTATATAAAAAAGTCCGTCACGCAGGAGCTGCATAACTAAGCACTTTCCTCAGAATTTGGGTAGTGTAGACTGCTTTCCAGAACAATTTGCTTAAAATATCCTACATAAATAAAATAAAAACATGAATAGTTCTCTTTTAAATTTGTAATGAGTAACTGATCAATTAATAATTTGCTTCCAGAGTTATGTTTACACATGGTACCTATTACACTACGTAATAAATACAAAAAACATCATATTATCGTATTTTGATCTAACCCAGGAACAGGATACAGTCACCCTAGTGGTAGAAAGCGCCCCTTGCGGCGGCTTTTTGAACCTACGTCTGACGGGCTTTTCTACTGAAATATATTACAAATTAAACCCCCGCTTTCCGATTGACCGATTCAGCTCATTTTTACAACACTTCTTTCTCATGAGTTACCCACGACGTATACCGCGTTTCGTTACAATACAGCAGAAATTACGACCGGTATGAGTATATTAAGAATTTGGGTCAAGAGTAAACCCCCCCCCCTTCTAATGAACCGATTTAGTTTATTTTTACAACAGTTATTTACCTGTGGATTACCACTACGAATACCGAGTTTCGTCGAAATATACCAAAAATCACGGCTGGTAGTGGCGAATTGGTATTGTGGGTCCGGAGTAAACCCCCCCTTCTAATGAACCGATTTAGTTTATTTTTATATCTCACTTTTCTCTCTATATTACTACTACGAATACCAAGTTTTGTTGAAATATAACAAATATTACGGCTGACATAGTCAAATTAGTGTTTTGATTCGGGGTAAACCCCCCCTTCCGGTGGACCGACTTTGGTGGTTAACGAACTCGTTCAATCGTTTGCTAATTGAATGCTATATACCAAGTTTCGTGACGAAAAAACAAAAACTCTGGCCGCTATCGTGTTAACAGACATATATATGTATATATATATATATATGCATATATATATATATATATATATATATATATATATATATATATATATATATATATATATATATAGCTTGACATTGATTTGGCTGGACGGTGGTGGTACTGCATCATAATAGGAAAACCAACAAACTCCAAGGTCTCCACCACAAATGATTTATTTTATTCACTCAAAGCAAGCTTTCGGAGTCTACAGCTCCATCCTCAGTGCTTCTACAGCATAGAAAAACAAAACATATATAATCTTTAAAGATATATAAGGTGTTAAAGATTATATATGTTTTGTTTTTCTATGCTGTAGAAGCACTGAGGATGGAGCTGTAGACTCCGAAAGCTTGCTTTGAGTGAATAAAATAAATCATTTGTGGTGGAGACCTTGGAGTTTGTTGGTTTTCCTATTATGATATATATATAGATATATATAAATTTTAACGGGGGTCATTTTCGGTGTCTACTAGGTAGGATCGATAAAGATTTGAAGAAATTTTTCAAAAATTCCGTCATGAGTCCAACCTCAATAGCTACTTTCCTTCGGAGGAAAGTGCTAAAATAAAGCACTTTCAACCTATTTTATTTTATTTCTCGGCTCCTAAGGCGCATTGGACGGAACGCTCGGACACGTGTCAACTATTTTTCGATGTAGAATCACCAGAAAAAAATTGGTTCAAATGGTGACCCCATCGCTGTATACTTCCCTTGTCAGTTTTACTTCCAGTAACCTGTTGGTTATTACTGCAGTAAAATGCCTGCTACTGAAGGGTTACTGCTATCACCATATCTATTGGATTAGTTCGAAGATTAACTCCTACCAATCTAGTTACTGTACCGCCCCGGGCCAGCGGCTTGGTGGTTAGTTATCGATCCAATTTTCATGGTATAATCATATTTTGTTGTTATGGGTAACTTTTCTTTTATGATTAACTGCTTGTTGAGTTATTTTTGTGTTACATCAGTTTTTTTTTTTGTACTATAAATATCGTTATTTTTAAGAGAGTGAAGTTACAAATAAAGAATCTTTTCAAAAGTTGAACTTTCAGCATTTTCCCAGAGGCTAAAAAACGAATCGATTTTTATGAAAATTGGTACAAAAATCGTTCGACTTATTTGAAAAGTCTATATCTATCAGAAGAATCCGAGCACGAGATCGATTGACGAAAACGAGAAAATCGCCAAAGGACTTTTTGACTTAGTTTTTCGATTCCCCATCGATATATGAAGTCTGTCGGTTTAAGATTGGTATATATATATTAATTTTAACAGGGGCAATTTTCTGTGTCTACTAGGTAGGATCGATAAAGATTTGATGACTTTTTTTTAAAAAATTCTGTCATTAGTCCAACCGCCACGTCCTGCCTTTACCCGCAGGTACCCTGTTATCCATCCTTGAGAAAAGATCATATCGCACTAGTATTTCTAATGTGACACAACACAAAATGAAACTCAACAGATAATGTGTTACTCTTGCCTATGTAGATGGAATAGGATTAAGACAGGAAGGGTGACACGAGTCCCCTCTGGTGTAGAAGCTCTGTAGCTAGGTACATATAGTTTTGATGGTTGATAAAGAGATATTTTCCATGTATTTCATAGTCAGAACTGAAAAATTATTGATTGAATCGATTTTTGAGTTGTGTCACTTTAGAAATACTAGTGCGATATGTTGAATAAAACTACATTTTATAATTAAAATGAATTTATTATGAATAAAGTACTAATAACGTTATTACAAAATGGGGATTGGTGGTAGAAGGTTGAAAATTTAGAGTTATGTGTATTTTTTAATGCCAAATCATAAAGAAATATAAAGAAAATATTTTCTCCAAACATTAAAAAAAAAAATGTTTGGGGTGAGCCACCTTTATCACTTAGGGGTGTAAAAATTAGTTATAAACCTATTCTCAGACCTGCTGAATATACATATTAAATTTCACCAAAATCGGTTAAGCCGCTGAGGAGCAGTATAAACACAAACTGCGACACGGGATTTTTATATATTAGGTATACTTGTCTGTTCGCTCTTCCAGTATGAAATTTTTTAGTGGGCATTTTCTGAGCGGTCATAAGACCATCGTTAGCGGGTTTCCTTCCTATGAATGGAGGGAGGAAATGTGCTAAAATATATGAAGTAGAGGAGAAATATTTTGTGACCTGGTTTAGTTACAACAACGATATATATATATATATATATATATATATATATATATATATATATATATAAATCACGTATCTGTCCGTTTGCCTGTTTGTCCGTATGTCTGCTTGTCTGTTTGTTTCTTACACAAATCTACACTGTTTGACTGATTTTGACAAACTTGGCACACAGGTAGGTCTTGATGCGGGAAATCTCCAAGGCTAGGTCATAATAGTCAAATTTCAAAATTTGGTCAAAAGGTTAAAAGTTTTGTTCAAGAAAAATTGGCTACACTGAACCATTCAGATTCTGACGGCCATTTTGAATCGACAGCCATTTCGAATAATGTCTCAAATTTATTTGTTGAAGCTATCTACTCGCAGGCTGTGGTGTTGGCTTCTGGCGGTTTTTTTTTATGATTTGCTGTGGTGCTGGCCTGTGTTGGTTGACAGATATAAACAAATTCACACCGTTTGACCGATTTTGACGTAACTCGGTAGATCTTGATAAGGGGAAAGTCATAGGCAGAAAGTAGGTGTAGCATGGCACACTGGGTAACAGCTAGTATATATATATATATATATATATATATATATATATATATATATATACATATATTTTTGTACATAACTAATATAATATTGTTGTTTCAGATCTGCCTGAGAGCCGAGGTTCCACTGAGCCCTGGAATATGCCGTGTCATTACTAAAGGTAGCTGACTTGCTCTTTCTTCTTCAATTCTTTTTTTTTCATCATCTTTAATCTATTTTTTCTGTCTCTTCATCTTCACGCTTCATCTAGCTTTTACTTATTGCAGCTCTGATATTGCTATCTTTATTATTTTGTTTTGTTCCTGGTGGTCCGACCATCTTCCTGTCTAGTGGGAGTTTTGTATAAAAAAAATAAATAAATAAAAGAGAGGAAGTTATAGTTCAGTAGCTTTTAGGGCTGTGTTTTTTTTATTTGAATATTGATAGAATCTTGGTCAATAGATTGTGTTTTAACCTTTTGCATAAATTACTGTTCTTGTCCGTATATTTTTTTTAAATTGTTTGCTTTATTGGATTTTTTGTGGGTGAGGTTAGCTCAGTGGTAGAGGACTTGGCTGATGAACTGGAGGACCCGAATTCAAAACCCGGGCGCACACTGAAGATTTTTATCTTCTAGTTTCGCCTTCCGAGGGTTCGATTCCGTGTCCCAGATCGTCCCTAGGCTCACCTAGACTTTAATTAATTTAGTAATGGGTACCTGGAAAGGGAAAATCTGGCGGCCGGAGCGTTGTACTGACCACACTATCTCCCTGGCGTGCCGTGGAGAATTATTATCTGCCCCTCTGAGGCCTTGTGGCCTGTTAAGGGACTGTTTTTTTGTTGTTTTTTTAGCATAAATATAGCGATGACTAAAAGGGAAAAAAAGTCACAAAAAATCGTTCCAAATAAGTGTCCGCTGGCGTTCGCGCATGCGCGGTGACCATGTTCGAAAAAGAAGACTGTATGTTATACAGTACATTACATAGGTTTGTCGGGTGGACCTAAAGCATATTTAGGTTCCTGAATTTGAGCTGAAGGCTCTAAACGATTTTTTTTTTGTTTTTAAATTTAATTGAAAGATTGTCACTTGAATTATTTATACAAACTGTAAAATCAACGAAAGGGCGACCATAATGTTTATAGTTACTTCAACGAGGGATAGTACATTGCTCTTAATCCATTTAAATTAAATGCGTTGATAAATGCCCCGATAGTAATTTCTCATCTATATAACGCTGTTTTATTCTCTCCTTCATCAATACTTTGCGACAGAGTTGGGCAAACGTTAGCGGTCGCTAATATCTAATATCTTCTCGCTAATTTAGCGGTACTGATAAGAGCCTGCGCTAACGATTAGCGCATAGTGACGGCAGAGCGCTAATCGCTAATTTATTTATGAAATGTTTAAATATCGTGATAGCTAACAGCTTTAGCTATAGTTACAACATTTTGTCATGTCAGAGTTCACTTCCGATCTGCTCTGAGCAAATTCTACCTCACTCCTGTTCCACTTCCGCTTTAATCTAGATGATTTCCGACCACATCAATGTCAATTTCCATTACTTCCGGTCGACTCATGCCTATCGCTGGGTAACTCCTTTTCGATCTGGGTCACTTCTGGGCTATTTTCACCAATTCCGATTACACTTCCGGTCGCTCAAAATGGCTTCCGGGTCACCGCTTGTTCACTTCCGGTCTATCATAAGAGCCACGATAGCCCAGGGATGCTTCCGTAAACGACTCAGGGATGAATATCACGTTAACTTCGGTGCATGCCTCAGGGGGCATGCACCGCTTATAACTTGAGGTAAAACTGAAGTTAGGCTTCCTCAAAAACGATTTCTTTCAAATTTTGTACAATAACGTATTTTGCCAACGGCCATAGCCACGTTCAATGCACTGGTGGTTCCCGTAGATCACCGAAGTTAAGCAACGTCGGGCGTGGTCAGTACCTGAATGGGTGACCGACCACGTGCTGTTGGCATTATAAAAGGGTGGCAACCTATAGATAGCCCGGCGGTAATGGCCAAGTTGTAGATGCGCCGTAAAAAATAAAAAAAAATAAAAAAAAAATAAAAAAAAAATAAAAAAAAAAAAAAATAAAATAAATAAAATAATAAAAAAAAATAACGTATTTTGATGCACTAAACACGAATCCGTTAAAAAAAAGTTCGCATTCAACTAGGAAAGAAGTTATTAAGCACTAAAGTTCACTGTTAGGAAGGTTATAAAAGTAGGGGTAAACAGCGTATTTGTAAACACGCGCATGCGCAGATATGTAACATTGGGAAACATAGAACTCTCATTTGAAATGTTCTTAAACCATTTGTTCAAAAATATTGTCAATTTTAAGGACATCCTCACCCCTGGGTTTTGATATCGTCCTGAGCGCGCTTAGCGAGAGGAAACGCATAACATGTATGCCTAAAAGCGTCGTCCTAGACATTCTTCTTATCTTCCTAGACATCCTTCTTAGCTTTCTTCTTCTTCTTGAGACGCGATGTTCCGTGGACACAAATCCCCAATCGCACAAAAAAATGCCTTTAAGCGCTTTTCATATTTAAGAGCACGTTTGAAGATAATAATAAATTCGTGCAACTTCATTGCTATTTTTTTAATAAAATAAGAGTATGTTGACAATTAAAGTTCAGCAGGCGCGAATTAGAACGAACTAATAATTATAAAGGCATTAGCTAATTATTTAGGGATTTCTGTTATATAATACTTTTCATGAACGAATGAAGAAATGTGAAAAGTGTTTCATTATTTTAAAAAAATGGTTGTGAATAAATAACTTACAAGTTTACAAAAACGCTGTTTACTAACAGTGAACGTTAGTGCTTAATAACTTCTTTCCTAGTTGAAAGCGAACTTTTTTTTTAACAGATTCGTGTTGAGTGCATCAAAATACGTTATTGTACAACATTTCAAAGAAATCGGTTTTGAGGAAGCTTAACTTCAGTTTTACCTCAAGTTATAAGCGGTGCATGCTCCCTGAGGCATGCTCCGACGTTAACGTGATATTCATCCCTGAGTCGTTTACGGAAGCATCCCTGGGCTTTCGGGGCTCTTATGATAGACCGGAAGTGAACAAGCGGGGACCCGGAAGCCATTTTGAGCGACCGGAAGTGTAATCGGAAGTGGTGAAAATAGCCCAGAAGTGACCCAGATCGAAAAGGAGTTAGCCAGCGATAGGCATGAGTCGACCGGAAGTAATAGAAATTGACATTGGGGTGATCGGATACCATCCAGGTTATAGCGGAAGTGGAACAGGAGTGAGGTAGAATTTGCTCAGAGCAGATCGGAAGTGAACTTTGAGATGACAAAATAATAACTATAGCTAAAGCTGTTAGCTATCACGATGTTTAAACATTTCATAAATAAATTAGGGATTAGCGCTCTGCCGTCGCTATGCGCTAATCGTTAGCGCAGGCTCTTATCAGTACCGCTAAATTAGCGAGAAGGTATTAGATATTAGCGACCGCTAGCGTTTGCCCAACTCTGCTTTGCGATTAATACTATCGCGAAAATACGAGGATTAAGAAAAGGGTCAGTTGAATAATATGTATGTATATATATATATATATATATATATATATATATATATTTATATATATATATATATTTATATATATATATATATATATATATATATATATATATATATATAACATGAATAGGAAGGTAAAGGGTGTTAGCGACAAAACAATTACCCACCTACTTAGCATTCCGCCACTTAGCAGGCTTTAAGCATAGAATGTTGCTGAATACATAATTGTATTCATGCTATGTATTCGCATTCAAATGTAATGCTTCTTGTACCGTTTGAACATGCATATGTATCTCTCTCGGTGGTTTTGATCAATCCTACATCTCCCGTTAAAACTTCAATCAGATTAGCATGGTATAACCAAATCCTACATCTCCAGTTAGAACTTCAATCAGATTAGCATGGTATAACCAAATCCGTATATGATTTGATAGTATCATTGATTGGAATATATTAAATGTTGAGAGTTCTATTTTCGATTCCCACAAGGGTTTGTGGCTTTTTGATGTGCATTAGCTTTCCTACCTTAAAGAAATCCGGCACGCAGAAACTGCATAGCCAGCCCACTCCTCAGAATATGGGTAGTGTACAATGTAATCCTAAATAAATGGTTGAACATAACCTTTTAGATTGCCTTAGTGACTTATGGTTAGAGAAATGGTATCCCCAAAAAAACAAAAATGTGAAATAGAGGCCAAGTTCCTGCCCCCACAAAGAAACACTCCTTTCCTCAAAAATATCCCCTTCTAAAACCCCCAAAAATGGCCTTTCCATTCTACACTCCAAAAAAGTAGTATGAGTTGGTGTATTAATTCAACCAAAAACATTTGCCAATACAAGAGGTGATACAAGAAAGAAATGTCCAAGTTCATTACTTGGAAGACCTCATAGTTACTTACTAAGAACAGTAAAGACACTTCAACTGACCTTTAAAAACAACAATAAAAATACTTATATCCAGTTACTAAAATATCACTTTCCTCAACCAGGTATATTCTTAAACTTGGCAATGTTTAGTTTTTCTAAACTAAGATAATTTCGGCACAAAAAAAAAACATTTTTTTCCTTTAATAACGTCTTCATATCTATCTTCATGCAAAATTTCAAGTCTCTAGCATCATGGGAAGTGCCTAATAATTTTGATGAGTCAGTGACTGAGTGAGTCCTATAAATCCCGATTTTCGATCACTTATATTTCAGAAACTATTCGATGTAGAATTATGAAAATTTCCAGTTTTACTCACATCTAGTAGTATAATACCTGTGTAAAATTTCATAACTTTATCTTTACCTGGTTGAAAGTTATGAGAGGGTAAAAATCGGCACTAAGACCGCCTGTAACATACACACAGTATGCTTAGGCCGGAACTTGGCCTGGCGCACTACCGTGCGCCTAGATAAACTTAATATAACAAAGAAAAGAAAATGGATAGAAACTGAAAAATGTACGTTAGAAATATAACTGACCAAAACTGTTCATGTTTATGTTATATATATATATATATATATATATATATATATATATATATATATAAATATATGAAACATGGATTGTTTTGTTCTTTTATATTTGTAATGAACATCTGACTGAATGTCCTGAGAAGCCGGATAGTACATCCATGTTCAGCGCTCCTAGTGGTGGAAGCAACAAACAATTTAATACCAACGTAATTCCGATTTTTCTCTAACTTCTATGTTTAAAAAATAAACTGAATCAGTTAGTTTATTTTTTAAACACATCTTACTCTTTAGATACCCACGACTTATATCGCATTTCGTTACAATAAACCAGAAAGAAAGGTCGTATGAACAAGTTAGTGAATTGGTTCTTGAGAAACCCCCCCCCCCATTTCTAATGAATTGATTTATTTAATTTTGAAAACTTACTTTTCTCTAAGTGATGAAGTTTTGGGCTCAGAGTAAACCCCACTTCCCGGTTGGGCGATGTTGGTGTTTAACGGAGTAGTTCAATCGTTTCATGAGAGATTGCTGAAAATAGATTTATGTATAAATTTTAATTTTACTTTCTCATTTCGGGTGTTTAATACGTGGGGTCGATGAAGATTTGAAGAAGTTTTTCAAAAATCTCTCGTGAGTGCAACCTCAATAGCTACTTTCCTTCGGAGGAAAGTGATAAAAGGGTGGTAACCTGTTGATATTTCGTAGCAATTATTTGAGTTAACTTATAAATAGACGTTAAAAAATAAATAATAATATTTTTCAGCTATAGTTTTTTTTTTTTTTTTTTTTTTTTTTTTTTTTTTTTTTTTTTTTTTTTTTTTTTTTTACGGTGCATCTACTTCTAGGTCTTTATTTTTCCCAACGAGGCCTGAGATGAGAAAATTCCTGCCGGAGGTGGGGATTGAACCCACCATCTCCCGCTTATAAATCCAAGGCGCTGACCACGGGAGACCCCTATAGTGGAATTACAAAATATTATAGTGGGCCCTTTAACAAGTAACAACTTTCCCAGTTGTTTGCATCTTGGTATATATAGTTGGTACATTCCGACATATTGGTGATAAACGCAATAATCTGCTGTCCACCATGTTATTGTGAGCATACCTTGTAGGCAAACTGACAAAAACACATGCTGAATCTAGCAAACAACCTACATATTTCTGTTGTTGTATAGTTGTTTGTGTTGTTTGCTTTCTGTAGCTGTGTACTTCCTGCGGAATTTCTTCCTTTGAACTAGTCATTGCAACAATATTACATCTTGTTGGAAATCGCAATAATCTACTGTCTGCTGTGTTAATATGAGCATTGTTTGTAGACAAATTGACAACAAAAAAAAACTAACAAACAACATTTTTAGTTCTGTAGTTGTATGCTTCTTGGTATAGTTTACTTGCTGAAGCTGTGTAATCCCTGATGCGTTTCTCCTTTTTAATTAGGCATCGCAACAATTCGACATCTTGGTTATAAACGAAACTAACAAACAACATTTTTAGTTCATTAGTTGTATGCTTCTTGGTATAGTTTACTTGCTGAAGCTGTGTAATCCCTGATGCGTTTCTCCTTTTTAATTAGGCATCGCAACAATTCGACATCTTGGTTATAAACGAAACTAAGAAACAACATTTTTAGTTCATTAGTTGTATGCTTCTTGGTATAGTTTACTTGCTGAAGCTGTGTAATCCCTGATGCGTTTCTTCTTTTTAGACATCGCAACAATTTGACATCTTGGTTATAAACGAAACTAACAAACAACATTTTTAGTTCTGTAGTTGTATGCTTCTTGGTATAGTTTACTTGCTGAAGCTGTGTAATCCCTGATGCGTTTCTTCTTTTTAATTAGACATCGCAACAATTTGACATCTTGGTTATAAACGAAACTAACAAACAACATTTTTAGTTCTGTAGTTGTATGCTTCTTGATATAGTTTACTTGCTGAAGCTGTGTAATCCCTGATGCGTTTCTTCTTTTTAATTAGACATCGCAACAATTCGACATCTTGGTTATAAACGAAACTAACAAACAACCTTTTTAGTTCTGTAGTTGTATGCTTCTTGGTATAGTTTACTTGCTGAAGCTGTGTAATCCCTGATGCGTTTCTCCTTTTTAATTAGGCATCGCAACAATTCGACATCTTGGTTATTAACGAAACTAACAAACAACATTTTTAGTTCATTAGTTGTATGCTTCTTGGTATAGTTTACTTGCTGAAGCTGTGTAATCCCTGATGCGTTTCTTCTTTTTAATTAGACATCGCAACAATTTGACATCTTGGTTATAAACGAAACTAACAAACAACATTTTTAGTTCTGTAGTTGTATGCTTCTTGGTATAGTTTACTTGCTGAAGCTGTGTAATCCCTGATGCGTTTCTTCTTTTTAATTAGACATCGCAACAATTCGACATCTTGGTTATAAACGAAACTAACAAACAACCTTTTTAGTTCTGTAGTTGTATGCTTCTTGATGTAGTTTACTTGCTGAAGCTGTGTAATCCCTGATGCGTTTCTTCTTTTTAATTAGACATCGCAACAATTCGACATCTTGGTTATAAACGAAACTAACAAACAACCTTTTTAGTTCTGTAGTTGTATGCTTCTTGGTATAGTTTACTTGCTGAAGTTGCGTAATCCCTGATGCGTTTCTTCTTTTTAATTAGACATCGCAACAATTCGACATCTTGGTTATAAACGAAACTAACAAACAACATTTTTAGTTCTGTAGTTGTATGCTTCTTGGTATAGTTTACTTGCTGAAGCTGTGTAATCCCTGATGCGTTTCTTCTTTTTAATTAGACATCGCAACAATTCGAAATCTTGGTTATAAACGAAACTAACAAACAACCTTTTTAGTTCTGTAGTTGTATGCTTCTTGATATAGTTTACTTGCTGAAGCTGTGTAATCCCTGATGCGTTTCTTCTTTTTAATTAGACATCGCAACAATTCGACATCTTGGTTATAAACGAAACTAACAAACAACCTTTTTAGTTCTGTAGTTGTATGCTTCTTGGTATAGTTTACTTGCTGAAGCTGTGTAATCCCTGATGCGTTTCTTCTTTTTAATTAGACATCGCAACAATTTGACATCTTGGTTATAAACGAAACTAACAAACAACATTTTTAGTTCTGTAGTTGTATGCTTCTTGGTATAGTTTACTTGCTGAAGCTGTGTAATCCCTGATGCGTTTCTTCTTTTTAATTAGACATCGCAACAATTCGACATCTTGGTTATAAACGAAACTAACAAACAACCTTTTTAGTTCTGTAGTTGTATGCTTCTTGATATAGTTTACTTGCTGAAGCTGTGTAATCCCTGATGCGTTTCTTCTTTTTAATTAGACATCGCAACAATTCGACATCTTGGTTATAAACGAAACTAACAAACAACCTTTTTACTTCTGTAGTTGTATGCTTCTTGGTATAGTTGACTTGCTGAAGTTGCGTAATCCCTGATGCGTTTCTTCTTTTTAATTAGACATCGCAACAATTCGACATCTTGGTTATAAACGAAACTAACAAACAACCTTTTTAGTTCTGTAGTTGTATGCTTCTTGAGATAGTTTACTTGCTGAAGCTGTGTAATCCCTGATGCGTTTCTTCTTTTTAATTAGACATCGCAACAATTCGACATCTTGGTTATAAACGAAACTAACAAACAACCTTTTTACTTCTGTAGTTGTATGCTTCTTGGTATAGTTGACTTGCTGAAGTTGCGTAATCCCTGATGCGTTTCTTCTTTTTAATTAGACATCGCAACAATTCGACATCTTGGTTATAAACGAAACTAACAAACAACCTTTTTAGTTCTGTAGTTGTATGCTTCTTGATATAGTTTACTTGCTGAAGCTGTGTAATCCCTGATGCGTTTCTTCTTTTTAATTAGACATCGCAACAATTCGACATCTTGGTTATAAACGAAACTAACAAACAACCTTTTTAGTTCTGTAGTTGTATGCTTCTTGGTATAGTTTACTTGCTGAAGCTGTGTAATCCCTGATGCGTTTCTTCTTTTTAATTAGACATCGCAACAATTCGACATCTTGGTTATAAACGAAACTAACAAACAACCTTTTTAGTTCTGTAGTTGTATGCTTCTTGAGATAGTTTACTTGCTGAAGCTGTGTAATCCCTGATGCGTTTCTTCTTTTTAATTAGACATCGCAACAATTCGACATCTTGGTTATAAACGAAACTAACAAACAACCTTTTTAGTTCTGTAGTTGTATGCTTCTTGGTATAGTTTACTTGCTGAAGTTGCGTAATCCCTGATGCGTTTCTTCTTTTTAATTAGACATCGCAACAATTCGACATCTTGGTTATAAACGAAAGAAACTGCTGTCTGCTGTGCTAATATAAGCATTTCTTGTAGACAAACTGACACCAAAACATGCAGACAACTACCAAACTACATTCATAGTTCTATAGTTGTTTGCTTCTCGGTATAGTTAGAAGTTTCCCTAGTTATCTATTCCCTTGGGCGTTCCTCGCCCTGGACTAGACAATGCTAATATTTCCCTTGTGATTGAGTGTCTAGTTGTTGACTTCTGGCTCTCCCATAATGCGGTCTGGTGTCTGATGAGCTCATTTCCTTCTCAGCTACTCTTAGCATTCTGTCAGCTGGTCTGAGGCAATTCACGCCAAGACCTTGCCAAGATTCAGCACAATGCTTCCATTTACGTATATCTGCATGCGTATTTGGTTAAGACATTTTAGGTGCTCACATATGAGGGCCTCAGAAATGAGTTAGATACAGGAATTGGTTGTGAACACAGTAATCTCGTGGGTGGTAAAGAGATCCGAGTGATTTTCTTGACAGTTGCTGCCACCTAGCTTCTTTCCTCTTGAGTAATATTAAGTCCAGAAGAAAATTAAGGGGTCTTTGTGCGGATTCTCCAAGTCTTTTGCATATTAATCATAAACCGGATGTTGTACCTATTATGTATCATCGATAATAAACAGCTAATAACCTGAGTGTTCATCTAGTGTGATCGGAGCTATAAAAATCTATTTTTTGGTATTACTACATATGTTCAACTTTGTATCCATTTTACTCAAAACATTGAGTATGGAAACATGTGGAGTAGAATTGAAAATCATAAAAATATTTAGAATTTGGACATTTCCAAAAGTTTATTTTATTCATTATTACAATATTTACAATTACATACATAAAATCTAAGAATAAAAAATAAATAAAAAATAAGGTAAAACTGAAGTTTCACGTCCTCTAAACCGATTTCTTTAACATTTTTCACAACAATGTATTTTGGTGCACTAAACACGAATACGTTAAAAAAAAAAATCGAACAACAAAGAGAGAAGTTATTAAGCATTAAAGTTCACTGTTAGGAAGGTTATAAAACTAGGCGTCAACAGCGTATTTGTAAACACGCGCATGCGCAGATATGTAACATTGGGAAACAGAGAACTCTCATTTGAAATGTTCGTAAACCATTTATTTAAAAATATTGTCAATTTTAAGGGCATCCTCACCCGTCGACACCTGTCGCTTAAGGGCATACGTGCTATGCGTTTCCGCTCGCCATGCTCGCTCAAGAATATATCAAAACCCTAGTCAATCCAACTCGCTAAAATTAATAGAATTCTATTAATTTTAGCGAGTTGCATTGACTAAGGTTTTGATATCTTCTTGAGCGAGCGTATCGAGCGGAAACGCATAGCATGTATGCTTTAAAGTCGTCCTAGACATTCTTCTTATCCTCCTAGACATCCCTCTTAGCTTTCTTCTTCTTCTTCTTCTTCTTGAGACGCGATGTTCGATGGATACAAATCCCCAATCGCACCGAAAAATCCCTTTAAGCGCTCTTTATATTTATGAGCACGTTTGAAGAGAAATTCGGCTAAATATCCATCTAAATAAAAATTTGAGTAATTCATATCTGTTCTTTTTTTTATAAAATACTAGCTGTTACCCGGCGTGCCATGCTACACCTACTTTCTGCATATAGAAAAGCCTAAATAAATTAGAAACCAAATAAGTATTATTAAAATCAAATAACACGAATCTGTAACTGTTTCGAACCCGTGACCTCCCAACTGGGAGTCCTAGACGACTTTGACCTAACCTATAACACCCCCCCCCCCCCCGTATTAAGACATACATGTATGCCAAGTTTGGTAAAAATCGGTCTAACAGTGTGGATTTTTATTTAAAAAAAAAAAAAAAAAGCACATACAGACAGCAGCTGGTAGACGTTTTTGACCTGGCCTAAGACACTCCCCTGATCAAGACCAACCTGTGTGACCAGTTTGATCAAAATCTGTCAAACGGTGTGGGTTTGTATAAGGAACAAACATACTGACAGACAGATGGTAGACGTTTTTGACTTAGCCTACGACACTCCTCAGATTAAGATCCACATGTGTACCGAGTTTGGTCAAAATCGGTCAAACGGTGTGGATTTGTATAAGGGACAAACATACAGACAGACAGCTGGTAGACGTTTTTGACTTAGCCTACGACACCCCCCAGATCAAGATCCATATGTGTACCGAGTTTAGTCAAAATCGGATGAACGGTGTGGATTTGTATAAGGGACAAACATACAGACAGACAGCTGGTAGATTTTTTTGACCTAGCCTAGGAGATTTCTCGTATCAAGACCTACCATTATTCGAAGTTTGGTCAAAATCAGTCAAACGGTGTGGATTTGTATAAGGAACAAACAAACAGAAAAACAGACAGACACGTGATTTTTATATATATAGAAGAGTATGTTGGCAATTAAAGTTCAGCAGGTGCGAATTAGAACGAATTAATAATTATAAAGGCATTAGCTAATTACTAGGGATTTCTGTCATATAATACTTTTCATGAACGAAGAAATGTGAAGAGTGTTTCATTATTTTAAAAAATTGTTGTGAATAAATAACTGCTAATGAATTTAAATAATTGATGGTAAATTTCAATTAAACTTCTTTATTAAGAACTTTTCCATACCCGCGCATGCGCATGTTGACAAATTTAGTTTTTTACATTAGCTCTCATAACCCCCATAACAGTGAAATCTAGTGCTTAATAACTTCTTTTCTAGTTTAATGCGAAGTTTTTTTTTAGCGGATTCGTGTTTAGTGCATCAAAATACGTTATTGTTCAAAATGTTAAAAAAATCGGTTTAGAGGACTTGGAACTTCAGTTTCACCAAAAATAATATTAATTCTACAAGTAATTTGCATATTTTAGAAGATTCAGAGATTGCTGAAATAAAATAGGGAATCATCGAGTTATTGTTTATTAATAAGGTTAACTGTAACCATCTTTTATTCATTTGATTTCAGAGCCCGCAACAGGGCGATTTGCTCTATAAACACGTAGGGTGCAAACAAATTAAAAGATCTTTCAAAATCCAAATTTTGAAACATTAAAAAGAAAGGCAAAAAGAATATATATATATATATATATATATATATATATATATATATATATATATATATATATATATATATTTATATATGTGTGTGTGTGTAAAACATAAAACGTCAGCTATAAATTTATAAACAAAAAGGTGGTAAATTTAATAAATTATTTTCAATAAACTAAAACCATCTTGTTTATCACAGAAGGTATCCTCAGAAATATTTTTTTAAAGATACTCGTATCACAGCTTGTATATAGGTACAGTTGAATATTTCGGTAACAGATTATGTTTTTATGAACATACATAAATATTATACGTAAAAGGCCGCTCTTATAGTTGAAGAGTTCAGTGCTAAAGGTTAGTAACCCACAATTAGAACAAACTGGAAAAAAATGGAGTTACAGAGATACAGCTAAGAAGAATTTGAAAAAAATTATTGTTGGTGAAAAAAATGATTAAAATTAAAATCATTTCTGTCGCCAACACTATTTCTTTCAGATTCTTCTTAACTTTCCAATTTTCTTAGATTATTCTAATTGAGGGTTCATCATTGGCTTTGAGGCTTTAGATTTTAAGAGATTTGAGATAATTTTTTGTGTCCACATAACTCTCAAAATCTAGTCAACCGATGTGCACTCAAAATCTAGTCAACCGATGTGCACTCAAAATCTAGTCAACCGATTTGCTCTCAAAATCTAGTCAACCGATGTGCTCTCAAAATCTAGTCAACCGATGTGCTCTCAAAATCTAGTCAACCGACGTGCTCTCAAAATCTAGTCAACCGATGTGCTCTCAAAATCTAGTCAACCGATGTGCTCTCAAAATCTAGTCAACCGATGTGCTCTCAAAATTTGCAGTGCTCTCAGAGATGAGATAAAAGACAAACTAATTTTCTTTTGGATTTTTGAGTTTAATAAATATATAATATGACTAGTCATTCCAATAATATTTACTAATGACTAAAAATAAAAAACATGATAGGGTTCATGGAAACATCATAATGTTCATATGTTACAAGTTTTGGCAATTCATTGCGATGAATCCGCCGATGAGGCATTTAAAAAAAAAAGTTCTTGAACGGTAAGAACGATGGAAAATAATAACAAATGAATTGGAAAGCATAAATCACCAGTTTGCTACCAGATACAAAATAATCGCATTATGCTCCGGGGATAAAAGTACAATTCAGTAACAAAAAAAAATAAAACCTCCGATAAAAGTCTACTTGAGGAGAATAATAATTAAGCATAAGGCAATCAGCTGAGCAATCAATCAGTCAACTAAGGAAGTGGATAAGAAGATTGATACAGTAGAGGATTAAAGGGATTGAAATAAAAACTAGGAGTTAGTATGGACACATCTATCTCTGTCAAGTATCGATCTGGTGTTTCAGAGTATTTCCGTATCTTTGTATCCGATACAATGAAATATATCAGCCTTTCACAAACATCAGCTGGGAAATGTATTTATATCGGAAGGAGTGGTTGAAGTAGATACAGTTTCCTGTGTACAAATTCTGTAAATGTAGGCTGTACCTACATCGGACCCGTATTTCTCCCGATCCGACCCAATCCGATTTCCTTCAACCGACAACGGCCGATGAGAGTTCCTACATTGGTTCCGACCCGATCCGATCCGATTTAGTCACAGCTGAATAGTGAAGTAAAAATGAGTGATTATTTTATGAAATGCCACCTAAACAGCATAGATTCCTTCGATTCATATTTTAAAATTATTTATAAGAAAGATAGAAGGTTATAAGCATTGAAAGGATATAAATATTGTAAGGTTATTAACATTGGATGGTTATAAACTGTACGCGCTGGGGATTGAAAAATTAATCCTCGGCACGTGGTTTGAGGGATGGGTTCAGAGTATGAGAAAAAAAACATTTAAACTTACCATTACGTTGCCAGCTACTGAAGAAACAGGGCCCTGTTCGCAGCTCCTGGAAAGTAACGAGAGAAGAGAGGCCGGAACGTAATGGGAATTGAGGGGGCAGTCCCGAGCTAAAAAGAATGAGATGTGATCTACTCTAGATCTTGAAACGAACTGCACTGATATATTAGGGAGGTGGGGGTACGACGTACTTTGTACCCTAAGTCTTAAAGCCCGCGCCCCAACATACCGCCCACCAAGAAACGATAGTTTCTTAAAAAGAGAAATAAGAAATCTTGAGAAAGAAGAAAATAAATTATAATAATAAATATGTGGTTATCTTCCAAAGGTTCATCACGAAAAGGTATGAGAGAGAGAGAAGTAGGAATAAAGGAAACGCAACTTCTTCACTTCCAAGGGGGCTGTCATGGAAGACTTCTTCGCGGGAAGCCCACGGAGAGGATGAGGACTAAGGAGGGATGAATCCTTTGGCAAATTATAATAAAGCCTCGCTTGGCGATAAGAAAGAAAGAGAACAAAACACTTGTGAAATAATAGAAAAATAAATGAATGCTTCTTGCGAGAGAAAGAGAGAGAAAAAACAAACAATTAATGTGGCAGCAACAGTAGTTTTGTTACTGGCCTGACATAAGTGCCATGGGTTGTGCGGATTGACACCACACGCACCACGCCGTCACGTCCTGCATGTACGGCTTCAACCCGGCCAATAGGCCATGCGAGGGGTGGTAAAGAATTTTCCTTGAGGAAAACGATGTCGCCTACGGCAAGGTTCTCGGAGCACTTTGTCCACTTCTGTTTTTGCATGAGTGTGTTTAAATACTCAGAAGTCCAGCGTCTCCAATAGGACGCATATAACGACTTGACCCTTGTCCAACGTGATGCATATGAGGTACTTTCTTCTAGAGGTTCTGGAACGGCTAGCAGAGGGCCGCCCACCAAGAAATGACCAGGGGTTAGAAGATCAGGATCATCAAGAGGATGAGGGCAAGAGAGATAGAGTGGACGACTATTTAAGACGGCTTCAATGCGCGCAACTAGAGTAGTGAGTTCCTCGTAACTTAGAGCAGGATTCCGGCCAAGCATTCGTACCAAAAGGAGTTTGGCAGATTTTATGCCAGCTTCATGAAGGCCACCAAAATGAGGTGCATAAGGAGGATTAAAATGCCATCTTATGCTGCGGGATGCGAGAAATGCGCTAATTTCAGGAGAGGAAGCCTTCATCTGATCATAAACTTCTTTTAGGTGTCGAGAAAAACCAACAAAATTACGTCCACAGTCTGAATAAATGTCGTGGGGGAGACCTCGTCTCGCAACAAATCTGTCTAGAGTAGCGATAAATGCTTGGGTCGACAGAGAGGAAACAACTTCCAGATGGACAGCCTTAGTGCTGAAGCAAACGAAAAGACATAAGTAGCATTTTTTAGCAGCAGCATTTTTCCTGCTGCTTTCCTTAATGAGAAATGGGCCAGCGAAATCCACCCCGGTGCTTGTGAAAGGCTTTGAGACATTGACTCTTGGATAAGGCAGATTAGACATAACTGGCTGCGTAACTGAGGCTCTTAACTTGTGGCATGTAAGGCACTTGTGGATGCGCTTGCGCACTAGATCGCGAAGAGAAATTATCCAATAATATCGCTGGATCAAACTTTGAGTAGTCCTAGGTCCTGAGTGCAAGGAAACTAAATGATAATAGTTGCAGAGGAGTTCAGATATTCTTGATTTTTTAGGCAAAAGAATAGGATGCTTAGCGGACTCACTTAAGTTTGAGTACCTCAAGCGGCCACCAACTCTTATAAGTCCCTTTTTATCGAGACATGGGGACAGGGATGCTATATTGGAAGGAACAATTGAATTAGAAACAAATAAAAATGGGAAACTATCTTTCTGCACAAACGATATTATCAGGTCTTCTGCTAACGTTAACTCTTGGACAGAAAGAGCGCCCTTATGACGCGTGTTACTTGATCTAATGTTGTGAACAAATCTCAAAACATATGCTAGAACATATTTCAAACGAAGCCAAGAAGAAAACTTATTTATGAACTCGATTAGGTAAGGTGATGGAACAGAGGCGGATAATAACACTTTAAGCGGTTTCAGCTCTGGTATTTCTTCCTCAGGACTGACGACCCGCGTGGACGGCCATTCGCTGGAAATTTTTCTCAAAAAAGAGGGACCTTTCCACCTCAAAGAGTTTTCTGAAAAATGCTCCGGAGAGCAGTCTCGAGTGGCTATATCGGCGGGGTTCTGGTCAGTCGAAACGTGCGACCAATTTGCTGGTGGGAAACTCGCTATTTTTGTAGAAGAACTAAATTCGTTAAGCACACAATGATGAGGTAATATGTAACTAGAAGAGGAATTGGCTATTTCCATGTGACCCAATTCTAAATATTCGTTTAGAAATTTATTATAGTCAAACATAATCTCAGGAGTTCGAGAAAGGCGCCTTTCTAAATTTAAAATATATTTTAGCGCTTGGTTGCGATTATCGCTCAAAATTGGAGCATTAGGTTTGAAAGGCAATGACACCACATAGCGACCAGAAGTGTCTCTGGAATGAGTGGTCACAAAATGATTTTCAACGAATTCATCTTCAGGGTTTATAGGAATGGATGCACTCACTTCTTCAGTTTCCCAGAATTTGGAAACTAAAGAATCCAAAGAAGGAGTTATAGCCATCAAGGAACATATAGCAGAATCTTTATTTGGGTTTTTATTTTTTGGATTGATAACATTACCCCCGATAACCCAGCCAAAAACAGTGTTTATTGCGGAGGGGTTACCCTTAATTATTGTAATAGGTTCGTTTTCTAGAATGAATGGATATAAATCATTTCCAATTATGAATTCTACTGGAGAACTTTCAAAAAATTTATCATCAGCTAATTTTAAATTTTTAAATCTGTTTATTACCTCTACAGGTAGACTTTGTTGCGGTAGGTCGTTAGAAATGGTTGATAAGATAACAGATTGTGTTTTAAATTCTCTTTTAGAGTTGTCACGGGGAGACAAGATACAATCTACAGCTCCATATGTGGGTGTAGCAACATTGGATATCCCAGAAAGCGAGATAGAATTTTTGAATTTTTTGAATCCTAGACGCTTGACAGCTCCGAGAGATATAGCTGAAATTTGAGATCCAGAATCTAATATTCCTCGAATCGGTTGTTGACGGCCACTTGAATCTCTTATAAACATTTTCACAGTTCCAAGAAGTACCGTTATGGAATTAGCAGAGTGACAAGATAAAGTAACGGAATCATTTCTAGGCTCTTCATTAGTGATAAAAGTGGGAGTTATCGCATCGTTGGAATTAGGATCACAAGAATTTAAATTATCATTTGGATTATTATTACAAGTTGGAAAAGAATTAGAAGGGTGTAATAAGGTGTGATGGGATCTACTACACGATCTACAAACATTTTTCGATTTGCATTGATTTTTCATATGTGCACCAAGACAGTTAAAACATCGTTTTAAGCGTTTTAAAATTTCATATTTTTTATTGAGTTGACAATTAATTAACTGAGGACACGATGTTATCTTATGAGAATGTTTACAAATGGGACAGCTGGGATCTTCTCGCTCCATTTTATTCGAATTAGTTAGGAAAGTATTAACTTGTTTACTCTGAGTAATTCTACCTTTTATTCCGAGATCTTGCATTATCTCAGATGATCTAGCACGTTCTATTACAAAATCAAGTAAATTTTTAAAAGTTGGAACATTTACTGATTTGAAATGATTTTCGAATGCAATCTGAGTGGAACGATCTAAGTTCCTATAGGCCAAATGAAAAAGAAGAACATCTTCTAAATTTTCTAGATCAAGCACTTTCAGTGCATTTACAGAATTGGAATGTACGCTAATGAATTTCTGCAGATAATTATGGTTAGATGTCGTAATGGGAGAAAAGAACAAAATTTGATTTATATAATATGCGGCCAGACGTCTGTTTGACTGGTATCGATCTTTAAGCACCTGCAATGCTAAAGCGTAATTTTCTGTTGTAAGTTGGAAATTTGATATAAGAGATAGAGGCTCTCCGTCGAGTACCGACCTCAAATACTGAAATTTTTGAACTTGCGTCAGGCATTCGTCGGTATCGACTATACTGTTAAAGAGTGATATGAAGGTAGTCCAATCTTCGATTTTCCCCGAAAAACGTGGAATTTCTATCCTAGGGAGAAAGGATTTGGTTTGAAGAATAGGCTTCTCCTGCAGGCACGCGCCTGTCGGAGCTTCGGGATACAGCCTGTCCAGCCTAAGATATGTACTGCGTATGGAATGTATGACGTCATCGAAGGCTACGCGAACATTCTGAACTTCCAATTTCTCAGTTTCTATAGAAACTTCCGCGTTAATTTCCATAATCGTATCCTGTATTCTAGAGAAATTATTTTCCATTTGATCCAATTTGATATACGTAGGGGCGAAATCGCGAAAATTTTCCCTTTCTAAATTTGTAGCCCTTTTTAAGTAATTGGATGCCATTGCGAACATTTCCTCGCGCTTTTCCCTTAAAATAGCTAGTTGTTTAATGGGGTCTCGCTTCGACATCTTGAAGTTGGACGAATAAAAATTTTAATTCTATAAAATGGGGAACTAATATGTATTCCGCGATTCGGATTAGTCGTGGTTAAATCTCCACGGATTACTTACGCAATCCGCGGCCCGGAGGACCAAAAATGTACGCGCTGGGGATTGAAAAATTAATCCTCGGCACGTGGTTTGAGGGATGGGTTCAGAGTATGAGAAAAAAAACATTTAAACTTACCATTACGTTGCCAGCTACTGAAGAAACAGGGCCCTGTTCGCAGCTCCTGGAAAGTAAAGAGAGAAGAGAGGCCGGAACGTAATGGGAATTGAGGGGGCAGTCCCGAGCTAAAAGAATGAGATGTGATCTACTCTAGATCTTGAAACGAACTGCACTGATATATTAGGGAGGTGGGGGTACGACGTACTTTGTACCCTAAGTCTTAAAGCCCGCGCCCCAACATAAACATATTTTAACGTTTAAATAAACAAGGAAGACAAAAAGAAAACAAACGCGAATACTCTAAGTTGTTCTAAATTAGATTACTTTTCATTTTTTTTTTAAATCATTGAAATGGGTTAAAAATAATAAAAGGGGAGAATACTGAAAAATGAATACAAGGTCATTAATCACTGGTTGGCTACCAGATAAAAAGAAATCACATTATGCTCCGAAGATAAAAGTGCGGATTTGTAAAAAAAAAAAATGAAATAAAAGTCAACAATGCTTCCAGGCATAAGCCAATCAGCTGAGCAATCAATCAACTAAGGAAGTGGATAAGAAGATTGATACAGTAGACGATTGAAGGGATTGAAATAAAAACTAAGAGTTAGTATGGATACATCTATCTCTGTCAAGTATCGATCTGGTTTATCAGAGTATTTCCGTATCTTTGTATCCGATACAATGAACTATATCAGAGCCTTTCACAAACATCAGCTGGGGAATTTATTTATATATTGAGGGGAAAAGTGACTGAGGAAGATTTAGTTACCTTTGTGCAAAGTCTGTAAATGCATTGTCTTAGGAAAGTATTGTTTTTAGCGCGGTTCCTCCCTCCCCCATAGGGAGGAACCCCGCTTATAAGGTTGATACAATGAAACAATCCGGAAGTGCCGACTAGAAAATTTCGCGTTTCAGAACCCCTAGAGACCAAAAATAACGGTGGTTCAAATTTGTGTGTATATATATATATATATTTATATATATATATATATATATATATATATATATTTATATATATATATATATATATATATTTGTCTGTTCGCTCTGTAGCTCCAGAAGAATTTGGTACAAAAATCTTTCGTCTAATTTGAAAGGTCAAGTTCGTTAACCAGCAAAATCCGCCTACTGGAAGATGGCGTTTGGGGCGAAATTCGCGCAAAAAAAATCGTAACGCTTACGTTTTTGAGTTCATAAGCTTGTAAGTACTCGTTTTATATGCTTCTTGGGCTAGGAAAACGAATGAACCCATTTTCAAGGCGATAGCTTTAACCGTTTTTGAGACAATTGGAAAAATAGTTTTTGAATACCGTTTTTGGTTTGGGTACTTAGAATCATGGGATTCAGTTGAAACATTTTCTGCATCTTCTACTTTCATTAAAACTAATATGTTGAAATTTTGGTTACGTTTGGAGTTAAGGAAGGGTTAGAATAAAATATTTTATTAACAGACATAAAAAGTTTTGGTAACTTTGTTTACTTTCCTTAATTTTTTTTTTTTTTTTTTTTTTTTTTTTTTTTTTACGGCGCATCTACAACTTGGCCATTAGCGCCACTTTCCTTAATATCTCGAAAAAAGGTTGAGAATCTTGGTAAACAGAAGAATACCATTAGAAAGCTTATTAAATGCTCTAAAATAAAAGGTTCTAATGAAAGTTTTTATTAGGCGATGTCAATCGGAGAAATAAGTGCTTAAAACTTTAAATTAATTGATTAATTGATTTCGTTTATTCGAACGGTTCTTTTTGTCTGTTTTTTATTCCTTGTTATTTTTTAATTGCTTATAGTTGGATAATGTATTTGAAAATAAAACAGGTTAAGAAAATAAGAAAAACAATTAATGTTAGTGATATGGATTTCCAAGATATAGCTTTTCAACTGCCTAGCGTCCTTCCTAGGGAGGGTTGTTTGTCTTTGATTTTGGTACTTAGAATTATGGGATACAGTTGAAACATTTTCTGCATGTTCGAATTTCATCAACACTAATATGTTGAAATTTTTGTTACGTTTAGAGTAAAGGAAGGGTTAGAATACAATATTTTATTAACAGACAAAAAAAGTTTTGGTAACTTTGTATACTTTCGTTAGTATCTCGAAAACCGTTGACAATCTTGTGAAGCGGATGATTACCACTCGAAAGCTTACTAAATGCTCTACAAAAAAGGTTCTGAAGAAAGTTTTAATCAGGCGATGTCAATCGGAGAAATGAGTGCTTAAAACTTTAAATTAATTGATTTCGTTTATTCGAACGGTTCTTTTTGTCTGTTTTACTCCTTGTTATTTTTTAATTGCTTATAGTTGGATAATGTATTTGACAATAAAACTGGTTAAGTAAAATAACAAAAACAATTTATTTTTAGAAATATAGATTTCCAGGATTCCAAGACCTTGTCACTAGCGGGTCCGTTTCTAGTGTTAGCCGACCCTTCCAGGTAAGATTTTTTTTTTTTTTTACGGCGCATCTACATCTTGGCCATTAGCGCCGGGCTATCTATAGGTTGCCACCCTTACTATTTTAATCTTTCCAAATTAGACTAGGGATATGAACGGAACCGCGCTAAGATGATGCAGTTCATGCGAGACGGACTTTTTGTACATACATCAGAATTTTAGTCTATGATGTGACAACTTTAGTTTTTCTTCTTGCCAATCCTAGCAAGCAAAACAAGAAACTCTGGAAATATTGACTCAAATTATTTTAGAAAATATTGACCAATAGGCCTCCAAGTTATGTTTGTTTTGATTATGCATTTTTTTTTTTTTTTTTTTTTTTTTTTTTTTTTTTTTTTTTTTTTTTTTTTTTTTTTTTTTTTTTTTGGAAAAATAAAACACATGTAAATATATTAAAAAAAAATCAAAAAATCTTATCACGGAAGTGCACGTGGGGTCCACTCAGACCTCAAAGCCGTTTTTCAACAAAAAAAAAAAATAATCAATTTGAGGCGCGGCCTATCCTGTATGAGCGATTTGGCACTGCCAATCTCCTGAGCAATACTTAGTAGGAAGCTACTCAAAGAGCAGGAAGGTAGAGGTACGTTGGCTATAAGGGAGGGGGAAATAGTTTGCGTGGGGTCCGCCTAGACCCCATCTGGTCGACGGAGGGTTAATTTACGAATTGTACACGCTTTTCTCTCTCGCATATTTAATAACTGAGAAACAGGATCCTTCTTTCAGAGAATGCAACATGTTGGCTTACTTACTCCCCTTAGCTATGCAGTGACGGACTTTAAAAAGAAGTGCAAAACTATTTGCGTTTATTTTGCCTTTAATAATGTTTCTTTAAGCAAATTCTTAATAAGGCATAAAATAAAAACTTTCCTGACAAATTTGCTTAGAAATTCTCTCGTTGTTTATCAGCATTAGGACCCACAATGGGATTCTTTATCTCTAACTCCTCAAACTTTTTAAGAGCCTGACTTAGAGAAAGTGAGGTTTATATTTACCTTTGTAGCTCTTAAGAGGTAAAATATAGAGCGAGATAGAGATAGCTCTTTGTACTTTGGGAAAATTGCCGGCCCCGCAAAGAGTGCTGTCGGCGTACAACAAGGTAAAATGACGAGTGCTTAGTCCCCTTCTATTTCTCGTTAAGCACCAAGTGCTAAGTTAGCACTATTCCGACTTCATAAAGCAGCTCAAGTCTCTTCTTATCTACAGTTCTAGGCACTTTTTTTTAATGACTCACCATTCTAGTTAAAATTCTTTTTAAGCCTATTTACTCACATAAAAAAAAAAAAAAAATCAGTCCCGTAACAGGCCACGAGGGCCCTGAGGGGCAGATACTATAGAGGTATCTGATTCATGACCATACGGCACACTAGGGAGATAGTGTGGTCAGTACTATGCTCCGGCCGCCTGATATTCCCCTTGGCTGCTTCGACTGCTAGAGTCATTAGCACCAACCAAGGTACCCATTATTAAATTAATTAAAGGCTGGGTTGGCCTAGGGACGGTCAGAGAGGCCGAATTCAACCGGTGAACGAAGACACTAGAAGAAAAAATCTTTAGTGCTTGTTCGGGATTTGAACTCAGGCCTCCAGCTTATTAGTCCAGTGCTCTACCACTGAGCTAACCTCGCCCCATTTACTCACATAATATACCAGAATTCTAGGAATGAAAATAGAATGGCGTTTTACGTTATTATTTAAGTAATATAATTATATAAATTCTTGTTTAACAGAATAAATAATTATAAAAGTATCAGGCTGTACCGTATGAAATGTCAGTTTTGGACTTGCCGATTTCCTTCAAATGTCTTGAAACTGTCGTGGCTCCTACTCCGAGTTCTTTGGCACATTCCCTAGTGCTTTTTGGGGGTCAAGCTTGGTGTCTCCTCGTTGTCAAGGTCAAAATTTCCACTTCGAAACCTGTAAAACCACCGGTAAACAGTCGATCATTCACCGTTCCCTCCCCGAACGCCGTGTTAATGTTCATACACGCCTCAGCAGCGCTATGACCGAGCTTAAATTCATAACGAAAAATAATACGGATTTCCGTTGAGTCATAATTTAAGTTTTATTTTTTTCTCAGAGGAACGTTCTCACAACACAGTACGCAAGTTACTGATTAAATAATAGGAATAAAAGAGCTATAATTCTATATGAGGGGGCGAGGTTAGCTCAGTGGTAGAGCAATCGACTAATGAACTGGAGGACCAGGTTCGAAACCCGAGCGCGCACTAAAGATTTTTTCTTCTAGTGCTGCCGTTCGAGGGTTGGATTTGGGGTCCCAGATCGTCCCTAGGCTCACCCAGCCTTTAATTAATAATGGGTACCTTGGGTGCTAATGACTCTTGCAGTCGAAGCAGCCAAGGGGAAAATCCGGCGGCCGGAGCATAGTGTTGACCACACTATCTCCCTAGTGTGCCGTACGGTCAAGAATCAGATTACCTCTACAGTATCTGCCTCTCTGGGCCCTTGTGGCCTGTTACGGGACTGATTTTTTTTTTTTTTTTTTTTTTTTTTTTTAATTCTATATGAATAACAATGATGTTTGTAAATATTGAAATAAAAAATGGAACGGATTAAATCGCAAAGTAAACAAAACTTACATTTCATACGGTACAGCCTCATATATAAGAAGGCGGCCACAGAAATAATATAAAACGTTTCGTTCCTTTAAATTGGTTATAATTAACTAAAGCAATTATTTTCACTTTTAGTTCTCTGTTTCTATTTTTCTTTTATTATATATATATATATATATATATATATATATATATATATATATATATTTATTTATATATATCCTATGCCACGTATATCTCACCATTCAAGTATATTCACATTTTTGGATAATAAATAGCATTATTTTTGCTAAAAATAATAGGACTTCTTTTTTGTTTGTGTCGCTTTATTTTGTGAGTGCTCCAAATGTTTCGTGGCCTACATGCCACCTCCTCAGGGGCCATTAAATCCCGCGTGTGTAATCCAATCGCCACCCACATTACGACCGTGTACAGTCTTAATACGGATGTTCGAAGTTGTTAGTTTTGCTCTTTTTAACGGTTTTTGTATCTGTTTACCTAAAGATTTAATTGTTTGTTGCTTATTTTAATTGCCTTTGACAGTAATATGATGTATTTTAAGAAAAAAAAAGGTAAGAAAATGTGAAAAAGTGTTACCTATAGTGTTTCCAAGAGCGAATGTTGAGAAGATAGGGGAGTCGCCATGATACTGTCAGATTCCTGTTGTGGAGCTTTAAATCTATTTTCTCTTCTAGATTTTATTTTATATTTTTCTCGAACGATCAAATCCCACCAATAACTGTTACTATTCCTTTACTAATAGCACTAGAGATGTGAACGGAACTGCGCTAAGATGACGCAGTTCCTACGAGCTGGAGTTTTTTTTGTCTTTGTTTACAGCACTTTTTAATTGCTTGTTATTTTTAAAAGCTCATTTACCCATAAAATGAGCCTGGGAGCGAGTACATAGTAATGTTTCTGCTCATGTTTATGCTGTTCATACCTTGTCATTAAATATGCGACCTAGCAAAGTGTGTCTTATTCGTTGACAAGAAAAATAATAAATTCTTTAATGGGGTCTTTTTGCGAAGACCACATCCAGTTACTTTTGAAGTAGCAGTAGTGATTTATAACAGTTACTCGTACTAGCTGATAAGCTTACTGATTAGCTTATAGGTTCTTTGCTGGTTATCTACTTCTTCTTGACTCGTTATCTACGGCTATAATTCATATTAGATAATGGCAAGCAATATTTATTAATAAAAAGGTTAATATGATGAAAATCAATTCTCTCAACTATGAAATAAGTTATTAAGCTTTAAAGTTGACTGTTTTGCAGGTTATGAAGGATAACAAACAACGATATTTGTAAACAAACATATTTTATTCCTTTTCTCTCTCTCTCTTTTTTGGATATTTTACATTTATTAAGCATTACATGCTATGCGTTTCCGCTCGCTCAAGAAGATATCTAAACTCTAGTCAATCCAACTCGCAATTAATAGAATTATATTAATTTTAGCTACTCTAGTCTATCCAACTCGCTAAAATTAATAGGATTCCATTCATTTTTCCGAGTAAGAAACCAATCCCTCTTTCTTTGTCAGGAACATCGCGAACTAATTGTAAAACACTAATTTTTTCTCAGTAACATAAGCAGAGCTTTCATAATCAAAAGCTAATTCACTGTTGAAGGTTACTTTACTCCCAGCAAGAACCAATGCGATTGGTCATCGGAATCCTCCAATAGCAAGGCAAAGGAGTTATGCGCATGCGCTGAATCACTGATACAATCACTACTGCTACTTCAAAAGTAACTGGATGTGGTCTTCGCAAAAAGACCCCTTTAATGTAAACATCACAAAGATTACTCAGTAGTCAATAGTTTCTTTGTCAAAGACTTTATTTAAAATATTTCCAAAGTTCCGCCGTTTTCCTTGATAGATTCGTGGACAAACTCTAGACTTGTCAAATCCGATATTTAATTTTTTTTTTTATATATTTATTTTATGAGCTTTTCACAACTATAGCGACTTGCTCAGAACAAACATTACACATATATACATACATACATATCTACATGCATATATACATACATATCTACATGCATATACAAACACATTATTATATAAATACATCAACATCAACAATATATACATCATCATTATTTTATATATACATCAAATTATACAAATATACATTACACTATGTTTATATAGTTTATTCTGCTTCTAGACATAGGATAATACTATTCAGATTAAGATATAATAGAGTAAATACCTTAATAAAGATATACTATCATAGAACATTAATAAATATATAATAGAGAAAGATAAATAAAGATATAATATAATAGAGCGTTAATAAAGATATAATAGAATAAATACATTAATTAAGATATAATAGAATATTAAAAAAAAAAAAAAAAAAAAAAAAAAAAAAAAAAAAAAAAAAAAAAAGGGGGGGGGGCTTAGCTAGAATTTAATATACATACACACATACATGCATATATACACAAATATATACATGCATGCGTGCACAATATATACAAATATGCATGCACACACACGCACATATAAACATATAAATAAACAATGGTATATTTTTTATATAAATAATAATGGTATATATAAACAAATCTCTATGGGTTGTTTTCACTCTTCTTCCTTTATAAATCTATGTTATAATCTGGTTAGTAAGTTGGTCTTGTTTAGGTAGTTCAATATCTCATCGATATATTTGCTTCCATCGCCGAGTAATTCAGTCATATTGTAAGACAAGTCATATTTTTGTCGCTGTAAACATTCAGTCAGTATGTGCTTTATAGTCAGCGGTGTGTTACACTGTGTACATGTCGGTCTGTCCTGTCTTCTCATGAGATAAGAGTGTGTCAGTCGGGAATGGCCAATTCTTAAGCGGCATAATATCACTTCGTCTCTTCTATTATCCCTTTCTATCCGATATTTAAGTTCGGAGGAATAAACACAATCGATACTTTCCTAAGGGGACACCTACATTGGACCCGATCCGATAGCCATCGACTGTCGGAAGAAAAACAAACACACACCCAGATCCAATGGCCACCGATTGTCGGCCGTTCAACTTGTTTGTTTCTAGACCGATTTCGTACCGAAATATGTGGCGCCAAACCACATGTTGTGTTTCAAAATGGCGCCAAACCACATGTTGTGTTTCAAAATGGCGCCAAACCACATGTTGTGTTTCAAAATGGCGCCAAACCACATGTTGTGTTTCAAAATGGCGCCAAACCACATGTTGTGTTTCAAAATGGCGCCAAACCACATGTTGTGTGGTATACAGCCTCTACATCTTAACGGATTTCAATGAATTGTTTTTTAAATGAAAAGTAATCAAATTTAGAACAACTTTGACTATTCGCATTTTTTTGTTTTGTTTTCCTTGTTTATTAAAACGTTAAAATATGTTTATAACCATCCAATGTTAATAACCTTACAATATTTATATCCTTTCAATGCTTATAACATTCTATCTTTCTTATAAATACTTTTAAAATATGAATCGAAGTTCCTATGCTTATTACGTGGTATTTCTTAAATAATCACTCATTTTTACTTCACTATTCAGCTTTGACTAAATCGGGTCGGATCGGGTACGGCACTCTCGTCGGCCGTAGTCTGTCAAAGGAAATCTGATTGGATCGGATCGGATCGGATCGGGTCGGGAGAAATACGGGTCCAACGTAGGTACAGCCTAAAACAACACATTTACAGAATTTGTACACAGGAAACAATATCTACTTCAAACACTCCTTCCGATATAAATAAATTCCCCAGCAAATGTTTGTGAAATGCTGTGATATATTTCATTGCATCGGATACAAAGATAATGAAATACTCTGAAACAGCAGATCGATACTTGACAGAGATAGATGTATCGATACTAACTCCTAGTTTTTATTTCAATCTTCTACTGTATCAATCTTCTTATCCATTTCCTTAGTTGACTGATTGGCTTATGCTTGGAAGCATTGTGGACTTTTATTTCAATTTTTTTATTTTTTACAAATCCGCACTTTTATCTTCGGAGCATAATGTGATTACTTTTTATCTGGTAGCCAATTAGTGATTAATGACGTTGTATTCATTTTTCAGTATTCCCCCTCTTTTATAATTTTTGGCTTTTTCTCATACTCAAACCATTTTTATAGTACTATGAAATCATTTGTAAAAAGTCTACCTCTTAATCATTTTTTTGAAGAAAAAAATTGTATGTATCCAATTCCTCATTAACGAATGCAGGTTTTAGTACCAAAACAAGGGAAAAATCCGTAGGACCTGAGTACGTGTTTCTCGAATACGGTTACAGACACCGGTTTAAAAATGGTTTCGTTCCTTTTTCTACGTTACGAAATCTATAAAGCGAGTACCTGCAAGCATATGAACTGGAAAACGTAAGCGTTACGATTTGTTTTCACTCGAATTTCGCTTTAAAAAGCATCTTTCAGTGGACGGATTCTACTGGTTAACGAACTTGACCTTTCAAATTAGAAAAAAGTTGTTTGTACCAAATTTCATCAAAATCGGACTACTTATCTGGCACCTAGAGAGCGAACAGACATATATATATATATATATATATATATATATATATATATATATATATATATCACGTGTCTGTCTGTTTATCTGTTTGGTCCTTATACAAATCCACACCGTTTGTCCGATTTTGACCAAACTTGGCATACAGGCAGGTCGTGAGCCGGGGAGTCTCGTAGGCTAGGCAAAAACGTCTACCAGCTCTCTATCTGTATGTTTGTTCCTTATACAAATCCACACCATTCGATCGATTTTGACCGAACTTGGGACACAGGTTGGTCTTAATACGGGAATGTCCTGGGCTAAGTTAAAATCGTCTAGGACTCACAGTTCGGAGGTCACGGGTTCGAAACTGTGAACCCGACCAGTTACAGATTTGCGTTATTAATATTACTTACTTGGTTTCTAATTTATTTTTGCTTTTCTAGATGCAGAAGTTGGTGTGGCATGGCACGCCGGGTAACAAATGTATATATATATATATATATATATATATATATATATATATATATATATATATGCAAATTTGAACCATCGTTATATTATTGATTTATGGGATCTGAAAAATGAAATTTTAGTGTCGTCACTTGCGGATCGCGTCATGAGGTCAACCTTATAAACGGGTTTCCTCCCTATGGAGGGAGGGAGGAACCGCGCTAAAAAGCGTGGCATGTCGACACAAGAGGTAGGAAAACGTGACCGTGAGACTAGCAGTCACGTGAGGAATCCAGCTTGTCGAGAAGAAGACATTAGCCGAGATACAGAGGCTTGCAGGCCTAGCATACTTGCCGAGGAACGGATACTGCAGCTACTAGCGTACTAGCATACCTGCGGCTATTCATAGCTAGGAGGTATGCTAGCTCCTACCTTATAGATAGTATGTATTCAGCATGTTAAGTGGTCGCTTGGAAAAGCATCAGTCATTTTTTATTTGCCTAAAATCATCTGTATTTATAAGAATCATTTAACATTCATTGCTATATGATAAAACAATAATGCTCAGTGTTACATATATATGTTTGTAGGCACTGACAAATAGGTTGATTTGGCAGTTTAAGGGCAGAAACCTGCTTGGCCATCACCGCCCTAACAGTATAGTTAAATTGTGCGTTGTTTAATGTTAGGAAGTTTTTACAGTATTGCGTTTGAGACAGAGTTGTGTTTCTAATATTATGTTGGAATGTTGCTTTGACAAAAAAAAATATTATTGAATAGATATAAGCACCAGATATAGGCGTTCTTAAGAAAGAAAGAAAAACACATAAAAAAAATGTATGGTAGGGATTGTCGGGGTTCGGTCACTGCTACTTAATAAAACTACATTTTATCATAAAAATGGTTTTATTGTGCCGACGTTTCGGCTTGAACTTCAAGCCTTCATCAGGGCTGTAAAAAACAAGTAGGACGGATGTAATACTGAAATGTACATATATATATATATATATATATATATATATATATATATATACATATATAATACATATATATAAATATATATATATATATATATATATATATATATATATATATATATATATGCCTACATACACAAATACACATACATATATACATACATACATATATGTATAGACAAAAACATAAAATACTAGAACATAATATATAGAAGAACAATGTGCTCTAGAAGTGTTTGGGTTATTAGGAGAACCGATATAAGAATAACAGATTACATATTGGATGAGATATAAAAATAACAATATGGGCTTACCGAAGGGAAGATAGAGAACTATTCCTCACAAATGCGGGATCATTTCTGACAGTTAATACAGGGAAACATAGGAAGAAAGGATTGGTGAGGGGGGGGGGGGTTCTGGACCACCCAATGGACAGAGAACATAGAAGATGAAAGAAAGAGCGGCGAAAGCGGCGAATTACAGTAAGGTGTCATAAAGTCATAAAATGTTGTGTTAATGGAAAGGGAGGCAGGTATAAAGGGGTATATTGCAGGCGGTATAGGGGATTAGGATGGAGTTTTTAATAAATGGAAGATGTTGGAGTAGGTAGAGCAGATGACTTCTTTTATTTCTCGATCTCCTCTCAAAAAAAAAAAAATGTATGTATCCTCTGAAGGAAAGTAGCAATTGAGGTTGCACTCAAGACGGAATTTCTGAAAAATTTCTTCAAATCTTTATACGATTTTTTGTACTACGAAACTTGGTATGTAGCGTTCTCTTAGCAAACGATTGAACTAGCCGCTAATATCGGTCTACCGGAAGGGGGGATTCATTCCAGACCCAAAACACTAATTTGACCAAACCCAACCGTAGTTTTCGTTCTGTTGCAAGGAAACTCGGTTATTCCATATCTAACGAGAAAAATATGTTGTAAAAAAAAAAAAACTATATCGGACCATCGGGAGGGGGGAGGCGTTTACCCCCGACCCAAAACACTATTTTGACCATACCAGCCGTAGATTTTCTTGTATTATAACGAGATTCTGTATACGTCGTGGGTATATAATGAGTAAGAAGTTTTGTAAAAATTAACTGAATCGGTTTATTAGAATTTTGGGTTTACTCTGTATTATGGACAAATTTAATTGCCGCCACACCAGCATTGGTCGTAACTTCCACCATTAGGAGGAAACCCGCTAATGAGGTAATTAATTTTCACTTTGGGTATTCAGAAACGATTAATTTAGTACAATCGTTTTCCAGACGTTTGATATTCATCTAATCTAAGATAGATAAATTTTGGTTCCGTTTGAAGATCTTGAACTACTGGAAATAGAATATTTTGTTAACAGGCATGAAAAGTTTTGGGATTTTCGTATATTTTCTAAAATATTTCGAAAACGGTTTGGAAACCCTGATTAGTGGAAGGTGACCATTCGAAAGCTTTTAAATTTCCAACAAAAAAGGTTAACATGTAATTTTCGATGGAGCGATGTTAATTGGAGAAATAAGTTCTTAAAACTTCAAAATTGTTGGTTTTAGCACTTTCCTCCGAAGGAAAGTAGCTATTGAGGTTGGACTCATGACGGAATTTTTGAAAAATTTCTTCAAACCTTTATCGATCCTACCTAGTAGACACCGAAAATGACCCCCGTTAAAATTTATATATATCTATATATATATATATATATATATATATATATATGCATATATATATATATATATATATATATATATATATATATATATATATATATATATATATATATATATATATATATGTGTCTGTTAACACGATAGCGGCCAGAGTTTTTGTTTTTTCGTCACGAAACTTGGTATATAGCATTCAATTAGCAAACGATTGAACGAGTTCGTTAACCACCAAAGTCAGTCCACCGGAAGGGGGGGTTTACCCCGAACCCAAAACACTTATTTGACTATGTCAGCCGTAATATTTGTTATATTTCAACGAAACTTGGTATTCTTAGTGGTAATATAGAGAGAAAAGTGAGATATAAAAATGAACTAAATCGGTTCATTAGAAGGGGGGGGTTTACTCCGGACCCACAATACCAATTCGCCACTACCAGCCGTGATTTTTGGTATATTTCGACGAAACTCGGTATTCGTAGTGGTAATCTACAGGTAAATATGTGTTGTAAAAATAAACTAAATCGGTTCATTAGAAGGGGGGGGGGGGTTACTCCGGACCCAAATTCCTAATATACTCATACCGGTCGTAATTTCTGCTGTATTGTAACGAAACGCGGTATACGTCGTGGGTAACTCATGAGAAAGAAGTGTTGTAAAAATGAGCTGAATCGGTCAATCGGAAAGCGGGGGTTTAATTTGTAATATATTTGAATAGAAAAGCCGGCAGTCGTAGGTTCACAAAGCCGCCGCAAGGAGCGCTTTCTACCACTAGAGTGACTGTATCCTGTTCCTGCGTTAGATCAAAATACGATAATATGAGGATTTTTGTATTTATTACGTAGTGTAGTAGGTACCATGTGTAAACATAACTCTGGATGCAAATTAATAGTTGATCAGTTACTCATTACAAAATGAGAACTATTCACGTTTTTATTTTATTTATGTAGGATATTTTAAGCAAATTGTTCTGGAAAGCAGTCTACACTACCCAAATTCTGAGGAAAGTGCTTAGTTATGCAGCTCCTGCGTGACGGACTTTTGTTCATTTGAACGGGATTTGGTCACTCTTTCCTAGCATTTTAATTGGTTATTGCTTTTTTTAAAATTGCATTTAATAGTAAAATTTATCTACTATATATTTATCAAATATCACTGACTCACTGACTCACTGACCTATCATGCCCAGCCCAAACCACCTGACAGAAAATTTTGCATGGACACTCCCATTAAGATTTAGACACTCGCTAAGAAAAGATTTTTTGATATTCAAATTTATAAGTATTTTTAGAGGGGTTTGAATTTTTAGTGGGTTAGAGCAAGCCTGGGCAGCATGAGTTGCTAGGACGATAACAGGTCAGCTGTTACCGTACTGTATCTATTTCATAGTATTATTTTTAATTGAGGTTAATTTCAACTATGATGGCAGACCTTTAATTACTAGAAATAAACTGTGATTTTGTCCCTCATAGAGTTAACGCTATACCTGGTGATGGTCCATCCGAGGTAATAATATCCCGAACCCTTGCACAGCCTCCTCACCCATCAGCATCCCCAGTCAGAACATTTCTTGGTAATGCTCGCAAATTTAATCGGTGTTTCCAAATGATATCTTGGAAACATAAATTTTTAAATTTTATTGTATATTTATTACTGACAACGAATTCTAACCTTTTCTGGTTAAACTTCTGTTACTGGTAACCTATAGATAACAGTTTATCTCTAGATTTTCTGTTTGTTGACATTGGTCCGGAGTGCCCCTGTGTCAAGAAACATTATACTTTGATTACTTATCAATTTATGAATAACATATAGTATGACGGGAACCGGGCTATAATAAACTGCACAAAATTATATAGTATCGTTAATTTTGATGATACATTATTTAACGCAATAAAATAACTACTTATCTGCCGTTACGAAGCACGGGTATTCAGCTAGTTTTTTAATAAATTAATGTATGATAATGAGAAACGTATAAGTAAGAGTGTTTCCCATGGCGAAGGTTGGGAAGGTGGTGGCGTCATTTCCGATTTTCTTTATCTTTGGGGTGTCATTTTATATTTTTCACGAAAGATCAAAACCTACCAATAATTGCTTCTACTCCTTTGCTAATGGCACTAGGGATATGAACAGAACCGCACTGAGATGACGCAGTTTTTGCGAGTGGGACTTATTGTTGTAAACATCTCGATATAATATCGTCGATACAAAAGCAAACTAACGAATATGAAAATCACCACTTTTCAGAGTGGAAAAGTATTTATTCATAACTTTTTTTTGGACAGTCAAATATTCGGCAGATTTGACCTTTTGATAGTAGAATACTTTCCCTTTAATAGAGTGAAGTCAGATTGAAGAATTTGCCGTAAATAAGTCCAGCAGAAATTATTAAAGATGGCAATGAAAGATGCATTTTTTCATATTCGTTAGTTTGCTTTTGTATCGACGATATCGTGGATACAAAAGCAAACTAACGAATATAAAAATCACCACTTTTCAGAGTGGAAAAGTATTTATTCATAACTTTTTTTTGGACAGTCAAATATTCGGCAGATTTGACCTTTTGATAGTGGAATACTTTCCCTTTAATAGAGTGAAGTTAGATTGAAGAATTTGCCGTAAATAAGTCCAGCAGAAATTATTAAAGATGGCAATGAAAGATGAATTTTTTCATATTCGTTAGTTTGCTTTTGTATCGACGATATATCGATATAATATAGCTCCTTTTACCTCTATGGAGATTATATTATAATCTCCATAGAGGTAAAAGGAGCTAGAATTCTGAAGAATGTTTTGCGAAAGAGTACTGAAAGTGTGTTTGTTATGATAGTGTAGCTGTAAGCCTCACCGTACATTTCCTAATCACAAAATTCTTTTGATGTTCGCAACCCGCCGGATGTTTAGGCTCGGATATTTCATCTTTTCCTTAATAGAAATACATTTTACCAAGCACACTTTATATGCTCTGAGTTTTTTTATTTATTTTTATTTTATCACTTACCTCGGAAATAGAATATTATCACACTTCTTTCAGAAGAGTGAATTTTTATTACTGTTTTTCTCTTTCATATTTTACATTATCAGCATGATGTGCGCAATTATAGCGCGTTTAAATATTATGCAGAAATAAATTTTAATATTGGCCTTCAATGGATTAAAAAAAACACTTGTAGGACCATTTTCTCTAACTGGAGATGTTCAATGGTGAAGTTTGGGTATACCCAAAGATATTTTGTAGACAATTTCGGACGATTGTATTCCACATACCACCATATCGCTAACCTTTTAGAGATATTTCGGACGATTGTAGTCCACATACCACCATATCGCTAACCTTTTAGAGATATTTCGGACGATTGTATTCCACATACCACCATATCGCTAACCTTTTAGAGATATTTCGGACGATTGTATTCCACATACCACCATATCGCTAACCTTTTAGAGATGTTTCGGACGATTGTATTCCACATACCACCATATCGCTAACCTTTTAGAGATATTTCGGACGATTGTATTCCACATACCACCATATCGCTAACCTTTTAGAGATATTTCGGACGATTGTATTCCACATACCACCATATCGCTAACCTTTTAGAGATATTTCGGACGATTGTATTCCACATACCACCATATCGCTAACCTTTTAGAGATATTTCGGACGATTGTATTCCACATACCACCATATCGCTAACCTTTTAGAGATATTTAAGGAAATCTTCGAACTGCTTTTATCTGTTAACTAGCTGAATACCCGTGCTTCGTGAAGACAGTTTAGTAGTTATTTTATTGCGTTAAATAATGTATCAGCAAAATTAACGCTACTATATAATTTTGTATAGTTTATTATAGAACGGTTCCCTTCATACTATATGTTTTTTTTTTTCCTTTTCTTTTGGTGCATCTACTGCTGAGGTCATTAGCACCACTATATGTTATTCATCAATTGATAAGTAATCTAAGTAATGATATAGTGCTTTTGACACTGGGGCACTCCGGACCAGTGTCAACAAACAGATAACCTAGAGATAACCCGTTCTCTATAGGTTATCTGTATCAGGAGTTTAACCACTACCGGTTAAAATTCGTTGTCAATAATAAGTGAACGTTAAAATTTAAACGAACGAAGATGGAAGGTAGGTGGAGAGATGGTTGCACGCTGGGTTGTAAGGACGCACGGTGAGTGATTAGTGGGTGAAGTGCTGCCCTTGTAATGAATGGTGCTTGTCTAGTTACATGTTCTAGGTGAGGGCAGGGAAACTTATTGCAGACAATGTTCAAGACACGACATGGTTAATGCATAGTATGTTCTAGAACTGGATGGGACAGCCTGTACGGCATCATATCCAAAAGTGAACCTTTTGCACACAATGCTCTACAGTCTGCCCGAAAAAAAAGAACCAGAAGAGGTGTGACTGGAGTGTAGCTAGGTCTTCTCACACATGGGCTGTTTTCGGCGCGTGCGCATAACCTAGTTCTTTTGTTTGTGGGCGGACTATAGACACGGCATGGTTAATGCATACTACCCATCTAGAACTGGATGGGACAGCCTGTACGGCATCATATCCAAAAGTGAACCTCTAGCACACAATGTTCTATAGTCCGCCCGCAAACAACGGAACCAGAAGGGGTGTGGCTGGAGGGGAGTTGGCCTTCTCACAAAAGGGCTGGCTTCGGCGCCTGCGCACTACTAAGTTATTTTGTTTGCGGTCGGACTATATACACGGTATGGTTAATACGCAGTATGTTCTAGAACTGGATAGGACAGTCCGTTCCGCATCATATCAAAAAATGATTCTATAGCTGACAATGTTCTATAGTCCGCCTGCAAACAAAAGGGGCGTGGCTGGAGGGGAGCTAGGCCTTCTCACATATGGGCTGGGTTTGGCGGGTGCGCACTACATAGTTCTTTTGTTTGCTGGCGGACTATAGTCTCGGCATGGTTAATGCATAGTATGCTATAGAACTGGATGCAATACGCCAAGTTCCGGCATATGAGCGCTCTTGCACGGCGCATCGCCATCTCGGCCAAGAGCGCCGACATCCCTGGTGCAGCGAGGAATTTTCTAAACGAGCCGAGAAAATTCCTGGCGCCGGTGGGAATCGAACCCACCATCTCCCACTTAAACGAATTCTGCAATCCTTATTGGAAATATCTGCCTTCTCCTAAGAACTCCAAAGCACGAATCTAATCAATAAGCATAATGAATTATTCCCCGAGTAAGAGCCGACTAGAAGCACGAGACATCTCATAGACCTAATAATAAGGTACTATAGCCTTCTTGTTGATTTGCATGAATTTCCATCGGAGAGCCGAGGTAGGGTTTGTTTTGGGCCGACAGACACCCTTTGTCATCAGCTCGGTGCTCCCTTTATACTAGGCCTTCATACAATACACCTGTGTCTGACTTATCTACCCATACTAATCACATGGGGGTCTCCCGTGGTCTAGTGGCTAGCGCCTTAGATTCATAAGCGGGAGATGGTGGGTTCGATCCCCACCGGCAGCAGGAATTTTCTCATCCCACGGCTTGTTGGGAAAATTCCTTGCTCCCCCTGGATGTTGGCGCTAATGGCCTAGCTGTCAAAGCGCCGTAAAAAAA
>OX328130.1:9314057-9396557 GCA_946811695.1 Gonocerus acuteangulatus
CACCTGGACTGACTGATAAACTTACAAAGACAATTAAAAAATCCTACCCTTCCCTAAACTTTGGTTTGAAAACTACCAACAAACTCAAAACCCTCTACACCAAACTCAAAGATCCCATCCCTTTTGAACATACAACCCGATGTGTTTACCAAGTCCCTTGCCAAACCCCTTCCTGTAATGGTGTATACATAGGAGAAACCATAAATGACATTCACTCACGTCTTACACAACATAAACGAACCATCACTAATAAAGAAATAGATAAATCTGCACTTGCAAAACACGCCATTACACAAAAACACACTTTTAACTTCGACGAAACGAAAATTCTTTCTACACAACGTAACAAAAAAAGACTACAGATCTCGGAATGTGTACACATAAACTTAAACAAAAACAATATAAATTACAAAACTGACCAACAAGGCATTTCTCCTATGTACGCTAATATTTTCCAAATACTCGCCCGACCACCTACCTAGATTTTTACCTTGCCCCTTGGGTATCCTTCCATTAACACCTTTTTCTCCTTTCCTGTCATAAAATGTCATAAACATCTGTTTGATCCTACCGCCCGTTTTCCCCCACCTCTTGCTGTTTCCAGTTACATATACCCCTTGCAGATTCCTTTTTTCCTTAGACACTTTCACAATGGTTACTTAATTGCCAACCTTGGTCTTCCTCTGCCGCTCGGCATTTCCATTGGTATGTAGTATCTTATTTCTTTGTAAAATTAATTAATGTTACTATTAGCTACTATATTTGTCATTGGTATATAGTTCTCTTATTTCTTTGTAAAATCAATTAATGTTACTAATTACTATTAAAATCAATTACTGTACCTATTTTCTTTTTCATTCTACTCATTCTAAGAATTTTAAGACGATATGTTCTGTTATAAGTTAAACTGTATCTATAGTTCTGTTACCTATCACAATTATAAATTTTTCTTGATTGTTTCTGTATTAATTTCTTTTTTTTGTCATTTTAGCTGACGAAGGCTACCAATGAGTAGCCGAAACGTCCGAAATATAGATTTTTTTAAAACAAAATCATATTGAGGTTTATTTAGCCGAATCCCAACCATTCCATCTGTACTTATCACCTCGACGGCTAACTATCTAATCATCATGACAAAGTTGAAATAGATGGGCAGCTACAAGCTTGGAGATAGGCTAAGCGATGTGCAAATGGATACGATAAAAGTCTTTTTTCCAATGGAAATCCGTTTTTCTATACCTCTCCGCGCCATTGCTATCAGTAATAACTCAGTCCATTCGAATCTCATAACCAATTTTTTTCAAAAATAAGAAAGAAATTTTCTCCTAAAAATGACAAATATGTAAGCAAACAAATACATTAGTGGTTCTTACAGGGACTGCGTCCCTTTTTCCATATACTTATTCACTCGTCATGTATTTTGGAAAAATCAGCTAAGAATCTATTGAAATTTTACCTTCATCGCAACGCAACCATCACTTCTGGAACGTTGGTTTGAAACAATGGTTCAAAAATTATACCCAAATCATTTTTTTAGGAAATTTATAGGGCTGTCGAATGGTCAACTACCACTTACCACGAGTTTTATTTCTTTTTGTCAATCTTCGCATTATTCTATCTGATTTTGAAGGTTTATTATTGTTCAACTCCAATTATTGCTAAACAAATTTAAAAACCTTATTTAAAATTCCGCAGGACAAAACAGAAACTGAAAATCCAACGGAAAGTTCAAGCACGATTTGTAGATTGTTAAAGAATAAGACCTAGGTTTGGTGAGTGGTACGAGCAATATAAGTATAGTCCGAGAGCTGGCAACGCATTTTTCATGAAGTGTTTTATGCACCCTGAAATTTTGCTATAATGTACCTCTTGGGTAGATAAGAAGGTATATATGGTTTTATGCACCCTGAAATTTTGCTTTAATGTACCTCTTAGGTAGATAAGAAGGTAAATATGTGTTTCCTGGACATACCTTGGAACTCCAGGTACTGCACATAAGGGAAAGGTGCAAAACAATATTGCCCCAAAAGTAGAGTTTTATTCAGAAGCCAACTATTATTAATGAAAAAAATGGCAAATTAAGGCAATTTTAAAATTAATAATAAATAAGGCTGGCACTTTTAAGGGGGTTAAAATGATAATAATAAAAAAAAACTAAGTACCTAGTTTTTATTTTTAATATTTAATGAAGTGCTTTATTCACGCTGCTATTTAAACAGCGTCTTCAATAAACATATTTGAAAATAATTACAAAATGGCAGACACTTTTGTGGGGTTTAATTATCAGGAAACATAAAAATAAATGTTGAATATGATAGACTGCAATACAGTGCGCGTAACCGTAAGAGTGAATGACAGCACCGCGCAGTTGTGGTTATTCTCCGCGCTCTCATTGGTTCTTGCTCATATGATCTTGTACAGCTGTTCCGGTTTAAATGGCAGCGCGAATAAAACTCTCATTTAATATGAGAATAAAAACAATTAAGTTTTTTTTTTTTTTTTACGTGTTATACCCCTTAAAAGTGTCTATCATATTTATTAATCATTGTAAAATTTTCTTAATTTTACATTAAAGGTAGTTGGCTTCTGATTAAAACTCTATTTTTCGGAAATACTGTTTTGCACCTTTCCTCTATGCGCAGTACCTGGTGTTCCAAGGTATGTCCAGGAAACTCATATTTACCTTCTTATCTACCTAAGAGGTATATTATAGCAAAATTTCAAGGTGCGTAAAACACTTCATGAAAAGCACGTTGCCAGCTCTCGGACTATGCTTATATTGCCCGTCCACTCACCAAAACTAGATCTCATTCTTTAACAATCTGTTCAAATAAACTAAAGTGCACATAAGTTGTACTGTAGTTACATCAGAGGCCCAGGAATAATAAGCCGTCCGTTGAGGATGATAAGCGGCCCCAATTACAACGATATATAATCCAGTAGCGAGGCAACAGTTTAATCTAACAAGGATCATTGAACACGGGATTTATGTAGACGGTAGAATGTATATACAGATTACAGGTAGGGAGAAGGATAACAAGGACTGTAAATCATACAGTACATGGATGTAGAGCATTGTACACGAGTCTAGTTAGATTAACAAATAATATATTGTCCTCCTGTAGAACTACATTATGAAAACCTTATTTCCGAAGATATATGGTTTAGATGTATGTTTTCGTTTTATCTTTAACAGGAAAAACTAAACAGAGAATTTATTTTAGCAGGAAATAATTTTATACTTGTGAGAGTAGTATGAAATTTAGGGAGTGTCATTATTACGGTAACGCTCTTTAGAAAACATTTATCAAACCCCTAACCATACTGCAAACTACTTACCATAAATGTCCCACGATGAAAAATATATACTAATTGTCCTGTAAATGTGTGATAAAATATATACTAAGTGTCCTGTAAATGTGTGATAAAATATATACTAAGTGTCCTGTAAATGTGTGATAAAATATATACTAAGTGTCCTGTAAATGTGTGATAAAATATATACTAAGTGTCCTGTAAATGTGTGATATAATTTATGGAGGGGATAAGGTTTTTCTGATTTTTTTTTAGATTGCTTACTGTTTTACAAACAAACCACTGTAGCTCCACCTCAGATGAAAATTTGGTTGGAGAGAAAAGCGAATGGTACCAAATGAAAGCTCATTTATATATATATATTATTTTTGAGGTTTCTTCGATGGGGAGAATTATTGGTGTTTGTACGGCATTCTCCAGGGGTCGATTTATTTGCGTAATATTTTGCTTAATATTCTGCTTATTCGTCCGTGTTTTTTAAAAATTTTCTAGTTTGTTATTTAATAATAACCTATAATTGATTGATTATTTTGACATAAGGCGCCTTTCAGATGTCACACCCGCAGCGAAAGTGTTAAGTTGCAAGTGTAAAAAGTACCCATTTAAGACATAAACCACGTGATAGCAAGGATTCGCGAGTGACAATCAATAAGTCGTAAGGCCAAACGATGTCTGTTTGTGGATTTGATTTTGGCACGGCGCTTTTTTCACACGGACAATTGAGGCGTGTAGAATCAAAACAAGACACATCAATATTTTTTACGATTTTGAGATAACAGTTGATTTTACAAGTTCAAAATTTCCTCTATATAGTGGTAAAGAAAAGGAATTTCAAAACTCAATAGATCATGCTGTTTTTTTAATGCTAAAGTAGAAAGTTGGCTTCAAAACAAGACATACTTCAGTGAATTTGAAAACCAAGTAGAAAAACGCTTAACTTGGAAGCCACACATAACTCAGAAAAGACAGGAACTAAACAGACGCTTTAGACTTTTATCACGCTTATTGGACAAACGCTCGAAACTTTCATTGACTAACAAACGACTTATATACAATACCATACTCCAACCAATATGGACTTATGGACTAGAACTATGGGGTTCCACTAAGCCTTCCAATTCCTACAGAATACAAACAATGCAATCCAAAATCCTTCGAAAAATATCCAATGCTCCTTACTATGTCTCGAACCTAACCCTCCATAATGACTTCAATATCCCCTTTATCCAATTCCTGGCCAAATCAGTCTATCAGAAGTTCCATTCCAATCTCCCTGGCCATCCAAATCCTTTGATAAATTCTCTATCCTCCTTCCATAATCCACAAAATCCCCATAGAAGGCTGAAGCGGAGGTGGCCTAGAGACAATTTGCTTTAACATCTGCAGTGCACAAAGTGTGTTATATTTTCATTTAAAATTGTTTACAGTTGTTTCATTATTATTTTATATTATCTTTTTATTTATTTTTTCTTTAATGCATTACTATTGTGGGTTTTGTAATTGTTCACATTCCCACATCAAGCCTCACAATGTCATTATAACAGAACCAGCAATATTACTAGAAATATGTTAACTCATATTGTTGTAATAATCAATAATAATAATAAAAAAAAGCAATTAAGACACTTCAAAAATAATAATTCCTTCAAAATAGATAATATAAGAGATAACCTTCTCAAATTCCTCAAAAACATTGTTTTATGATACTTGCAACTCTTTAGAAATTTATAAACATGTATAAAATAAGACTTGTTCTGTTTTTGGTGTTTTCTGAACAAATTGGTTTCAATGATGTGTCTTGTTCTGATTCAAGACACCTCATTTATCCGTAGCATATTCTCGCGTGGGTAAAGCAGTTCTCCTTCAGTCATAAACCACATCCCCACAAACTTACAATAAGTTATTTTTTGTTTGACATTTACTGGGTCATATATATATATATATATATATACACATATATATATATATGTGTGTGTGTGTGTGTGTGTGTGTGTGTATTTGTATGTATGAGAATATTTTGATTTTTGCTTTGTTGTCAAACATTATCTTTAATGATAATATTATTACAATTTATAATATAGATCATAGATAGAGTAATGAATGTCCTATGTTAGTAAGATAGATACTCTACGTCGCCATGTTGTGGCTAAGAGGAGGCTGTAAATCACATACACCCCCCTCCCCCTTCCCTTGAAATGGGGCTACATCCGTGTCTATTATCTATCGATCTATTACTACTATAGTACCTTTGACAGATCACCATCGATCATTGAGTATCGATAGTAGGCAGGTGTGGGGCCGTTTAGCGCTTCTACTCGCTTTCGAAGTGAACAAGAATAGCCATTGAGGGACAGTACAAAAAATACTACTTTCTGAACAATCGGCCAACCAACTTTGCCCGATTTAACTGCTTGCGACTTCTTTTTATGGGGATAACTTAGAAAAAAGTGTTTGAAGCAGATCCGCCAACGACCCGTCAAGCCCTGAAGCAACGAATTGTGTACGAGATTGCTGCAATACCTGTCAACATGCCGCTGGAGGTGATGCTAAACTTCTGGACGAGGATCCAGAAATCCCATAACTGCAATGGAAGACATTTGGTAGTCTTATTGTTCTGAAAATAATTTTTTTTTGTATAGTACCCTTAAGGGGTAAAGGGGTAATGCTACCTTGTATTTTTTTTTTTTTTTTTTTTTTTTTTTTTTTTTTTTTTTTTTTTTTTACAATTTTTTTATGGGCTAGAATTCTTCCTTAACTGATCAAAAATAATCTCCAAAAGTATTTATACGGAAAAAACTTTTTAAATGGCTCATTTGAAAATAATTTTTTCAGCGAGCATCGATTGCTCCGTTTTTAATAGTTAAATTTTTTATTAATCCTTCTTAAATACATTTCAAAATTGAAACCCATTTTTTTAATCTTTATAACAAGAAATTATGAAAAAAATAATTAAATAGAAAGAATAAACATTTCAGAAAATTAAACTCTAAAGTCGTTTTCTCAAAACTATGTTTTTCAAATTGACCAATTTCATATTTTAACTGAAGCTTCCTAATTATATTTACTTAGTTATGTAAGTAGATTTTTTTGATTTATTGAATTATAACGGTTTTATGACCGATTTTCGACGGATTTTGTAATAGAAAATACATTACTTGATTTAAGCTTCTTCTTTCGAAATAATGTTAGTTTTTCGTTCTAGATTAAAAATTGCCGCCAGCAGACTATTTTTTTTTCTCGAAGAATTGAAACTTATTTTTTTGGGGTACAGTAGTATCCCATATAAAACGTTTGATATAAAGAATTGAAAAATATTGTTTTAAATTTTATTTATAAATTCGAGAAAATTTCTTTTATTTTGAACAAACAAGGTATCATTGTAAAAAATGATTAATAAAAATTGTTTTCAACAAACAATTACTTTATTTAATTATTCTTTTTTATTAGCGGACCCTGTTAAATAAATTTTACCTAAATTATTATTATATTAGTTAATCGGTTCCTAGAACTCAGCACTTAGCTTTAAATGTGAGAACTTGAGTTTTGAGGAGTTAATGACTAGAGAACATGTTCCCATGATGTGTGAGTTCATTGGCACGAAGCTCTGTGTTCCCACGGAAGTTGGTTTCTCTACCAGATCTAAGTATGTAGTACTTCTTGTAGTGTGTTGTAGTGTATGGTGTTGTTTTACTCTGTGGTATGCTTCATACTTAGTGTTGTCCCTATGTTGTTGGGTGCAAGAAATGTTTTAGGTGCACGTAACCGTTATTTCTTGGCTGCATTCGTCCGTTACGTTATTTCCCACAGTAGGTTGATCTTGAAAAATTCATTCATTCACAGGCTTTTAAAATCCTATAAGGAAACTCGTTTATAACGTTCACTCATTGCGAACTTAAGACTTGACAAGAAATGTTGACGTTTTATTATTCTTACGTCATCCGCAGATCAAATTCTTTAATACTAGTACGAAGTCAAGGGATGGTTGGGATTCGGCTAGAAGAAGAAAATTTTAGATCATCAGGCAGAAATCTATATTGGACGTTTCGTCTGCACTTTAACTGCCTTCTTAAGCACTAGGAAATGCTTAGAGTGGAGGGAGCAAGACCAAGCAGTCAGTCCCTCCCTAGGCATTTTTTAGTGCTGAAGAAGGCAGCCAAAGTCCTGAAGAAGGCAGCCAAAGTGCTGAAGAAGGCAGCCAAAGTGCTGAAGAAGGCAGCCAAAGTGCTGAAGAAGGCAGCCAAAGTGCTGACGAAACGTCCAATATAGATTTCTCCTTGAAGATCTTACGTTTTTTTTTTTCTCCAAGCCGATTCCCAACCATCCCTTGATTTCTCACCGCAACGACTATCTCCATCTCCATTTTAATTCTTGTATATATATATATATATATATATATATATATATATATATATATATATATACAAGAATCAAAATGGAGATGGAGAATATATATATATATATATATATATATATATATATATATATATATATATTAATGTCTTATTCTGAAATGGTATAGATTATAAATTTAATATTTTTCTTATTATTAGTTAATTAATATTAGCTATTTAAGAACTCGAAATAGCAATTTTTTTTTTTTTTTTTTTTTTTTTTTAGATATTAAAGGAAATTAGAAATTTTGCTTAAATATTTCAAACAATTATTTATTCATATTGAGGGAGATTCTTTGTGTTAATAATAAATTATAACTAAACATCTTAAAAGATGTTTAAAGAAAGTGTTGTTTTTCAGAGTTGATTCTTCAGAATTGTAAATATTGAAATATTTCTCGGACAAGCTTTGTGGGGCAGCCAACTTTACTCAAAGATTTTAATGAAAATATACACCGTTCCATCTCTCTCTCTCTCTCTCTCTCTCTCTCTCTCTCTCTCTCTCTCTCTCTCTCTCTCTCTCTCTCTCTCTCTCTCTCTCTCTCTCTCTCTCTCTCTCACTCACTCACTCGCTCACTCTCTCTCTCTGGAGCTCAAATATGGTATTTTTTTAATAAACATTTTTTTATCGTTTTTCTTCATTTGTAATTACGTTTTTATACAGCTATGAAAAATATGACTTTTTTGAATAACGAAAAATTCTTAATCAAGTTAAAATTGAATATTATGGGATAGAAGAAGACAAAACAAGTACTTATTTTAAAATATATTTTTGCAAAGTAAACATAATCTCTGAAATAGTTCATATTGCTAACTCCAAACCTCCACACCAAAGTTTTTTCATATCATTCATATTCTTACTATTTGTATTTGAGGTTAATTTCAACAATGATGGCAGACCTTCAATTACTAGAAATAAACTGTGATTTGTCCTCCACAGAGTTTACGCTATACCTGGTGATGGTCTATCCGAGGTAATAATATCCCCTACCCTTAAACTCCTGTTAGGGTACGTTCATGGTGAGGATTCATTTTGCGATGCTACGATAGCTACTCCGATGAGCGCTGCCCCGATGTAAAACTAACACATGTATTAAGGTGGGAGTGTTCATAGTGAGGATCCTTACTTCCGATGCTATTCTCGCACCCGCGCAGTGACCTCGGGGAAGAACAAATATTTTGTTTTCTCCTCGCAGTGAGGAGGGAAGCCGCGATGTGGGCCTGACTGTGATTGGTTCCTTCAAAAGGACTCAAGTGCGCAGGTCACCTACCCTCTCTCATTACTGCATCTTGTGTGATTATTCTTTTTTGGTTATTTCGTTGTCGAGATGAAAGAAAATTGGGTCCTTTTGCGAAGACCAAATCCAGTTACTTTTGAAGTAGCAGTAGTGATTTACAACAATTACTCGTACTCGCTGATATGCTTACTGATTAGCTTACAGGTTCTTTGCTGGTTATCTTTTACTACTTGACTCGTTACCTACGGTTATAATTCATATTAGATAATGGCAAGTAATATTTATTAATAAAAAGGTTTATTTAATCAAAATCAATTCTCTCAACTATGAAAAAAGTTATTAAGCATTAAAGTTGACTGTTTTGCAGGTTATGAAGGATAACAAACAACGATATTTGTAAACAAACATATTTTATTCCTTTTCTCTCTCTCTTTTTTGGATCTTTTACATTTATTAAGCAATACATGATATGCGTTTCCGCTCGCTACGCTACGCTCCACTCGCTCAAGAAGATATAAGAAAACTCTAGCCAATCCAACTCGCAATTAATAGAATTATATTAATTTAAGCGACTCTAGTCTATCCAACTCGCTAAAATTAATAGGATTCCATTAATTTTTCCGAGTAAGAAACCAATCCCTTTTTCTTTGTCAGGAACTAATTGTAAAGGCTCAGTTTTTCTCACTAACATAAGCAGAGCTTTTTCATAAACAAAAGCTAATTCACTGTTGAAGGTTACTTTACTCCCAGCAAGAACCAATGCAATGGTGAGTCAGCATGAACACCCTCCATCGATGTTGAATACATCGGGGCAGCGCTCATCGGAGTAGCTATTGTAGCATCGCAGAATCAATCCTCACTTTGAACGTACCCTTACTCATAACCTATAGATAACGGGCTATCTCTCGGTTATCTGTTTCTTTACACTGGTCCGGAGCACCCCAATGTCCAGAAACATTGTACTTTGATTACTTATCAATAGATGAATAACATATAGTATGACGGGAACCGTGCTAAAATAAACTGCACAAAATTATATACATAGTGTCGTTAATTTTTATGTTACATTATTTAACGCAATAAAATAACTACTTATCTGCCGTGACGAAGCACGGGTATTCAGCTAGTCTACTATATATTCAAATACCACTCACTCAGTGACCTTTGATTGATCATCGCCCAGCCTAAATCACTCAAGAGAAAATTTTAAAGTTTTGCATGGACTCTCCCTCACTCGCTAAGAAACGATTTTTTTATATTGAAATTTATAAGTATTTTCAGAGGGTTTCGACTTTTTAGTTGGTTAGAGCAGGCAACGGAGGGACCCCACTTCTTGGTAAAATTCGCAAATATAATGGGTGTTTCCAAATGACATATTGGAAACATAAACGTTTACGCCCATTTATGATTGTAAACGAATTTTAATCGGTACTGCTTAAACTTCTGTTCCGGGTAACCTATAGATAGCGTTAATTTTGATGTAACATTATTTAACGTAGGTAATAAAAACACAACTTATGTGCGTGAAGACGCACAGGTATTCAGGTAGTATGTTTATATATTATCAGGCTGTACCGTATAAAATGTCAGTTTTGTTTACTTTGCGATTTAATCCTTTCCCTTTTTTATTTCTTTATTTACAAACATCATTGTTATTCATTTAGAATTAAAGCTCTTTTATTCCTATTATTTAATCAGTAACTTGCTTACTGTGTTGTGAGAACGATCCTCTGAGAAAAAAATAAAACTTAAATTATGACTTCAACGGGAATCCGTATTATTTTTCGTTATGAATTTAAGCTCGGTCATAGCGCTGCTGAGGCGTGTATGAACATTAATACGGCGTTCGGGGAGGGAACGGTGAATGAACGAACTGTTTACCGGTGGTTTTCCAGGTTTCGAAGTTGAAATTTTGACCTTGACAACGAGGAGCGAGGAAGGCCAGAAACCAAGCTTGACAATGACTACCTGAAAGAAAGGGTTGAAGCTTATCCCACAAAAAGCACTAGGGAATATGCCAAAGAACTCGGAGTAGGAGCCACGACAGTTTCAAGACATTTGAAGGAAATCGGCAAGTCCAAAACTGACATTTCATACAGCCTGATAGTAAGAAAGTCCGACTCACAGGAACTGCATCATCAAAGCGCGGTTCCGTTCTTATTCCTAGTCTAATTTGGAAAGATTAAAATAGAAACAGTTATTACTTTGGTTCGACTTTTCTTGCAATGGTTTTATGGTCGTATCTGCATGGGTCGCCGAACCCCAGAAAGGCCGCCGCATAGAGGCACAATCTCTCTTGGAATCTCTCTCTTGAAAAGCTATTTTTCCAACAATAAATTATTTTTCTTAACCTGTTTTATTGTCAAATACATAATTCAACTATAAGCAATTAAAAAATAACAAGGAATAAAAATAGACAAAAAGAACCATTCGAAAAAAGCACTTATTTCTCCGATTGACATCGCCTAATCAAAACTTTCTTCAGAACCTTTTTTGTAGAGCATTTAGTAAGCTTTCGAATGGTAACCTTCCGTTTACCAAGATTTTCAATCGTTTTCGAGATATTAAGGAAAATATACGAAAGGGGCCTAATAGATATTCATACGGAATCTGAGAATCCCAAGATTCCGTAAAAACAAAATATTGTTTCTAATTATACGTATCCTGTTTTATTGACAAATACATTTGACTACTATAAGCAATTAGAAAAATAACGAGCAGTGAAAAAAAAACTGCGGGAAACACTGCTGGTTTAAATAAACGAAACTAACTAAGTTTTAAGCACTTATTTCTCCTAATATGACCATCCCTTCAAAAAATTTTTTAAAACATTTTTTGTAGAGAATTTAGTAAGCTTTCGAACTGTTACATATTACTTTCCACGATTCCTAACCGTTTTCGAGATATTAATGAAAGTATACGAAGTTCCCAAAACTTTTCATGTCTGTTAATAAAATATTTTATTCTAACCCTTCCTTATCTCCAAACGTAACCAAAATTTCAACATATTAGTTTTGATGAAATTCGAACATGCAAAAAATGTTTCAACTGAATCCCATGATTTTAAGTACCAAAACCAAAAACGTTATTCAGCAACTATTTTTCCAATTTTCTCGAAAACGGATAAAGCTATCGCCTTATAAATGGTTTCGTTCGTTTTCCTAGGCCCAGAAGCCTATAAAACGAGTACTTGCAAGCATATGAAGTAAGCGGAACGATTTTTTTCGCGCGACATTCGCTCCAAAAACCATGTTCCGGTGGGCGGATTCTGCTGGTTAACGAACTTGACCATTCAAATTAGACGAAAGATTTTTGTACCAAATTTTATCAAAATCGGACTATTAGGGGAGCCGGAAAAGCTCGAACAGACAAATATATATATATATATATATATATATATATATATATATATATATATATATATATATATATATATATATATATATATATATATATATATACAAATTTTAACCACCGTTATTTTCGGTACCTAGGGGTTCTGAAACGCAAAATTTTCTAGTCGGCACTTCCGGATTGTTTCATGAGATCAACCTTATAAGCGCGGTTCCTCCCTATGAAGGGACATGCTAAAAATGAGTAGAAACCTCCCAGTTATAACAGAAGGCATTTTCTCCGTGTATATAGGCCACGCTATTTTACCTCTAAATACACCATCTATTTAAACAGCCATTTTTTTTTTTAATTTGTGTTTTTAGACATTTGCCAACCACATGGGTCATGGATGTCTCAGTTAGAAGACTCGTTTGATCTTATATATTTCAATTGGCATATAATTTCAATATGACTTTTGATATATATATATATATATATATATATATATATATACATATATATATATATATATATATATATATATATATATATATATATTTATTGATATGGTATGACTATTGAGGAAAGAAAGTGATATTGACCAAAAGTGCTACTTGAAGATAGATTGAGAAGATCGATATAGATTGAAGATAGATAGGAGGAGATTGAAACATATATATATATATATATATATATATATATATATATATATATATATATATATGTTTGTATATGTATATACATATATATATATATATATATATATATATATACATACATACACACAAATATTTATAAATTAAATATGTCGGATTAACTTAATTCTTTCTAGGAAAGTAAATAATTTAGTTAAGTGATTTGAGTTATTTACTTAGTTCAGTGGGCAAATCTAACTGTTCTCTTTCTTTTATGTAGCCCCTGCATTCGGTGAGGATGTGTTTTACGGTTAGATGTAAGCCGCAGTACTGACATATCGTTGGTGGTTCCTTTGCCATAAGATAGCCATGCGTCAGTCTTGAGCGTCCTATTCGTAGCCTGGTCAATATCACTTCCTCTCGTCTTCTGTCGCGTATCCTGCTACTCCATGCATCTACGTCTTCTTTTATTTCACGGAGCTTTTCCCCTAACTCCATCCTATTCCATTCTTGGAACCATTTATCTTTTAGTGGTAGTTTCACGGCTGCTAATTCATCGGTAACAGGAACTTGAGGGCAAAATTGTCCTTCTTTTGTTGCTTCTTTTGCTGCTTTGTCAACTTTTAAGTTTTCAATTATTCCACAATGCCCAGGAATCCGTATAAACAAACAGCCATTTAATAACTCTCAAAATACCTAGTTTTTCCAATATTCTAAATATTTTATTTACTTGAAAGTACAAACACACCGATATTGCCTACATTATCATAACTGATTTTCCATTAACTTGCAACAAAAGGGTAATGCCTACAGGGCTGATAAAGACCGTATCAATTATGTGTGGAATTGGATCATTAGACAAAGGGGTGCCATATTATTTATGATTAATTTCCTATAAATAATAGATAGATTGGAGTGAATGAAGCTTTGTTCTATAGAAAATTCTTGGCCCCAGCTCCTGGGCTAATTGTCCAAGAGGTCGATGAAGGCTGGAGGAATAGAATTCCAGCTGCCTTTTCAATATTTATAGTCATTACTATTCCTAATGAAATAGTTTAAATTAGTTTAACATATTTTTATTACATAATATATTATTATTATAACCCTCCGTGCCAAAGGTTTGATTCCCACTAGGGGTGGTGGCTTTTCTTTCGAAAAAAGAAAAGGCATCGCCCCTATCCTGGCTAGAAAAGGGTGGTAACCTATAGATAACCCGTCCTAAAATTCGTAGTTAATAATAAATGTACGTTAAAATTTAAATATATAAATATTTTTATTACATATAGCTGTTACCCGGCGTGCTATGCTACACCTACTTTCTGCATTTTAAAAGCAAAACTAAATTAGAAACCACATAATTAACATTTAAATCTAATAACGCAAATATGTAACTATTTGGGTTCATTGTTTCGAACTTGTGATCTCCGCACTGTGAGTCATAGACGATTTTGACCTAGCCTATGAATCTCTCCGTGTGCCAAGTGCACCTACCTGTGTGCCAAGTTTGGTCAAAATCGGTCAAACGGTGTAGATTTGTATAAGGAATAAACAGACAGACAGACAGACACGAGATTTATATATATATATATATATATATATATATATATATATATATATATATATATTATTAATATATATGCTTTAAATTATTCTTTAAATTTTTTTGTTTTAATGCTTATATTATTAACTAGCTGAATACCCGTGCTTCGTCACGGCAGATAAGTAGGTATTTTATTGCGTTAAATAATGTATCATCAAAATTAACTCTAATGTATAATTTTGTGCAGTTACGTGACGAAAAAACCAAAAAAGTTTATTAAATCACGTCAAACCGATTGACATGAAACAAACGCTAAATGTTAGGTGAAGCTTACCACAATCACTCCCGTAACAGGCCACGAGGGCCCTGAGGGGCAGACACTATAGAGGTATCTGATTCATGGCCATACGGCACATAAGGGAGATAGTGTGGTCAGTACTATGCTCCGGCCCCCTGATTTTCCCCCTGGCTGCTTCGACTGCTACAGTCATTAGGACCCAAAGTACCCATTATTAAATTAATTAAAGGCTGGGTTGGCCTAGGGACGGCCAGGGAGGCCGAATTCAACCCATGAACGAAGACACTAGAAGATAAAAATCTTTAGTACTATGCTCGGGATTTGAGCTCAGGTCCTCCAACTTATTAGTACAGTGCTCTACCACTGAGCTAACCTCGCTCCCGAAGCTTAACACAATATATTAGTAACCGAACCTAAATCGTATAAGCCGTTTTTGAGATTAGCGGGCAGAGACAACAAAGGTCTGATGTAATTTTTGATGGGGCGATGTCAATTGGAGAAATAAGGACTTTAAAATTCGCAATTGTTAGTTTTGCTCTTTTGAACGGGGTTTTGCATATATTTATTTAACTTATTAACTGGTTGTTTTTTATTTGGTTTAGCAACCCCATTAATTTGGGCAGCCTCACTTTAATTTTTAATAAAGTGTTCTTTCTTTCTTTTGTTTTTTTGAATTTAACATTAAAACGAGTATTTGACTAAAACAAGGTAAGAAAATGTGAAACGTTGTTATAGTGTTTCCAAGAGCGAACGTTGAGAACCTCCAAAGCAGGACAGTAACCTCTAATATATCTGACCTAACCTGACCTCAGGTTTATAACCTGGTTCAGGGAAAATCGCTCCACCTTTAGCACGATCATCATTTATAGCAGAGTGGAATAATAATTTCCCCCTAGAAATTGGCGTTTGAGCCGAGCGGTTTTCCGTTTAAGTGGTCTTTAATATTCGCTGAGTATCCGTTTTCGGTGGTCTGCAGTAATTAGCTCCGACCCGTTCGTCCGGGATTAAATCTTGTGGATATCAGTTTTAACGAACAGATTTAACTCGTAGAAAGTCATTACAGACATTATGGTTTTCGGTTATTGACCACCCCACCATCCTAGAATCTCAGACTTAACCACGAGGAAGGTAGCAGCATCACAAGCCAAGCATCTGTCCCTCTAAGACCACAATGTATGTAACATAGATTTATTCTACGAAATGTTTTAAGTATCAGCATAACAAATCTTGGATACGGTATTAGTGAGATTCTTTGAAAATCATCTTTATCCTAATCTGTATAGGCGACCAACGGACAATTAATACGAAAATCACGGATCGATAAAAAATCCCATATTGAGCTTAGCGTGTTTATGTCTCCAAAAACAAGTATCGCTGGCCCCAACAATCTCTGTGCCACAAAATTAGGTTTGATATTAGGTATCATATACTAATTCTAAAACAGATACGCTCTGTCTTTGTCTTCCATGTTAAAAAATGAATCCTTAAAGCTCAATATCTCGAAATGGAGTACCGCTTGGAGGATCCTATCTTTTTCCAAAGCATAGAGGACACTTCAATTAACATGTAGGCAAATTTATAAAAACATAGTTCGAAACTGAAAGCATAATTTATTTATTTTAGGTCGTTTATTTAATTTACTTCAATTGATACATTGCTCGAATCGAGCATGAAGAGATCTTTTGAGGGTTGTATTTTGGGATTTGAACGACTACATCAGTTCAAGAATCACCTCCAATGGCCTTGTGTCAATTTTTGATTAAGAACTCGCAGATTGTTTGCTTCAGAAAACATATTAAATAGGTACATAAATATAGGCAAAAACGCAATTTTTTTAGAAAATTCATACATTTAAAGGGCTGTAACTTTGCTCCAAATGGGCGAATGGACTTCGTTGGGGTCTCTAACAATTTTAGAATTATCACAAATTAAGAACACAGTAAAAGCATGGAGTAACGAACAACATACCTTGACAAGAAGAGACCAAGTAGTACTGACCAGACTTCGCATTGGACACTCGTTGCTCACACATAATTACCTCATGGAGAAAAAAGACAAACCAATATGTAGAGTTTGTAACATAACATTGACCATTAAACATATACTCACTGAATGTAAAAGACGTGACAAACTGAACATCCCACACGACCTACAAGAACTTCTTACCGAGGGTAGTCCATACATACACTCTATACTCCAATATTTAAAACACATAAACTTGTATCACAGAATCTGAAGAAACAAAAGAATTTTTTTTTCTATAGTGTAATTATTATTATTATTTTTATTTTCTATTATGTAATTATTACTCAATTTTACTTGGTCATTAATGGAAAACCACAACATGTAGACCCCATCATGACCTAATAAAAAATTGTTGTTAGTTTTAGTTATAAGTTATGTAAATATATTAACTACATTTCAAAAAGCAAGGCTCTAAATAATGTTTAGCACATAATTCTCAACACAAACCTCCTGATAATTGTGAACTTACTGATAATTGTGAACATATAAATTTGTATTTTTTACTGTATTTTTTTTTAAAAAAAAGAGCAAGTCGCCGTCGTTGCGAAGCTCGTAAAATAAATAAATAAAAAAAAAAAAAAAACAATTTTAGAGCACTGAAAGGCAACATACAGGAAATGGTCATTTATTTTTGTTGACAACTTGAATAAAATTATTATAGTGTAGAAAATATCCTAAATTATGGCAATTGGGGGGGGGGGGTGAGGCTTAAACCAAGAAGTACTGTTGGTTTTTTTTTTACCCCGGACTCGGATTCAGCGACCCCAAAAACATTTAGTTAACATGGTCTGCTCTCTGGGTCTGAACTTCTTTTTTTGAGCGGCAGTGTTATTGGTTAATAATTCTTCTTTTTCAAAAAAAAAAAAAAAAATTATTATAGTTGTGACAAAAATTGATCATGTGTCCACAGTTAATAATAATAGGGGGAAGGGTGTTAAAAAATCCATGGAGCTGAAATGGAACAAACCTTTTTTTTTGTGTGTCCTATGGCTCATGAAATTCGACATCTCCCAAAAGCTGTTTCAGATTAAACGAATTTTTATCGTCCATTTATTATATAAAATTCAGAAGTTTCACATAAACATAAATGGGGGTCCCAGAGCCAAGGGGTCAAGGCCAGGGGGTTAGGTTGATTTTTTACAGTTTATTATACTATAAGTTATTCATCAATTGATTAGTAATCAAAGTATAATGTTTCTTTACTCTGGGGCGCTCCGGACCAGTGTCAAGAAACTGGTAACCTAGAGATAACCCATCATCGATAGGTTACCTATAACAGGTGTTCAACCAGCACAGCTTCGAATTCGTTGTCAATAATAAATGGACGTTAAAGTTTAAAAATTTATGTTTCGAAGATGTGATTTGGAAACAGCCATTATATTTGCGAGCATTACGAAGAAGTGTTCTGACTGGGGATGCTGATGGGTGAGGAGGCTGTGCAAGGGTTCGGGATATTATAACCTCGGAAGGACCATCACCAGGTATAGCGTAAACTCTATAGGGGACAGTTATTCAACTTATTATAGGATATAGTTATTCTAGTTATTCAAGGACTGCCATCATAGTTGTATTAACCGCAATTAAAAATAATACTATGAAATAGAAACAGTACGGTAACACCTGTTCTGCCTAGGCGAGCATGCTCTCTTTAAAACTAAAAATTCAAACCCCACTAAAAATACCTAAATACTTTTTTTTTTTTTTTTTTTATTTATTTATTTGGAATTTACAACAATGTATAAGATACATTTCTAGTAAATTATTGCTAGATTAAATTGACATGAATGTTCATGAGGTGGGAAGCTGCACAGTAGTAGTACCCACTAGACAGATTTTTTTTTTTTTTTTTTTTTTTTTTTTTTTTACAGATACACTTTTTAGAGTTGATCTCTTGGCCACTTGCGTTTCAGTCGCCGAATGGGGTTGTGAGGAATGTGCTGGGAGGAGAGAGAGTTTATTAAGGAGTTAGGATGGCCGTGTAGGTTCGAATGGAATTTACGGTAGAGGGATTTGGCTAAAGGTTGGATAAAAGGGATATTAAGGTCATTATGGAGGGTCAAATTGGAGACATAAAACGGAGCATCCGTTATTTTCCGGAGAATTATAGACTGTAGGGATTGGATTTTGTAGGAGTTGGAAGGCTTTGTGGAACCCCAGAGTTGAATTCCGTAAGTACATATTGGTCTGAGAATGGTCATGTAAATGAGGCGTTTGTTTGTTAGTGAGAGATTAGATCGTTTGTCAAGTAGGTGCAGTAATAGTCTGTATCGTCGGCTGAGTTCTTGTCGCTTCTGGGTAATATGTGGCTTCCATGTTAGTCGTTTGTCAAGTATTAGTCCTAGATAGCGAATTTGGGATTTTTGCGGAATTAGAGAACTATGGAGGAACACTGGAGGGCAGGATGATCGCCTGAGGGTAAAGGTTGAGTGGCAGGATTTCAGGGGGTTAACTTTGATTCTCCATTTGGTGAGCCAGGGTTCGATCAGTCCAAGGTGTTCCTGAAGGAACTTGGATGTCAGGATTGGGTCATGACTGCAGGAGAACAGAGCTGTGTCATCGGCGAACATATGGAGGGATGTGCCGGGGTGAGTTGGGATATCAGCCGTATATGTGAGGTATAGGACAGGACTGAGGATTCCACCTTGAGGAACACCTGCAAGTTGGGGGAAAATGGGGGAGGATGAAGTGCCATAGGAAACTTGGAAGAATCTGTCGGAGAGATAGGATTTTGTTACGAGGTAGTAGGTTGATGGGAGAATTTGTTTGAGTTTGAACAGCAAGCCCCGGTGCCACACCCGATCAAAAGCCTGGGCCACGTCGAGAAAGACACCAGAGCAATACTGTCCATTCTCAAAAGCTGTGGAGATCAGATCCACAATTCTGTGGCATTGCTGAATGGTGGAATGGAGTTGACGAAAACCAAATTGGGAAGACGGGATTTTGGGAATAAGAATGGGGTAGAGGCGTTTGAGTAAGAGTTTTTCAAGAATTTTCCCCAATACGGGTAGTAGGGCAATAGGGCGATAGGATGTGAGTTGGTGAATAGGTTTTTTCGGTTTAGGTATCATACGGATTACTGAGAATTTCCAGAGGAGAGGAAAGTGGGTAGTAGTTGTATGTGTGTTGGTATGTCAGCCAGTTGTGTTTGTGTATTATGTAGAGGTTTCGGTCGGGTGGAAATGAATAAGGATTCCTGAATGGCTACTGAAAGATAATGAACAGCATCGTCGACATCAGTGTTTGTTTTTAGAGATTTGTTTAGGTCCAGTTTATGTTCTAAGGATGATTGAAAGGATTGCCAGTCAACTGGACCAGGAGTGAGTGTAGGTCTTGGAGGTATAGAGTGGGAATCAGCATCGGAGTTGAAGAGAAGGAGTACTGGACTGTGGTCGGAGGATAGGTCATCGAGAGTGGAAATGGAGGTAGGAATTTGGGAAATACCATGGGTAATGAAGTAGTCGAGGATGTCAGGACGTTTTGAGCGGGAAGTGGGCCAGTATGTAGGGGAAGAAGGGGTGATTACTTTGGCAGGGAAGGTAGAGAGGGTTTGTAGTAAGGTTCGTCCTCGTGGATTAGCCACACGGCAACCCCATTGGGGGTGTTTAGAATTAAAATCCCCACCAATTAGGAAGCGAGGACCTAGATGCTGGAAGAAGGAATGAAAGGCATTGGTGGAAACAGATTTATTAGGAGGACAATATACGGCTGCAATGGTAATAGGAAATTGAAATGTTGATTGGAGGGAAATTGATGTACTCTGAATGATGTTTGGTGGGAATTGGTTAGGAATGAGGAAGTGAGAAAGTGATGAGCGAACAAGGATTGCTGTTCCGCCATGTGCAGTTCCGTCCGGATAGTCAGTTCTGTACGTTTTGTATCCCTGAATGTAGAATGGAGTTCGTCGTGTCAGGTGTGTTTCCGTTAGTAGTGCTATGTCAATGCTTTTGTCCTTTAGAAGTAAGTATAGTTCGTCCTTGTGATTTAGTAGTCCATTGGAGTTCCACAGGAGGATTGTGAGAGGTTTGCAGGAAGGATGAATCATGATTGGGAGGGTTGAAGTTGGCAGAGTTTTTGAAAAATGGCTATGAGGGGTGAAATGAGGGTTTTTAATTCCGCTAGGAAAGCCTTTAATGATTTGGTGATGGAGTTTAATTCAGAAAGGAATGAGGGTAAAGGAGGCGATGGAACGGTAGAGGATCCAGGGGAGGGAATGGTGGCACCTTTCACTGCTGTTGAATAGATGGCTGTAGTGAGACCTGACGTGGAGGCATGAACTACAGGAGGTTGTGGCTGCACATGGGATGGTGGTTCTTGGCGTGGTAGAGCAGGCTGCGTCATCTGGAGACTGTTCTGGCGAGGAACATTGGCTGAGGAGATCTTGGTCTGCTCAGTTTTGAAGTTAGCTTGGCGATGTTGCACTTCTGGAGTAGGCCTTGAGAGTTGCCGACGTTTCTTCAATATTTCTTGGTATACTGAGCAACCTTTATAGTTGGCAGGGTGTTCGCCCTGACAGTGAACACATTTGGCTTTTTCTTCTCTCGTCTTCTTTTGGCATTGCGATGTTAAATGCTGTCCTGCACATTTTATACACGCTGGATTTAGTGTGCAAAAGTTTTTGGTGTGATTGAATCCCTGGCATCTTTGACACTGGATTAGGTCTTCTTTTCTATGCGGTTCTTCAACTGCAACACTTGTGTATAGAAGACGCTTTAGGCTAAATATTTCAGAATTATTGTCTGCTGGTTCGAGGTCAATGAAAAATAACGGTAGCGGTAGTTTGGTGACTGGATGACGGACATTGTTGGCGTTTCTAACCTTGAAACCGATTTCGTTCAGGGCGTTTTTTATTTCATGTTCTGGAGTGCTGGGGTGGAGGTGTCGAATTACAACTCTGTATGATTTGTCTTCTTTTAATTGGTAAGTAAAATATTGTAAATTTGATGTTTTTAGATGCCTGATGATTTTTCTGTATGACTCTGATGTACTTGGCTTGATAGTAATGGTTTCAGAACGGGAACGGCATGAGAATTCTGTTGGATCGACTTCTTTTTCAAGTTCTGTGCAAAATTTGATGAAATCGTTGATCCCCTTGACGTGGATTGGAGGAGTACTCTTTCCTGGCTCTTCGATTTGTTCCTCCATTCGAGTAGTGTCGTCGTCGTTGGGGCATATGGCTGCGTATTTGTTCGGTGAAACGAAATCGTTGGTAGAGTTGTGTTCTTTTGAATGGCTTGGGGCATTTTTAAAAGTAGTCCGAGATGTAGAAGATGACGCGAGAGACGTCTGAGACACGGATCGCTTAATTGTTATTTTTTTCTTCTGGGGTGAATTCATGGGAGAGTTCTCCTGGGAATGGTGCAGTCTTTTATAACTTGATTTTCTTTTCCTTCCCATAATGGATGGATTTGATCAGAATGCCAAAATAAAAGAAAGAAGAACAAAAAACAAGTAATTAAAACGAATAAAAAAAAGAAGAAAAAAATATTAATAAAAAAAATAAGTCTCAGGCCCGAGATTCGAACCGCAGTCCTCTGAATCGTGAGTCTCTCACTCATCCACTAGACCAGAGAGAGAGCTGGCAGTAGGCGCTGAGAATCTTGTTGAAGGCCTGAGTATTTGGCCAGCTGAAGGGGCAGCAAGGAGGGGACGACTGGTCAATTCACGCAGCCCCCTACCACTAGCCTAGCTAGGGCAAGGGACTAATTGAGTGAAAAGTAAGTTTTACTTACTTACTATTTTCGAGTCTTCTGCTGGATATTTTGTCCTGTGACTTCATACACTTGTACTAGAGTGTTATGTCTAAAACATCGCCACTTTTCACAAAGAAAATCGACGTATAATCACTCGAAAAACAAACTAGAATAGGAGAGCTATAAGATGCTGCGTGTCAGGCAATGGCTGCAACGCGACTACTTAAATACTTGAATATCAAGAAATCCTTTCTTAGCGAGTGTTAATGTTCTAAACGGAGTGTCCATGCACATTTTCAAATTTTTCTGTCAAGTGGTTTGGGCTAGGCAATGATAGGTCAATCAGTGATTGAGTGAGTGGTATTTGACAAATATATAGTAGGTTGATCTTAAATAAATCAATAAAATATCAAAATCTGCATTATTTTGAACGTGCCTACAAATAAAAATAAAAATGTGCGTAGCAATTAATTCCAAAGAGCTGAAATGTAACAAATCTGTGCGTATGACACATGTGTTGCAGCAGTATCTCTGTTATCGAACTGTGTTCCCATCGTGGGGGAGTGAATTGAAACTTCATGTCTATATCAGTGTTTACACTACGTGCAGTGTTTATGTGTGACGTTGGAATGCCCATTAGCGACCTCTCTTGTGTACACAACAAAACACCAACACGCAAACACACAGTTCAATATGCGAGCACTCATTAACACCCTCTAGCGGACTGGCTATGTACTGAATTCGTGTGATTTAGTCACCCGTGAATAATCAGGGATGCATTGATTGAGTTCCTAATGGCCATACTATTGTTTCAATATGGAATACAGTGGATAATTCGAATTTCGATAATTCGAAATCGTCTTTAATTCGAATATTTCTCTCGGTTCCTAGAATTTTGGGCATAAACAATGTAAAAAAAAATCGTGGTTAATTCGAATAAAATTTTGGATAATTCGAATTTTTTACGAGTCTGTGCCTCCAATGGGAAATGACAGGGGTTGTTATAGTTACATCCTGTCGTTTTATCCTAGAATTCCCTCCCATCTTCATTTCTTATTCAGTTATGACAGTCAGCACCTAGATCTGATGTATTGTTTGTGCCTTGAATTTCTGGTGTACAGTGGAGTTATTGATTTAAGATGTCCAAACCTAGAAGTTATAAAACTTTAACGTTGTTAGAGAAAATAGCTGCGATTCAAGAAGTTGAAAAATGAACAAAGAAAAAATCTGAAATTGCCAAGGACTTCGGAATTCCTCCTAACACTTTACCAACTTACCAGAAAAATAAAGAAAAAATCTGAAATTGCCAAGGACTTCGGAATTCCTCCTAACACTTTATCAACTTACCAGAAAAATAAAGAAAAAATCTGAAATTGCCAAGGACTTCGGAATTCCTCCTAACACTTTATCAACTTACCAGAAAAATAAAGAAAAAATCTGAAATTGCCAAGGACTTCGGAATTCCTCCTAACACTTTACCAACTTACCAGAAAAATAAAGAAAAAATCTGAAATTGCCAAGGACTTCGGAATTCCTCCTAACACTTTATCAACTTACCAGAAAAATAAAGAAAAAATCTGAAATTGCCAAGGACTTCGGAATTCCTCCTAACACTTTATCAACTTACCAGAAAAATAAAGAAAAAATCTGAAATTTCCAAGGACTTCGGAATTCCTCCTAACACTTTATCAACTTACCAGAAAAATAAAGAAAAAATCTGAAATTGCCAAGGACTTCGGAATTCCTCCTAACACTTTACCAACTTACCAGAAAAATAAAGAAAAAATCTGAAATTGCCAAGGACTTCGGAATTCCTCCTAACACTTTATCAACTTACCAGAAAAATAAAGAAAAAATCTGAAATTGCCAAGGACTTCGGAATTCCTCCTAACACTTTACCAACTTACCAGAAAAATAAAGAAAAAATCTGAAATTGCCAAGGACTTCGGAATTCCTCCTAACACTTTATCAACTTACCAGAAAAATAAAGAAAAAATCTGAAATTGCCAAGGACTTCGGAATTCCTCCTAACACTTTATCAACTTACCAGAAAAATAAAGAAAATATCTGAAATTGCCAAGGACTTCGGAATTCCTCCTAACACTTTATCAACTTACCAGAAAAATAAAGAAAAAATCTGAAATTGCCAAGGACTTCGGAATTCCTCCTAACACTTTATCAACTTACCAGAAAAATAAAGAAAATATCTGAAATTGCCAAGGACTTCGGAATTCCTCCTAACACTTTATCAACTTACCAGAAAAATAAAGAAAATATCTGAAATTGCCAAGGACTTCGGAATTCCTCCTAACACTTTATCAACTTACCAGAAAAATAAAGAAAAAATCTGAAATTGCCAAGGACTTCGGAATTCCTCCTAACACTTTATCAACTTACCAGAAAAATAAAGAAAAAATCTGAAATTGCCAAGGACTTCGGAATTCCTCCTAACACTTTATCAACTTACCAGAAAAATAAAGAAAAAATCTGAAATTGCCAAGGACTTCGGAATTCCTCCTAACACTTTACCAACTTACCAGAAAAATAAAGAAAAAACTCTTGCTCATGAAATGAATTTTTTTCAAAACAATAGGCTTTTATTTTTACTTATTAATTACTTATGCACGTAATCATCAATTCATGAAATGTTTGTTATTCTTTTAAAAAAATGTATATTTTTTTTTTAAATTTAGAAATGTGAAAATATGATGTTCGATTTTTTAGCCCTTTATTTTCAAAAACTTTTGTAAATCGAATTTTGGATAATTCGAACTTTTTTATCGGTCCCTAGGGGTTCGAATTATCCAAGTTCTACTTTATATATTTATAAATTATATAAAAATGTGTAGGTACTTTTTTTTGATATATTTATGACTAGGGAACGGATGTTCATGTAAAATAAAATTCAAAATATGTGCATAAATATTTAACTATTCATAATGAAATATGTAATATTTAATAACCAAATACCTAAAACACTATAAAATATTGAAAAGAAAAGCACAAATAATAAGTAGGAACTCTGTTATTATTTATTTCTTTGTTGGAGTTCCGCTTTATGGTGAGGTACATTTTATATAGTTATTACAGAACATTATATTACCTTATTGTTTATCTATTTATATTATGTATATATTATTACATTGCATAATATTGCCTTTTTTTTATATATTTACATTCTCTCTCTCTCTCTCACTCTCTCTCTCTCTCTCTCTCTCTCTCTCTCTATATATATATATATATATATATATATATATATATATATATATATATATATGATTGATTTGTGAGACGGCTTCTCTCTCCAGCGGTGTTCTTCCTCTCCTTTGCGCAATATTTCGTCGGGTTCATCTCCGACTTCTTCAGGCTGCTATGTGTCGTCCTCGGTGGTTGTCAAGGGAATGATTTTTTCCCGGAATTTCCCTCCTTTATAGCCCTACTTCGTAGACTATGCGGGCCAATGGTGTAGGGGGTCCGTGGGCCAATAGGGCTCGAGGGCTGTCTTTGTCCGTCCGTCGTCTGTAGTTCATCAGTGGTCCGTGTGGGGCGCTGGTCTTCAGTCACATAGCAGCCTGAAGAAGTCGGAGATGAACCCGACGAAATATTGCGCAAAGGAGAGGAAGAACACCGCTGGAGAGAGAAGCCGTCTCACAAATCAATCATATCAACCCCAGCGAAGAAACTTAAAACAAAACATATATATATATATATATATATATATATATATATATATATATATGTATATATATATATTACTAAATTGCATTATATTACCTTATTGTCTATATATTTACATTAAATTATGCTTAATACAAGCTTGTTTTTATTATTTACACACATACATAGATATGTACATATACATATAATATTAGATTGCATGATTTTAAATTAAGTTTATTTACATTATGATTGTACTCCAGTCTTTTTGCATTTGCATCCTAGGAAAATCAGTATGGATGAGAAGGTAGATGAATTATCTGTCTTCGGTGGGATATTCATGTCTCTATAGGACACTATGGTAAGGAAACATTAAGCTGTGTTCAAATGAGTTGGTATAATCCATTGTTGTGTAGGTAATGTAGTATATAGTCTATGTGTTGGCTATCTTCACTTAACAACTCGCATAAGTTGTAGGGTAAGTTCAGATCACGTCGTCTCATGCATTCTGTGAGTAAGTGTTTTATCGTAAGAGTAGTGATACATATTTCACATTACGGCTGTTCTTGTCTCGTCATTAAGTAGCTGCGAGTAAGTCGAGAATGACCAATCCTTAAGCGGGTCAAAACCACTTCTTCTCTTCGGTTTACACGGGAACTGGATGGCCATTCTTTTACTGTATGTTTGAAAGAACGGAGTTTATTTTCTGTCAGTTCTGTCCACGAATTTTGCCAGAATAATGTTATAATTTCTCTTGTTCTGTTTATCCAGTCTTGGTGGGTTAGTCTTGTTATTTCTACCTTTGTTTGTTCAGTGGCTGTTTTTGCCACTAAGTCTTGGTGACCTAGTAGCCAGTGGATGGTAACGTGTCTGTTTAGTGTGCGAGCCTGAAATAGTATTCGTTGCAATAGTGGATAATGTGCTAATTCGTAATTCGTTGTAATAGTGGATAATGTGTAACTCTTGTATTACAAATGAAAAGAACAGAAATTGAAAATATATAGAAACAAATGACTAAAACTCTATAAACTTAGGAACTCATTATAAAAGGGCAACAAATGTGTTAAAAATTTCTACAGATGAACATAACTTTGGTCAATGTTTTCTTACAACTTCCATTTTTCAATTGTCAAACGTGAAATGACGCCGATCTGAGTATATTTTTGAAACGACTGAGTGATCTTTCAGCCGCTGTGGATGTCACCAATAATCTGGATATCTTTCCATCCAGGGGTTTTTTCTAGAAAGTCTTTTAACTTTCTTTTTAAATTCTTTCTAGTTATCTGCTTCTAAAAACTGGATTCTCTTTATTAATCCCTGTATGATTCCAATGCTATCCGTAAACCACATACCTTCCGTCTTCAGTGTCTTGACATAGTATATATACAGCCACTTTTGCTTCTTGCAATTAGAAAAGACACTATGACCTAGACTCAATGGGTAAAGAATTATATTCTTTCTCGATTTCCCGTTTATTTCCTCAATTACAAAAAAAAAAAAAAAAAAAAAAAAAAAAAAAAAAAAAAAAAAGTCTAATATATATAAATATCGAATATATATATATATATATTTGTCTGTTCGCTGTGTGGCTCCTCTAAAAATGGGCCGATTTTGATGAAATTCGGTACGAAAATCTTTCGTCTAATTTGGAAGGGCAAGTTAACCAGCAAAATCCGTCAACCAGAATATTGTTTTTTGAGCGAAATTTGCGCCAAAAAAATCGTTAAGCTAACATCATATGTTTGTAAGTACTCGTTTTATAGGCTTCTTGGCCTATAAAAACGAATGAAACCATTTTTAACGCGATAGCTTTAGGCCCAGCGCACTCGGTGAGACTATTCTGCGACTCGAGTTGCAAACTAGTTGCGTCTGAAACCAGTTTGCAACTTTTTTCAGCAAAAGGCGCGACTGTTCTGCAACTCGAGTTGCAAACGAGTTGCGTATAAAATTATTTATTAACTAAAAACAAACACGCGAGTATATTGGCTTGTTGTAAATCAATTGCCCAACAGTTTCGCAAGTGGTTTGTTTATTTAGTGAGTTACGTGTTTCTTTGTAAGAACTTGCGATGTCAGACTCACAAGGGGAGTATACAGCGATGGGGGACACCAATATGAACTATTTTTATTCTGGTGATTCTACACAGAAAAATAGTCGACGTGTCCGAGCGTTCCGTCCAATACGCCTTGGAGCCGAGAAATAAAATAAAATAAGTTGAAAGTGCTTTTTTCATCGAGTTTAAAAAATTATATCGACATGATTCTTTCACCAATTCATTTGTTTTATAGAGTTCCTAGATTAATAGAAAAATATAATCGTTAAACAATAATTTATATTACGTCAAATAAATTCAAAAATATGTTTATGTTTTCAAGTAAACTAGCATTATACATTTTTTAGACCAAAAATAATAGCAGAAATAAGCACCCCAAAAAACTTTAATGTGGTGAATATCTTTGAAAACAAAAACTAATGATTTTTCCCAGTATGAAGGAGACTACAAAGTAAGCGATAAAGTAACGTGACGTTTTGAAATTCAATATCTCCTCTTGAGATAATCCCATTTTTAATTCATTGAAATCCTTAAAAAGAAGAAAGACTCCTTGTTCTAACCAATAAATGACCATCATCATATAAATGACTATTGTATTATATCAAAATGTACTTGCAAAAAATGGTTCTCAAAATAAAAATAAAATGTTAATTTTTTTGCATATAACGTCAATCCCAGAACACGTAGAAACACCCCGATTGGAAGGAAATGTGTCAGATTATCGATCCTCCAAGTTTGGATTGAATCGGGCAAACATTCTTTGAAACATGGCCGGATTCTTGAATCTTTAACAAACTTATAAGGGCCCTCCCCCTTAGTGAAATTTAAAATACCTTTTTTTTTTATTTTTGTAATATTCACAAAATTTGAATTTAGGGTTTTTTTATGTGCTAAAAACGAACCAGACATCCGTTTTTAAATCAAAAATTGCTTCACGTTAAGTTCTTGATGGCACATATTGTTATTGGCTACATGGCTCAAATACACTTTACTTAAAACTGCCTTTACATACAGTCCAGGCAACGAACAGTTATAGATGGAAATTTTTGGAACACAATTTTTGACTTCGTAACTTTGTTTGGCCTAGATAGGAGGTGAAGATATCAAAAGTCCTCGCCCCTAGCCTTTAAGCCGGGGGGAGGGGGTTTTAGAAGGTCCCATTTTTCGACTTTCCACGCAGGCGTCCTAGAGACATGACTACTCTATAACAAATGAAAGCTGATTAAATTTCCTACAAGTTCTATCTGTTAAAGCTTTTCGAGATATCTTTAGTTTTCGAAATATCCGCTCTTGAAAGTCTGTCATTTTGGGCAAAAACACACTTTTTTTCTATTCTCGACCGGATATCTCTTCCACCCAAAAAATGCACCCAAAAAATAAATATCGGTTATTGTGTTGTAGAGCATTCCATCAGCTTCAATAATATAAATTACAATACTATTTTATGTATTTTATTTCAAACGTTATATACGCACTCACTTGGTCTTAACAAAACCATTGCCAATATAATGGTCAAGATGTTATATAAATGAGTGTGAATAATTGGCCAGAGGCCCAAAATTATATATTTCGTACTATTTATATTTCCAGTACTACCTATATTTACATAATGGAGTATATTTTCGACAATACAATGACTGGAAATGGTGAGAAATTGATCGGTTCATTGGTCGACAGTTGTTGCAGGATATCACGATGAACACTAAAACTGTTTTCACAGTTGAAGGAAAATACATAAAATAGTAAAGTAACATATATTATTGAAGCGAATGGAATGTCCTACAACCCTGTAGCCGCAATTTATTTTTTGGGTTCATCGTTGAAGAGATATCCGGTCGAAAATAGAAAAAAAAATGTGTTTTTTCCCAAAATGACAGACATTCACGAGCGGATATTTCGAAAACTAAAGATATTTCGAAAAGCTTTATAGAATAGAACTTGTAGGAAATTTAATCAGCTTTTATTTGTTATAGAATAGTCATGTCGCTAGGACGCGGGGTTTCAGAGATGTAAGTGAAAACCCGAAAAATGGGACCTTCTAAACCCCCCTCCCCCCGGCTTAATGACTAGGAGCGAGGACTTTTGATATGTTCACCTCTTATCCAACCCAAACAAAGTTACGACGTCAAAAATTGTGTTCCAAAAATTTCCACCTATAGCTGTTTTCAAGCATTCGTTGCCTGGACTGATAACCCAAGATAACGGAGCTGAATAACATATGTAATAAATGAACCTTCATGTAACTAAGCAACCACAAATATCGATAGAATGCAAGGCTGTACGACGAAAGTCTCGTGCAACTCAAATGCAACGCAACTGCAATTGTGGGCCCGCGGTTGCATTTGCGTTGCATGTGACTAGTTTGAAATCGTCGAAAACAAGTTGCGTCGTGTGCGCGTGTCCATTGAAATACATTGCCGAGTGTAGATGGAGATAGTTAGCCGCTGTAGAGATACGAAGACAGGTATAGTTGGGATTCGGCTAGGAGAAAAAACGTCAGACTTTCAAAAAGAAATCTGTATTTTGGACGTTTCGACTGCAACAATGGCAGCCTTCTTCAGCTAAAAAATATATACAACTTATAAGTAAAGAAAATGTACAAGTAGTAAGTAAAAGACAGGAAGAAATGAGCGGAGTATATATATCAATACAATAAATTTTAACCAATCTTATTTTTAAAAACAATGAAAATACGGTAGTTGGAAAGAAAACAGCATGTAGAACTTGTTAGTAAAAACAGTAAAAAAATTAGACAGTAAAAACAACGCACATTTTTCATGTAGTGAAAAACAAAATCTATTTTATAAGTGAATACAATTTATAACAATTAATATATAGATACATACCACTAGAGAATGCCTAGGGGGGGGGAGGGAGGAAGACCTCGAGGACAACTTAGGTAACCATGGTAGAAGTATGAACGACAGCAACAAAACCCGTGGTCTTTATAGTTATGAAAAAGGGGTGGGGGGGGCGGCAAATCGGTGCAGATGAAAGAGGTACAATAGCTGGGTTGTAAAGACGGGTTGTAAAAGGTGTTAAGAGCTTAGGGACACACAAGTAGAGAAATTGTCTGGAGCCTGGGAACAAAGATAAAAAAGGAGGTCAGGACAATTTATGGAAGACGGAGGAGTAAGCAGGGGAGATGTTTTGTTTGTCGGTTTTGTAATTAATGTTATTGGGGTTTAAGTTAATGTGGACGCATTCGGAAATCTGTCGCTTCTTGGTGTTTCGTTCTGTGGAAAGTATTTTAGTGTCGTCAAAGTTGAAAGTGTGTTTTTTAGTTATGGCGTGTATTGCGAGGGCGGATTTGTGGATTTCTTTGTTTTTTATTGTCCGTTTGTGCTGTGTTATGCGGGAGTGAATATAATTTTTGGTTTCACCTATGTATACAGCATTACAGGAGGGGGTTTGGCAGGGTATTTGGTAAACAACGTGGGTGGCGTAGTCATAGGGAAGGGGATCTTTGAGTTTGGTGTACAATGTAGTAAGTTTGTTAGTGGTTTTTAACCCAAAGTTTAGTGACGGGAGGGCTTTTTTTAAAATCTTTGTGAGTTTTTCCGTCAGTCCTGGTGTGTATGTCAGGGAACGAAATATCTGGAGGGAGGATTCGGGGGAGGTATTGGGGGAGGTGGCATTGAAGGATTGGGATTTTATTTGTTTTATAAGCCGGTTTATGAGGTTGGGGGGGAATTGATTCAGTGTTAATATTACGGTAGCTCTATTCAAGTTTTCATTGTGGAAGGACTCATGGGATAAGGAGAGGGCGCGGCGAAGAAGGTTCCGTGCTACATTGATTTTCATGTGGTAAGGATGGGAAGAGTGGAAATTGAGTAAACGTCCAGAGTAAGTAGGTTTAGTATACCAGTTTGTGATGATAGTGCCGTCAGTTACTGACTTACTTAACACTTTCGTCCCACTGTTCCCCCAGGACACATCATTCATTTGCAAGTATGTAGATGACCTCCTGCTAATTATCAACCCCGATAAACTAACTGACATACTAGACTGCTTCAACTCCTATCATCCCAGACTACAATTTACGGTGGAGACTGAACAAGACCAACAACTCCCCTACTTGGACGTTCTACTTATCAGACAGACTGACGGCACTATCATCACAAACTGGTATTTATTACTGGTAAATTTATTGTATTGATATATATACTCCGCTCATTTCTTCCTGTCTTTTACTTACTACTTGTACATTTTCTTTACTTATAAGTTGTATATATTTTTTAGCTGAAGAAGGCTGCCATTGTTGCAGTCGAAACGTCCAAAATACAGATTTCTTTTTGAAAGTCTGACGTTTTTTCTCCTAGCCGAATCCCAACTATACCTGTCTTCGTACATTGCCGAGGTCGCAAAACAGTTGCGCGTGCAACTGGAGTTGCAAACGAGTTGCATCGTGTGCGGTGGGCCTTAACATATGTTTGGTTTCAGGTTAGTTTGAAATCGTCAAAAACCAGTTGCGTCGTGTGCACCAGTCCATTGAAATACATTGCCGAGGTCGCAAAACAGTCGCGCGTGCAACTAGTTTGCCACTGGAGTTGCAAAACAGTCTCACCGTGTGCGCTGGGCCTTTACCGTTTTCGAGAAAAGTGGAAAAATGTTTGTTGAATAAAGTTTTCGGTTAGGGGTACTTAGAATCATCGGTTTAAGTTAAAATATTTTCTGTATGTTTTATTTCATTGTAAGGTAAACTAAGTTGTAAATTATTGACATAATGTTATATTAATATAAATGATTTAAGAAGGTTTATTTTTGATTTAACACTCAGTTTTGTTTTCTTTCTAGAATTTGAAAATGGCCTGAAGGCCGAAACTTCATTTGTAAAAGATGATGTAAATAAATGACACATTTAGGTCTGAGGAATTGATCTTACCAAGGTGTTTTTAAATTAGACTTGACCTCAGAATTTTCCTTTTTTGAGCGAAAAAGGATAATATTAAAAAAAAGACCATAACTGCTCCTGAAATATATAAATTATGCAATCACGCTAAGTATTCTGACCTTTTCATTAGATTTTTCTTCCTTTAAAGAAAGATAATCAAATTAGCCCTGATATATGTATAATATCTTTGTTTCTTTATGTTTGAATTAATTTCTGAGATATTACTTAGAAGGCTTCATAGTAAGTCTCAATTAACCGTACTTGGAGTAAGAAACTACGGACCCTGCAAAAACGTCCCACGCCCATCTGTCAGCTGTGACAGTGGCCCACCTCATCCTAAACCTCCTTCTAGTAAATCATTCTAATTACTCTGACAAAGGCTTCATATATTTACTTTTGACTATAAAAAACAATTATTCCTAACAACTGGCCCAACTAGAAAAAGTCCGACTCGCAGGAACTGCGTCATCTTAGCGTGGTCCCGTTCATATCTCTAGTGCTATTAGTAAGGGAATAGTAGCAGCTATTAGTGGGGTTTGATCTTTCGTGAAAAATATCAAATAAAATCTCGAAGAGAATATAGACTTAAGGCACCACAACAGGAAACTGACAGTATCATGGCGACTTCTCCCACCTTCTCAACGTTCGCTCTTGGAAACAATATAACAATGTTTCACATTTTCTTACCTTGTTTTAGTCAAATGATCGTATTACTGTTAAATGAAATTAAAATAAGCAAGATCAAAACTAAGAGTACCGAATTTTGATGATATTTCTCCAAATGACATCACCCAATCAAAATTTACATTAGAACCTTGTTTGTAGGACATTTTGTGAACTTTCGAATGTTTTCCACTTACCACGATTTCACGACTATTTTTGAGATATTTTAGAAAAAAATAGGAAAATCCCAAAACTTTCCATTGCCACATCGCACAGTGGTATTTTTAACTGATCTAGCTGGACAAAATTCGAAAAATTCATAAAACAAATCCCTAATTGGACCTTGCAGTATTTTCCTAGATAGTATATAGATTACAAAACAAGAATAAGTCGGCTGAAATTCGTCAACATTTAGGGATTACGGAGTGTTTATATTAGGGTATGTCATGCAGCAAAGTTCATTACTCCATCTTTGAATGAATACAGCAGTTAAGCAACTGCTTTGTCAGTACTACAAATTTATTTCAGGTTTCAGAAAGGTAAGTATGATCGTCTTTCATTATTTATCATAATAAATTACCATTAATGTTTGGTGTACGCGATGCGATTTGTAATACTCTTATTGGTACGTTATTATGGGACAGAACTTTTGCTGTCCGGCCTCTTCCGGTCTAGTTATAATTTATTCTTATTTGTTAATTAAGTATTGACTTGTAAAAGCAAGAATTAGCTGCCAGAATCTGCCTATTTAATAATGATAACTGGTTTTCTGAAAAAAATGCTCATATCGAAAAGGGAATTTTTTGAAGTTTGGATCTTACAAAGTCCAAACAAAAAAAAAAAAAACCAGGAAGGTATATAAAATGTACACCAACAATTTGGTTTACCAGAAGACAAGGAAAAATTAAAAAAAAATATTGGAGACATTCTTAAGCCATTTAAGTGATATGTGGGAAACAGCAAACCGAACAAAAAGTGTTGAGAGAAAAACATTTCGGTGAGTGGCTTGATACAAGTTTGGATTACGATACACAATCAGATGTAGAAGAAGATTTAAGTATATCTGCCAGTAGTGGGGGGGGGGGGCTATCGAATATTCAAGATGTATTTCATTGTTTACTATACTCGATCGATCCGTCTATTTCTAGTATGAGTGCGGAAATTCGTCGACATAAAGAAGAGTTTCATTCCTTCAAAAGTGAAATAATTAATTTGTTCAATAAACCGTTACTTGAACAAGAATGATTTATTAGTTTTGATTAATTATTTATTAATTTCGAAGATATCTTTTGTTGTATTGTTGTGTTTTCAATTATTATTTTCGATGTATTTTTTATTTAAATATTATTATTATTATTTTAATACCTAGTCTTGAAGCTTTTTGTTTTTGTTGCTTTTAAAAAATTTATAAAAAAAATATAATAATAAAAAAAAAATTTAATTTTGGTTAACACTTAAAAATTAATAAAAAACGGCTTTTTCTGCTGAAAAAGTTAGAAAACAACGGTAAGACCTTATTTTCGACCCCTAAAATACGGTATATTCGTGATCAGCAAGTCATTTTCTATAAGAATCCGTGATAAAATAATTTTGTCCAGCTAGATCAGTTAAAAATACCACTGTGCGTCGTCCTTTTTAAGAGCGTTTCCTGCCTCCCTCCCGAGATAGGACGATAGTAGTCTGAGAAAGATGTGCATAAACCCCGTGTGTATTAAAATGTGTTTATGTTACCTTTTGAATTAATAATTGAAAAATGTTTTGTGCTATATTTTCATTTTATTTTTTAAAAATTTCAGATTAACTCAACGACTACTCGAGTACAGTGTGAGAGTTAGAAATTGTCACTTGGGGAAAGCGTAGAGGAGGCCCGAAGTTGCCAATTCTACAACCCTCCCAGCCGCTGCTCTGCCTAACTCTACGCTGTTTTTCTGGTTACAATTGCAATCTTTACCTGTCCAACTATAGGAACGTTTTTTTGGGTTTTACAAGCTCTACTGTCTCAAGCAATTGAAAATATTTTAGGGTAAATAAATTAATAACTAATATCACACACCAAATTTCTAAACCGCTGAAGAGAACTAGGTAGTCTGAAAGCCGAGAAGTAAATGGTAAGGCGCGGGACTCGGAGAGGGAGGAGTGGCAACCCTGCAAAGCCTAGAGGCCCCTCCACCTTCCCCAACCAGTCCACAGCCAAGTGACAAGTTATATCTCTCACACTATAATACTCTGGAGGACTTAGGCTTGTTAAAAAAAATAATAAATAAATAATATTATTCTCCTTCTAAAGGCTGGATTCTGATTCCCAAAACCTGCAAAAACCTGGTGGGCACAGTGCTGATCACATTATCTTTCTAGTGTGCCGTTAGGTCAAAAACCAGATAACCCAAGTGTATCTGCTGCTCTGAGCTCTTGTTCACTAAGGATCCAATTTTTATTTATTATGGGGGTGGGGTCTCTCAGATTACTGGAGAATATTTTTACTGGGGGATAGTTCCAACCAGTAAAAAGAATTATTTTTATTATTTCTAAATATTTTTTTATTTCGGCACTAATATACTTTTTATTTGGGCATTAAGAAATTTTCTTACGATTCTAGCTGTGTCGAGTAGAACTGCTTGCTGGGATAGTATTAGGTGTTCCTCTGACAATTTCAGATATTTGGTAGCACTGACTGTAGTATTCGGTATCAAACCATTGGTCGAAATAATAACTGCAGAAACTCTAGCGGAATCTAATTTATAGAGATCTTTTAACTCAATGTATCTGGTTAATTATGGCGAACAGTTCGGTCCGTAATCATAGCTTTGTCCCAGTAGATTTTAATTCTTTATTTATTATTATTTTTTCATTATTACTGTAATTTTACTTAATTTTTTCTTTTATTCATGAATACAATATAAGAGAATGGAGTAATATATACAGAAAGCATGCGGAATGGAGGTATTTCTATGAATAATCTCTCTCTTGCTGGTTTTACTTCGAAGATGAAAACTTTATTCCCGCGGCACTTAGCAGTAAATAAAATCCTGCCAAGATTAATTTTATATATTCCGGAGGAAAAGTGTCTTTATTTACGAGGAGAGAGAGTAGAAATGGGCTGTTTAAATGGAGGCTGCGTGTATCCCAAAGCTGTTTTCTCGCGATATGGAAGCGAGCTTAGAAAATTGGGTAGAAGATAAAGCCAAAGATTGTAGCCTTTATGCCTGGGAATTTCACATTACCATGTAAATTAGTAATTAACAGATAACTTTACCGGAAAGTAATTTTTTTTATTTATTTTTACACGGGGATATCAAGGACTAAGAAATACCTTTCAATACATTCTAATTTATGTTCAGAATATTAGAAAATAAATTAATACAACCTTATTAACCAGAATAAAACAATATTTAGTCCAGAAGCTGGTAAACGCACGTTTCATGAAGTGTTTTATGCACCTTGAAATTTTGCTATAATGTACCTCTTGGGTAGATAAGAAGGTATATTTGTGTTGGCTAGACTTACCGTGGAACACCAGGGACTAGGGGGAAGGTCCAAAAAAAATATTTTTTTCCAGAGGCCAACTATCTTTAATGTAAAATTAAACCAATTATACAATGAATAATAAATAAGGCAGACAGTTTTAAGGGGGATAAAATGTAAACAAAAAAAATCTAAATTGTTTTTATTCTAATATTAAATGAGAGTTTTATTCGCGCTGCCATTTAAACCGGGACAGCTGTACAAGATCATGTGAGCAAGAACCAATGAGAGCGCATGGAACGACCACAACTGCGCTGTGCTCTCATTCACTCTTACGGTTACACGCACTTTATTGCAGTTTGTCATAGGTAACATTTATTGTCATGTTTACTGATAATTCCATTCCACAAAAATGTACACATTTGTAATTATTTTCAATGATGTGTATTGAAGACGCTGTTTAAATCACAGCGAAAAGAAAGCACTTCATTTAATATTTAAAAAAGTCCAATTCGCAGGAACTGCGTCATCTTAGCGTGGTTCCATTTTTTTTTTTTTTTTGCGGCACATCTACATCTAGGTCATTAGCGCCGACATCCAGGGTGTAGCAAGGAATTTTACCAGCGAGCTGTGGGATGATAAAATTCCTGCCGGAGGTTGGGAATCGAACCCACCATCTCCCGCTTATGAATCCAAGGCGCTAGCCATTAGACCACGGGAGACTCCGGTTCTTGTTCATATTCCTATTCTCATTTGAAAAGCATAGAATAGAAACAGATAATATTTTCCTCCGCCTTTGTTCAAAGGGTTTTATGGCTATACCTGGGGTCGGGTCCGCAAGACCCTAGAAACCTCTTCTACCGATACTTCATTTCATACTTTTCAATGAATTGGAAAATATCAAATATTTTCACACATTCCTGTGTTCTTTTACTATAGTAATAATTCTACAGATAAAATCAATTAAAAAAACCAACAGCATAAAGGCAATTGAAAATATTCAAAAGACGTCGTCGAATCTCTTTCTCTTGGCAAGCTATATTTTTAACAATAAATTGTTTTTCTAATTTTGCCTAATCTGTTTTATTGTAAAATACATTATCCAACTATAAGCAATTAAAAAATAACAAGGAATAAAAACAGACAAAAAGAACAGTTCGAATAAGCAAAATCAATTACTTTAATGTTTCAAGCACTTATTTCTCCGATTGACATCGCCTAATCAAAACTTTCATCAGAACCTTTTTTGTAGAGCATTTAGTAAGCTTTCTAATGGTATTCTCTCGTTTACCAAGATTCTCAACCTTTTTCGAGATATTAAGGAAAATATACAAAGTTACCAAAACGTTTTATGTCTGTTAATAAAATATTTTATTCTAACCCTTCCTTAACTCCAAACGTAACCCAAATTGCAACATATTAGTTTTAATGATAGTAAAACATGCAGAAAATGTTTCAACTGAATCCCATGATTCTAAGTACCCAAACCAAAAACGGAATTCAAAAACTATTTTTCCAATTTTCTCAAAAACGGTTAAATCTATCGCCTTGAAAATGGTTTCATTCGTTTTCCTGGCCAAAGAAGCCTATAAAACGAGTACTTACAAGCTTATGAACTCAAAAACGTAAGCGTTACGATTTTTTTGCGCGAATTTCGCCCCAAACGCCATCTTCCAGTGGGCGGATTTTGCTGGTTAACGAACTTGACCTTTCAAATCGGATGACAGATTTTTGTACCTAATTTCATCAAAATCGGACCATTAGGGAGGCCAGAAATCCGCGAACTGACAAATATCTATATATATATATATATATATATATATATATATATATATATATATATATATATATACATATATATATATACATATATATAAATAAACAAATATATATATATATATATATATATATATATATATATATATATACAAATTTTAACCACAGTTATTTTCGGTCTCTAGGGGTTCTGAAACGCGAAATTTTCTAGTCGGCACTTCCGGATTGTTTCATTGTATCAACCTTATAAGCGGGGTTCCTCCCTATGGGGGAGGGAGGAACCGCGCTAAAAGGTACTTTGTTTTTTTTATTTACATTTTAACCCCCTTCAAAGTGCCTGCTTTATTTATTATTCATTGTAAAATTGGCTTAATTTGCTATTTATTTACATTAATAATAGCTGGCTTCTGAATAAATCGCTATTTTTTGGCAATATGTTGTTGCACCTCCCCCTAGTACCTGGTGTTCCACGGTAAGTCTAGCCAAATCATAAACGCAAAATTTCAAGGTGCATAAAAGACTTCATGAAAAGTACTGTTTACTCAGAGTTTTGTCACAAGTGTGTCATATTTAGATGAAATTTGGTACAATAATAATTTAGTCAGGCACAATAATTTAAAGGTCTAGTTTGTTAACCAGTAGGTTTCTTCTATTATATTCGTGCTGCTGATATAAAATATTATATAAAAATAACCATATGAAAGAAAAATAGTATTTGGGTGGTTCGTTGTTAAATATTTAATGATTAAGTACACAGTAGAAGAATAATATCTGCTTTTATTCATGAAATATTGTTATAATCGAGATAAAATAATACAATTTGAAAGAAATAATATTTAACAAGGAGTGTTTTTACAAATGTACAAAGATAAATTACATCAGATACTGGAAGCATTAATATTAACTTAAAATCTGAAGGTTCACAGGACTTACAACTTTTCCAATATGCTACTTTTCCTTATATCTTCTTGAAGAGGAAGAAAAAAAGTTTCCCTTGTCCGCGAGCCTCGAACTTTTCCTGTTCTCGACACCAACCACTCCAATACACTCTGATGCACCCTCGCTTCAAGAGTTTTTTTTTTTTTATAAAGTCGATATGACAACCCTTGAGAGTTTCATGTACTTCAGAGGGGCGTTACTCAACTCTTTTGAGAACTTCTTGTTTTTTTAACATGTTCTCTATGCTTTTACCTCATAATGTTTACTGCAGTATTTTTAGAAATTGGATTTTTTAATCCTTGCAGTATTTGATTTTATTGCGTCTCCAATTTTAATATGATGATTTGACATCAAATTAAGTGTGTAATAGTATACGGGGTTACTGATAACTCGACCCACATCCTTTCAAAAACAAAATAAAAAAAAACAATTTTAAGCCTATATTGCCTTATCCAATAGTTACCCGTTTTCAATTAGTGTTGTAAAAGAGCGCGCCTTTGAGGCTAGAAGGCGCGGCTCCAAAAAGCTCTAGCTCTCAGAGCTTGGACAGGGCTCGATAGAAGGCGCGAGCCTTGAAGGCTCGGCTTGGTAGAAGGCCCATGCTTTGAAGCCTTTTACTTTTCATTTTCAAAATGGCGGATGGTGGGCAAACAGCTGTTTCATGAATTATACTTTAGTAGATTCGTCCTAAATTCTTTCTGCCACATTGAAATTATTCGCTGGCAATTAAATTCACCATTTCATTGATAAACTAATTATATGGATCACTAATTGGGTAAAAATAGTAACTTTTCCTAATAAATAAACTCTTCTGTGAGACAGTGATGGCAACACTGTCGTACTACTATAACCGTGCTTGCCGAAGCTCTACCTTCCCAGGGCTCCAAGACCGAGCCTTCAAGGCTCGATGGAGAACCTTCAGGGCTTGATAAGGTTAGGATGGAGCCTCACTCCCGAGCCTTCATCCAGCCCTCAGAGCTCGGACTGTAGAGGTTAGGTTTAAGGTTCAGGCCTGAAGCCTCTAGTCAGGGCCTGGCACTATCATCACAAACTGGTTCACTAAACCTACTTATTCTGGACGTTTACTCAATTTCCACTCTTCCCATCCTTACCACATGAAAATCAATGTAGCACGGAACCTTCTTCGCCGCGTCTTCTCCTTATCCCATGAGTCCTTCCACAATGAAAACTTGAATAGAGCTACCGAAATATTAACACTGAATCAATTCCCCCCCAACCTCATAAACCGGCTTATAAAACAAATAAAATCCCAATCCATCAATGCCACCTCCCCCAATACCTCCCCCGAATCCTCCCTCCAGATATTTCGTTCCCTGACATACACACCAGGACTGACGGAAAAACTCACAAAGACTTTAAAAAAAGCCCTCCCGTCACTAAACTTTGGGTTAAAAACCACTAACAAACTTACTACATTGTACACCAAACTCAAAGATCCCCTTCCCTATGACTACGCCACCCACGTTGTTTACCAAATACCTTGCCAAACCCCCTCCTGTAATGCTGTATACATAGGTGAAACCAAAAATTATATTCACTCCCGCATAACACAACACAAACGGACAATAAAAAACAAAGAAATCCACAAATTTGCCCTCGCAAAACACGCCATAACTAAAAAACACACTTTCAACTTTGACGACACTAAAATACTTTCCACTGAACGAAACACCAAAAAGCGACAGATTTCCGAATGCGTCCACATTAACTTAAACCCCAATAACATTAATTACAAAACCGACAAACAAAACATCTCCCCTGCTTACTCCTCCGTCTTCCATAAATTGTCCTGACCTCCTTTTTTATCTTTGTTCCCAGGCTCCAGACAATTTCTCTACTTGTGTGTCCCAAAGCTCTTAACACCTTTTACAACCCCCTTTACAACCCGCTTTTACAACCCAGCAATTGCACCTCTTTCATCTGCACCGATTTACCCCCTCCCCATCCCTTTTTCATAACTATAAAGACCACCGGTGTATTTGCTGTCGTTCATACTTCTACCATGGTTACCTAAGTTGTCCTCGAGGTCTTCCTCCCTCCCCCCCCCCTAGGCATTCTCTAGTGGTATGTATCTATATATTAATTGTTATAAATTGTATTCACTTATAAAAATAGATTTTGTTTTTCACTACATAAAAAATGTGCGTTGTTTTTACTGTTTAATATTTTTTTTGTACTGTTTTTACTAACAAGTTCTACATGCTGTTTTCTTTCCAACTACCGTATTTTCATTGTTTTTAAAAATAAGATTGGTTAAAATTTATTGTATTGATATATATACTCCGCTCATTTCTGCCTGTCTTTTACTTACTACTTGTACATTTTCTTTACTTATAAGTTGTATATATTTTTTAGCTGAAGAAGGCTGCCATTGTTGCAGTCGAAACGTCCAAAATACAGATTTCTTTTTGAAAGTCTGACGTTTTTCTCCTAGCCGAATCCCAACTATACCTGTTTTCGCATTTTACCTGACTATTATACCTTTTTGTTTAGCTTAATAAACAGAGATGTTTTTAGTATTACTTGCAGGAATAGCTACTAATATTTTTATTTTTAAGAGAGATTGAGTTAATGTTACAGGTGTCAGTAAAACAATAACATTAAGAGTTTATTGCCAACGGCCACGTTGAATAACCGGTTCCCGTAGATCACCGAAGTTAAGCAACGTCGGGCGTGGTCAATACCTGAATGGGTGACCGACCGCGTGCTGTTGGCATTTATAAAGGGTGGCAACCTATAGATAGCCCGGCGCTAATGGCCAAGTTGTGGATGCGCCGTAAAAAAAAAAAAAAAAAAAAAAAAAAAAAAAAAAAAAAAAAAAATTAAGAGTTTATTCTGAATGTCTTAAATACAAAAACAATAAAAAATTTCAGCTGAAATGCTATAAATAAAAATAAATTCCCAAAACTTAAGCGACAGCGACTTTTTCTTTAAAAAAAAAAAAAACTTAAATATTGAATATCTTGAAAACGGATAACTTTTGGATAAGGCAAAACTGATTGTTTTGACCAATGCGTTTTTTATTTTTACGAGGGATGTGGGTCGACTTACCAGCAACCCTGCATAATTATTAGCATATGATCGGGTTTGGTAAAAATATGACATCTAATATTTTACTATACCATTCGAAAAAATTAAAAAAACGATCTTCGAATAAAACTAGCCTCAATCTAAAGGACTCGTTCACCGTTACTCCTGCACTGGTGCGGGCTAACAAAAACGCTCTTTTTATGGAGAAATAATTTATCTGCAAAATTTTAAATCGGTCTTTTTTTGTAAATAATAGAGAGTAAGCAGACATTTATTTTTATATTAATAATATCTATATATTCGATTGTCCAGGGATTTGGTCGAAACTTAGGAACAAGACTCTATTTCGGAGGGAATCATCGGTGAAGTTACCTCTGTAAATATCGTAGGAAATAAAACATCAAGAAGTACCTACAAGATAGGAAGGAGTTATTCTTAAAGCGGGTCTTTTGGCGAAGACCACATCCAGTTACTTTTGAAGTAGCAGTAGTGATTGTATTAGTGATTCAGCGCATGCGCATAACTCCTTTGCCTTCCTATTGGAGGATTCCGATGACCAATTGCTTTGGTTCTTGCTAGGAGTAAAGTAACCTTCAACAGTGAATTAGGTTTTGTTTATGAAAAAGCTCTGCTTATGTTAGTGAGAAAAATGAGTCTTTTACAATTAGTTCGCGATGTTCCTGACAAAGAAAAAGGGATTGGTTTCTTGCTCGGAAAAACTAATTGAATCCTATTAATTTTAGCGAGTTGGATAGACTAGAGTCGGTAAAATTAATGTAATTCTATTAATTGCGAGTTGGATTGTCTAGAGTTTTGATATCTTCTTGAGCGAGCGGAGCGTAGGGTAGCGAGCGGAAACGCATAGCATGTAATGCCTAATAAATGTAAAATATCCAAAAAAGAGAGAGAAAAGGAATAAAATATGTTTGTTTACAAATAACGTTGTTTGTTATCCTTCATAACCTGCAAAACAGTCAACTTTAATGATTAACAACTTTTTTCATAGTTGAGAGAATTGATTTTGATCATATTAACCTTTTTATTAATAAATATTGCTTGCCATTATCTAATATGGATTATAACCGTAGATAAGGAGTCAAGTACTAATAGATAACCTGTAAGCTTATCAGGGAGTACGAGTAACTGTTATAAATCACTACTGCTACTTCAAAAGTAACTGGATGTGGTCTTCGCAAAAAGACCCCTTAAAGCTTCAATAAAATTGAAGAGATTGGTACTTAATTCCGGAAATAAACAAGGTCTAAAGCACCGTGTAAACATTTTATCTTTCTTTTGTTTTATGTTACCTTTCCTTGTTATTCTCTTATTGGTTGTACCTTGCTGGATTTCACATTGTATAATCTTGATTTTTTTTTTGCTATTGTATTTAAATAACATGGTTAAGAATAGTATAAAAGTTTTTGTTTTTAAACAGTTTGTTTATATTTGAGGTCCCCAGAAGACAAGGGGTTTAAGTGAAAGTTTTGTAAAAAATGAATTAGATACAAGAATGGGTTGTGAACACGGTAATCTTATGGACGGTAAAGAGATCCAAGTGATTTTCTTGACAGTTGCTGCAACCTAGCTTGTGTTCTCTTGAGTATTGTCACTTTTGTAATATTAAGTCCAGAAGAAAATTAAGGGGTCTTTGTGCGGATTCTCCAAGTCTTTTGCATATTAATCATAAACCGGATGTTGTACCTATTATGTATCATCGATAATAAACAGCTAATAACCTGAGTGTTCATCTAGTGTGATCGGAACTATAAAAATCTATTTTTTGGTATCATATCTTGTGTTCTCTTGAGTATTGTCACTTTTGTAATATTAAGCCCAGAAGGACATTAAGGGGTCTATGTGCGGATTCTCCAATTATAATAACAATAAGATAAGAAATCTATTACATATTAGTCAAATACCACTCACTTACTGACCTATCATCATCCAGCCCAAGCCACTTGACAGAAAAATTTGAAATTTTGCATGGACACTCCCTTCAGGATGTAAACACTCGCTAAGAAAGGGCTTCTTGCTAATCAAATTTTCAAGTATTTTTAGAGGGGTTTGAAATCATAGTTGGTTTTAAAGAGAGCGGGCAAGCATAGGGAGCATGCGTTGCTAGGACGATAACAGGTTAGTTACCGTACTGTTCCTATTTCATAACAGTTTTATTTATTTCCGAGTCATTTCAATTATGATGGGGGGCTAGGTTAGCTCAGTGGTAGAGCACTCGACTAATAAACTGGAGGACCAGGTTCGAAACCCGAGCGCGCACTAAAGATTTTTCTTCTAGTGCTGCCGTTCGAGGGTTGGATTTGGGGTCCCAGATCGTCCCTAGGCTCACCCAGCCTTTAATTAATCTAATTAATAATGGGTACCTTGGGTGCTAATGACTCTAGCAGTCGAAGCAGCCAAGGGGAAAATCAGGCGGCCGGAGCATAGTGTTGACCACACTATCTCCCTAGTGTGCCGTATGGTCAAGAATCAGATACCTCTACAGTATAGGCCCTTGTGGCCTGTTACGGGACTGATTTTTTTTTTTTTTTTTCAATTATGATGGCAGACCTTGAATTACTAGAAATAAACTTAGAAATAATTGGTAATGCTGGCAAATATAACGGGTGTTTCCAAATGACATTTTGGAAACATAAATTTTTACGTACATTTATTGTTGTCAACGAATTTTAACAGGTAATGGTTAAACTCTTGTTACTGGTAACCTATAGATAACGGGTTATCTCTAGGTTATCTGTTTCTTGACAGTGGTCCAGAGCAGCCCAATGTCAAGAAACATTATGCTTTGATTAATTAATTACATGTATTAATTTATGAATAACATATAGTATGGGCGCTAACAGCCAAATAGTTGATGCGCCGTTAAAAACGAAAAAATAAAAATAAAAACATATATGTAGTATGGCTGGAACCTTGCTATAATAAATTGCAGAAAATTATATAGTAGGTAGCGTTAATTTTGATGATACATTATTTAACTCAGTAAAATAACTAATTATCTGCCGTGACGAAGCACGGGTATTCAGCTTATATATATATATATATATATATATATATATATATATATATATATATATATATATATATATGAAAGTAGTATCCATAAAGATTTGTAGAACGTTTTCAAGAATTCCTTTATGTGAAGTGTTAAAAGTACCTTTAATAAGTAAAAAGTACATTTAATAAGTAAAAATTTATAATTAATATGCCTACAAATATAATTACTCAAATTATTTTTAATTAAAATAAACTTTCATCTCTCAGCAATTTTTTTCTAAAGAGCTAAAGAATGTTTGTGGCTGTTTCAATAGACCGTGAGCTGAACGGAATAAACTATGAAGCGATTCCTCTTTTAAAAGACTAATTAAAAGATAACGAACGGATCAGTAGAGTTTGAACGGGTTCTCATTAAGAGTGATTCTAAATCGTAATGACCTCATTATTCCAGAGAGGTTAGAAGAACCTTTGGCCCTTCATCCAAAGAGATCACTTTCTAAACCTCTCCCATGGAGATTAGATAAATAGATTGGGACTTGGTTGGAATTTTAATCGGTTCTACTTTTCGGCAAATTATTTAATTACCAGCGGTTAAATGTATAAGGCTGTAATTAATGATGTGAGATGTTACCCATGTGACAACTTACAAGTAAATTGTGATTGCTCAAAAACTGAATATTTAAGATGAAATTCAAAAATACTATATCAAATGACCAGAAAGAAAGGCAAAATTTCAACAAAACGTTATAAAATCAACAAATGAACATAGAAGGCAGTTTAACATAAATTCATTTTTACTTATTTTTATAGAGAGTTTCACAGCAAGGGTGAACTGCACAAAAAAAAAAAAAAAAATAAAATAAATTTCAAACATCAAATAAGACGTGGTAAAATAAGGCTGAAATTAAAATAATAATTGATCTAATAATAAGATATCTAACTATTAAAAATTTTGAGAGACACGAAATGAAATATAACAAAAAATAAAACAAACTAAAATATATGTACTAAAATAAAAAAAAATACATGGAATACATTCTCCTATGCTGAATTTCCCCTCCCTTAACAAAAATACTATTTAAATAAATTAAAGTACCTTTTTTTTGGAAATTTCAGATGAGGAATACATGCAAATGAAAACGTATCTTTACAGAGAACTACTTGACGCATCGAAATCCCGTTTGCACGGTTCTTCCTTGTTTTGTTAGAACAGTGAAACCTCCCTTAACGGACACCTCCCTACAGCGGAAACCTCCCTTAACGGACACCTCCCTACAGCGTACACCTCTATTAACGGACATTTTCTCACAGTCCCGAATTTTTCTATAGGTAAAATAAACCTCTATATTGCGGACACCTCTGTACAAAGGACACGGACAGAAAAACTTGATTTTTTACCTCCTTACTACGGACAATTACAGCTAATGTTATTTATAGAAGCGTTCCCGTCGGTGTAGGTTTCCAGAAAAATGCATTAGCAATAACAAGCTCTTTGTAAGAATAAGATATATATACAGAATAGTGACTATTAATATCTTCCTAGGAATTTCACAACAGGAACCTCTTCCTTTTCAGAAGAAGAATATGATTTTCCCACTGGCAGATTACTATTGTTTTGCCTACGCGGTATCACGGTTCCGGGAATATTCCAAAACTCTGTTTGGTTCAAATTCCTTCCGCAGAACTTCCCTCTCTTCACTTTTCAGATGGTTTTTAGCTCTTGTGGAGTAAGTATCGTGCGTTCTCTTCAATATGTCTAATCGGAAATCTCTCACACTTAAAGAAAAAATTTACGTGTTAACATTTTCCAATCCCGAAAAATGTGGTGTTTGTAAAGTTACCGAGTTTTCTAAGATAGGGAAAACACAAGCAGCAGAAATATTAAAAAGAAAGATGAAATTTTGAAGAAATGGACGGAAAATTGTGACAAAAATGTTGTCCGAGAACTAAGAACTTCTTTATGCTTTAAACTTTTTAGACTGGCGTTAATGACCCCTACGGTTGACACGCCTTAAATTCAACCAAAAAAAAACTTTTTAGAATAAAAACTTTTTTTAAGTTTATACTTATTGAACTTATTTCTATATACTTAAAAAAACTTGTTATGGGTAATTATTAAATGGTTAATTAAAACATGAATTAAATATACAAATTCGGTAAGTATCCATTTCGACCAACCCCTCTGTATAGCGGACACCTCTCTATAGTGGACAATTTTGCTTCTCCCAGAGGTGTCCGCTATAGAGAGGTTTCACTGTACATTTTAAAAATATAATGGAAAATATGGGTAAAGAGGTAACCCTTCCCTTCAAAGGCCTATTTGAGCCCTTAGAAGTGTTATTTTCTCATTCCATTCTTCATTTTATAGATCTCGACGAGAACTACAACTTTGCTCCTTTGAAAAATGTTGATATCTCAAACCGTTTAGTAGTTATTTCTCTTGTGGCCCGATTATCAGGGGCCACCCTGTATATATATAAATTCTTTTTTGTCCTAGGAGGCATGGGGTCGTTAAAGCAGTCTTCCTTTATTATATTACTTTATTTAATAGGCCCGACATGTTTCGTGCATCTTTTCTTCGCACCTCTTCAGGGGCACTTCTTGCTAAGAAGTCCTCTCATTACCGTGTACTCCCTTTGGAGTCTGGCTTAATACTCAATACTTAATAAGTATTAAGCCAGACTCCAGAGGGAGTACACGGTAATGAGAGTACTTCCTAGCAAGAAGTGGAAGGCTTAGTGAAGCTCACCATTGCCTTTTATCTATTCAAGGAAGTGGGAAAGGATGGGCAGGATCTGTACTTTATTCTTTAAACTTTATTAATTATTTATATGGTCCTTTTTATTTTCCTCCACTCCTTCACGAAGGTAGAAAAGGCGGCAAAGTTCACCGGGTTCTCCACGAGGGTCTTCATTTCCGGTGCGTAGTCGCAGATCTGACGGAACATCCTGAGTCGAGGGACAGAGAACTTCTCGCATTGTAGCAGAACATGCTCCACCGTTTCAGCCCCGCCTCCGCCGTCGCAAACCTCCGATTCTCTCAACGCAAATCTCTTCAGGTAGGCATTGAAATTTCCATGGCCGGTCAGAAATTGGGTGATCCAGAAGTCCGGCGATATCCAATCTTGCCCTTGTCTCTCGCTCACGTCCAGGAAGAAGCTCCGTGTTACCGGCCCCTTTGTGGTCTGCCTCCATTCCGCTGACCACGTCTCTTTCACATAGTTGGAAATAATCGCCTTCAGCCTTTGCCAACGATTTGGCGCTGCTTCCACATTCGACAGCAACTGGCGCAGGGGCTCTGGTAGCTCATTAGGGAGTGCGCCTCCTCTCTTTGCATGATAAGATGCCACCCTCGCCGTGGTGAGGATGCCAATAGGAGGCACGCCTGTAACCACGCACAAAGCTTCGTTTGACACGGTTTTATATGCTTTGCACATTCTTTTCAGAGCAATCCTCTGCAGACTGGTCAGCGCTCGCTGGTGGTGCTTCTTCAATAGCAATTGCCAAGCTTCGACCGCATACAACATCACTCCGACAACACAGGCCAGATACATTGTTCTTGCCGGCTTATATCCCATCCCCCAGGTGGGAGCCGACAACGTCTGAAATATATTCAGTACGGAGTTTACTTTCTGGGAGAGAGCACCAATGTGGGGTGTTATGCTTGGTCCAGGTCCTAGGGTGACGCCAAGATATGTGATGGTCTCCGCAAAGTTTAAGCGTTTGCCCTTTACTAGTGCCCGAGGTGGGTGGCGGCGGTCAAACCGGCCCTTCACCACCATGGCTGTCGTCTTCTCCGCCGAGACACGCAGACCAACCCCATCGCACCAATCCTTAACGCGGGTTAGCGCCAGTTCGGTTCTCCTCGTGGCAGCAATCCTTGAGTTGCCAGTTGCCACCACTACCAAGTCATCAACGTAGGCCACTGCTGAGAATTCCGCTTCTTCTAGGTTTGAGAGTACCCCGTCAAACATTGCCGCCCAAAGCAACGGACCAAGAACTGAGCCCTGGGGACATACTTTAGTGATCATATACGGCTCCTCGTCTGCCCCCAAGGATACCATTACTGCTGCACGGGACTCCAGGTAACTAGAGATTAGAGCATATATATTACTTGGGATTTCCATGCGTCTAAGTGCCTAGCAGATTGCCGGCCACCACGCATTATCAAAGGCGCCAGCAATATCCACACTGTTTAGGACTACATACTTTGTTGGGGCTGACAAGCAGTTTTTAATAATTCTTTTAATGGCATCACCCGTTGACCGCCCAGGGCGTGATCCGTACTGCCAATCACTTAGGCAAACCTCGATTTTTGGGCGTACCTCTCTGCTCACCAGCCTTTCGAGAGTCTTGCCCAATACGGGGAGGAGAGAAATAGGCCTATAAGCATTAGGTCGCAAAGGGTCGCGGGGTCCTTTTTTCTTAAACAGAAGAACTACGGCCTTTTTCCAGATTACGGGGAAGTAGCCGACGTTTTGGCAACCATTATATATTGCGAGGAGGTATGGAGCGAGTATCTCCCTAGCCTCGTAGAGCATTCTAGCCGTGATGCCGTCCTTGCCCGGAGCTCCTTTTCTGTTAGCCCTCTCTATTTCCATCACTACATCTAGTAAGTCCCAATCGCTGGAGCAGTCAGTATCCAATGGGATATTTACCAGCCTTCTTAATTCCCGCTGCCGGCCTGTGTCCTCCTCAGGATTGTCGACTCCATATATTTGAGCAAGAGCGTTATAATGAGCCTCCTTGCAGGATGACGGGATATCCGCTCCTTCCATCGTAAATGCCGGGAAGGCCGTAGGGTTTGCATCATTGCGTGTTTTCGCGACACGGAATGCCACTCCCCAAGGCCCGTCAGCTGTAGACTCCTGTACAAAGTTACGCCATGAAGTTTTCTTGGCCCGATCGATCTTCATTTTGTAAGTCTTTCTGATTTTCTTGTACAAGCTGAGGGAGGCCTCCATTCGCTCCGTTCCCTTCATCCTCCTCGCTGCCTTTCTTGCTGCTATTGCCGCACTTCTAGCTCTCTTCAGATCAAGGGACCACCAGTTTTTAGGTGGAAGAAGTGACCCTGAAGAGGTGGGAAGAAAAGATGCACGAAACATGTCGGGCCTATTAAATAAAGTAGTATAATAAAGGAAGACTGCTTTAATGACCCCATGCCTCCTTAGATAAAAAAGAATTTAGATATTTTGGGTCATCTACAAGAATAAATTATATATATATATATATATATATATATATATATATATATATATATATATATATATGTATATATATATATATATATATATACAGGGTGTCCCGTAAATGTCTAGTCATATTGTGAGGGGTGATAGAGGACCCTTAGGGGAACAAAAAATGTTCTATGACGATTTCCCGAATTCTCGCCCTTAAGGGAGAAAACGTCGTTTTGTCGATTTTTCGAGACAAACGTGGTTTTTAAGAGAATAATCTTTGTAGCTCTGTCCCAGGTGGTACCACTAGAAAGGGAGTGAAACCAATCAAAAGCTGAGTAAATTTACTATAAGACTAGTTGGAAGTAAACGTAAAAATGAATGAATGTAAGTATGTATATCTTACCAAAAGAAAGCTATTCTAAATTTCCTGATATTATATTGATATTTCTTTCCATCGTTACTGCTCAATGGGCAGGATCTGAGACTTCCGGGTTTCAGAAAAACTTCTTCATTTAACCAGCTTTCCATTCATGTATCACAACCCTGTGTTATTGAAGTATTTGAACGATTTAAGAACAAAAGTTTAAAAAAAACATGGATCTGTGAAAAGAAAATTATATTTTTTTCTTCAGTTTATTCAAAAAGCTGAAGAGAAATATTTATTTGTATAAATGTTTACATAAATATTAAGTAAATATTTACTTAAAACAATAAAAAAAATTACTTCCACGAATATAAAAAAAAAAAATCCTAAAACAGTAAATGAATAAAAGTGGTTTTAACTTGATTCAGGATATGCCATTCTGTACTAACTTATGGACAACTAAGGACTAGGGGTCTCCCCGTGGTCTAGTAGCTAATACCTTAGATTCTCTTGCGGGAGATGATGGGTTCGATCCCCACCGGCGGCAGAAATCTTCTCATCTCACGGCTTATATATATATATATATATATATATATATATATATATATATATATATATATATATATATATATATATATATATATACTTGTCTGTTCGCTCTAATACTGCCTTAAAAATGGCCTGATTTTGATGAAATTTGGTACTAAAATCTTTTGTCTGATTTTAGTATTTTCGTCTCGTTTTATTATCTCGTTTCTTAAAATATGAAAATAAATAAAACCATTTTTAAGGATATCTGTAACAGTTTTTGAGAAAAGTTGAACAAATGTTTGTTCCAAAAGTAATGTTATGAGAAAAATGTTGTTTTTTGGCTAGCGATTGTGGCAATTTTACCTGGCCGAATTTGGATTTCGACCTGTTCATTTGATGCAGAACTTAATGCTCATTACTCCCTATTTATAGTTATTTTGCGCAAAATATAAGGTTTCCAAAATTAATGACGAAAAACTGAAATAAAGTGCTAAAATATCGTGGTTTTTCGCCTGCCAAAAGTTCTCCCCCCAGGCTTTCGAGTTCCAAAACTTGTTTTCAGCATACACACACCATACCTAAGGATATTAAAAAAATCTTGTGGGAGAATTATGGTTAGCTCGAAGCCCTTTGTGTATTGGGCTAAATAACTCGCAGACAGTAGAAGTGATTGACAGCGGTCCCTAATCTATTTTGTCCACAACAGCCGATGGAACTTCGCATCAAGACTGGTGGAGTTTGCAGGGTTCCATTTCAAGAAGGAGAGAAAGGGAAAATGTTAGAATTCTATTTAGAAGCAAATCATCAGAAACCAATAGGATTCATCTAATAATCCAAACACCAATCTAAACTATTAGCAATTTAACAATCTTCCTTGTTGTCCTTCCATCTTGTTGAGGAGATCTACAAAATCACCAGGGCTTGTTTAGATGTGTAAATATTGATTCATTGACAAATAGAATTTGAAGACCATTTCACTGCTTGAGTTCTTAAACAACAAAATCGCATTTGTTTGTATTCTTTGTGTTGTCACTTCCGCTTTTCGCGCTTTAAAGCGAATATTTATAATAAATAAAGACTGTTATATATATATATATATATATATATATATATATATATATATATATATGTCGATTTCCCAAATTCTCGCCCATAAGGGAGAAAACGTAGTTTTGTCGTTTTTTCGAGACAAACGTGGTTTTTAAGAGAATAATCGTTGTAGCTCCGTCCCAGGTGGTACTACTAGAAAGGGAGTGAAACCAATCGAAAGCTGAGTAAATTTACTATAAGACTAGTTGGGAGTAAACGTAAAAATAAATGAATGTATGTATGTATATCTTACCAAAATAAAGCTATTCTAAATTTCCTGATATTTTATTGATATTTCTTTCCGTCGTTACTCCTCAATGGGCAGGATCTGAGACTTCCGGGTTTCAGAAAAACTTCTTCATTTAACCAGCTTTCCATTCATGTATCACAACCCTGTGTTATTGAAGTATTTGAACGATTTAAGAACAAAAGTTTAAAAAAAACATGGATCTGTGAAAAGAAAATTATATTTTTTTCTTCAGTTTATTCAAAAAGCTGAAGAGAAATATTTATTTGTATAAATGTTTACATAAATATTAAGTAAATATTTACTTAAAACAATAAAAAAAATTACTTCCACGAATATAAAAAAAAAATCCTAAAACAGTAAATGAATAAAATACACATTTATTTTGAATTTATTAATTCAGGTAACTAATACTGGGTTCAGGAGGCGGCCATTAAGGAACCCCAACCATACATTAACCTCAAAAATTATTATTTTTACCTATATCAAGCATTTGAACACATTTTTACAGGACTATGTACATCTTATTTATGAGGGATAGAATTTTTAATTACCACAACAAAAACGCATGGGCTCACGAGAATCCCAGTGAGTTTCACAAGCATTGCCATCAGTATCAATTCAAGGTTAAGCATTTGTTTTCTAAATAAATACCTGTAAAAATATGTTCAAATGCTTGATCTAGGTAAAAATAGTAATTTTTGAGGTTAATGTATGGTTGGGGTTCATTAATGGCCACCTCCTGAACCCAGTATTAGTTACTGTAATTAACAAATTGTGTATTTTATTTATTTACTGTTTTAGGAATTATTTTTAAATTCGTGGAATTAATTTTTTTTATAGTTTTAAGTAAATATTTACTTAATATTTATGTAAACATTTATACAAATAAATATTTCTCTTCAGCTTTTTGAATAAACTGAAGAAAAAAATATAATTTTCTTTTCACAGATCCATGTTTTTTTTTTAACTTTTGTTCTTAAATCGTTCAAATACTTCAATAACACAGGGTTGTGATACATGAATGGAAAGCTGGTTAAATGAAGAAGTTTTTCTGAAACCCGGAAATCTCAGATCCTGCCCATTGAGGAGTAACGACGGAAAGAAATATCAATAAAATATCAGGAAATTTAGAATAGCTTTATTTTGGTAAGATATACATACATACATTCATTTATTTTTACGTTTACTCCCAACTAGTCTTATAGTAAATTTACTCAGCTTTCGATTGGTTTCACTCCCTTTCTAGTAGTACCACCTGGGACGGAGCTACAACGATTATTCTCTTAAAAACCACGTTTGTCTCGAAAAAACGACAAAACTACGTTTTCTCCCTTATGGGCGAGAATTTGGGAAATCGACATATATATATATATATATATATATATATATATATATATATATATATATAACAGTCTTTATTTATTATAAATATTCGCTTTAAAGCGCGAAAAGCGGAAGTGACAACACAAAGAATACAAACAAATGCGATTTTGTTGTTTAAGAACTCAAGCAGTGAAATGGTCTTCAAATTCTATTTGTCAATGAATCAATATTTACACATCTAAACAAGCCCTGGTGATTTTGTAGATCTCCTCAACAAGATGGAAGGACAACAAGGAAGATTGTTAAATTGCTAATAGTTTAGATTGGTGTTTGGAATATTAGATGAATCCTATTGGTTTCTGATGATTTGCTTCTAAATAGAATTCTAACATTTTCCCTTTCTCTCCTTCTTGAAATGGAACCCTGCAAACTCCACCAGTCTTGATGCGAAGTTCCAGCGGCTGTTGTGGACAAAATAGATTAGGGACCGCTGTCAATCACTTCTACTGTCTGCGAGTTATTTAGCCCAATACACAAAGGGCTTCGAGCTAACCATAATTCTCCCACAAGATTTTTTTAATATCCTTAGGTATGGTGTGAGTATGCTGAAAACAAGTTTTGGAACTCGAAAGCCTGGGGGGTGAACTTTTGGCTGGCGAAAAACCACGATATTTTAGCACTTTATTTCAGTTTTTCGTCATTAATTTTGGAAACCGTATATTTTGCGCAAAATAACTATAAATAGGGAGTAATGAGCATTAAGTTCTGCATCAAATGAACAGGTCGAAATCCAATTTCGGCCAGGTAAAATTGCCACAATCGCTAGCCAAAAAACAACATTTTTCTCATAACATTACTTTTGGAACAAACATTTGTTCAACTTTTCTCAAAAACTGTTACAGATATCCTTAAAAATGGTTTTATTTATTTTCCTATTTTAAGAAACGAGATAATAAAACGAGACGAAAATACTAAAATCAGACAAAAGATTTTAGTACCAAATTTCATCAAAATCGGGCCATTTTTAAGGCAGTATTAGAGCGAACAGACATGAGATGAGAAGATTTCTGCCGCCGGTGGGGATCGAACCCATCATCTCCCGCAAGAGAATCTAAGGTATTAGCTACTAGACCACGGGGAGACCCCTAGTCCTTAGTTGTCCATAAGTTATTACAGAATGGCATATCCTGAATCAAGCTAAAACCACGCATTATCTCCTAAGTAAGCGAACGTTAATCTTGGCGAATGTTTGAAACGCTTTGCGTAAGGAGAACAATGTATAATTCACGTTAGCATATATGTTTGGTTCAAGACGTCTCCATTGGTAAGTAGGTTCCCTCGGGAGATTTCATACATAATTGAGTATTCATAGGAAGCAAGGGTTACCACCGCATCCGTTACTTAATCAGCATTAGATATTCTCACGGGAGTAAAGTGGATTTCTTGCTAAAATTTCCCTTAGGTTTACATCAAGAGGTGTGTTAGCCTGCAAGTTTCAGCAGTAACTATATAACACTAGCTGAATACCCGTGCTTCGTCACGGCAGATAAGTAGTTATTTTATTGCGTTAAATAATGTTTCAATAAAATTACTATACAATTTTGTGCAGTTTATTACAGCACGGTTCCCGTCATACTATATTTTATTCAATGGGCGTTAAAATTTAAAAGTTTATGTTTCCAAGAAGTCATATGGTAACACCCAATATATTTACGAGTATTACCAAGGTTATAGGCGAGGAGGCTGTGCAAGGGTTCCGGATATTATTACCTCGCCTGGAAAACCTAAGGATATGCCATACATCACGGTTTGACCGGGATTGTCCCGGTATTTTGCAATTGTTTCGGTGTCACGCCCGGTTTTATCAATATCCCGGAAAAGGCTGTAAGATGCAAAAAGTAATGAATTCATGTTAATAAGAATCTTTTATAAATCGGTTACTTTTCTACAATCAACATTGTTACTACTGCTAACAGTGTCAAAGAAATGAGAAGTAATCTAACTGTAAAACGCTGGAACTACCTGCACAGCGCTGCCAGCTGCCAGACACTACTATTTGGCTGAGAGATTTTTTTAAGAAAATCAAGTAGCAAAAAAAGTTTCGTTCTTATTTTTAAGGTTTGGGTAGACTAACAGTTTACGATTTCCCCTTCCCGTTAGTTGCTAGGCTTAAAACTCACCAACCATTTCGCTTATAATTTGTACTATTTTTATCCCCCCCCTCCTGGTATGCCCATCCCATATTAATGTGTCTCGGTTTAACTCTCCAAAAATATGGCAAGCCTATCTGACGGGGACAGGCAGAAAAGAAACGCAATTAAAACTCTATGAGGGACAGTTAATTTCTAGTAATTCAAGGTCTGCCATCATAGTTGAGATTAACCTCAATTAGAAATAAAACTATGAGATAGATAATGTAAGGTAACAGCTGTTCTTTATCGTCCTAGCAACGCAGGCTGCCTAGGCTTGCCTTCTCTAACCAACTCAAACTTTAAACCCCCCTAAAAATGCTTAAAAATACGAATATCAAAAAATCCTTTCTTAGCGAGCGCCTACGTTATATAGGGAGTGTCCATGCAAAATTTCAAAATTTTCTGTCGAGCGGTTTGGGCTGGGCGTTGATAGATGAGTGAGTGAGTGAGTGAGTGAGTGGTATTTGACAAATATATAGTAGATGTCTTAAGGACTAATAGTCAAAGAGCTGGAAAACGAACTTTTTATGAAGTGTTTTATGCACCTAGTAATTTTGCTATAATATACCTCTTGGGCAGATAAGAAGGTATACAGGGTGTGCCACATTGATATGTCATAACTTGAGGGGTATATTCTACATCTCATTTGTAGTTCAGGTGCGCAGAAATGAGCGTTCTATCTCAACATGCAGAGGAGCTACTCAAACTTTTGTCTTTTTTAAAAACTACTGGCTTTTCTAAAGAAAAACTGAGTTTTCGGAATTTCTGATCAATGCATTGTAAATAAAGACCACATTTTTGGAATCTACATGAAATTTTCAATAAGAAACACCCATTATTGAAATATTACCACGTAAATTAAGAGCTATATTCAAAGGCATATAGATGAGAAGGTTTAATGTTAGTTTTCTATAAAATTATTCAATATTTTCTTATTCAGTTATTTTTAGACTTACAGGTTGGCTTCCCCCTCAAAAGTTGCATTATTTGATAAGCTTCAAAATGGTACCTCATAGTTTTAAAAACAAATCTATTTTTTTCTGATTTTCTAGTCAAATCCAATAAATATGCTTCAGCGTTAAGGAGCCTGAACAAATTCTTTAATTTCACAGGATTACGGCGATGTCCCATCCTTCCCAAACTACATAGGGTAATGGCCAATTGCCCAAAAATAGTGTTTTATTCAGAAACCAACTATCATTAATGTAAACAAATTGCAAATTAAGGCACTTCTACAATGAATAATAAATAAGGCAGACACTTTTAAGGGTTTTAAGTTTTCATCTTTAATATTACATGAAGTGCTTTATTCACGCTGCGATTTAAACAGCGCCCTCAATAAACATAATTGAAAATAATAAGGGCAGACACTTTTGTGGGGTTTAATTATCAGGAAACGTGAAAATAAATGTTGCCTATGATAAACTGCAATACACTGCGTGTATCCTTTAGGGTGAGTGAGAGCACCGCGCAGTGTTGGTTGTTCTCTGTGCTCTCATTGGTTCTTCCTCACATGATCTTGTACAGCTGTCCCGGTTTAAATGTCAGCGTTAATAGAACACTCATTTAACGTTAGTATAAAAACAATTTTTTTTTTTTACATGTTATCCCCCTTAAAAGTGTCTGCCTTATTTATTATTCATAAAATTGTCTTAACTTAACATTAATGATAGTTGGCTTCTGAATAAAACTCTATTTTGGAGAAATATTTTTTTGCACCTTTCCCCTATGCGCAGTACCTGGTGTTGTATGGTCTAGCCAACACATATTTTTTTTTTTTTTTTTTTTTATTAACTTATTTATTTGAAATCTGTACAAATTATTATATGTACAATTATCAAGTTTGTTGATACAGATACATAATGTAATGAATTGAACAAAACGGTTAAAGTAAAAAAAAAAAATTGAAATAAAAACCATACAAATTTGGAAGGAGCCAAGCATTGTTGGCACTTCTGGCTGTTTAAATACCTATTTCAATGATCATGATACGGTTAGTTGAGTAAATTGTCTCGTGGCCACTGTCTCTTGAGCCGCCTGGGAGGATTGTCTGGTTGGGATCGGGACGATAAAGATAGACCTTCAGGATTAGGATGGTAGGACAATTTGGAGTGGAACATTTGGAAACGGGTTTTAGCAAGGTCAAGGACAAATGGAATGTTAAGGTCATTGTGAAGGGTTTTGTTTGAGACTTAGAAAGGTGCATTTACAATTTTACGGAGTACTTTTGACTGGAATGCCTGTATTCTGTTGATGTTGGATGGTTTTGCAGATCCCCAGAGTTCAAGTCCGTATGTCCATATTGGTTGAATGATTGTTTTGTATATCGTTAATTTGTTCTGTATTGATAATTTAGATGAGGGTCCAAGTAGCCGTCTAAGTAGTCCGTATCTTTTGTTCAGTTCTTGTCTTTTCAGTCTCGTGTGAGGGTTCCATGTCAGTCGGCTGTCAAGGTATAATCCTAGATATCGAACCTCGTTGGATACTGGTAGTGGAGTGTTTTTGAGATGTACAGAAGGGCATGATCTCCGGTTGAGAGTGAATGTAACCTGCTTACATAGCCAACACATATATACCTTCTTATCTGCCCAAGGTGTGTGCGTGCTTATGTATCTGTATGTATAATGTATGTGTGATATGTATATATATATATATATATAAATATATATATATATATATATATATATATATATATATATATATATACATATATACACAAAAAAATAACATCAGTGATCAAAATTAGTATATGATATTTTATTGTATATTATTATATTCTAATGTTTGAGAGTGATATCAATGGATATTTTCTCTGCTCAAGATATCATTGCCTACGTCTCATCACCTCCCTCCCGGCTGGACGCAAGGGATGGTTCGATGGTGAAAGGTAGACATCAGGTCATCAGTATGAATCCTAAGGAAGGTATTCGGCTGACAACCTCCTGTACCCGAGACCTGGCTTATCCTGTCATCACATTACACAATGTAAAATGTAGATTGTAATATACCTGTAAATAAATATATATTCAGTATCTGCCTAAGGGGTATATTATATCAAAATTTCAAGGTGCATAAAACACTTCATGAACCGTCCGGTTACCAGCTCTTCGACTATAATACTACCTTGTGCGATGAAAATCTAAGTAATTTTCTTGAATTTATTAATAAAAAATAAACCAATATTTTTCAATTCTTTATATCAAACGTTGTATATGAGATGATAAAGTAACCCCCCCCCCCCCCAAAATTTTAATATTAAATAATAAATAAATTTTTTCGAGATTTTTTTCGTTTTCGAAATATCCGCTCTTGAAAGTCTGTCATTTTGGGGAAAAAACACTTTTGCCGCATATGTTTTCCCCGTTTTGACCGAATAACTCTTTAACGATGTACCTAAATAATAAATAGAGGTTATAGGGTTGTAGAGTATTGCATTTCCTTCAATAATATATATTACTTTGCTATTTTATGTATTTTCCGTCAAACGTTAAAATAATTTCAATGTTCATCTTGAAATCAGGAAAACGTCCCCGTTTCACGATGAACATTGAAATTATTTTTACGTTTGACGGAAAATACATAAAATAGCAAAGTAATATATATTATTGAAGGAAATGCAATACTCTACAACCCTATAACCTCTATTTATTATTTTGGCACATCGTTGAAGAGTTATTCGGTCAAAACGGGGAAAACATATGCGGCAAAAGTGTTTTTCCCCAAAATGACAGACTTTCAAGAGCGGATATTTCGAAAACGAAAAATATCTCGAAAAAATTTATTGAATAGAACTTGTAGGAAATTTAATCAGCTTTCATTTGTTATGGATTAGTCATGTCGCTAGGACGCAGGGTTTCCGAGATATAAGTGAAAACCCGAAAAATGGGACCTTCTAAACCCCCCCTCCCCCCCCCCCCCCCCCCCCCCCCCCGGCGCTAATGGCCAAGTTGTAGATGCGCCGATAGAAAAAAAGAAAAAAAAAAAAAAGAAAGAAAAAAAAAACTACCTAGAACATCTTAGTTTTCGTTTTAGAATCTACAACATAGAAATAATTCTTTTTTTTTTTTTTTGTTTCCGATTCTTCGTCGTTTCCTCGTCAATGTTCATCGTCTATACCATCCATCTTATCGGGCTTTGGTCTTTGAATTTGCTTTCGATTATATTCTTCATCTGTTGGCTGGTATTTTCATCTGTGTGATTTCTACTATAGCAAATACCTGAGCCATCCAATCTTTCCGTTTTTAATATAGGCTATCGTAAGATATCTATTTCTTGATGAAAGAAAAGACTCTGCAGAAGAAAAGATATCGGAAAGGATGAGCATTTTAAAGCTGGAGGGTGAAACTCCTTCTATTATTTGAAAGCATTTTCTTTTTCCATTATTTATCGCTATTTTAATAAAACGAGAATTTTCTTTTTACTCAGATAGGATTTTTATATAAATATTGAACGAGGTGAATATTTTTCCAGTAATTTTGCTTGTAAATAATTTTTTATCAGACATCTTATTTATTCATTATGTTTACCGTATTGCTAATGGACAGTCATATTAAAATATTTTGCATAATATATTATATTTACCATAATTCGATTTTTTCGTTTACAAAAGTTAGAAAATAAATTTCCCCAAGCTATAAATTAAACCGAAATCCTCTCTTTTTACAATATTGCACTAGTATTTCTAAAGTGACACAACTCAAAAAAAAAAAAAAAAAAAAAAAAATCAACTGTAAATGTGACACTCTTGCCTATGTAGGGGCCTGAGGATTAAGACAGGAAGAGTGACATAAGTGTGCCCTCTGGTGTACAATCTCTGAAGCTAGGTACATACACTTTTGCCTATGTAGAGGGAATAGCATTAAGACAGGAAGAGTGACATAAGTGTGCCCTCTGGTGTACAATCTCTGAAGCTAGGTACATACACTTTTGCCTATGTAGAGGGAATAGCATTAAGACAGGAAGAGTGACATAAGTGTCCTCTGGTGTACAATCTCTGAAGCTAGGTACATACACTCTTGCCTATGTAGAGGGAATAGCATTAAGACAGGAAGAGTGGCATAAGTGCCCTCTGGTGTACAATCTCTGAAGCTAGGTACATACACTCTTGCCTATGTAGAGGGAATAGCATTAAGACAGGAAGAGTGACATAAGTGTCCTCTGGTGTACAATCTCTGAAGCTAGGTACATACACTCTTGCCTATGTAGAGGGAATAGCATTAAGACAGGAAGAGTGGCATAAGTGCCCTCTGGTGTACAATCTCTGAAGCTAGGTACATACACTCTTGCCTATGTAGAGGGAATAGCATTAAGACAGAGCTCTATTACGCTGGAACAGCAACATTGCAACCCCAACTTCTAACATACACAGTAATTTGTTGCTAATTTGTTGCTAATTTGTTACACTATTTTCAAATTTGTCGCTCCAGCCGTTTCCGAGAAAACGTGGCTGTGCTAGCGTAATATTACGCCAGCACAGCCACCCCCGTAACTTTTGATCTAATTGTCTCACGAAATTCAGATTGGTACGAGAATTTGTTGCTAATTTGTTGCTCTAGAATGACACCAATCACGAATTTGTCGCTCCAGCCGTTTCCGAGAAAACGTGGCTGTGCTAGCGTAATATTACGCCAGCACAGCCACCCCCGTAACTTTTGATCTAATTGTCTCACGAAATTCAGATTGGTACGAGAATTTGTTGCTAATTTGTTGCTCTAGAATGACACCAATCACGAATTTGTCGCTCCAGCCGTTTCCGAGAAAACGTGGCTGTGCTAGCGTAATATTACGCCAGCACAGCCACCCCCGTAACTTTTGATCTAATTGTCTCACGAAATTCAGATTGGTACGAGAATTTGTTGCTAATTTGTTGCTCTAGAATGACACCAATCACGAATTTGTCGCTCCAGCCGTTTCCGAGAAAACGTGGCTGTGCTAGCGTAATATTACGCCAGCACAGCCACCCCCGTAACTTTTGATCTAATTGTCTCACGAAATTCAGATTGGTACGAGAATTTGTTGCTAATTTGTTGCTCTAGAATGACACCAATCACGAATTTGTCGCTCCAGCCGTTTCCGAGAAAACGTGGCTGTGCTACCGTAATATTACGCCAGCACAGCCACCCCCGTAACTTTTGATCTAATTGTCTGACGAAATTCAGATTGGTACGAGAATTTGTTGCTAATTTGTTGCTCTAGAATGACCCAGTATTAGATACCTGGATTAATAAATTCAAAATAAATGTGTATTTTATTTATTTACTGTTTTAGAATTTACAATATCTTTCTTTTGGTAAGATATACATACTTACATTCAATCATTTTTACGTTTACTCCCAACTAGTCATATAGTAAATTTACTCAGCTTTCGATTGGTTTCACTCCCTTTCTAGTAGAATCACCTGGGACGGAGCTGCAAGGATTATTTTTCCAAAAACCACGTTTGTCTCGAAAAAACAATAAAAGGACGATTTCTCCCATATAGGTGAGAATTCGGGAAATCGTTATAGAACATTTTTTGTTCCCCCAAGGGTCCTCTATCACCCCTCACAATATGACTAGACATTTACGGGACACCCTGTGTATATATATATATATATACAGGGTGTTCAAAACTCGATTGACACCCCCCTTTTTTCCACAATTTTTGATATTTAAAAGCAAAACTTGGTGGGTATTAACGTGGTCGAATGTACATTCATTGGACCCAATGCACGACCCCTCAACTTTCTCCAGCAACCCTAACTCTGGAATCTTCAATGGAAGGGGGTTATTTTTATGACGGATTATTGTAGAGAATTGAATTTTAGGTCGATTTTATATCGGTCATTTTTTCGCTAAAGCGCACCAATGAGTAACAAATTGCCAAAAACCGTTAAAACCCTTGTTTTTTGTCACTTTTCTGCCAATAACGCAGAAAGTATGTCCGTAATGGAAAAAGTAATTGGTATAAACGTTGCAGAGGATTAAATTTTCTTTCCAAAAAGTACCTTTAAATGCCTAAAACGTAAATAGGAATGGGGCAAAACACACTTTTGTTTTTGAAGTTTTCAGAAAAGTTTATGATCAACGTGGTCTACGCTTCCGTAAAACTTAATAAACGTTTTCTAAACTTTTTGCTCCACCTAAAAATAAAATTCAATTAATTTATAAAGGCATTAAAATAATAAATTTAAAGCAATAGAACTCACCTAATGATTAGAATTTCGTAGCAATTATTTTTGTGTTGGACGATTTATTTATTTTTTACGGCGTCTTGACATCTAGGCCATTAGTGCCGACATCCAGGGTGCAGCGAGGAATTTCCTAAATAATAAAAGTTGAGGGGTCGTGCATTGGGTCCAATGAATGTACATTCGACCACGTTAATACCCACCAAGTTTCACTTATAAATATCAAAAATTGTGGAAAAAAGGTGGGTGTCAATCGAGTTTTGAACACCCTGTATATATATATATATATATATATATATATATATATATATATACATATATATATATATATACATATATATATATATATATATATATATATATATACATATATATATATATATATATATATATATATATACACATGTATATATATATATATATATATATATATATACATATATATATATATATACATATATATATATATATATATATATAAATTTGAACCACCATTATTTTCGATCTCTAGGGGATCTGAAACGCAAAATTTTCTAGTCGGCACATCATCGCATCACCTGTGTGACTAGGTGTCGTCAGTGTGTTTTGCAAGGAAGCCTTTTGTAAAAACGTTCATAATTTTCGATCTATTTGTTCTGTAATTAACTTTTATGCAAGAATTAATATCAAGAATAATTTTCATTTAATTTTGATGATATCACAAAAAAAACACAAATTACTCTTATTTATTTGCTGTTTTTTGTATTCTAGAATTTCAATTACATTATGAAATTGAGAGATAATCTCCGTTTTGAGTATTCCTTTGGAAATTTGATTAAATAAAACAACTTTTGTGTGATTCGGCAGTCTGGAGGATTTATTTTCGAAGAGTAGTGATTTTCGAAACGTTATCTCTAACCAGAAGTTTATATTATATTATAGTTCTGCAACAGAGGCGAAAAACTCTTTAAATGTCAGTCGTCAACTTCAAATGTGATATATATGTATATAAGAACATATGAAGAAATAAACTTGAAAAAGAAAGAAGAAAAAAACAAACAAAAAAAAAATAAAATAATCAAAACAGACAAAATTTAGTAAATTAAATTTTTGTGTATAATAAAAAGTTTTTTAAATGTTTGAGTAATGCATTGATGTGTGGGCTACCTTCTGTCAGTATTTCGTGTAAGTCGTAAGGTATGGTCAGGTTATTGCGTTGTCTGCAGTTGGTAAGTATATGTTTAACGGTCAGAGTCTCGTTACAATATCTACAAGTTGGTCTGTTCTTTCTGTCCAGTCAGAAGGAATGGGTAAGTAAGGTATGGTCAGGTTATTGCGCTGTCTGCAGTTGGTAAGTATATGTTTAACGGTCAGAGTCTCGTTACAATATCTACAAGTTGGTCTGTCCTTTCTGTCTAGTAGGTAGGAGTGGGTAAGTAAGATATGGTCAGGTTATTGCGTTGTCTGCAGTTGGTAAGTATATGTTTAACGGTCAGAGTCTCGTTACAATATCTACAAGTTGGTCTGTTCTTTCTGTCCAGTCAGAAGGAATGGGTAAGTAAGGTATGGTCAGGTTATTGCGCTGTCTGCAGTTGGTAAGTATATGTTTAACGGTCAGAGTCTCGTTCCAATATCTACAAGTTGGTCTGTTCTTTCTGTCCAGTCAGAAGGAATGGGTAAGTAAGGTATGGTCAGGTTATTGCGCTGTCTGCAGTTGGTAAGTATATGTTTAACGGTCAGAGTCTCGTTACAATATCTACAAGTTGGTCTGTCCTTTCTGTCTAGTAGGTAGGAGTGGGTAAGTAAGGTGTGTCCAATACGAAGCCTGGATAGGATGACTTCGTCCCGGCGGGACAACTCCGTCCCGGAGGAACTGCGTCATCTTAGCGCGGTTACGTACATCTTGAAGAAATGGAATAGATTAGCATCACAAATCACAGGAAACTGACAGCCACTGCCATCATGATTACCACAGCCACTCCAAACTTATTACCAATACCTTTCACTGTTTGTTAGCTTATTTTACTACAATACTAATTTTACTGATAAATGCAATTTAAAACTAGAAACAACCAATTAAAAAGTGAGATAAAGAAAGAGAAAAACCATTTCAAAACAAACACTTTTTAAGTTTTAAGCGCTTATATCTCTCATTGACTTTGTCCCATCGAATATTGCTTCAGAACATTTTTTGTAGAGAATTTAGTAAGCATTCGAATGGTCATTTTCCACTTACCACGATTTCCCAACCGGTATCGAGATATTTACGAAAAATGTATGGAAATCCGAACATTTTTCACGTCTATTAATAAAATATTTTTTTTCGCATACTTCCTTAACTTCAAATATAACCAAAATTTAATCATCTTAGTTGGGATTAATTTCCAAGATGTAGAAAATATTTCAATTGAATCCCGCGATTCTAAGTGCTCACAAAAAAATAATGACCTACAAAAACATTGATTCCACTTTTCTCAGAAACGGTTACGGTACTTACGTATTAGCGTCAAAGCAGGTTAAAGAGCCGGGTCTCAGAGAACTGGATCTACACCGTGTCAGAGATATGGATCAAGGAGTCAAATGAGATTTCGCCAATATGGCGACGGAATTATCAACGATTTAGGTTAACTAGAGTTATGATATAACCTTTAGCTAGCGAAAACGCGTAGCACTTATATTAATACCATAATTGCTATGCGTTTCCGCTCGCTCAAGATTATATCTAAACTCTAGTCAATCCAACTCGTTGATAATATAGATCAAGGATGGTTTTTCGCTAGATAATGGACTGATAAACAATTTGGCATCGCTTCGAAAAAGTAGCTTTCATCCTAGCTATTCTGATGTCGCTATCTCGCACAGAAACTGAAATCACGTAACAAAAAAAAAACAACAACAATTGCATGGGTAAATAAAGCACAAATGAATTTCGTTAAAAAGACAGAGGGAACAAGATGGCTACTATAAACACAATAGATGATGATATCTCTGATAGGGATTGACCAATAGAAATGCGTTATCCATGATCCAGATCTCTGAACGAGACCCGCATCTTTAACCTGCTTTGACGCTAATACGTAAGTACCACGGTTACAGATATCGCCTTAAAAATGGGTTCATTCGTTCTCTTATGTTAACAAACCTATAAAACAAGTACCTGTAAGCATATAAACTCAAAAACGTAAGAGTTACGATTTTTTTTGCGCGAATTTCGCCCCAAATACTATCTTCAAGTGGGCGGATTCTGCTGGTTAACGAACTTGACCTTTCAAATTAAAAGACAGATTTTTGTGCCAAATTACATCAAAATCGGACCATTTTTGAGCCGTCAGGAGCGCGAACAGACAAGCATATATATAAATATATATATATATATATATATATATATATATATATATATATACATACAAATTTTATCCACCTATATTTTCGTGATCTATAGGGTCTGAAACGTGAATGTTTCTAGTCGGCACTTCCGGATTGCGTCATGAGGTCAACCTCATAAGCGGGTTCTCCCTATGGAGATAGGGAGTAACCGCGCTAAAAAGAGTATTTTTAAACATAACATCACGTGGACGAGTTAAGAGAGTTAAGAATGAGGGAGGAAGTGGTGAATTTCCTGTAGCTACTAGGTACTGTCAGATTCCTGTGAAGGCTGATTCTTATAATCTCCCGTTCTCCGGTATGCCATTGCGTCGGTGTTTTAATTTTTCTCAAAATACCAAAACATAATATTAACCTTTAAGTAGAGATGTGGGGACTTTTCAGCACCCCATGACTTAATTAGCAATATATTTTGAATTTAAAAATTTACAATCCATTTCATCGCTTTGGTACCTTCATAAATAGTAGTTCTGTTCACATTGAGGTTGCATTCGCATAAAAAAAAACATTATTTGTTTATTTTCTGGGCCTTTCACTGGCTTAGGTTGTTCACAACATCCTACTTACGTGACAAAAATTTAAAATATAATCATGATGATTAGATAGTTAGCCGTCGAGGTGATAAGTACAGATGGAATGGTTGGGATTCGGCTAAATAAACCTCAATATGATTTTGTTTTAAAAAAATCTATATTTCGGACGTTTCGGCTACTCATTGGTAGCCTTCGTCAGCTAAAATGACAAAAAAAAGAAATTAATACAGAAACAATCAAGAAAAATTTATAATTGTGATAGGTAACAGAACTATAGATACAGTTTAACTTATAACAGAACATATCGTCTTAAAATTCTTAGAATGAGTAGAATGAAAAAGAAAATAGGTACAGTAATTGATTTTAATAGTAATTAGTAACATTAATTGATTTTACAAAGAAATAAGAGAACTATATACCAATGACAAATATAGTAGCTAATAGTAACATTAATTAATTTTACAAAGAAATAAGATACTACATACCAATGGAAATGCCGAGCGGCAGAGGAAGACCAAGGTTGGCAATTAAGTAACCATTGTGAAAGTGTCTAAGGAAAAAAGGAATCTGCAAGGGGTATATGTAACTGGAAACAGCAAGAGGTGGGGGAAAACGGGCGGTAGGATCAAACAGATGTTTATGACATTTTATGACAGGAAAGGAGAAAAGGTGTTAATGGAAGGATACCCAAGGGGCAAGGTAAAAATCTAGGTAGGTGGTCGGGCGAGTATTTGGAAAATATTAGCGTACATAGGAGAAATGCCTTGTTGGTCAGTTTTGTAATTTATATTGTTTTTGTTTAAGTTTATGTGTACACATTCCGAGATCTGTAGTCTTTTTTTGTTACGTTGTGTAGAAAGAATTTTCGTGTCGTCGAAGTTAAAAGTGTGTTTTTGTGTAATGGCGTGTTTTGCAAGTGCAGATTTATCTATTTCTTTATTAGTGATGGTTCGTTTATGTTGTGTAAGACGTGAGTGAATGTCATTTATGGTTTCTCCTATGTATACACCATTCCAGGAAGGGGTTTGGCAAGGGACTTGGTAAACACATCGGGTTGTATGTTCAAAAGGGATGGGATCTTTGAGTTTGGTGTAGAGGGTTTTGAGTTTGTTGGTAGTTTTCAAACCAAAGTTTAGGGAAGGGTAGGATTTTTTAATTGTCTTTGTAAGTTTATCAGTCAGTCCAGGTGTAAATGGTAGAGATCGGAACATTTGGGAACTGGGAGTTAGGGAAGAATTGGGAGAGATAGTGCTGGAAGGTTGGGATTTTACTTTTTTAACAAGGGATTTTATGAGGTTGGGGGGAAATTGGTTGCGTGCCAATATATCTGAGGCGATATTAATATTTTTATTGTGGAAGGAAGCATGGGATAGGGAGAGGACTCGGCGAAGGAGATTTCTGGCTACATTAATCTTGAGGTGGTAAGGATGGGATGAATGCTGTTTCATCCCATCCTTACCACCTCAAGATTAATGTAGCCAGAAATCTCCTTCGCCGAGTCCTCTCCCTATCCCATGCTTCCTTCCACAATAAAAATATTAATATCGCCTCAGATATATTGGCACGCAACCAATTTCCCCCCAACCTCATAAAATCCCTTGTTAAAAAAGTAAAATCCCAACCTTCCAGCACTATCTCTCCCAATTCTTCCCTAACTCCCAGTTCCCAAATGTTCCGATCTCTACCATTTACACCTGGACTGACTGATAAACTTACAAAGACAATTAAAAAATCCTACCCTTCCCTAAACTTTGGTTTGAAAACTACCAACAAACTCAAAACCCTCTACACCAAACTCAAAGATCCCATCCCTTTTGAACATACAACCCGATGTGTTTACCAAGTCCCTTGCCAAACCCCTTCCTGTAATGGTGTATACATAGGAGAAACCATAAATGACATTCACTCACGTCTTACACAACATAAACGAACCATCACTAATAAAGAAATAGATAAATCTGCACTTGCAAAACACGCCATTACACAAAAACACACTTTTAACTTCGACGACACGAAAATTCTTTCTACACAACGTAACAAAAAAAGACTACAGATCTCGGAATGTGTACACATAAACTTAAACAAAAACAATATAAATTACAAAACTGACCAACAAGGCATTTCTCCTATGTACGCTAATATTTTCCAAATACTCGCCCGACCACCTACCTAGATTTTTACCTTGCCCCTTGGGTATCCTTCCATTAACACCTTTTCTCCTTTCCTGTCATAAAATGTCATAAACATCTGTTTGATCCTACCGCCCGTTTTCCCCCACCTCTTGCTGTTTCCAGTTACATATACCCCTTGCAGATTCCTTTTTTCCTTAGACACTTTCACAATGGTTACTTAATTGCCAACCTTGGTCTTCCTCTGCCGCTCGGCATTTCCATTGGTATGTAGTATCTTATTTCTTTGTAAAATTAATTAATGTTACTATTAGCTACTATATTTGTCATTGGTATATAGTTCTCTTATTTCTTTGTAAAATCAATTAATGTTACTAATTACTATTAAAATCAATTACTGTACCTATTTTCTTTTTCATTCTACTCATTCTAAGAATTTTAAGACGATATGTTCTGTTATAAGTTAAACTGTATCTATAGTTCTGTTACCTATCACAATTATAAATTTTTCTTGATTGTTTCTGTATTAATTTCTTTTTTTTGTCATTTTAGCTGACGAAGGCTACCAATGAGTAGCCGAAACGTCCGAAATATAGATTTTTTTAAAACAAAATCATATTGAGGTTTATTTAGCCGAATCCCAACCATTCCATCTGTACTTAAAATATAATGTCTTCTTTCGACCGCCGTTTGACATTTTATATGAAGAGAATCAAGAAATAATGAATAGGCGTTTTAAGTAAATATGTGAAAATGATGGAGAAGATGAGTCTATTGATTCGGACGATGAGGAAAGAGATAGGTATTTTTGAAAAATCTACTATATATTTGTCAAATACCACTCACTCACTCACTCACTTACTGACCTATCATCCCCTAGCCCAAACCACACGACAGAAAATTTTGAAATTTTGCATGGACACTCCCTATAGAACGTAGGCGCTCGCTAAGAAAGGATTTTTTGATATTTGAATTTTTATGTATTTTTAGAGGGGTTTAAAGTCTTAGATGTTTAGAAAATGCAAGCCTAGGCAGCAAGCGTTGCTAGGACGATAACAGGTCAACTGTTACTATACTGTATCTATTTCATAGTATTATTTTTAATTGAGGTTAATTTCAACTATCATGGCAGACCTTGAATTACTAAAACTGAGAAATAAAATGTGAATTTTTCCCTCAAAGAGTTTCCGCCCTTGACACAAAAATTTGAAATTTTGCACGGGCCATCCGTTTAGTGTGTAAACACTCGCTAAGAAAGGTTTTTTATTTTTATATTCAAACGTTTAAGTACTATTAGGGGGGTTTGAATTATTAAGAAGAAAATGGTTCGATTTTGATAACATTTGGTACAAAGTCTCATCTCAGGGCTCGCTGAGAAAATTCCTGGTTACACCCTGGAGGCCCGGCGCTAATGGCCAAGATTTGTCAATGCGCCGTAAAAAAAAAAAAAAAAAAAAAAAAAAAAAAAAAAAAAAAAAAAATTTGGTACAAAAATCTATCTTCTTATTTAAAAGTTTATGTTCATTAACCACCAATTTGTGCTGGCGTAATATTACGCTAGCACAGCCACGTTTTCTCGGAAACGGCTGGAGCGACAAATTCGTGGTTGGTGTCATTCTAGAGCAACAAATTAGCAACAAATTCTCGTACCAATCTGAATTTCGTCAGACAATTAGATCAAAAGTTACGGGGGTGGCTGTGCTAGCGTAATATTACGCCAGCACAGCCACGTTTTCTCGGAAACGGCTGGAGCGACAAATTCGTGATTGGTGTCATTCTAGAGCAACAAATTAGCAACAAATTCTCGTACCAATCTGAATTTCGTCAGACAATTAGATCAAAAGTTACGGGGGTGGCTGTGCTAGCGTAATATTACGCCAGCACAGCCACGTTTTCTCGGAAACGGCTGGAGCGACAAATTCGTGATTGGTGTCATTCTAGAGCAACAAATTAGCAACAAATTCTCGTACCAATCTGAATTTCGTCAGACAATTAGATCAAAAGTTACGGGGGTGGCTGTGCTGGCGTAATATTACGGTAGCACAGCCACGTTTTCTCGGAAACGGCTGGAGCGACAAATTCGTGATTGGTGTCATTCTAGAGCAACAAATTAGCAACAAATTCTCGTACCAATCTGAATTTCGTCAGACAATTAGATCAAAAGTTACAAGGGTGGCTGTGCTGGCGTAATATTACGGTAGCACAGCCACGTTTTCTCGGAAACGGCTGGAGCGACAAATTCGTGGTTGGTGTCATTCTAGAGCAACAAATTAGCAACAAATTCTCGTACCAATCTGAATTTCGTCAGACAATTAGATCAAAAGTTACAAGGGTGGCTGTGCTGGCGTAATATTACGGTAGCACAGCCACGTTTTCTCGGAAACGGCTGGAGCGACAAATTCGTGATTGGTGTCATTCTAGAGCAACAAATTAGCAACAAATTCTCGTACCAATCTGAATTTCGTCAGACAATTAGATCAAAAGTTACGGGGGTGGCTGTGCTGGCGTAATATTACGGTAGCACAGCCACGTTTTCTCGGAAACGGCTGGAGCGACAAATTCGTGATTGGTGTCATTCTAGAGCAACAAATTAGCAACAAATTCTCGTACCAATCTGAATTTCGTCAGACAATTAGATCAAAAGTTACAAGGGTGGCTGTGCTGGCGTAATATTACGGTAGCACAGCCACGTTTTCTCGGAAACGGCTGGAGCGACAAATTCGTGATTGGTGTCATTCTAGAGCAACAAATTAGCAACAAATTCTCGTACCAATCTGAATTACGTCAGACAATTAGATCAAAAGTTACGGGGGTGGCTGTGCTGGCGTAATATTACGCTAGCACAGCCACGTTTTCTCAGAAACGGCTGGAGCGACAAATTCGTGATTGGTGTCATTCTAGAGCAACAAATTAGCAACAAATTCTCGTACCAATCTGAATTTCGTCAGACAATTAGATCAAAAGTTACGGGGGTGGCTGTGCTGGCTTAATATTACGCTAGCACAGCCACGTTTTCTCAGAAACGGCTGGAGCGACAAATTCGTGATTGGTGTCATTCTAGAGCAACAAATTAGCAACAAATTCTCGTACCAATCTGAATTTCGTCAGACAATTAGATCAAAAGTTACAAGGGTGGCTGTGCTGGCGTAATATTACGCTAGCACAGCCACGTTTTCTCGGAAACGGCTGGAGCGACAAATTCGTGGTTGGTGTCATTCTAGAGCAACAAATTAGCAACAAATTCTCGTACCAATCTGAATTTCGTCAGACAATTAGATCAAAAGTTACAAGGGTGGCTGTGCTGGCGTAATATTACGCTAGCACAGCCACGTTTTCTCGGAAACGGCTGGAGCGACAAATTCGTGGTTGGTGTCATTCTAGAGCAACAAATTAGCAACAAATTCTGGTACCAATCTAAATTTCGTCAGACAATTAGATCAAAAGTTACGGGGGTGGCTGTGCTGGCGTAATATTACGCTAGCACAGCCACGTTTTCTCAGAAACGGCCGGAGCAACAAATTTGAAAATAGTGTAACAAATTAGCAACAAATTACTGAGTATGTTAGAAGTTGGGGTTGCAATGTTGCTGTTCCAGCGTAATAGGGCTTTAAGACAGGAAGAGTGACATAAGTGTCCTCTGGTGTACAATCTCTGAAGCTAGGTACATACACTCTTGCCTATGTAGAGGGAATAGCATTAAGACAGGAAGAGTGGCATAAGTGCCCTCTGGTGTACAATCTCTGAAGCTAGGTACATACACTCTTGCCTATGTAGAGGGAATAGCATTAAGACAGGAAGAGTGACATAAGTGCTCTCTGGTGTACAATCTCTGAAGCTAGGTACATACACTCTTGCCTATGTAGAGGGAATAGCATTAAGACAGGAAGAGTGACATAAGTGTCTTCTGGTGTACAATCTCTGAAGCTAGGGTACATAGTTTTGATGGTTGATAAAGAGATATTTACCATGTCTTTCACAGTCATAACTAGGGACCGGATTTTTAGGATAAAATAAGCAAATAAGCATCAATTAGGTTTTTGCAACAGGCATAATAGGTTTTTCTAGGTTTTTATTTAAAAATCCATTTTAGGCTTTTTTAGGTGATAAAAATGTTTTGAATAGGTTCAAAAAATAGGTCTTTTTAGGTTTTTTATTTAAAAATATATTTTAGGTTCTTTTAGGTGATAAAAATGTTTCAATAGGTTCGAAAAATAAGTTCAAACAATTAAAATTTATCATTAATAATTTTGATTAATTTATAATTGATAAATTAATATGTAGATATAGTGACATAAAAATAAAGAACAAATAACATAAAAAAAGATGAGCAAATAAAAATAAAACGGAAATACGAGTTATTATTTAAAAAAAAAAAAGAATAAGTTGTCCAAATATTCAACAAAATCTTTATTTAAAAACAAAGTGAATGAAATTTATTTAAATAAAATGCATTTTAGAAATAAAGCAATGTTTTAAAAAATAAATAAATAAATAAATAAAAAATAAAAGAAAAAGAAAAACTAATTAAATTATTTAATAAAACATAGATTAATCAATGCCTGAGAAATGAGTACTTAGGAATGCGAGTGCACCACGAATCTCGTTGCTCTGGAGGAACATGGAAGCCTTAGGAATGCGAGTGCACCACGAAACTCGTTGCTCTGGAGGAACATGGAAGCCTTAGGAATGCGAGTGAACCACGAATCTCGTTGCTCTGGAGGAACATGGAAGCCTTAGGAATGCGAGTGCACCACGAATCTCGTTGCTCTGGAGGAACATGGAAGCCTTAGGAATGCGAGTGAACCACGAATCTCGTTGCTCTGGAGGAACATGGAAGCCTTAGGAATGGGAGTGCACCACGAATCTCGTTGCTCTGGAGGAACATGGAAGCCTTAGGAATGCGAGTGCACCACGAATCTCGTTGCTCTGGAGGAACATGGAAGCCTTAGGAATGCGAGTGCACCACGAATCTCGTTGCTCTGGAGGAACATGGAAGCCTTAGAAATGACAGCTGCTTCATTCATATCCATAAGCGTCAACAACTTTTTTTAATTTTTCCCCAGTCTGTTAAAATGGGTTCTAGTGGAAGCGACACTCCTAGTAAAATTTCCCTGAACGTCTGGTCCCGGGAAGATGCTTTTAAGAAAATTTGTTTCATCGAGGAAATGAGTTCATATAATTGTATTTTATATTTTAAAGATTAGGTCTGTCTAGGTCATTCCATCGTTATTTAGGTGATTTTAGGTGACATCATCCTGAATAGGTTTTTTTTAGGTACTTCCAAATTTGCATGAATGACACTACAATACGCGAATCATATAAAAAAAAAAAAACGATCAATATCGTGTTTAGCAGAAAGAAAAAAAATTGGTGAAAACCTAGGAATCCGGTCCCTAGTCATAACTATGAGGGTGTGAATAAAACCGATTTGTGTCACTTTAGAAATACTAGTGCAATATCTTAGATGTGGTCAGATTGATTTTAATATATTAGTTATTAATAAAATATTTAATATCACTTACCAATATTTTTTTTGTTGCAGGTGAGTCAGGATTGAATTTCCTTCTGAATAAGACGTTTTGGTAAGGAATAATTACTCTTCTCGCCTTTAATAATTACCTTTCCTATATACTGTTTTCTTGAATGGATTTCATTATTAAGGAGGAATATTATGTATTAATACACTGTTTACATTTTTGCTAAGTAGCGCCCGATAGAAGAATTCTATATAAGTAAAGATGGAATGGTTGGGATTCGGCTAAATAAACCTCAATATGATTTTGTTTTAAAAAATCTATATTTCGGACGTTTCGGCTACTCATTGGTAGCCTTCGTCAGCTAAAATGACAAAAAAAAAAATTAATACAAAAACAGAAAAAATTATGATTGTGATAGGTAACAGAGCTATAGATACAATTAACTTATAAAAGAACATATCGTCTTAAATTCTTAGAATGAAAAAGTGAATAGGTACAATAATTGATTTTAATAGTAATTAGTAACGTTAATTGATTTTACAAAGAAATAAGAAGCTACATACCAATGACAAATATAGTAGCTAATAGTAGTTGTCATTGGTATGTAGCTTCTTATTTCTTTGTAAAATCAATTAACGTTACTAATTACTATTAAAATCAATTATTGTACCTATTCACTTTTTCATTCTAAGAATTTAAGACGATATGTTCTTTTATAAGTTAATTGTATCTATAGCTCTGTTACCTATCACAATCATAATTTTTTCTGTTTTTGTATTAATTTTTTTTTTGTCATTTTAGCTGACGAAGGCTACCAATGAGTAGCCGAAACGTCCGAAATATAGATTTTTTAAAACAAAATCATATTGAGGTTTATTTAGCCGAATCCCAACCATTCCATCTTTACTTATCACCTCGACGGCTAACTATCTAATCATCATGAATTCTATATAGTTTCAGAATTGTGCGTCCACATTTACTTAAGAAACGCCCAAAACGCCACCCCTCGACGGAAAACTGACGCATGTATATTCCTCAAAGGTTTCTCTTTTGGACAGACGGGCTATTAAAAAATATACGCCTAGTATTAAAATAAAAATATTAAAAAGTCCGACTCGCAGGTACTGCGTCATCTTAGCGCGGTTACGTACATCTCAAAGAAATGGAATAGATTAGAATCACAAATCACAGGAAACTGACTGTAGCCAACTTACACAGAAGCGGTTAATTCTTAATCTGTATAAGTCAATACAATTATGTACTGAAAACGTACTTACTTCTCGACTAGTGCTGAGAAGGCTCTATTCTAAACAACCAAAAATTCGTTGTTTTTTAAGTATCTTGTTTTATTAGAAAATTCGTTTTACTGTTATAATCAACTGTAAATATGTGCTCCATTGCGAATAAGATTCCATTCTCTCGTGGGTTAAATCTTTCTTTAAAATAAGAAATAACGATAACATCAGTTGGAGGCTATGAGGAAGGTTATATAGATAGGAGATTTCAAAACAAACTATGCTACGTCATCATGATTAGGCACAGCCATCTTGATTACCAAAGCCGCTCCAAACTTATTACCAATACGTTTAACCCTGCAACGTCGGGCGTGGTCAGTACCTGAATGGGTGACCGACCACGTGCTGTTGGCATTATAAAGGGTGGCAGCCTGTAGATGCGCCAAGTTGTAGATGCGCCGTAAAAAAAAAAAAAAAAATACATACATTTAAAAAAAAATAAATACATTTCATACATTTAACCATACTGATACATGCAACTTAAAACAAAAATCAACCAATTAAAACGTGAGATAAACCGTTCAAAACAACAAAACAAACACTTTTTAACATTTAAGCGCTTATATCTCTTGATATGATGTTGACGATTGATCCATGATGATTGACGTTGCCCCATCGAATATTGCTTCAGAACCTTTTTTGTAGAGAATTTAGTAAGCATTCGAATAGTCACCTTCCACTTACCACTATTTTCCAACCGTTATCGAGATATTTACGAAAACTGTATGAAGATCCGAAAAATTGTCACGTCTATTAAGAAAATACTTTTTTTCACATACTTCCTTTACTCCAAATGTAACCAAAATTTAAATATCTTAGTTGGGATTAATTTCCAGTATGTAGAAAATATTTCAATTGAATCCCGCGATTCAAAGTACCCACAAAAAAATAATGACGTACAAAAATATTGATTCCACTTATCTCAAAAACCGTTACAGATATCGCCTTGAAAATGGTTTCATTCATTTTCCAATGTCAAGAAACCTATAAAACAAGTACCTGCAAGCATATGAACTCAAAAACGTAAGCGTTTCGATTTTTTTTGCGCGAATTTCGCCCCAAACACTATCTTCCCGTGGGCGGATTCTGCTGGTTAACGAACTTGACCTTTCAAATTAGAAGACAGATTTTTGTACCAAATTTGATCAAAATCGGGCCATTTTTGAGCTTGCTAGAGCGCGAACAGACAAGCATATATATGAATATATATATGTATATATATATATATATATATATATATATATATATGTATATATATATATATATATACACACACACAAATTTGAACCACCTATATTTTCGTGATCTATGGGGTCTGAAACGAGAAAGTTTCTAGTCGGCACTTCCGGATTGCGTCATGAGGTCAACCTCATAAGCGGGTTCTCCCTATGGAGATAGGGCGTAACCGCGCTAAAAATGTAAACCTAATAAGAAGACAGACTATCAAAATATATCGGCCTAATTTAAAAAATCTAAAATACTTATGAGGTTGCTGGCAGAGAAGGAGGATTGTCCAGTTCCTTCACAAAAAGTTAATTTTTCATGCTGAGCGCTTTCGGTAGCTACTGCTACCATCCTCAGAGCTGTGACAAAATGAATACAATAAAACATTTTTTGTTGCATAATAGCAATCATCTTAATATTAAAACGTTCCTAAAACTACACATAAAATAATAAATAAATAATCACAATAATTTTAATTCGTCAACATATAAACATGCAAAAATTTTAAAAAAACAATAGTCATCAGTGATTAAAATGAAATGGCTAAAGTTGAGGAGAGCGACTCACCTAGAATGAGTTCAGCTTCACTGCTGAGGGCTGACTGAAGGGAAGCAGGGAGAGAGAGACTCACCTAGAATGAGTTCAGCTTCACTGCTGAGGGCTGACTGAAGGGAAGCAGGGAGAGAGAGACTCACCTAGAATGAGTTCAGCTTCACTGCTGAGGGCTGACTGAAGGGAAGCCGTGAGAGAGCCTGCACAGAAACGTGCAGCTCAATATATCAGTTTGATACGTGTCTGGCCTTTTATTTAAATTCCAGGGGCTCAGGATCTCATCTATACGTATCTCTATACTTTCCGGAACGTCCATCTGTGCAGACTTCTTCCGGCAATGTAAAATATACACTGAATGGTCAGCTGTGTCCCGCTGCGAGGCAATGTTGTTGAAATTCGGAATCCGACCTGGTTTTATGTTCTCTAGCTCTTATTTTTAGTTTCCTGCTAGTTTGCCGTGCGAAAGACCCAGAACAAAAGCCACATATGATTTTATAGACACCAGACTTATTCCCCGTGTCAATCTTATCCTTAATGTTACAAAGAGCATTAGCCAATGAGGAAGAATTTTTAAAAGCCACGTTTTTGAAGAATTTTTAAGAAATCTTAACCTGATAACAAGCTAAAATATTCGAAATAGATTCCTCATGGCAAACGTAGCCGTTATCAAATTATATCGGTGAAAAAGTCAAACTCCCGGAGACGGGACTCGAACACACATCTCCCGGTGGTGAGAGGACAGCGTGCTGGCTTTTCTTTTCATGTTTATTATATACTAGCTGTTACCCAGTGTCCCATGCTACACCTACTTTCTGCCTATGACTCTCCCCGTATCAAGATCTACCTGTATACCCAGATACTTCAAAATCGGTCAGACGGTGTGAATTTGTTTATATCTGTCTATATATTCATGAAACAGCCGACAGAGGCCAGCACCACAGCAATTCATAAAACAGCCGACAGAGGCCAGCACCACAGCCTGCGAGTAAATAGCTCTTATCCAAGAAGGGCCAGCGCTCCTTATGTAGACAGTGACTGTTGATATCAAATTGAAATAAACTGCATTACATGATTATATAATGATGTAAAGTCATCAATGAGTTCGAGTTATTCTAATTATCAAGAACATCAACAAATTTTGAGACATTATCCAAAATGGCTGTCGTTTCATAATGGCCGTCAGAATCTGAATGGTTCAGTGTAGACAATTTTTCTCGAACAAAAATTTTGACCTTTTGACCAAAGTTTGAAAGTTGACTATTTTGACCTAGCCTAGGAGATTTCCCTCAGTGTGCCAAGTTTGGTCAAACGGTGTAGATTTGTATAAGGAACAAACAGACATACGGACAAACAGACAGTTACGTGATTTTTAGCACTTTCCTCCGAAGGAAAGTAGCTATTGAGGTTGCACTCATGACGGAATTTCCTCCGAAGGAAAGTAGCTATTGAGGTTGCACTCATGACGGAATTTCCTCCGAAGGAAAGTAGCTATTGAGGTTGCACTCATGATGGAATTTTTAAAAACCTTTCTTCAAATCGTTTTATATATATTTGTTTTACCCCTTAGTTGTGATCTTTAGGCCATTATTGTAAACTTGTACCGAGATATTGTCGTTTCCTGCTTCGGTGTGAAATCCCCTCCACTTTGATGATATTATTCTTGCTGGGAGATGAAAGAAGGAACACCGGGATGCTGGGCGTATATACGGCAGCCTCCCACGGGGCTAACACGAGGCGTGTTGCTGGAGCTTGTGGCGTATTAACATGCGTCTAGTTCCTCGTCGAGGGATGTAACGATATACAGTTCAGGGGTTGAAACAAGCTCCTGTGGCTTCCATTCGCTTGTCGTGGTTGTTATAATGGGCACTTTTCCAGTTCAACCCTTCAGGGGAAATGGTCAACTTGGCGGACGATATTAGGGTACCATTTTATTTTCACAAACAGACAGAAACGTGATTTTTATATATATAAAAGCAATGATGGAATAGTTGGGATTCGGCTAAAAAGAAAACTCAACACGATTTTTGTAAAAGAATCTATATTAAGGACATTTCCGCGGCTCTTTGGTAGCCTTCGTCAGCTAAAATGACAAGAAAAGAAATAAAAGTCCGTCACGCAGGAGCTGCATAACTAAGCACTTTCCTCAGAATTTGGGTAGTGTAGACTGCTTTCCAGAACAATTTGCTTCAAATATCCTACATAAATAAAATAAAAACATGAATAGTTCTCTTTTAAATTTGTAATGAGTAACTGATCAATTATTAATTTGCTTCCAGCATTATGTTTACACTACGTAATAAATACAAAAAACCTAATATTATCGTAATTTGATCTAACGCAGGAACAGGATACAGTCCCTTTGTGAACCTACGTCTGGCTGGCTTTTCTATTGAAATATATTACAAATTAAACCCCCACATTCCGATTGACCGATTCAGCTCATTTTTACAACACTTCTTTCTCATGAGTTACCCACGACATATACCGCGTTTCGTTACAATACAGCAGAAATTACGACCGGTATGAGTATATTAGGAATTTGGGTCCGGAGTAAACCCCCCCCCCCCTTCTAATGAACCGATTTAGTTTATTTTTACAACACATATTTAACTGTAGATTACCACTATGAATACCGAGTTTTGTCGAAATATACCAAAAATCACGGCTGGTAGTGGCGAATTAGTATTGTGGGTCCGGAGTAAACCCCTCGTCCTAATGAACCGATTTAGTTTTTTTTTACAACACATATTTACCTGTGGATTACCACTACGAATACCGAGTTTCGTCGAAATATACCAAAAATCACGGCTGGTTGTGGCGAATTGGTATTGTGGGTCCGGAGTAAACCCCCCCCCCCCTTCTAATGAACCGATTTAGTTCATTTTTATATCTCACTTTTCTCTCTATATTACCACTACGAATACCACGTTTCGTTGAAATATAACAAATATTACGGCTGACATAGTCAAATTAGTGTTTTGGGTTCCGGGTAAACCCCCCCTTCCGGTGGACCGACTTTGGTGGTTAACGAACTCGTTCAATCGTTTGCTAATTGAATGCTATATACCAAGTTTCGTGACGAGAAAACAAAAACTCTGGCCGCTATCGTGTTAACAGACACACACACATATATATATATATATAAATTTTAACAGGGGTCATTTTCGGTGTCTACTAGGTAGGATCGATTTTCGGGTACTTTCCTCCGAAAGAAAGTAGCTATTGAGGTTGGACTCATGACGGAATTTTTGAAACATTTCTTCAAATCTTTATCGATCCTACCTAGTAGACACCGAAAATGACCCCCGTTAAAATTTATATATACACACATATATATATATATATATATATATATATATATATACATATATATATATATATATATATATATATATATATATATATATATATGTCTGTTAACACGATAGCGGCCAGAGTTTTTGTTTTTTCGTCACGAAACTTGGTATATAGCATTCAATTAGCAAATGATTGAACGAGTTCGTTAACCGCCAAAGTCGGTCCACCGGAAGGGGGGGTTTACCCCGAACCCAAAACACTAATTTGACATTGTCAGCCGTAATATTTGTTATATTTCAACGAAACTTGGTATTCGTAGTGGTAATCCACAGGTAAATATGTGTTGTAAAAATTAACTAAATCGGTTCATTAGGAGGGGGGGGGGTTTACTCCGGACCCACAATACCAATTCGCCAATACAAAGCAAATTGTTCTGGAAAGCAGTCTACACTACCCAAATTCTGAGGATAGTGCTTAGTTATGCAGCTCCTGCGTGACGGACTTTTTAAAAACAATCATGACTTGTTATTAGATTTTTGAACATTTTTCCTTGTTATCAGG
>OX328130.1:9401557-9471557 GCA_946811695.1 Gonocerus acuteangulatus
GCAGGCGGCCCCCTCCACCAGGGTACCCCCACTCTATCGACCCCCACTCTTTTTACCCCCTCTACTTTCGCCACGCCCACCACCCCACCATGTACTCACACGAGCACCCACATACTACACACCAATCACGGTCAGACACACCACCACCCTCTAATAGCACACACATCAAAAAGGACACACTAGAAGCCCTCGCCACACGCACATTCACTAGCGAAGAGATGGATCGTCTCTTCAACATCCTGGCCCCTGAGTCTCCTATGGAACAGGGAATCGCCTTAGAAAATACGAAAGACTTTCCTAACCTTCCCCCGGCCTCCAAGAGACCCATTGAGACCAGCAGCTCTTCAGACAGCGAAGATATCACTGATAGTGAAATCTTTACACTGGTCAAGCCACAGGGCAAAAAACACCGGAAGGTGGCCCGTAACACCACACCCACTGTAAACAACACCCCCGCCCCTATTAAAACTCAGAACAAATTTGAACCCCTCAGGAACATAAAACCACCACCCATTGTACTGCCCCCACACTACACTGACGTAAACAGTCTCGTCAGAACACTCAACACAGCCGGAATTAAAAACTATACCGTACAAAGATGTAAAGGCGGAAATAAGATATTTGCCCAGGACCTCAAGACTTTCGAAACAATCAAAAACAAACTTACGACCAACAAGACGCAATTTTACTCTTACACACCCAAGGGCTCCCCCAAAAACCAATCATTCGTGCTCTTCGGGCTGGATGTTGACCACCCGCTAGAGAACATTAAGCAGGAGCTCCAAACGGATCAACTGGTATCAGTGAAACGTATGAGCAAAACCCAGACAGACGGTACTAGAGCCCCCATCCCCCCTGTCTTACTCACTTTCACCCATAAATTCAACCCAACACACCTAAAATCGATCAAATCGATCGATCAAATAATAGTATATTTCAAACCCTACAAGGGAGACAACTCAATCTCTCAGTGTTTCCGGTGTCAGCGCTTCGGCCACACCAGAAATAATTGCAACTTACGCGAACGTTGCGTTTGCTGTGGCAAAGCACACGCGTCGAAAGACTGCGACCGGATCACAAACACACTCCAGTGCCCCAACTGTCAGGAGCAGCACCCCGCCTCATACAGGCAATGCCCAGCCCGGCTCGACCTATTAGAGAAGAGCCGAAAAGCCCGACAAACAATAGTAGCCCCCCCGGCTAACACACCAACACGAACATACAGAACAGTAGACCCAGCCTTCAGCTACTCTAATGCCTTCACTGGCCACATCACACAACTTCCCCCTCCACCACCACCACCAACACTACCACTTCCCCAACGCACACAAAACACCAGACCAGCTCTGTTGCCCACCCCACCTACACCACCAACCTACCAATTACCAACACCTATTGCACCACAACAACACACCAGTGACAGTACACCCGCATGGGTCGAACGACTGACTAACACCATGACCGACATGATGTCCATGATACGTACATTAGTTGAACTCATGACAAAACTGATAACAAAATGACCAGACACACTATACTTAACCTAAACACGAACGGACTAACTCCAAAACTACAAGACGTGGACTTACTTCTACGACAAATACAGCCCACTGTATTCATACTAACCGACACACGACTGACCAGAGGTAGTTACGCACACTTCCAAGGCTATACACTTCTCCGGCACGACATGGACAACACACTAGCCGGTGGAGTCGCCATCGGCCTTCGACACGGTACACGCTTTCAACGGATAGACCCTATCATAGACCCAGACGAATAAAATTTTGTTCTGACAATTATAGTAAAACTGAACAAGACGTACAAACTGACCGCATACTATCGGAGACCGAGAGGACGACTTTCACGACTGGGACTTCTCCTTTCGGAAACTTCGACAGACAGACGACACATACTCATAGGTGACCTTAACGCTAGACACACTGCCTGGCATAATACGAGAAATAACCCCGCAGGGACTAAGCTGACAAAATACCCCCTGACAGTCATACACCCAGGCACACACACATTCAGACACTTCGCAGATCCCAGCATGACTTCAACGATTGACTTGCTAGTTACGCGACAACCACACGTAATAACCGCGTGCACTGCACTCGATTTTATCACATCAGACCACAGGCCGGTCTTATACAAACTACACGGGCACATCCCCACACCCACAGCCACTAACTACCACTACAGCAAGGCAGACTGGCACAAATATAAACACCTCATACACGAACACACCCCCCCTATCACACCCATACACGACACACAAATTCTCGACGAGGCCATTAAACATTTCACAGACACAATCACTTTCGCGGCCGACTCGAGCATTCCTAAGTTCGCGCCAGCACCCCCAAATCTTAGGAAACCACCACAGCACATTCTCACACTTATCAAACAACGAAACAACATCAAAAACATTTGGTACAGAACACGAGATAGGCACTATAAAACTGCACTAAACTCGCTCACTACACAAATACGCACACTCATGTCACAATGGAAGACGTCCATGTGGCATGAGAAACTCAGGCAGACACATGGTGACTTCAAGCAATTCTGGAGGCTCATACGAACACGCACGCATAAGACTAACACAGTAAAAATACACAGACAAGATACTCTACTAGACGAAAAAGACCAGGCGGACATACTCGCTACCTACTACACACATGACGCTCAGACTCGCAACAAAGACCGTACACCTGAATACAGACTTACACTACAAGACAATTACATGTACGTCTCACCAAAACAACTGACAGCCATACTCAGACAGACACGAGGGAATAAATCCCCAGGACATGACAGACTCCAGTACATATTACTCAAACAGCTACCGAGAAAAGGACTACACTATCTCGTACACATATATAACACATGCCTCCGGCTCAGACACTTCCCCGAACACTGGAGACACGCCATCATCACTCCACTACTCAAACCTAACAAAAAGGGCGATACGCCTGAACACTACAGACCCATAAGCCTACTGCCTCATCTATCAAAAGTGTATGAAAAGATCATACTGAGATATCTGAAAGACTTCTGCGCAGAGGAGGATATAATCCCTGCTGAGCAGTTCGGCTTCCGCCCTGCACACAGTTCAGAACACCAGCTAGTAAGGCTCCAATCACACATCACAAACAACATGCTCATGAACCGGACTACAGCACTCATATCGATTGACTGTACGAAAGCTTTTGACTCTGTTTCAAATAATATACTTATGCAGCAACTCAGAACTTACGGATGTCCAGAACAACTCTATAACATAATACACTCTTTCCTATACGGACGTACTATGACGGTTAGGGTAGGGGCAAGCCTCTCCAGCACACACCCAATCCCCTGCGGTGTACCACAGGGGTCAGTACTCGCACCAACACTCTTTTCCATTTACACATCAGAAATCGTCGGTGAACAGTACCCAAACACAAAAATAGCCGCATACGCCGACGATATCGCGATATACAGCACATCCATGTCACATTCAAAGGCATTAAAACAAGCTGAAGAGGTTTGCGCAGACGTAGTAGACGAACTGCGACGAATACACATAACAGTTAACCCGACCAAGACAGACGCACTACTCTTCGCCTTTCATGGCAACTCTACACGAGCACGCCCCAAGTATTTCACGGTTAGAAACAAAAGAAACAAGTTAAAAAGACATATCAATTACTTGGGGATACACTTAGGTACACACCTCAGTTTTCACACACACTTTACCAAGAAGCTAAAGCTTGTCAGGACGAAAGCCCGCTCTCTTGGTCACTTACTCAACTCATCAAACCTTTCACTCAGACTGAAACTACTTATATACAAAGGAGTCTTACGACCGGCACTTCTATACGGAACACCACTCTTTCGGTTTCTGAACCCCACCATACTCAGAACACTACAATCTTTTCAGAACCGAATACTCAAAACAGTCACACGGAGCACCTCACACAATAAACTCAAAGCCCCTGACTTACACAAACTCTTAGAACTCCCTACAGTTTCAGAATTCATAAAACGACGTCACATCAAATTCTTTGACGGACTCAAGTACCATGACAATCCACTTTTTAACGACGTCACACCACCTGGACGACCAGGACGCTGGCAAGGACCAACTGAGTTCACCCGACGACTAGTAGACGTACTAGAACATGACACATTTTAGAAAACGCTAGGAACAATCCTACAAACACAAGTTACACTGACACATGACACTTAAGACTGTCTAACTGACCTTCTTCTCCTTTCTTCTTTCTTCTACTCTCCGACTATCTTTCGTTTTACCTCCTCCTCTATCGCTGTGCCCCACACAGCACATTACACATACCTCCCTTTTGGGAATCCTACACCTTTTTCTCCTTAACTTACCGCCTTCAAGTGCATTCATGCAGAATAAGGACACCTCCTCCCTCATCCTCCCTCTACCTGTGGCCCTTACGCACGCCTGTGGCGTTCGAGGTCCTTAGTTTTTCTTTGCGTTTCTGCACGTTTTTCTTTCACTTTCATTTTCATCATGCCCTTCCTTGCATGCTTTTTATTTCTCTTTCTCTCTAGAGTGGGGTTTAGGAAAAAACAAAAAAAAAAAAAAAAAAGACGAGCTCATTCCCTTACCAACCAGCAAGGATGAGTGACTGCCAGAAGAAGCCGGAGAGAAATCCGGCGAAATATTGCGATGAAAGGAGGAGAAAGACCGCTGGAGAAAGAAGCCGAGTTGCAGAAAACACATCTAATTCCCAGCGAAGCAGCTTGAAAGTTAACATATATATATATATATATATATATATATATATATATATATATATATATATATATATATATAAATTAATAGTAAGTGTGGTTGCCCCCTTGGAGAAGGTGATTATTTTTTTTTAAGGCAACCAGTATCTATATACAGTAATGACAAATTTAAAATATACTAATATTATTGTAAAATATAGACTTATTGGACAGCCTGGAGCAACTTGTATCATAATATGAAATTCACATTTCACTTCTTGTTACAATAATCATACCGCTCTATATATATATATATATATACAGGGTGGCCCAGATATGCGGGCCACAAGAGAAATAACAGTTTGAGATATCAATCAAAGGGGCCGAGTTGTAGTTCTCATTGAGATCTATAAAATGGTGCCCTTGAAAATGAGAAAATAGCACTTCTAAGGGCTCAAATAGGACTTTGAAGGGAAGGGTTTCCTCTTTAACCATATTTTGCATTATATGTTTAAAATATACTAACAAAACAAGGAAGAACCGTACAAACGGGGTTTCGATGCGTCAAGTAGTTCTCTGTAAAGATACGTTTTCATTTGCATGTATTCCTCATCTGAAATTAAAAAAAAAAAAAACATTTTAATTTATTTAAATAGTATTTTTTGTTAAGGGAGGGGCAATTCAGCATAGGAGAATGTGTTCAGCACTCAACAAAACGATTCCCATTAGTGTAAACTAAAAAAGAAAATACATAAAAATTGGAGCTTTAGGCATAAAAGTTGCCAAAATTACAGATCACAAATAATGAGTGATTTTTTTTTATTTTTTTTTTAACCCTGGAACACTAACATGCGTCATATTGACGCATATGACTGTAATCAATTGTGATTTTCTTCCGTTAAATGGATGTAGAGCCGGTCTCCCCCCCCCCCCCCACCTATTCCTCCAGAAACTCCTCCTGCCCCCATCCAGCATGATTTCACCTCTCAGCGAGTGATTAGATATGTGTGACCTTGATTTTCCCAGAATACGTACAGTGCATCAAATTGACGTACAGGTTAGTAATACACGTAAATTTTTCTTCGTCATTTTGATTCACTGTTAGTAATATAAGCATTAAGTCTACGTCACTCTGACGTGTACGTAGTAATAAAGACTCATAAAATGGATCAATTTGACACAAAGTTAGTAACGAGCACCTAAAATATAATTACACCATTAATTATTAATTAATTAATTATGTAAATAATTGCAAAATACACATTGCCAACGCAGTAATTATTTTAAAAGTCGAGAAGGCATTGGGATATTATATTATGTATTGTTATTATTCCAGTTATTATTATAAGCCCCCCCAAAATATTTTTTAACTGTAAAAATGTGTTATAAAACCTTTAAAAATCAATAAAATAAGATTACTTAGTTCATAAAAATATTTTAGGTGTAAGCGTTTTAGTTGGTGAAAACTAAGTTCTAAAATGTTAGTATTACATACCCCGGAAATGGTCCATATTTTTTGTTGCTCTATGTTTTATGTTTTTAATTTGTATTTTTTGTATTAAATATTGATAAATATTCATTTTTTTAACAACATATTTCTCCATTATCCCTGATAATCAAGTTCTGAGTCATTTTCCTGTGTATACGTCAAATTGATACACAGGTTAGTAATAGTGTAGGATGAATTACGGTTAGTGTTCCAGGGTTAAATACTATATAATTAAATTATTGTGCCTTGTTTTGGAATTTCAGATGAGGAATACATGCAAATGAAAACTCATTTTTAAAGAGAACTACTTGACGCATCGAAACCCCGTTTGCACGGTTCTTCCTTGCTGTTCTTCGGACAGTCTACATTAGCGGATGAACATGCAAAACTTGCTACTAGAAGCCAAACGAACGACCAGTACTTACTTACAGTTCAAGACCTACAAATAACAGAAGCTGTCCTGAATAGGTGGCACGCCACTTGGTATAGCACTCAAGATAACACTAAGGAGTATAAAGAGCAATATACGACCATATGCATCAAGCAAACAGAGAACAAGACGTGACGAAGTTGTACTAACAAGATTGAGGATTGGACATACACGCCTCACTCACTCACACCTATTTACGAAACAAGACAAGCCGAGGTGCGAAGCATGCAACGTTCCTTTAACAGTGAAACACCTACTAACAGACGGCATGAAAAGAGACCACCTACAGGCACCTCATGACCTTAGCGAGCTGTTAACAGAAAAGAGCCCATATATTGATACCATTCTGATATACTTAATGACCACGAATACATATAATAAAATATAGTAATATTACAAATGACCCACGATCGTAATTCCCAACAAAATTTCTGATCTTACAATAATTGTCAACCTATTCATTCCTTTATATATTTTATTTACTAATGTTATTATTATTTTAATTCATGTTCCTTATCCCTTTATTTTGCACTAGCTGTTACCCAGTGTGCCATGCTACACCAACTTTATAATATATAGTTGTAAGGAACAAACATACAGCTGGTAGATTATTTTCACCTTGCCTATGACACTTCCCGTATCAAGACCTACCTGTCAAACGGTGTGGATTTGTATAAGGAAAAAACAGATAGACAGAAAGCTGACAGATGATTTTGACCTAGCCTATGACACTCCCCGTATCAACCCCTAACTGTGTGCCAAGTTTGGTCAAAATCGCTGAAAAGCTGTGGATTTATACGAGGAACAAATTGAATGGCTTTTTCTTTTTTTGTTCCACAATATAGTATCCTTATACTGTGGGAGTTCATTTAGGTTCTGCAGGTTCCATCTTCCAATACTGCCTGCATTACAATCAAAGAAATATACATTTTTTTTTAATAATTTTTTTTAAGTATAATAATAATAATAATAATATTAAAATAGAGAAATATGATAGCATAATGATAACAACTATAATAATAATACAAATAAAAATAGTAACAATAATATTGAAAAAGAAACAAATTATAATATCAAAATTATAAATTGAAAGAAATACAAAAAAAAAAATAAGAATGAATATAAATGAATCAAATAAAATAAAATAACTGATTAATGAAAAGAAAACGTCCGTTCTTGCAATGGCTTATTCTTGCGATTATCAAAACAAAATTCAATCAGGATTGTGGTCATGAGAAACTGTTCAATTATTTACAGCAGCATTATTTTTCAAAAACAAATGCACTACTTTTCTCATTTGTTCCGATACTAAACATAAAGGTATGAATTCTGTATACGCACTTTTGATAAGATTATATGATGTAATAATAAAAAACAATATTTGTCAAAATGAAATTATTTACAGTGATAATTCATCGTCTCAGTTTAAAAATAAATATATGTCAAGATTATATTTATATATATATATATATATATATATATATATATATATATATAGATATATATTAGGCCACCATATTATTAGACCAATTATTATTAAAATCAAAGCCCTATTTTAACTCCTATCATCGGATTCTATTTAATTTTCAGACCATGACCAATTAATTCAAAACCAATTACTTTATTGTATTTCTTATTATTATTTATCCCCCTTTTTTTTATTGTATTTATGTTTTGTTATTCAATAGAGCAGATCACCCTTGTTGTGAAGCTCTCGAAATTAATGAATAAATAAATATATAATGCCTAATATGGCATATATATTATATATATATATATATATATATATATATATATATATATATATGTGGTCTACTCTACCAAATTATGAGTAAAGTGCTTAGTGATGCAGCTCCTGCGTGACGGAATTTTAGAATTTGCATCTGAAATTACCCCTAAATTCAGAGCCAGATGAAGAGAACATAAATTTCGGGCGTTGTACTTATGGTATATTGGCTGTATAAATCCCTTGAGTTTATAGTGTTCGGCAAATCAATTAGTTTTTATCTACAGTTTTATCGTAGATAATAAACTAGAGATAATGAGTTTAAGTTCTTATTGAAACAGATAAATTTTCCAGACTTTAATCTGTTCTAATAAGGTGGAATAAATTAAGTCGAACCTTCAGGAATAAATTTTCATTCCGAAGATTGCTTTGTGTAATTCTTACGAACTAGTTTTCAAAGGTTAAAGTTTCTCAGGATAGTTATTAAACCAGGCGTCGAAAATAATTGTTAACTTTTATTTTTTTTAAATTATTCATTAAACTTTTACCTAATTATTATTTTTAAAAAGTAAAAATTATAAAATAACTTTTTGGATTTAAACTTTTTTTAAAAAGTTTTTTTTTAACTGGCATTGTTAAACTTAATTAATATAAGTTTTAAAGTAATTGTTATGAAAATTCTTAATAGGAAAAAGTTTACAGGAATAAATTAAAGCTACTAATGGTTTTTTTTTTTTTAATTTTGTATCAACAGACATATTTCAGTAAATAAACAAAAATTAATTTTTAAACCAAGAACTTTTCACTTATTTTGAAGAATTAATTCAATTTCTATAATAATTTGATAGAAGCTATCTACAGGTTACCACCCTTTTCTAATGCCAACAACACGTGGTCGGTCATCCATTCAGGTACTGACCACGACCGACGTTGTTTAACATCGGTGATCTAGAAGAACCGGTGCATTCAACGTGGCTATGGCCGTTGGCCCCTGGTATTTAACGCAAATTCTAAGGCTTAATGACAAGTATAAGTAAACGCGGCAAGTAGCAAGTGATTAGGAAATGCTTCTATTTACTAAGTGACACGAGGGCTTCCTACCTCCATTCTACTAACATTCGTCCCTTGCTAACTCATGTGAACAGCCCAACAAGTGCTTCTATTTACTAAGTGACACGAGGGCTTCCTACAACCATTCTACTAACAATCGTCCCTTGCTAACTCATGTGAACAGCCCAACAAGTGCTTCTATTTACTAAGTGACACGAGGCCTTCCTACCTCTATTCTACTAACAATCGTCCCTTGCTAACTCATGTGAACAGCCCAACAAGTGCTTCTATTTACTAAGTGATACGAGGGCTTCCTACAACCATTCTACTAACATTCGTCCCTTGCTAACTCATGTGAACAGCCCAACAAGTGCTTCTATTTACTAAGTGACACAAGGGCTTCCTACAACCATTCTACTAAGCATTCGTCCCTTGCTAACTCATGTGAACAGCCCAACAAGTGCTTCTATTTACTAAGTGACACAAGGGCTTCCTACAACCATTCTACTAAGCATTCGTCCCTTGCTAACTCATGTGAACAGCCCAACAAGTGCTTCTATTTACTAAGTGACACGAGGGCTTCCTACCTCCATTCTACTAACATTCGTCCCTTGCTAACTCATGTGAACAGCCCAACAAGTGCTTCTATTTACTAAGTGACACGAGGGCTTCCTACCTCTATTCTACTAAGCATTCGTCCCTTGCTAACTCATGTGAACAGCCCAACAAGTGCTTCTATTTACTAAGTGACACGAGGCCTTCCTACCTCCATTCTACTAAGCATTCGTCCCTTGCTAACTCATGTGAACAGCTCAGCAAGTGATTAGGAAATGCTTCTATTTACTAAGTGACACGAGGGCTTCCTACCTCCATTCTACTAACATTCGTCCCTTGCTAACTCATGTGAACAGCCCAACAAGTGCTTCTATTTACTAAGTGACACGAGGCCTTCCTACCTCCATTCTACTAACATTCGTCCCTTGCTAACTCATGTGAACAGCCCAACAAGTGCTTCTATTTTCTAAGTGACACGAGGGCTTCCTACCTCCATTCTACTAACATTCGTCCCTTGCTAACTCATGTGAACAGCCCAACAAGTGCTTCTATTTACTAAGTGACACGAGGGCTTCCTACCTCCATTCTACTAACATTCGTCCCTTGCTAACTCATGTGAACAGCCCAACAAGTGCTTCTATTTACTAAGTGACACGAGGGCTTCCTACCTCTATTCTACTAAGCATTCGTCCCTTGCTAACTCATGTGAACAGCCCAACAAGTGCTTCTATTTACTAAGTGACACGAGGCCTTCCTACCTCTATTCTACTAAGCGTTCGTCCCTTGCTAACTCATGTGAACAGCCCAACAAGTGCTTCTATTTACTAAGTGACACGAGGGCTTCCTACCTCCATTCTACTAACATTCGTCCCTTGCTAACTCATGTGAACAGCCCAACAAATGCTTCTATTTACTCAGTGACACGAGGCCTTCCTACCTCTATTCTACTAACAATCGTCCCTTGCTAACTCATGTGAACAGCCCAACAAGTGCTTCTATTTACTAAGTGATACGAGGGCTTCCTACAACCATTCTACTAACATTCGTCCCTTGCTAACTCATGTGAACAGCCCAACAAGTGCTTCTATTTACTAAGTGACACAAGGGCTTCCTACAACCATTCTACTAAGCATTCGTCCCTTGCTAACTCATGTGAACAGCCCAACAAGTGCTTCTATTTACTAAGTGACACAAGGGCTTCCTACAACCATTCTACTAAGCATTCGTCCCTTGCTAACTCATGTGAACAGCCCAACAAGTGCTTCTATTTACTAAGTGACACGAGGGCTTCCTACCTCCATTCTACTAACATTCGTCCCTTGCTAACTCATGTGAACAGCCCAACAAGTGCTTCTATTTACTAAGTGACACGAGGGCTTCCTACCTCTATTCTACTAAGCATTCGTCCCTTGCTAACTCATGTGAACAGCCCAACAAGTGCTTCTATTTACTAAGTGACACGAGGCCTTCCTACCTCCATTCTACTAAGCATTCGTCCCTTGCTAACTCATGTGAACAGCTCAGCAAGTGATTAGGAAATGCTTCTATTTACTAAGTGACACGAGGGCTTCCTACCTCCATTCTACTAACATTCGTCCCTTGCTAACTCATGTGAACAGCCCAACCAGTGCTTCTATTTACTAAGTGACACGAGGCCTTCCTACCTCCATTCTACTAACATTCGTCCCTTGCTAACTCATGTGAACAGCCCAACAAGTGCTTCTATTTACTAAGTGACACGAGGGCTTCCTACCTCCATTCTACTAACATTCGTCCCTTGCTAACTCATGTGAACAGCCCAACAAGTGCTTCTATTTACTAAGTGACACGAGGGCTTGCTACCTCCATTCTACTAACATTCGTCCCTTGCTAACTCATGCGAACAGCCCAACAAGTGCTTCTATTTACTAAGTGACACGAGGCCTTCCTACCTCTATTCTACTCAGCATTCGTCCCTTGCTAACTCATGTGAACAGCCCAACAAGTGCTTCTATTTACTAAGTGACACGAGGGCTTCATACCTCCATTCTACTAACATTCGTCCCTTGCTAACTCATGCGAACAGCCCAACAAGTGCTTCTATTTACTAAGTGACACGAGGGCTTCCTACAACCGTTCTACTAAGCATTCGTCACTTGCTAACTCGTGCGAACAGCCCAGCAAGTGATTAGGAAATGCTTCTATTTACTAAGTGACACGAGGGCTTCCTACAACCATTCTACTAACATTCGTCCCTTGATAACTCACGTGAACAGCCAACAAGTGCTTCTATTTACTAAGTGACACAAGGGCTTCCTACCTCCATTCTACTAAGCATTCGTCCCTTGCTAACTCATGTGAACAGCCCAACAAGTGCTTCTATGTACTAAGTGACACGAGGGCTTCCTACCTCCATTCTTCTAACATTCGTCCCTTGCTAACTCATGTGAACAGCCCAACAAGTGCTTCTATGTACTAAGTGACACGAGGGCTTCCTACCTCCATTCTACTAACATTCGTCCCTTGCTAACTCATGTGAACAGCCCAACAAGTGCTTCTATTTACTAAGTGACACGAGGCCTTCCTACCTCCATTCTACTAAGCATTCGTCCCTTGCTAACTCATGTGAACAGCCCAACAAGTGCTTCTATTTACTAAGTGACACGAGGGCTTCCTACCTCCATTCTACTAACATTCGTCCTTGCTAACTCATGTGAACACCCCAACCAGTGTTTAGCGACAAGTAAGTTTCACTAGTTATTTCAAATTATATTTTACAGTATGGCTACTCCCATAATAGTGTCCGTTGAAACTTTTGTATTTCTCTTAGCACTTTTTAAAATATTTCTTGATATCTATGCCACCTACTAGATGCCGAATATGACCACCCTTAAAATGTATACATACAGTAGACTTTCTCTTACCCGTCGCTCTCTCTAATCCGGCGGTATCCGATAGGAATGACTGACGGATCTCGGAACTGGCTGGAGCTAGACCTGCTCGAGGGTTCCTAGAAAACCTTCCCTTCCTTGCTAGCCAAACATTTGATTCGTGGTATTTCATTGAATGGATGTCAAAGAAGGAATATAAGTTACGTTTCAGAGGCAGGAACTTTTGTTTACAGTAAAAAAAAAAATAATTTTTGATTGATAATAGTATTATTATCAACCAACAGTTATTTTATTTTGGTTATTTTAGTAGAAATATGAATGATAATGGTTGTTTCTCCCGGCACTAATGGCCCAGATGTCAATGCGCCTTAAAAAAAAAAAAAGAAGGCTGGAACGCCTGATTTTAGCCAGTCTAGTTCGAATATTCATCGCGAGTGGAGTTTAAGTTTTGGAAGTAATTTTAATAATATGTACAATTTTAAATATTCAATATCCTGCAATATATATTGCAACCCCATATATATTGCAACCCCAACTTCTAACATACTCAGTAATTTGTTGCTAATTTGTTACACTATTTTCAAATTTGTCGCTCCAGCCGTTTCCGAGAAAACGTGGCTGTGCTAGCGTAATATTACGCCAGCACAGCCACCCCCGTAACTTTTGATCTAATTGTCTGACGAAATTCAGATTGGTACGAGAATTTGTTGCTAATTTGTTGCTCTAGAATGACACCAATCACGAATTTGTCGCTCCAGCCGTATGTTAGAAGTTGGGGTTGCAATGTTGCTGTTCCAGCGTAATAGGGCTGGTTTTTACTAATACATAAGTGACCGCTTCTAACTGAATTCTCTAATCTCTGAGTCTATATATATATATATATATATATATATATATATATATATATATATATATATATATATATACGTGGTTTGTCCGCAAAATACGTCTAAAAAATTCGGGCGTCCTGTCAAGGCGTTGTGGAGAGGGGCCCGGTGGTTTCCTCTCTCTATGCTATCCACTCAATGCTCAGTTCGAGCCGGAGCGCTCTGCGAGTTAAGTAGGACTTACGTGTGCTTGTTGAAAGTAACCCCTTCTACACCTGCCGTCGGCATGGAGCTCTGTCTGATTAAGGAACAGCACATCAAGCTAGGTAAGAATGGTCGTGAGAATTTTGAGTGTTTGCAATTCTCTGAAGGAACCAACCGTCAACAAGTGGTTGAAAAGGTTTCGGGAAGGTGTGAAAACAATGTTGATTGTTTTCTTTGATTCTCAGGGCATTGTTCACCAGGAATTTGTCCCTCCCGGCCAGACTGTGAACGGGCAATTTTATGTTGATGTTTTGAGTCGCCTCAGAGCTCGTGTGACCCGAGTTCGACCGGATTTGGCACAAGGGGCAAGTGGATCCTTCATCACGACACCGCGCCTGTTCACACGTTTCTCGTTGTGTGTGAGTTTTTTGCTCAAAGCTCAATCACCGTAACATAACACCCGCCTTATTCACCCGATTTATCACCTTGAGACTTCTTCCTGGTCCCGAAATGCAAAATAGTGCTCCGGGGGCGGCACTTGGGGGATGTAGAAGCCATCAAGGCAGATACGACACGGCATATGAAGAGGCTCACAACTGAAGACTTTCAGCGATCGTGTCAGCAGAGGAAATCGGCGTTGGCAGAAGTGCATCTTGTCTCAGGGGGAGTACTTTGGAGGAGACCATATTGAAATACCTATTTGTAAAATAAATTTATCATTCCACTTTTATACGTATTTTCCGGACAAACCACGTGTATATATATACACACACACACACACACACATATATATATATATATACGGCGCAGGTCAAACAAATAGTAATCCTCTTTCTAATGATCTTCTTTATTCTTGGCTTGCCCTACATGTTTCGTTGCCTTCATGCCTCCTCCTCAGGGGTCATTAAAGCCCAATGTGTGGTCAGCTCGCCACCCATATTAAGACTGAATTAACATTGGTTGCGAGCTGCGCGGTCCGCTCGCCACCATCTCTAAACTTAAGGGCGACAAAAGATAGTGAGAACAAAAGAACAGTGGACATTTCTCGTATGGACTTTTTAATTTTAACAGGTGAAAACCCGCTAAAATATACATGTGCCCCGGTTTCCGGGTATATAGCGATATTTTCCAGGTGTGAGATGTGATATTCTATCTACCTGAGATAACCCATACCCTGCTCGATGGACCTTATCGAAGGAGAAAACAAAGAGAATATGTTTTCTGCTTATTGTCCTCGGTCCTATTTGTAGAAAGCCTAAATCCCTCGACAAACAGCAAGACCAGGATAAGCCTTCAAGAATGGAGCTTCTGTCTCTAGATCCCCCTATAAGGCATCAATTTACTTTCATTTCTTCCTTTTTATATCTTTGAGTGGGTGCCTTTTTCCTTATTCTTTATACTTCTTGAGGTAATAATGTTTATTTATTGAATATTACTGCTGGGAGAATACATCACACACACACACACATATAAATAAATATATATATATATATATATATATATATATAGAGAGAGAGACACTGATATACCCTTTGTACATGATTTAGCCAAATCCTGATTCCTGAATTTTTTCTCTAAATTAAAACACTTTTTTTTTCTTTATTACAGGAAAGTATGGAAACAAATAGAAAAGACATGAACATTAAACTTTAAAGTCGTTTTCTCTAAACTAGGTTTTTCAAATCGGGCGATACTCTGGCGTCTTAAATTTTTGCACCATCAGCTTCAAATTTTAACTGCAGCTTCCTCCTGCAGATTTTCGACGGATTTTTTAATACAAAATGAATATTCGTTCAATATTTTAGAAAAAAAAAATAATATTTCTTAAAAATCCTACGTACTTTAGTAGATTCAACCTTCTTCTTTCGAAATAATTTTAGTTTTTCGCTCTAGATTAAAATTTACTGCCTTCTGACTATCGTCCGTGAAAAAAAAAAGGGTTTCCGTTTGTCTGACACAGCACCGCCATTATTTTTATCAAATAATTGAAACGTATTTTTATGGATACTTTAAAATCCCAAATAAAAAGTTTGATTTAAAGAATTAAAAAATATTTAGAGGTCTGCTCTGAGCCGGGGGCATGCACCGCATATAACTTTAGGTAAAACTGAAGTTTAGTGTCCTACAAACCGATTTCTTTCAAATTTCGTACAATAACGTATTTTAATGCACTAAACACGAACCCGCTAAAAAAAAAGTTCGCATTCAACTAGGAAATAAGTTATCAAGCACTAAAGTTCACTGTTAGGAAGGTTCTAAAAGTAGGCGTAAACAGCGTATTTGTAAACACGCGCATGCGCAGATATGTAACATTGGGTAACAGAGAACTCTCATTTGAAATATTCATAAACCATTTATTCAAAAATATTGTCAATTTTAAGGGCATCCTCAGCCCTGGGTTTTGATATCTTCTTGAGCGAGAGTAGCGAGAGGAAACGCATAGCATGCATGCATAAAAGCGTCGTCCTAGACATTCTTCTTATCTTCTAAGACATCCTTCTTAGCTTTCTTCTTCTTCTTGAGACGCGATGTTCCGTGGACACAAATCCCCAATCGCACAGAAAAATGCCTTTAAGCGCCTAATAAAAGCGAATAATAAATTCGTGCAACTTTATTGCTATTTTTTTTTATAAAATAAGAGTATGTTGACAATTAAAGTTCAGCAGGCGCGAATTTGAACGAACTAATAATTATAAAGGCATTAGCTAATTATTTAGGGATTTCTGTTATATAATACTTTTCATGAACGAAACACGGAATGATTGTTTCATTATTTTAAAAAAATGGTTGTGAATAAATAACTGCTGTTGAATTTAAATAATTGATGGTAAATTTCAATTAACTTCTTTATTACAAACTTTTCCATAAGCGCGCATGCGCATGTTGACAAATTTAGTTGTTTACATTAGCTCTCATAATCCCCATAACAGCGAACTTTAGTGCGTAATAACTTCTTTTCTAGTTAAATGCGAACTTTTTTTTTTAGCGGATTCGTGTTTAGTGCATCAAAATACGTTATTGTACAAAATTTGAAAGAAATCGGTTTGGAGGGCGCTAAACTTCAGTTTTACCTAAAGTTATATGCGGTGCATGCCCCCGGGCTCAGAGCAGACCGGAAGTGTACTTTGATATGACAAAATGTTGTAACTATAGCTAAAGGTATTAGCTATCACGATATTTAAACATTTCATGAATAAATTAGCGATTAGCGCTCTGCCGTCGCTATGCGCTAATCGTTAGCGCAGGCTCTTATCAGTACCGCTAAATTAGCGAGAAGGTATTAGATATTAGCGACCGCTAACGTTTGCCCAACTCTGGGTATTACCCCTTAAGGAATATACCTTAAATTTTAGTCCTGCTCAAAAAGACGTTTATATTGCTCTGCATGCAGAGATTTAATGTTAAGATTAAAAAATAAACGTCATTAATTTTTTTTTTTTAGTTCACGAGGAATGGTTTATATAACACAGAATAAAGAAGTGTTTCAAGGGAACAGCATGAAGTGAACGGGTATGGAAAGTAAAGGAGTGGTTGTGATGGAATTCCGTGCCGTCGGTATGGAACAGAATATAGGTGAGGGGTAGAAGGGGGGAGGGGGTTTGGGAATCCAATTTATTCAAGAGGGCCCAATATTCATGGGGAACCACTAGTCTCTCTTCAGCAGGGGGGTGGACCATTAGAATTTTAAATACCTTTATCCAGTACATCATTTATTAGGGGAAATTGAAAATTACTTTAAATAGTAATGATTAATTGGTTTTAATGAGTATCAAGAAACATATTTAAACATTCCGGACCGCAACGGACGCGATTAGCAAATTATTTAGGTTATATGGAAACGAGAGCTTTGAACGAAATGGTAATAATAATAAATACGTTATTACAGATTATCATAACATAAAGAAAATAAATATAATTTGGGAAAAAGTAGGAAATAAATTTAAATAACAAAAATATAAAAAATTAATAAACCAAATTATAATAGAATAAAAGTCCGTCACGCAGGAGCTGTATAACTAAGAACTTTCCTCAGAATTTGGGTAGTGCAGACTGCATTACTGAATAATTTTCTGTAAATAACCTATATAGATAAATAAAAACATAAATTGTTCTACACTTTTGCATTTTTTATGAGCAGCTGTTTATTAATTATTAATTTTCTAATTAATTTCCTTCCAGAGTTTTGTGTATGCAGGGTACTACACTACATACTAAATACACAAACCTTCACATTTTGATCTATTGATCTTGATGAGTTTCGCGAACCAATGTTTGACGGAAGAATTCAGTTCAAACATAGTACAAAGTAACACCCCCCCCCCCCCCCCCCTTCGAATAGACCGATTTAGTTAATTTTCATATCACTTCTTTCTTATTAGATAGTCAGGACGTATAAAGAGTTTCGTAACAATACAACAGAAATTACGACCGGTATAAGGAAATTAGTAATTTCTGTCCAGAGTAAACCCTCCCTTCTATTAAACCGATTTAGTTTATTTTTATAACACATTTTTCTCTTCAGTTGACCACAACGAATACCGAGTTTCGTTAAAACATAACAAATATTATGGCTGGTATTGGCGAATAACTACTTTGGCTCCGGAGTAAACACCCCCTCCACATGGACCGATTTTGTTGGTTAACGAACTCGTTCAATCGTTTGATGGAAGAATACTACATTCCAAGTTTCGTGGCGAAAAAACAAAAACTCTGGCCTATATCGTGTTAACAGACACATTTTTTTTTATTTTATTTATTTATTGAGATGTCACAACGAAGCGATATGCTCTTTAGGTCAATGTGCGAACAAAGCTAACAATTATACAGCATTATACAAACATGTCTGACAAATATAAACAAAAAACAATGAATTTGGGAATATATTTCATAAAATAGTAATTTTGAACAGTCTGATTGAAAATGCAACAAAAATAAAGTTTTTAATTAAAAAATTAAACATGAAAATATATGTTATATTACCTATATATATATATATATATATATATATATATATATATATATATATATATACAACTTGAAAACTTGTAATTTTAAATGAATTATAATGTTAAATGCATTTAACTGTTAAATAAACAATAGTGTATTAAAAAAGTTGAAATTTCTTTTTAAGTATCAGATATTTTAATATATTGTCTATGTGTGTACTGTCCTCTGTAAGTAGTTCGTGTAAATCATTTGGTAAGTCAATGTTTTCTCTTTCTCTGCAGTCTGTAAGTAGGTGTTTAATTGTCAGTGGAACGTTGCAAATTGTACAATTCGGTTTGTCCTGTTTTGTCATTAAATATGAATGTGTCAAGTGTGAATGTCCGATTCTTAGTCTAGTAAGCACGACTTCTTCTCGCCTTACATTCCGGATACTGGAACTCCAGGCTCCTATTGTCGGCTTAATCTCCCGTAGCTTGTTGTCTTGTGTGTATGTCCAGTCAGTTTGCCACTTGTTCATTATGTGTTGTTTTATGACATTATGTATGTCTTGACGAGTCATGTCATAAACGTCTTGTGTTGATCGTCTCGTTGCTAATTTAGCTTCCTTATCTGCTTCAGTACTTCTCGAAATGTTGTCATGTCCAGGAATCCATACAAAAGTTATATAAATGTTGGTGTCCTGTAGATAGTATAGTTGTGAAAGTATGCTTGTGATTATAGGATGAGTACTGTATATGTCCGATAGGGAAAGAAGAGAGCTTAGTGAGTCTGTGAAAATTATGATGTGTTTATTAGTATTTTTACTATGTGAAAGGGCCAAAAGAATTCCGTTTAGTTCTGCTGTGAATATGCTAGTGTCATTTGGTAATTTTGTGTGGTATGTTCTATCGTCAATGAGTGCTGCTGAGCCTGTCCCGTGTAGTGTTTTGGATCCGTCTGTGAAAATGAAGAGAGCCTCAGGATTCTCTGATATTATTTTATTAAAGTTATGATTGTAGAAATGAGTAGAGCAAGGGTCATTTTTCTTATGCTTTGAAAGTGATATATTAATACTAAAATTCTTTAGTCTCCATGGAGGGTGTGGAAGGAGTTCGAAGCTATACATTGGAATTTGAAGAATATTTGTATTATCTGCATATTTCAAAATTCTTTTCTTTAAAGGCTTTTGCTTAAGTCTATGTGGTCTCATGTTAATTTCAATTATTGAGTTTGTACAAGGTTTATTTAAAGCTTTGAGGTTGATAAAATGTTTTAAGCAAAGGAATTGACGCCTATACTCCAGTGAAGGTTCATTGGCTTCAGCATATAGGCTTTTGCATGGACTTGATCTAAATGCACCTGTTGCTAGTCGTATTCCAGTGTTGTGTATTGTGTCCAATAGTTTCAGTGCTTTTGGACTGGCCGATGAATATGCTGTACATCCGTAATCAAGAATCGATCTCGTGTAAGCTCTATAAAATGTCAGCATAGAACATCTGTCAGCACCCCACTTCGTGTTAGCTAAGATCCTCAATAGATTCAAAGATTTCTTGCATTTATTGAGAATAGCTTTTATATGGGGTAGCCATGTAAGTTTTCTGTCAAAAGTCATGCCTAGGAATTCGATCGTGTCGGACAGTGTTATTTCAATTCCGTCTAATTTGAGCTGTGGGTTAGGTATTATTCGCTTTTTAGAAAATACTATACATTTTGTTTTTATATGGGAGAAACGAAAACCACTGAGTTTTCCCCAATTTTCCAGTGAGTGTAGTGTAGTCTGTAAGTCATTTTCTTCCCGTCCTGTTTTAGTACACTTTATATACACAAGCAGGTCATCAGCATACATACAATATGATATTGTTTGAGGGATGTACTCACATAAAGCATTTATAGCAATATTAAAAAGCGTCGTGCTAAGGACACCTCCCTGCGGCACTCCATTTTCCTGTAGGTATTCATCCGAAAAAGTAGAACCTATCCTCACTCGGAACCGTCTATTTTTTAGATAAGCTTTGATAAAATTAAACATATTTCCGCCAATATTCCACTTAAGCAATTGCATTAAAATAAGCCGCCTCCAAACACTATCAAACGCCTTTTCAATATCCAGAGAGACGGCTATTAATGACTGCTTTCTGTCAAAAGCCTCCAGAATATCATTCTCTAATCTTGAGATATGATGCATGGTAGAGTGCCCTGTTCGAAACCCACATTGAAAGCTAGAAAGAAGATTTTCTTTTTCTAGGTACCATGTTAATCTATGATTTAGTATTCTTTCTAGGGTTTTACAAAGACAACTAGTTAAAGAAACAGGACGATAACTAGTTACGTTTTTCTTATCCTTGCCTGATTTCAAAATCGGAACTATGATAGATTCGTTCCACGAGTGAGGATAGATTCCTCCTTCAAACACCTCATTGAAAGCATTCAGAAGAAGGGGGAGAGTAGTGGGTGGTAAGTGTTGTATCATGTCGTATGTTATTCTGTCCGGTCCGGGTGAAGTTGTACTTGATTTCTTTATTGCTAGTTCAAGTTCTTTTAAGGTTATTGAGTCGTCCAAAGTCGTATCACTGTCAGTTCGGTCTTCTAAAGTCTCAGATTCTACTTTTCTTTTATATTCCTGGAAGTCACTGTCAAAATTTACATCACTAAATGTTGCTTCGAAGTACGTCCCCAGTAGGTTGCACAAAGCCTTTTGGTCTGTTATGATGTCGTCGTTGTTTTGAAGTCCTGTAATAGGTGGTTTATATTTTTTATGAATTATTTTGTTTACAGCTGTCCATACGTCACTTGAAGTATTATTAGAATTTAACCGTGTTACAAAGTCTATCCAGGAATTCTTTTTGGCAGTTTTAATTACCCACTTAGCTTTGGCCCTCTTCTTCCTGTAGTCAATGAGTGCTTCATCAGAAGGATGCCTATAAAAAAATTGAAGTGCCTAACAGACACATATATAACTATATATGCATATATATATATATATATATATACATATATATATATATATATATATATATATATATATATATATATATAAATTTGAACGGGGGTCATTTTCTGTGTGTACTAGGTAGGATCGATAAAAATTCAAAGAAATTTTCCAAAATTCCGTCATGAGTGCAACCTCAATAGCTACTTTCCTTCGGAGGAAAGTGCTAAAAATAGTAAAGTACAAATAATGAAAGAATAAACATTTTCATGAATTTTTTTTAATTTTGTGATATATATATATATATATATATATATATAGTTTGTGATATATTTGTATAGTTTATAAGTGTTTATTTGTCTGATTCAAATATAGCATCGGTCAAAAGCAGCGATCGAAACAGTTATTTTTTTATCGGAAAGTTGAAATTTAACTATAAAAAAAAAACATTTATTTTATAATATAAAAAAAAAAAGATTTCAAAGTTTTAAGAGTATAAGTTATTTAGGAACTCTTAAAATAAAGTACATGAAAATCAAAGTTAATGTAATACTTTTATCTTTTTAAAGCCGTTCTCGTCGTCACTGATGTCTACCAACAATGGGGGAGAAGATAGTTCACAGTCCAGCCAGTTGATCATTTCTTGGGCATTGAAGGTGATTTCGTGGGCATTGAAGGTGATTTCGTGGGCATTGAAGGCGATTTCGTGGGCATTGAAGGTGATTTCGTGGGCATTGAAGGTGATTTCGTGGGCATTGAAGGCGATTTCGTGGGCATTGAAGGTGATTTCGTGGGCATTGAAGGTCATTTTGGGTGGCTCATTGCAGAGTTGGGCAAACCCTAGCGGTCGCTAATATCTAATACCTTCTCGCTAATTTAGCGCTACTGATAAGAGCCTGCGCTAACGATTAGCGCATAGCGACGGCAGAGCGCTAATCGCTAATTTATTCATGAAATGTTTAAATATCGTGATAGCTAATAGCTTTAGCTATAGTTACAACATTTTGTCATCTCAAAGTTCACTTCCGGTCTGCTCTGAGCCGGGGGCATGCACCGCATATAACTTTAGGTAAAACTGAAGTTTAGCGTCCTCCAAACCGATTTCTTTCAAATTTTGTACAATAACGTATTTTGATGCACTAAAGACGAATCTGCTAAAAAAAAAGTTAGCATTCAACTAGGAAAGAAGTTATTAAGCACTAAAGTTCTCTGTTAGGAAGGTTATAAAAGTAGGCGTAAACAGCGTATTTGTAAACACGCGCATAAGCAGATATGTAACATTGGGAAACAGAGAACTCTCGTTTGAAATGTTCATAAACCATTTATTCAAAAATATTGTCAATTTTAAGGGCATCCTCACCCCTGGGTTTTGATATCTTCTTGAGCGAGCGTAGCGAGAGGAAATGCATAGCATGTATGCCTAAAGGCGACGTCGGACATTCTTCTTATCTTCCTAGATATCCTTCATAGCTTTCTTCTTCTTCTTGAGACGCGATGTTCCGTGGACACAAATCCCCCAATCGCACAGAAAAATCCCTTTAAGCGCTCTTCATATTTATGAGCACGTTTGAAGAGAATAATAAATTCGTGCAACTTTATTGCTATTTCTTTAATAAAATAAGAGTATGTTGACAATTAAAGTTCAGCAGGCGCGAATTAGAACGAAGTAATAATTATAAAGGCATTAGCTAATTATTATTATTATGAACGAAACAAGAAATGTGAAGTGTTTCATTATTTTAAAAAAATTGTTGTGAATAAATAACTGCTGTTGAATTTAAATAATTGATGGTAAATTTCAATTAAACTTCTTTATTACGAACTTTTCCATAAGCGCGCATGCGCATGTTGACAAATTTAGTTGTTTACATTAGCTCTCATAACCCTCATAACAGCAAACTTTAGTGCGTAATAACTTCTTTCCTAGTTGAATGCGAACTTTTTTTTTAGCGGATTCGTGTTTAGTGCATCAAAATACGTTATTGTACAAAATTTGAAAGAAATCGGTTTGGAGGGCGCTAAACTTCAGTTTTACCTAAAGTTATATGCGGTGCATCCCCCCGGGCTCAGATCAGACCGGAAGTGTACTTTGAGATGACAAAATGTTGTAACTATAGCTAAAGCTATGAGCTATCACGATATTTAAACATTTCATGAATAAATTAGCGATTAGCGCTCTGCCGTCGCTATGCGCTAATCGTTAGCGCAGGCTCTTATCAGTACCGCTAAATTAGCGAGAAGGTATTAAATATTAGCGACCGCTTACATTTGCCCAACTCTAGCTCATAGTCATGGCTAACAGTAAGTCCGTCACAGGGTCGAAAACATCAAGCAAAGGTTTTGGTAAATCCGAGGGAGAACAGCTGTAATTGTGTTGCCGAAAGTCTGGATTAGGATTTGGTTTGACAAGGGCGATAAACAGTATAGTCCTTACACCCTTTGTTTGTGTTCTATATATCAGTGGGATTAAAAATAATTAGCTTAATTCAATAGAGATTGGTTGTAAATGAAGGGTACTCAATCCTTTACTTCGCTCTTTCTATAATAGTACGGCTGATTACAGTGTTTCCTTATAGTTATTAAGTTGTATCTAGCCTAGGCATACCTATATTACATATCTGTACACACTAATATACATATATATTTAGTCTATTTCCTTTTTTTTTTTTTTTTTTTTTTTTTTTTTTTTTTTTTTAAATGCGTCCGTTTATCGCTTGCTTTCATAAGTAGTAGATATTTACATTATTTCTCTTTACTTCTTTGCATTTTTTTTTTTTTTTTTTTTTTTTTTTTTTTTTTTTTTTTTTTTTTTTTTTTTTTTTTTCTTCTTTTTTTTTTTCTTCTTTTTTTTTTTTTTTTCTTCTTTTTTTTTTCTTCTTTTTTTTTTCTTTTCCCTACTTGTACCATATATAATATAACAATGGTACAACAAACTATATACAATATAAACACTATACAATATAAATAACATAACAACATCCTTATATATTTACAGACTATTTACAACATGCAATTTATAAAGTATATTTACGATCTATTTACAATATTCATTTATAAGTTTTATGGACTACTCCATTAGCTTGAGTTGGGAGTTCCTATTTTTAAGAAACTTGGGGGTTTTAGATTTTTGAAATAAGTTGTGTTTCTCTAAGTAACTCTAGAATCTTGTCTGCTGTGTCTATTGAGTCTCTTAGAGCTGTGTCCTTGTTACGGGGGATTCCATACTTTAGGAATATTTGATGTAACGCGGTACATTCCTCTAGTATATGGTGAACTGTTAGTGGCGCTCGGCAGGTTTCACAGCTGGGCTGGGGGTCTTTAGTTATTAGGTATGCATGCGTTAGATTGGTGTGGCCTATTCGCATCCTCGTTAAGACCACTTCTTCTCTCCTGTTACCTCTCACTGAGCTTCTCCATGGCTTTGTAGTTGGTTTAATTCCTCTTAATTTGTTGGTCAGAGGGATTTCTTCCCACATTGATTCCCATTTATTCTTTACTCTGGATTTTAGCCAACTTTTTATATCACTTGGTTCATATATTTGAAGCTCGGGGCTATTCATCTGGGCTGCTTCCTTGGCTGCTTTATCTGCCATTTCATTCCCTGGTATACCTGAATGACCTGGGGTCCAAAGGAATTGTACTGTTTTATTAAGGTTCTTTAGGATTTCCAGATAATTTTGGATTTTGTTGAGTGTAGGTCCTGTTTTATTGTAGCTTACTATACTCTGGAGGGCAGACATGGAATCAGAACATAATAGTATATGTGAGTTAGTGATGTTTATAGATAAATAAAGGGCTGTGGCTATTGCTAGGAGTTCTGCGGTGTATATTGATATATAAGGCGGTAATTTATATTTTTTGGCTATTCCATTATGGATAACTGCAAATCCAACATTTCCTTCCTGCTTGGATCCATCTGTATACAGAGCTTCATAGTTTTGATATTGTTGCAATATATCATTTAATTTGAATTTATGTTGTCCTGGTTGCACCTTCTTGAAGCTTAGGTCTATTTTCGGAGGGTGGTATTTCCATGAAGGTGGCCGCCGAAAGTCTGTGTTTACTTACTGCTCTGGTTTATATTCCTATTATTGATATTTATTGGTGTCAAAAAGTGTTATGACGGGTGTGAAAAGATAGGCAGAGACCCGTCCTCGGATTAGAAAGCTAGATATTTCCTCGGCAGCGAAAATTCATTCCTTTAAACTTTTTCCTATTAAGTATTAAAATAACAATTACTTCAAAACTTTTATTTTTTAAGTCGAAAAATAAAAGTTAATAAAGACTTTTTAAAAATAAGTTTAAACTCAAAAAGTTATTTTATAACTTTTAGATACTATTAAAAATCAAAATAAAAGTAAAATTTTAATAAATAATTTTTTTAAATAAAAGTTAACAATTATTTTCGACGCCTGGTTTAATAACTATCCTGAGAAACTTTAACCTTTGAAAACTAGTTCGTAAGAATTACACAAAGCAATCTTCGGAATGAAAATTTATTCCTGAAGGTTCGACTTAATTTATTCCACCTTATTAGAACAGATTAAAGTCTGGAAAATTTATCTGTTTCAATAAGAACTTAAACTCATTATCTCTAGTTTATTATCTACGATAAAACTCTAGATAAAAACTAATTGATTTGCCGAACGCTATAAACTCAAGGGATTTATACAGCCAATATACCAAAAGTACAACAGTCGAAATTTATGTTCTCTTCATCTGGCTCTGAATTTAGGGGTAATTTCAGATGCAAATTCTAAAATTCCGTCACGCAGGAGCTGCATCACTAAGCACTTTCCTCATAATTTGGGTAGAGTAGACTACATATATATATATATATATATATATATATATATATATATATATATATATATATATATATCAGTTCACTAAGGGCCCAGCGAGGCATATGCTGCAGAGGTATCTTGACCATACGGCACACCAGGGAGATAGAGTGGTCAGTAATATGCTCCGGCCGCCTGATTTTCCCCCTTTAATTAAATTTTTGGTGAGCCCAGGGACAGTCTAAGGAGGTCAAATGCAACCCACGAATAAAGGTTGCACTACTACTGAGCTAAACCTCATATAAGGTATAACTATAAAAATTGACCAAAAGAAATAAAAATGAGCTAAATTGTGTGTATTTATTATTTTCAATTGTTATTAGGGAATGTGTTCTATTTTCACAGCTTATTTGAAAAAAAAAAAATTCATCAACGCCTCCAGCCAGAACCTCAATACAAGTTTTCAAATCTCTCTCGACCATATTATGCTAACATAAAATTTCACCATGAGCTAGTGGAAGATCCGATGAAAACACAAGAGTGCCAGGAGGTATTTAGAATTTAATATTGTCAAAAATTTCGGTCAAGAGTATGCCTGGTATTTATCAGAAACCACATATCACTCAGCGCGCTCGTGTATTTGGAGCATAAATTAATTCCGCCTCATTCACCTTGTATACGGGCTTCCAATATTACAATCCCTTCTAATTAGGCAGGCATTGTCAACAATAGCGTAGAAGATACAATAGTGTATTCTTATTAGGGTTTTACAATTATTTTGGATGAGAGATTTTTCAGTTTTTCTGGGATAATTTCTTTCGGAGGAAGTTGCCTACTCAAAAAATGTGTTAATTTTTATTTGTAGACTTAATTTAGAAATTACGTTACTCCTAATGAGCAGTCGCGGAAATGTCACATTGCATGAGAGGACAGGCGTAAATAAGATTCAACCTCAATAAAAGGACTTGCCCACCAGTTCACATGTCTAGTGAAGAAGAACTTCCTGTATCCAACGAAGTGCGCTACCTGGGATTAATACTAGACAGCAGACTCACTTGGAACCCACACATCCGACTGAAAAGACAGGAACTGAACAGGAGATACGGACTTCTTCGACAACTATTGGGACCTTCATCAAAACTCACAATACAGAACAAACTCACTATATACAAAACCATCATCAGACCTATTTGTACGTACGGACTTGAACTGTAGGGAACAACCAAAAGATCAAATATACAGAGAATACAGGCATTCCAATCCAAAGTCCTACGCAAAATAGTTAATGCCCCTTTTTACGTTTCCAATAAAACCCTTCATCACGAACTCAATATCCCTTTCATCTATGAACTGGCTAAATCCCGATTCCTAACCTTTCACTCCAAGCTATCTGCCCATCCCAATCCCAGAGCTCAATCCCTCTCCTCTCAATCCCACCCCGAATACCCTACTAGGAGGCTAAATAGATCTTGGCCTCGTGATCAACTTCGTAATTATAGGACCAATAAAAGCAGTCAACTAGGAAGTGTCAACAATGATTGGCTCCTTCCTAACTTCTATTTATACAATTATATTTTATCTTTTTATTTATTATTTTTTTAATATTATTTTTATTATTATTACTTTTTATTTTTTTCCTTTTAGCTATGATTTTTTTATTTATTTTTTATTATTATTTTTTACTGTAATCTCATTATGTGAAATCATAAAAATTTATTTTCATTGTTTAAAAATAAGATTGGTTCAAATTTATTGTCATGATGCATATACTACGCTCATTTGTGCCTTTTTTACTTATAAGTTGTATATATTTTTTTAGCTGAAGAAGGCTGCCAATGTGCAGCCGAAACGTCCAATACAGATTTCTTCCTGAAGGTCTGACGTTTTTTTCTCCTAGGCGAATCCCAACCATACCTTGTCTTCGTATAACATATAGTCTTCTATTTCGTACATGGCCACCACGAATAAGCGAGGCCAGCGGATAACTTCTATTGACACTTTTTTGTAACGCTCAGGTCCAACCGACAAACCTATGTAATGTACTCCATAACATACTGTCTTCCTTTCCGTACATGGCCACTGCGCATGCGCTAACGCCAGCGGACACTTTTTTGTAACGTTTTTTCCCAGTTTAGTCACCGCTAAAGCATATTTATGCTAAAAAGGTTTATTTGTACTTATTTCGCTCACAACTCCGTTACTATTCATGTCAGAGAACTTCCTGAATATTTGTAATGAAATTGTCTATAATGCTTAATTATTTAGAAATGTTAGAATCGAATTGTGGTTAAGAAAAATAGCAATAATTATAAAAAATAAGGCAAAAAATAGACATTTTTTATGTAATATTTTTCAGTGACTTGGTGTGCATTTAGATCCTCCATATTCAAGGAAGAAACTGTTGATTATAAAATAAAAAAAAACGCACAAAGTTTCGTTTTCATTAGTTTGATAGTTTTGGCATAATATTTTCGCAATCAAGGATAAAACGAAAAAATTAATATTTTTCAATTCGATATTTTTCAAATCGATATTTATTCCACGAGACATGCACGAACTACTCCGTGATAGCAGTCACCATATCAACGCTATACTTACCTTTCTTAAAGACAACAATATTTTTAACAAAATTTGGTTTAGTATTTATTACAACAACCACTTAATTTTCTTAATTCATTGTCTTTGATTGTCTAGACGACCCAAACTATGCTTTTAGCATCGCCGTTGAAAGTTTTTTTTTATAAACATCACTCATGACGTGATTTATTCATTTATTCATCATTATTTTACATAGGATCCTTCCTATTGATTGTACATGGGGCTATTGTTCTTATGTATGTTGTCATATTATGCATAGAACCTATATTGTAAATAGAAACTGTTGCGATTATATATAGTCATATTGTACATAGGAACTATTTTCTTCGTTTCCTTTATAATTATAAGTTTTTCTTAAAAATGTATTGTGTTTTACTAGTTAATTTTACTTTTAGCTGTATGCTATTCACAAAGTTAATTGTATAATTAGATTAAAACACACAATAATGTAATTGGATTTGTAATTATGTAATACTGTAACTATTTTGTTGTTGTTATGTATTTCTATTTTATATGTGTACCTGGGCGAAACGCTGTCAATGCGGGGTGCTCATAAATAAATTATAAAAAAAAAAATAAAAAAAAATCGATATTTACATTTTTTTTCTGCTTCTGTTTTAGCGCTACTTCCACAACTCAAATAGCTTGTTTTTAGGCAACTAGACCTTGGTAAAAGTATGTTGCTAGCTAATGCTTTAGCAGTAAATGTGTTAACCCTGGAACACTAACCTGCGTCATATTGACGCATATGACTGTAATTAATTGTTATTTTCTTCCGTTAAATGGGGGGTAGAGCCGGCCTCCCCCCCCACCTATTCCTACTGCAAATCCTCCTACCCCCATCCAGCATGATTTCACCTCTCAGCGAGTGATTAGATAGGTGTGACCTTGATTTTCCCAGAAGACAGTGCATCATATTGAAGTACAGGTTAGTAATACACGAACATTATTCTACGTCATTTTCATGCACTGTTAGTAATATGAGCATCTGACGTATAGGTATTAATAAAGACTCATTATAAATTGCATCTATTTGACACAGAGTTAGTAACGAGCACCTAAAATATAATTACACCATTAGTTAATTATGTACATGATTGCAAAATACACATTGCTAACGCAGTAAATATTATAAAAGTCGAGAAGGCATTGGGATATTATATTATGTATTATTAATATTATTCCAGTTATTATATCTTGAGAAAGGACATGGGCGTATATAGGAGGGGGGTTGAGGGGGCTGCAGTCCCCCCACCCCGGAAATATTTTTTATCGGTAAAAATGTGTCGTAAAACCTTTAAAAATAAATAAAATAAGATTACTTAGTTAATAAAAAATATTTTAGTTTAGGTATAAGCGTTTTAGTTGGTTAAAACTATTTCAAGTTTCAAGCCCCGGAAATGGTCCATATTTTTTGTTATGTTTTGTTTTTTTAATTTGTATTTTTATTTATTAAATATTGACAAATATTCATGTTTTTAACAACAGATTTCTCCATTATCCGTGATAATCAAGTTCTGAGCAGAGATGGGCATAATTTTATTTATAAATAAAAATACGAATTTATTCGTACTTTATACATTTGTGAATACGAATATAAATAAATTCGTACTTCATATATTTGTGAATACGAATATAAATAAATTCGTATTCATAAGTGTGAATACGAATTTATTTTTATTCACAAATATTAAATATAAAAATACAAATAAAATTTTATTCGCAAATTTTTCTGCGAATAAAAATAAATTCACAGAAAAAATTGTAAATAATCACAAAAAATGTGAATATTTACAAAAAATCAAGTGATTACAAAAAAAATCACATTAAAATATACGAATAAAAATTTATTCACATTATAATTTGTGAATAAAAATTTATTCACAATAAAATTCGCAAATAAATTATGAATTTCCTCGTATTAAGATGATATTACAAAAGTTATTGAAGGTGATTTTTTTTTTTTTTTTTTTTTTTTTTTTTTTTATGGAGGTACAGATGACAAACTGTGTCCCTGCAGCATGGCTGGTGGTCCCGCGGCGGACTCGGGGTAAACAAAAAATCTAGGCGCTAATAACCTAGACGCTAAATGCCTTAAAAAAAAAATCACATTCAATAACTTTCGTAATATCATCTTAATACGAATAAATTCATGATTTATTTGAGAATTTTATTGTAAATAAATTTTTATTCACAAATTATAATGTGAATAAATTTTTATTCGTATATTTTAATGTGATTTTTTTTGTAATCGCTTGATTTTTTGTAAATATTCACATTTTTTGTGATTATTTACAATTTTTTCTGTGAATTTATTTTTATTCGCAGAAAAATTTGCGAATAAAATTTTATTTGTATTTTTATATTTAATATATGTGAATAAAAATAAATTCGTATTCACACTTATGAATACGAATTTATTTATATTCGTATTCACAAATATATGAAGTACGAATTTATTTATATTCGTATTCACAAATGTATAAAGTACGAATAAATTCGTATTTTTATTTATAAATAAAATTATGCCCATCTCTGGTTCTGAGTCATTTTCCTGTGTATACGTCAAATTGATACACAGGTTAGTAATAGTGTAGGATGAATTAGGGTTAGTGTTGCAGGGTTAAATAAGAGGTATGAAATTCTGTATTTCTCTCCCCAGTAGGATATTATTTACACCGGGCACTTTAAACTCTCATTACCCCGTTCTTCTAAATTTTCATCCTCTAAAGTTTGTGTTTGAGATAAGTTTAAAAGCCTTCGCTTTGATCCTGGCTGGACTGCTTCTAATCTCTGTGCTTTAGCTTCCCCCTTTGATATCCGAGTCTGCTGATAAGGTATCAGGAGTTTACTGAGAAGATATCACAACTCCCGCCAAAAGTTTACCTAATTAATAATCCCTGTTTCTTGGAGCAGATTTTCGGCAAGTTTGAACATTCTACAGAGCCCAAGGCTAAATTTATATTCACCCCTTGCTCCATTGAAGTGATCATAATCCGGTTTTGAACAGGTTAAGTATTATTTTTTTTATTAATGCTTAAGGGATGTTGCTGTCGAGGTAGCACCCGTTTATGATTTTTTCATTAATATTTAATATTTATTTAATTTAATATTTTAATGTCCAGCGATTCTACATGTATTATATTTCCAACCCTTACATTTACCCTATGCTTTATAAACAGGATGATTTAGGTCTAAGTGGCCAAAATCTAAGGGGTAATTCTGGGCATAATTTCCAATAAAAAAGTTCATTTGAAGTATGGGCCGATTCCAAAGGGAAAATCAGTTACGTCCAATTTTCTGTTGTTTTTTTTTAATGTAGACATATTTTTTATTGAATAAGAAAGGATTGCTCAAAAACTGCTCAAGATAATGAAATTCTAATAACGCCATTGTAAAATAGACAATTTTTCTTTTCAGAATACACTGATATAATTCACTAGACTTAGGGCCGCCACCCACTACGAGGTAGACCGGACAGGTTCACCCGTCAGGTGCACCTGTCCGGTCTACCTCATAGTCTGTGGGGGAACTTAACTACCCCCTCCCTACCCTTTCCGGCGACCTGACACCTGATGAAAATTCGATCAGGTCCACCTGACAGGCGAGTAGACCTCATGTGTGTGTGGGGGTTGTCAGGTGTACCTGTTGAGGTCTCAGTTTTCTGCAACTCTGATTTGTTTTACCGTTGTGGCCTTTTTATTTATTTATTTATGAAATCAGTTTAAAGTGTAAAATGTCTCATAAAATTAACGAAGTTGTTAGTGATTTCATCGAAATTTATAAAAATGAACCATGTTTATGGAAAATAAAAGACGATGATTTTCACAATAGAAATAAAAGGGATGCTGCATAACGCAAATTAGTATACAAACTGCAGGAAATATATCCAAATGCAAACGAGAGTATGACTATAAGTAAAATTAATACGAAGACAGGTATAGTTGGGATTCGGCTAGGAGAAAAAAAAAAACGTCAGACTTTCAAAAAGAAATCTGTATTTTGGACGTTTCGACTGCAACAATGGCAGCCTTCTTCAGCTAAAAAATTTATACAACTTATAAGTAAAGAAAATGTACAAGTAGTAAGTAAAAGACAGGCAGAAATGAGCGGAGTATATATATCAATACAATAAATTTTAACCAATCTTATTTTTAAAAACAATGAAAATACCGGTAGTTGGAAAGAAAACAGCATGTAGAAGTTGTTAGTAAAAACAGTACAAAAAAAATATTTTTATGTAGTGACAAACAAAATCTATTTTATAGGTGAATACTATTTATAACAATTAATATATAGATACATACCACTAGAGAATGCCTAGGGGGGAAAATTGAATCCCAACTATACCTGTCTTCGTATCTCTACAGCGGCTAACTATCTCCATCTACAGTAAAATTAATAGTTTTCGATCTAATATTCGGAAGGAGTAGAGGAAAATTGACTCCTTAAGAATCTCAAAGTAGCTGTTAGTTTTACGTGTGGGGATATAGGGGCCCTCATTTGTATATCATTCTTCTTAATAAAAGGAGATACAAGTGACAATAACTCGTTGTAAACTGATTCGGTCACGCGCAGATAATTGCGATAATCCGTTGGTTTATCTCTTAATTCGTTCAGCAGATTGATATGGGTGGATTTATTTCTTCTCTGCAACCATTCCTTACGCCATTGTTTGCGTTTTTTTCGTTTGTTTTTACGTGTCTCAAATATTACTGCAAATAGAGAGAGATAAAGTAGATGATCTCCTGGAGGATCCATGTTGAAGACTGACAAACCTGTCCGGTACACCTGAACAGTGTGGGTCACAGGTAGACCGGACAGGTGCACCTCACGAGTGTACCTGTCCGGTCTACCTCATAGTGTGTGGCCGGCCTTACGCTGATTCATGGAGAGAAATAGAAGTTCGATATTGGACGTCCACAAAGCATCTGCGGTCCAGCAGTTTAGTAAATTAAATCGCTTTTTTTAGCACTTTCCTCCGAAGGAAAGTAGCTATTGAGGTTGGACTCATGACGGAATTTTTGAAAAATTTCTTCAAATCTTTATCGATCCTACCTAGTAGACACCGAAAATGACCCCCGTTAAAATTTATATATATATATATATATATATATATATATATATATATATATATATGCATATATATATATGTCTGTTAAAACGATAGCGGCCAGAGTTTTTGTTTTTTCGACACGAAACTTGGTATATAGCATTCAATTAGCAAACGATTGAACGAGTTCGTTAACCACCAAAGTCGGTCCAGCAGAAGGGGGGGGTTTACCCCGAACCCAAAGCACTAATTTGACTATGTCAGCCGTAATATTTGTTATATTTCAACGAAACTTGGTATTCGTAGTGGTAATATAGAGAGAAAATTGAGATATAAAAATGAACTAAATCGGTTCATTAGAAGGGGGGGGGGTTTACTCCGGACCCAAATTCCTAATATACTCATACCGGTCGTAATTTCTGCTGTATTGTAACGAAACGCGGTATACGTCGTGGGTAACTCATGAGAAAGAAGTGTTGTAAAAATGAGCTGAATCGGTCAATCGGAAAGCGGGGGTTTAATTTGTAATATATTTCAATAGAAAAGCCCGTCAGACGTAGGTTCACAAAGCCGCCGCAAGGAGCGCTATCTACCACTAGAGTGACTGTATCCTGTTCCTGCGTTAGATCAAAATACGATAATAAGAGGTTTTTTGTATTTATTACGTAGTGTAGTAGGTACCATGTGTAAACATAACTCTGGATGCAAATTAATAATTTATCAATTACTCGTTACAAAATTAAAAGAGAACTATTCATGTTTATATTTTATTTATGTAGGATATTTTAAGCAAATGGTTCTGGAAAGCAGTCTACACTACCCAAATTCTGAGGAAAGTGCTTAGTTATGCAGCTCCTGCGTGACGGACTTTATTAAAGGAAATTTTGTCTATTTTAGCACTTTTTTCCGAAAGAAAGTAGCTATTGAGGTTGCACTCATGACGGAATTTTTGGAAAATTTCTTAGAATCTTTATCGATCCTACCTAGTAGACACCGAAAATGACCCCCCGTTCAAATTTATATATGTATATATATATATATATATATATATATATATATATATATATATGTGCATATATAGTTATATATGTGTCCGTTAACACGATACAGGCCAGAGTTTTTGTTTTTTCGCTATGAAACTTGGAATGTAGTATTCTTCCATCAAACGATTGAACGAGTTCGTTAACCAACAAAATCGGTCCATGTGGAGAGGGGGGGGGGGGGTTACTCCGGAGCCAAACTAGTTATTTGCCAATACCAGCCATAATATTTGTTATATTTTAACGAAACTCGATATTCGTTCTGGTCAACTGAAGAGAAAAACTTGTTATAAAAATAAACTAAATCGGTTTACTAGAAGGGAGGGTTTACTCCGGACAGAAATTACTAATTTCCTTAAACCGGTCGTAATTACTGTTGTATTGTAACGAACCTCTTTATACACCCTGGGTATCTAATAAGAAATAAGTGATATGAAAATGAACTAAATCGGTCTATCGGAAGGGGGGGGGGAGGTGTTACTTTGTACTATGTTTGAATTTAATTCTTCCGCCAAATGTAGGTTCGCGAAACTCATCAAGATCAATAGATCAAAATGCGAAGCTTTGTGTATTTAGTACGTGGTGTAGTACCCCCGCATACACAAAACTCTGGAAGGAAATTAATTACAAAATTAATAATTGAAACAGCTGCTCGTAAAAAATGCAAAAGTGTAGAACAATTTATGTTTTTATTTATCTATATAGGTTATTTACAGCAAATTATTCAGGAAAGTAGTCTACACTACCCAAATTCTGAGGAAAGTGCTTAGTTATGCAGCTCCTGCGTGACGGACTTTTTATTCTATTTATTTACAACAATTACAGCCTCGACCAATCAAATTGTAGTCATACAGAAATTTATAAATAATAAATATAGAACAATACTACCAAAACAAAAAAAAGAAAAAAAAATCAAAAGAAAATAGATACATAAAATAAAATCTCACAGCTATATACTAATTTCAACTGACTTAAGATATTTTTTGGAAACTTCACAATTGAAAAGTTCTTGGTTTGTAATTGTTATTATGATGGCATAATAAGAATTTTATTATCTTAAACGGTTTTTGAGCAATCGTTTCTTATTCAATAACAAGTGTGGCTGGGGGTCTCCCGTGGTCTAATGGCTAGCGCCTTGGATTCATAAGCGGGAGATGGTGGGTTCGATTCCCAACCTCCGGCAGGAATTTTATCATCCCACGGCTCGCTGGTAAAATTCCTCGCTGCACCCTGGATGTCGGCGCTAATGACCGAGATGTAGATGCGCCGTAAAAAAAAAAAAAAAAAAAAAAAAAAAAAAAAAAAAAAAAAAAAAAGAAAAAAAAGTATTGGGGGTCTCCCGTGGTCTAGTGGATAGCGTCTTGGACTCATAAGACGGGTAATGGTGGGTTCGATTCCCATCCGGCGGCAGGAATTTTCTCTCTCGTTCGGCTCGTTGGGGAAATTCCACGCTGCGCCCTGGACGACGGCGCTAATGGCCTAGATGTTGATGCGCCGTAAAAAATAAAAAAAATAAATAACATTATTTTTAAATAAAAAATAATAATAGTATTTCTACGTTAAAAAAAAATCTCAGAAAATTGGACATAACTACTTTACGATTTGGAATCGGACCATACTTCAAATGAACTTTTTTTGTTGTAAATTATGTCTACAATCACCTCCTATAGTTTGGCTACTTAGACCTGAATCACCCTGTATATGTGTAAAATAGTGGACACCTCGGAAACTCAGTATAAAACATCCCCAAAACAGAGGACTGGACGAATTCGTTAACCAGGTAAGACGATTAGAACCAGAGGTCGGTCCATTCCAATGAATAATGTGCTTTTAACAGTTTTCAAGGAAAGTAGGGGGAAAAAATCAAAAACTAGAAATTTAATTTCGGGAACTTCAAATCAGTGTATTGCCTTAAATATTTCTTTTTCACAGCGCGTCTGCTTCTTTTTGTCCTTCTAGTTATGGGAATCGGTCCACTGTGCGGCCCCAGATTTTTATGTTTATCAATTTGCGAGATATTGAATTAATTCCGCTTTTTGAGCAATCAGCCCCACTTTTTTTTTTTTTTTTTTTTTTTAATAATAATAAAAAAGCGTTTATTAACATCTGCACAAATAATATAGTACATTGGTTAATTGTGATAAATGAAGACATTTTTATGATTTCACATAATGAGATTACAGTAAAAAATAATAATAAAAAATAAATAAAAAAAATCATAGCTAAAAGGAAAAAAATAAAAAGTAATAATAATAAAAATAATATTAAAAAAATAATAAATAAAATGATAAAATATAGTTGTATAAATAGAAGTTAGGAAGGAGCCAATCATAATTGACACTTCCTAGTTGACTGCTTTTATTTTTCCTTTAATTACAGAGTTGATCACGAGGCCAAGATTTCTTTAGCCTCCTAGGAGTGTTTTCGGGGTGGGATTGACAGGAGAGGGATTGAGCTCTGGGATTGGGATGGGAAGATAGTTTGGAGTGAAAGGTTAGGAATCGGGATTTAGCCAGTTCATAGATGAAAGGGATATTGAGTTCGTGATGAAGGGTTTTATTGGAAACGTAAAAAGGGGCATTAACTATTTTGCGTAGGACTTTGGATTGGAATGCCTGTATTCTCTGTATATTTGATCTTTTGGTTATTCCCTACAGTTCAAGTCCGTACGTACAAATAGGTCTGATGATGGTTTTGTATATAGTGAGTTTGTTCTGTATTGTGAGTTTTGATGAAGGTCCCAATAGTTGTCGAAGAAGTCCGTATCTCCTGTTCAGTTCCTGTCTTTTCAGTCGGGTGTGTGGGTTCCAAGTGAGTCTGCTGTCTAGTATTAATCCCAGGTAGCGCACTTCGTTGGATACAGAAAGTTCTTCTTCACTAGATATGTGAACTGGTGGGCAAGTCCTTTTATTGAGGTTGAATCTTATTTACGCCTGTCCTCTCATGCAATGTGACATTTCCGCGACTGCTCATTAGGGGTAACGTAATTTCTAAATTAAGTCTACAATTAAAAATAAACACATTTTTTGAGTAGGCAACTTCCTCCGAAAGAAATTATCCCAGAAAAACTGAAAAATCTCTCATCCAAAATAATTGTAAAACCCTAATAAGAATACACTATTGTATCTTCTACGCTATTGTTGACACTGCCTGCCTAATTAGAAGGGATTGTAATATTAATATTGGAAGCCCGTATACAAGGTGAATGTGGCGGAATTAATTTATGCTCCAAATACACGAGCGCGCTGAGTGATATGTGGTTTCTGATAAATACCAAGCATACTCTTGACCGAAATTCTTGACAATATTAAATTCTAAATACCTCCTGGTACTCTTGTGTTTTCATCGGATCTTCCACTAGCTCATGGTGAAATTTTATTTGTGAGCATAATATAGTTGAGAGAGATTGGAAAACTTATATTGAGGTTCTGGCTGGAGAGCCTGATGAAAATTTTCATCACAAAAATATGTATAAATAAGACAATTTCCCTAATAACAATAGAAAATAATAAATACACACAATTTAGCTCATTTTTATTTTTTATAGTTATACATTATATGAGGGGGCGAGTTTAGCTCAGTGGTAGTGCAATCTTTGTTCGTGGGTTGTATTTGACCTCCTCAGACTGTCCCTGGGCCCACCCAAAATTTAATTAAAGTGGAAAAATCAAGCGGCCGGAGCATATTACTGACCGCTCTATCTCTCTGGTGTGTCGTATGGTCAAGAATCAGAAACCTCTGAAGTATCTGTCCCACTGGGCCCTTAGAGAACATTTTACAAAAATGATATTTCATAATTGGTTTTATTAATGGAATTCATGCTTTATTTAAATTAATTATAGAATATGTTTGTTATTCATTTATTATATATATATATACATATATATATATATATATATATATATATATATATATATATATATATATGTATATATATATATATATATATATATATATATATATGTATATATATATATATATATATATAGTAATTGTTAGGACATTTGTAAAGTGACTTATGTTGTATTTTTAGAACAAATATATTTACAGAGATATTGGATCTCTTTAGTAAAAATAAGTAAATAGTTTTAAAAAGGGGTCGAAAAGAATTGTTAACTTTTATTTTAAAATATAATTTATTAAACTTTTACTTTTATTTTGACTTTTAATAGTAAAAGTTATAAAATACCTTTTTGACTTTAAATTTATTTTTAAAAAGTCTTTATTAACTTTTATTTTTCAACTTAAAAAATAAAAGTTTTGAAGTAATTGTTATTTAAATACTTAATAAGTTAACGTTTAAAGGAATGAATTGAAGCTACTAATACTAATTTTTTAGTTTTGTATCAACAAATATATTTCAGTAAATAAATAAAATAAAATATTCAACAAAGAACATTTCTCTTATAATACCAACAAGGTGAGGAATAACCCTTCATAGCTTCAAAAATTACTTTTATATCACCATCACAACTTTTCGGACAATTCGTCCATCTTCGGGAGATTTTTAGCTTTAGTAATATAGCTTCGACGAATGTCTTTGTACAAGTTACTTTGAATACTGGGCCCTATTTCAAAATAATTAGTAATTTCTGTAAATAATTTAACTAAAAAATGGGGGGAAAAAAATGAAAAAAAAAAAAAATAAGAAATCTTTGAGTTCACGATAGGCAAAAGACTATAGACTAAGGGTTATTCCTCACCTTGTTGGTATTATTAATTAATACCCTTCATCTAGTCACCAAAAAAATTTCTCTTATTTTTATCTAAATCCACCTTGAAATTCCTGGTACAAATACTTAAAATTTTATTTAACATTGAATAAAATAAGTGGGAAATCTTAACTTGAATAGAACTCTGATTGACGCATTTCGCGTAATTACTACTTCATCCCTTCAAAAACATAGTATATTGTTTGAATCAGTAGTGGTTTAGTAAACCGGGTTATAAGCGTAAATATCCATGGAGAAAGTTCCTCATTAAATCGAGATTTGTAAATAAAATGCTTATCGTTCAATCGTGATTGTTTAGCAAGACCGTCCCGTGATATGTACATTTCATATTTGTGAGTATAATTACGAGCACTTTGCATTTATCATTCGAGATTTGATAAATGCAAATTACCAGAAATTTTATTTACAAATGAATTAATAATTCATAAATTCAATCGTTGATATATGAGCAATTTTTTTGTATATTATCTGTTTCCGTCTCTTGTCGCAACGCATTAAACATATATATATATATATACAGGGTGTCCCAGTATATGTGTCCACCCCCTTTCCCTCCTAGAGTTGTTGGAATTTCGAAATGAAACTTGGTAGGTCATAGTTATGTTGCATGAGGTTTCTTTTGGAGGTTTAGTTACTAACTCTTGATTTTCCAATGGCGGCAGGTATTTTTTATGACGAATTCTGATAGAAAGTTTAATTTTAAGACTAATATATTCCGAGACATCTTTTGATCCGACGCACCGTTTGCGCGTAAAACGCAAAAAACTGAAAAATATCGCCCTTTTGTAGACAAATTCCTATTTATCACTGAAACCAAGCCTTGTACGTAAAAAAACCTCGATACAAACGTTGTAGCCTATTAATTTTCCTTTCAGGTAATACCAAGATCGAAGTTGTAGATTAAATATTTAACGGGGTATTCTGAATGAAAACAAAGGCAAATTTTTCTTTTTAGTTTTATGATATAATAATTTCATATGGAAAAATACATTTATTCTGTTCTGTTTTATAATAATTTTTATATACTTTTTTCATAAAGAAAATAAGTACTTTTTTTTTTTTTATTGTTTATGTCAGCTACTTTTTTTTCTATTCATTTCGATTTTCTGAATTGTTACTTTTTAAAACTTTTAAGGTATATTTTTCATTCATAATATCCCGTTAAATATTAAACCTACAACTTTGATTTTGGTATCACCTGAAAGGAAAATTAACAGGCTACAACGTTTGTATCGAGATGTTTTTACGTAAAAGGCTTGGTTTCAGTGATAAATAGGAATTTGTCTACGAAAGGGCGATATTTTTCAGTTTTTTGCGTTTTATGCGCAAACGGTGCGTCGGATCAAAAGATGTCTCGAAATAAATTAGTCTATCAGAATTCGTCATAAAAAATACCTGCCGCCATTAGAAAATCAAGAGTTAGATGCGCTGGAGAAAAACTGGAGAATGTTACAAAGTCAACTAAACCTTCAAAAGTAACCTCATGCAACATAACTATGACCTACCAAGTTTCATTTCGAAATTCCAACAACTCTAGGAGGGAAAGGGGGTGGACACATATACTGGGACACCCTGTATATATATATATATATATATATATATATATATATATATATATATATATATATATATATATATATATATTATATTTATATATGTACCAATAAACAAGACATGCAACGTGTCTTTAACCGTGAAACACTTATCAACAGACTGCATAAAAATGGAAAACTTACAAATGCCCCGTAACTTAAGTAAACCGATATCAGATGGGAGAACACATTTACTATAAAATATAGTAATAATAATATAATCTACATTTGTAATTCAAGCAAAAATGTTTGATTTTAAAATATTTATTTTGAGCGAAATTAGCCGGTTATTATAATTGAATCGATCCATGCAAAAAGAGCTTCAGTCCAAAATAAATAGTTTTGATAAAACTAGACTGAAACCCCTTCAGCATGGAATAATAAAATGATAACTATGTTTCTATGGCAACTATGTATTGTACTGAAGTCCTTCTTACATAGAAATATGAAGTTACCTTTAGATACAAAGAATTCATCACTCATAATACCGAAAATATTATCATGTACGCTAATATTTTTCAAAAACTCTCCCGACCTCCCACCTTGTATTTTCCCATGCCCCTTGTGTATCCTTCCATTAACACCTTTCTCTCCTTTCCTGTCATAAAATGTCATAAACTGGCCTTTTGATCCCAACCGACCTTCTCCCACCATCTGGTTTGTTTTCAGTTTCATTACTGATGTTTTTGCTGTAATTTAACTCTTGAATCGTAAGCAATCACTTCAAAAACCAAATTAGATGAGATTTCACTTCATATTTTCAACGTATAAACAGTTTTGACCGACATTTTGGATCCGCCATTTTGAATTTTGAAAATCTGATCTCAGATTCGTAATCAGCAACCTCGAAAACCCTGGTACAGGTAATTTGAGATTTTTGGCCACGAAATCGGGATTCTGTCCCACAGTGCGCCGAATTGCTTGTTCGCAAAGCCGCCGCAAGGAGCGCTTTCTACCACTAGAGGGACTGTATCCTGTTCCTGCGTCAGATCAAAATACGAAAATATGAGGTTTTTTGTATTTATTAAGTAATGTAGTAGGATTTTTTAAGCAAATTGTTCTGGAAAGCAGTTTACACTACTCAAATTCTGAGGAAAGTGCTTAGTTATGCTGCTCCTGCGTGACGGACTTTTTATTAATTACTTTTTCCGGTATTGACGCGTTACATACTTTGCTCAATAAGGTAGAAACGCGCTAATGAGATATACCTCATGAAGCAATCCGGGATGATTCAGAACCGATAGATCACAAAAACAACAGAGATTTTAATTTGAATATATATATATATACATATATGGGGTCTCCCCGTGGTCTAGTGGCTAACGCCCTAGATTAATATGGAGGAGATGGTGGGTTCGATCCCCACCGGTGGCAGGATCGCACGGCTCGTTGATATAATCCCTCCCTGCGCCCTGGATGTCGGCGCTAATGGCCTAGATGTCAATGTGCAAAAAAATACAAATACGTTGGTATTTTCGCTCAACAAAGGATATACGAGGTAAGGTCCATAAGTTTCCGGCCTGTCCTACTTCCCCTCCTTCAAACGTGCCGGGACCTGCACGCCTATGCAGGTCCATGCAGGTCCTGCTCACTCCATACCCATCGCCCGCACTTCCTCAGTTTTGTCTGTCAGTGTCCAGCCTTGAAGGAAACTCCCCATTTTTACAATGTTCAAACTCGAGTACCGTGCGGTAATTAAATTCTTTTGTAAAGAGGGTCTTACTCCTGCGCAAATTAAAGAGCGCTTGGATTGTGTATACGGGCAGTCCTTCCCCTCGTATTACGCAGTGAAAGAATGGGCAAAATTATTTAAGTTAGGGAGAGAAAGTCTAGAAGATGACCCACGTCCCGGTCACCCATTGGAAGCTGTCACTTCTGAAACAATCCAACTTGTGGAATCTGAATTGCTGTCTGACCGGCGACTAAAAACCAAGGAAATAGCAGCGAGGTTAGGGCTTTCAAAACCAAGTGTTTTGAGGATCGTTAAAGAACATTTGCATATGAACATCAGTAAAAGTATTGTAAAATTAATATTATAAAAAAAAAAAAAAAAAAGCATTTATTATGGAGTAACTTGATATAGGTAAAACTTTCCTTGGATTCTATTTGCTGCTGTCCATTTCGATCGAAAATTTCCAAGTAACAGTCCTAATGACTTTTCATCCTCGTCTACATGTATCATACATCCGGTTGTTTTGAAAATTGCATCTTTCAAAACGTCAATGACTAATTTCTTTTTATGTTTCATACTGTCTTTCACCACAAAGAAAACATCTTTTCTTGACAATTCCAGATTTGAAGATTTAGAAGACTCTGTAAAATACCAATATAAACATGTTCAAAATTCAATGGCATTATTCAGAAATTATTTTTATACTTAACAAAACTATATACTATGTATTAAAACCCTAATAATATTTCAGATTTTCAGATTTCTCACTTACAGTGTTATACCTTGAAATGTACTAAAATAATTTATTACTACTAAATGACAGCAAATATATTTAAATAACTTCTGTACGAGACAAAAATAATGAATAAGTCTGAGTGAAACCATTTTTACGAGGGTCTCCTCGGGGTCAACAAACAACAGGTATAAGAAAGGCTGAGACTCCTTTCTTTACTGCAGAAAGCCGACAGTGCAGTCGAAGGGTGTAACCTACCGTTAGGTCTTACAAACATGTCGCAAATACAGTATTAACTCCGTAGAGAGTTATTTCAGGACTATATTATAAAAGTTTTAAATTGTCATAAAACGGAGAGTAAAATAACTTGTAAAGCATTTATTTAAAATAATAAATTATCATATTCAAATTTAATTAGGACCATTAATTAATGTTAATTCACTAATTTCCATGATCGTTATAAGACATTAACCTATTTTAATAGATACAAAACTTACCAATACACTATAACGTAATATCCAATCCATTACATTCACACGCCCGTCAATATCGCGCCACGCGTTCCTCTATTAAAATTGGCCTCACGACTAAAGTTGCAGTTTGTAGCAGCCAGTTTTTTAATATGTTATATTTAAGACTATACACTATCAGCTCCTTGTCGAAAGAAGAGCGCACCTCGCAGAGAAATTTTTAAAATTCTATTAGAAAATCGATTTTAGATAAAAAAATGTAAATCTTTTTATGTTTACTTGTCGCCAGATTTAAATATTTCCTACATTAAATGAGCAATAATTGTGCATAACCTTATATTCTACATACCTCCAGAAAGTGGTTCCATTTTGCCGAATTCCAATTGAATAAGTTTATCCAGTTTCACAGCACTTCAAAACAGGCAAGAATTTCTCGACTCGTCTACTTGTTTCGTACGTACCGAAGAAAGGCTGACTTTCGACTGATGTCAAGGCTACCCTAAAGCAGGTATCTACCTGTCTGGGCTGGATTTTTGTTCTAGGACTATCCCTAAACAAGATCTGAACGTATAGAAACGAAAATATAAAACTCGAAAATTTGATTTTTGGTCACGGAATCGGGATTCTGTCCCACTGTGCGGCGGTCTGGCAAGCTAATTCTATTGAAATATATTACAAAGTAAACCCCCCTTTCCGATTGACCGATTTAGCTCATTCTTACAAAACTTCTTTCTCATGAGTTACCCACAACGTATACCGCGTTTCGTTACAATACAACAGAAATTACGACCGGTATGAGTATATTAGTAATTTAGGTCCGGGGTAAACCCCCCTCCTAATGAACAGATTTAGTTTATTTTTACCTGTAGATTACCACTACGAATACCGAGTTTCGTCGAAATATAACAAAAATCACGGCTGGTAGTGGCAAATTGGTATTGTGGGTCCGAAGTAACCCCCCCCCCCCCTTCTAATGAACCGATTTAGTTTATTTTTACCTGTAGATTACCACTACGAATACCGAGTTTCGTCGAAATATAACAAAAATCACGGCTGGTAGTGGCGAATTGGTATTGTGGGTCCGAAGTAAACCCCCCCTCCTAATGAACCGATTTAGTTTATTTTTAAATATCACTTTTCTATCTATATTTCCACTACGAATGCCAAGTTTCGTTGAAATATAACAAATATTACGGCTGACATTGTCAAATTAGTGTTTTGGGTTCGGGGTAAACCCCCCCCCCCTTCCGGTGGACCGATTTTGGTCACAAAATCACAAAAACAAAAACTCTGGCCGCTATCGTGTTAACAGACACACACATATATATATATATATATATATATATATATATATATATATATATATATGTATATAGATATATATATGCATATATATATATATATATATATATATATATATATGCATGTATATATATATATATATATATATATATATATATATATATATATATATATATATGCATATATAAATTTTAACGGGGGTCATTTTTGGGTGTCTACTAGGTAGGATCGATAAATATTTGAAGAAATTTTTCAAAAATTCCGTCATGAGTGCAACCTCAATAGCTACTATATTTAAAATTCAATTCCTTCGGGACGAAATTTCATCGGATATATCTGATATTTTTATTGCATGACTAAAATAAGAAGCTCACTTTATGACGTATTTAATTAATATTTCCTTTCAACCGAATAAACTTCTCATTGAAAAACAAACTTTTTGTATTATTACAAAAAAATTAAATTTTTCAATTCTATATTTGCTCGTCCATTTCTTTATTTTTTTTTTTTTTTTTGTATAAAATGTCTGTTTGCTCTCATTTCGCACGACAGGAGCGATTTAACGGAAAGCCGTAGCTCGCAGCCGTTACCCCCACCCTTCTCCTTCCCCCCACCCCCTACCCCCTATAGAATAAACATCCAAATCCCCCTTGGCATACTGATGAGCTGTACCAGGATGGCTAACCTTTCCCAGGGATGGGAATAGGAAAACACGCGCTAAATCAAGAACTGTTCTTATGCCAGGCAATTTCTACAACTAGAGCTAAGAACACTTCCAGCTAGACCTGAGTTATTGTTATTAAACTCCAAGAGCAGTCGGGCTTTAATTAATTTCACTTTAAATGTACATTTTGTGAAATATATTCTCTTAAATGTACAGAAATATTAAATTTACATAATCATGCAGTAAATATTTTCTCCTTGAAAGAGACATCCTACCGCCGCACAGTGGTGCAGAGAGGGAAAAAACCTCCAAAACCGAAGGTCTTCAATCGTGTTTGAACTAACATTTTTTTTATACCTAATTAGTTGTAGAGTACTGCTGTAATATTGTTTTTCCATTTTATTAATAGTTATGATCACAAAAATCCTTTTTCTTGACCGTTTTCTCACTGACAAGGGGAGTATACAGCGATGGGGTCACCGATCTGGACCAATTTTTAGCATTTTCCTCCGAAGGAAAGTAGCTATTGAGGTTGCTCTCATGACGGAATTTTTGAAAAATTTCTTCAAATCTTTATCGATCCTACCGAGTAGACATCAAAAATGACCCCCGTTAAAATGTATCTATCTATCTATCTATCTATCTATCTATCTATCTATCTATATATATATATATATATATATATATATATATATATATATATATATATATATATATATATATATGTCTGTTAACACGATAGCGGCCAGATTTTTGTTTTTTCTTCACGAAACGTGATATATAGCGTTCAATTAGTAAACGATTGAACGAGTTCGTTAACCACCAAAATCGGTCCACCGAGAGGGGGGTTTACTCCTGACCCAAAACACTAATTTGACCATGCCAGCCGTAGTTTTTGTTATATTTCAACGAAACTCGGTATTCGTTATGTTGATCTAAAAAGAGAAATACTTTGTAAAAATAAACTAAATCGGTTTATTAGGAGGGGGGGGGGGGGGGGGTTTACTCCGGACCCACATTACCAATTTGCCACTACCAGCCGTATTTTTTGTTACATTTCGACGAAACTCGGTATTCGTGGTGGTAATCAACAGAGAAAAATGGGTTGTAAAAATAAAACTAAATCGGGATATTTGGAGGGGGGGGGGTTTACTCCGGACCTAAAGTACTAATGTACTCATACCGGTTGTAATTGCTTTTGTATTGTAACAAAACTCTGTATACGTCGTGGATATCTCATGAGAAAGAAGTGTTGTAAAAATGAAGTAAATCGGTCTATTGAAAAGGAAAGTTTACTTCAAACTCTGTTTTATTAGAATTAGCCTGCCAGACGTAGGTTCCCAAAGGCGCCGCGAGGAGCGCTATCTGCCACTAGAGGGACTGTATCCTGTTCCTGCGTCAGATCAAAAGACGGAAAATGAAGTTTTTGTGTATTTATTAAGTAGTACAGTATCATGTATTAACATAACTCTGGAAGCAAATTAGTTACAAAATTAATAATTGAACAGTTCTCATGAGAAATGTAAATGAGCAGAACTATTCACGTTTTATTTTATTTATATAGGCTACTAGCTGTTACCCAGTGTGCCATGCTACACCAACTTTATATTATATAGTTGTAAGGAACAAACATACAGCTGGTAGATTATTTTGACCTAGGCTATGACACTCCCCGTATCAACCCCTACCTGTGTGCAAAGTTTGGTCAACTTTGGTCAAACAGTGTGGATTTGTATAAGGAAAATAAAGACAGACAGACAGCTGACAGATGATTTTCACCTAGCCTATGACACTCCCCGTATCAACCCCTACCTGTGTGCAAAGTTTGGTCAACTTTGGTCAAACGGTGTGGATTTGTATAAGGAAAATAAAGACAGACAGACAGCTGACAGATGATTTTCACCTAGCCTATGACACTCCCCGTATCAACCCCTACCTGTGTGCAATGTTTGGTCAACTTTGGTCAAACGGTGTGGATTTGTATAAGGAAAATAAAGACAGACAGACAGCTGACAGATGATTTTGACCTAGCCCCTAGTGTGCAAAGTTTGTTCAAAATCGCTTGAAAGCTGTGGATTTATATGAGGAACAAATTGAATGGCTTGGGGGGAGTTTATTTAGAGGGAGTTCATTTAGATTCTGCAGGTTCCATCTTCCAATACTCCCTGCATTACAATCAAAGTAATATACACTTTTTTTATATTTTTTTCCTGAGTTTTAAAAGTATAATAATAATAATATTAAAATAGAGAAATATGATAGTGTAATGATAACAACTATTATAATACAAATAAAAATAGTAATAATAATATTGAAATGGTCAGTACCTGAATGGGTGACCGACCACGTGCTGTTGACATTATAAAAGGGTGGCAACCTATAGATAGCCCGGCGCTAATGGCCAAGTTGTAGATGCGCCGTTAAACACACACACACACACACACACAAAAAAAAATAATAATATTGAAAAAGAAACAAATTATAATATCAAAATTACAAATTAGGTGAAAGAAATAAAAAAAAAGAATGAATATAAATGAATTAAATAAAATAAAATAACTGATTAATGAAAAGAAAAGGTCCGTTCTTGCAATGGCTTATTCTTGCGATTGTTAAAACAGAATTCAATCAGGATTGTGGTCCTGAGAAACTGTTCAATTATTTACAGCAGCATTATTTTTCAAAAACAAATGCACTACTTTTCTCATTTCTTCCGATACTAAACATAAAGGTATGAATTCTGTATACGCACTTTTGATAAGATTATATGATATAATAATAAAAAATTATGATTTGTCAAAATGAAATTATTTACAGTAATAATCCATTGTCTCAGTTTAAAAATAAATATATGTCAAGATTGCTTTACATACATTCAGAAAAATTTCACAAAAAGTTTTAGCAGAAATATTTTACTATAGCTCATGACAAACGTGTAGTAGATAGGGTGGGAGAAAGAGTAAAATCCTTGGTCTCTAATGGAAGTTATGAGCAAATCTGAAACTAAAAATGTAAAAAACTCAGTAGAGTTTGCTAATGTTGTATCTAGTTTAATGACAAACACTACAATTCTCCATATGAGCCAAGTAGATATTGAGCCTGCTATAAGTTCGGACAGTCCATGGGTTACTGTTAAAGACATAGTTTTTATTAAGCAAATGCATGTGATAAAATGCAATTCGCAAATCAAAAATTCAACTATGGAAAACGAACTGAAACCAGCAAGTTAACAGATCAAAAACTTAATATTTCAAATTTTAATGTTAGTTACTGGTGTGCAGTTACATGTGATAAAAATTAAGCTGTATTTCATTTTATATTGCCCAGCAAACCCTTCACTGAAGTAATGAATGTTTTGTACATGTAGTTTTCATTCTGAATAGCTTTGGGTTATTTTTTATAGTTTTTAAAATTAAATCGCTGTACTATAAAAAATAATATATTGTTAGCTAAAATTTTAATTGAACAATTTTTTGTATTTAACGGGGAAAAAAATTAAAGAGTGAAAAAACCATACATTTTATTTTTTCATGTGATAGTGTATACCTTTTGGAATAATAATAAAAAACTATGTTAGTGATTTTCTTTTTATCGTTTGATGATATTCCACTTAGTGTGGAACGCCATATTTAATTTTTACAAAATGCATTTTAACACTTCAGGATTTTTTCAGAACATTTGTAATAACTTTATGCTTACATTATTTTTTTTTCTGGCTTCCATATTTATTGAAGTATTGTCATAGAAAATTGCATCAACATTGGTCGATAGGTATGATTTATATTCTAGAACTAAGTGCACTTCCTTTGTCCAATCGATGATAACTGCAAAATTTGAAATACTTTAGCAGAGCATGAAATTAAACTATTTGAGATTGACAAAAACTATTTTATATTCTTACTTATATCTATGAAAGGAATGAACATGCCAAGTTTCATTAAAATCTGAGATCATGGGTGTCAAATCCTATTTTTTTGGGTTGATTTGACATGGAATGACCCAAATGTTTAAATATCATGTCACACATAGATGATTTTAGGTGGTACGTTAAAGAACTAAAAGTATTTAAATTATTAAAGTTCTGTGCAGGTTAATGGGTTAATGTTGAAGACATAGTTTATGTTAAGCAAATGCATGAGATAAAATGCAATTCACAAATACAAAAAAATTAACTATGGAAAACAAACGGGAAACTCCAAATCAACAGATCAAATACTTGATATTTCAAATTACTTACTAATATATGATATTAATCCAAAATCTGAGAATATAGGGTTATAATTTAGATAATCACAACATTTTTCAACTGATCAAAAACTTAATATTTGAAATTACTTATTAATATATATTAGTCAAAATTTTAAGAATATAAGGCTATAATTTAGGTAAACACTAATATTTTACTAAAACTAAAAAGTTTTGGAAATTAGATAAACAAACCAAACTTAAAAAAAAGGATAATGGTTAATGGCTTCTAGGGGCTCAGTGTTGCTCTACATTTTCATCAGAAATTAATAAAATTGATCTTATATGATATTACTTGTCCAAATCTTGAGAATATACGGCTATAATTTAGATAAACATACAGGTTAAAACTGAAAAGTTTTGTTCGCAAAAGAAAAACTTTTCGCAAAAAAAGAAGAAAGTTTTTTTTAGCTTGCTAATCTCCACCTAGGCAACACTGGAAAGAAAATTACTATTTCTGAATAATTCACTCTTCTTTAATTAACAATTTGGAACTCGTTACTTCCGAACTGTGAAGCCTAAAAGATTTTATATATATATATATATATATGATTATATAATGATGTAAAGTCATCAATGAGTTCGAGTTATTCTAATTATCAAGAACATCAACAAATAAATTTGAGATATTATTCAAAATGACTGCCAGAATATGAATGGTTCAGTGTAGCCAATTTTTCTTGAACAAAACTTTTGACCTTTTGACCAAATTTCGAAATTTGACTATTTTGACCTAGCCTAGGAGATTTCCCGTATCAAGAAGTACATGTGTGCCAAGATTGGTCCAAATTGGTCAAACGGTGTGGATTTGTATAAGGAACAAACAAACAGAAAAACAGAAAAACAGAAAAACAGACACGTGATTTTTATATATATAGATTTACGGCAAATTATTCAGTAATGTTATCTACACTACAAAAATTCTGAGGAAAGTGCTTAGTGTTGCAGCTCCTGCGTGACGGAATTTTTTCTGGTGATTCTACATTGAAAAATAGTCGACACGTATCCGAGCGTTCCGTCCAATGCGCCTTAGGAGCCGAGAAATAAAATATTTTTATGTATTTTGATTAACGATGCACCACTTTGTGGGAATTACATCGAGTCACTTTGTAGCTATATGCTGTTCATAGATATGTTATTATCCTACGCCAGTTAAGTATACTGGATTAATATTTACATATTAAAAAAAAATATAATAAATAGAAAAAAAAAATAATTCAACAATTGAAATATGAGATAAATGATAAAATTATTTAATTTTTAAATAAAAGAATTATCAGATTTTTATATTTTGTCGTACAGGTTTACGTTTTTTAAATGTGTACGTATGTCGTCAATATGGCGGCTTCTGTCAGTAAGTAGGTCAGTAATGTCCCGTGGCATGTCCAAGTTTGTTATAAGAAGGCAGTCGATTAATATATGTTTAGCTGTTAGTAATAAATAAAATAAAATAGGTTGAAAGTGCTTTATTTTTTATATCGAGTTTAGAAAATGATATCGACATGATTCTTTCACCAATTCATTCGTTTTTTAGAGTAGATTAAAAGAAAAATATAATCGTTAAATAATAATTTATATTTCCTCAAAAATATGCTTAGGTTTTCAAGTAAACTAGTATTATACATCATTTTTTTTTACCAAAAATAATATTAGATTTAAAATCAGCACCCCAAAAAACCCTAATGTGGAGAATATCATTGAAAACAAAAAATAATGATTTTTCCTAGTCTGGAAGAGACTAAACATTTGTAAACGAAAAGGTAATGTGACGTTTTAAAATTCAATATCTCCCCTTAAAATAATCCGATTTTTACATCATTGAAATCTTTCAAAAGAAGAAAGACTCCTTTTTCTACCCATATAAATTACTATTGTATTATCTTAAAAGGTACTTGCAAAAAATGGTTCTCAAAATAAAAATAAAATGTAAACGTTTTTGCATATAACGTCAATTCCAGAACACGTAGAAACACCCCGATTGGAAGGAAATGTTTCACATTGGGTCCTTTATCGACCATCCAAGTTTGGTTTGAATCGGGTAAACATTCTTTGAAATATGGCCTGATTGTCGAATATTTAACAAAATTATAAGGATACCCCCTTAGCGAAATTTAAAATACATTTTTTATCATTTTTGTAATATTCCCAAACTTTGAATTTAGGGGTTTTTCAATGCGCTAAAAACGAACCTGACATCCGTTTTGAAATAAAAAATTGTTTTACATACTCGACTCTATAGAAGTCATTATTCTGCCAGAATATTCCATATACCTACATTTAAAAAGTTATCGATTATAAAAAAAAAATTTTGATTTTGAATCACCAGAAAAAAATTGGTCGAGAACGGTGACCCCATCGCTGTATACTCCCCTTGTGAGTAAAAATCTCACAGTTTTTAGTGAAAAGTAAAACAATATTTGATACCACTTATTTTATTCCTGCAAAAATTGATATTACCCAGAATGTCTCATGAGTATATGTAGCTTTTAAACGAATTTTCTTTTTTGCCAAAATGTACCATGAACTTGGTGCATTTTGGTTGTGAAGATATCTGTAATGTAACTCAATTATTCTTAGTTTATTAGGTGTAGAAGAAAAGCGGTACTTAGCTATGCTCTGCGCGTAGTTTTACCTAAAAGTACAAGTTTTGAAGTTGCTTTCCTATAAATTTCATCGCCGTACTCGGCCGCATGTGTGCACAGCCTAATAAAATGAAGGTGTCAATTAGCGATGTCATTATTTTACGAGAAACGACTTTATCTTTATTTTTTTCTGCAGCGAGTTGTTAAAAATGTTGTGTTAGGAAGTAACTAAACATAAACAGTGAGATCCATCAAATATCTCGCGTGAAACTGCTTTAGTCGTTATATGCTCAAATTTCAAGAATGAGGAATACGTCGAGAAGAGTTAACAAAATTACATTTCTTATTTATTTATTCGACTCAGCACTCAAAAAAAGATTTCGAATTATACATATCTCTACCAATTGAGTAGAATATGACTTTTATATATTGAATACTTGCTGTTTTTCAGGTTTTTCTTAATATAAAACCCGTTTATCTTCCGAAATAATTATTCTATCAACTTTTTAGTGGTCTCATTCGACTCAGAAATGCTTCAAAAATGACACCTAAATCAGAAAGATTCAAGTAACTAGAGGTTTTTTCCCGAAATCGGCCGTTTGGCCCCAGTGTGCGGTGCACAGTGAGGCCAAACGGCATTTTGTATTTCAAAATAGGCTAGAGCCTCTAACTCTAAACCGATTTAAATGACTTTTTTTTAATAAAAGCTAATAACATTTAGATCAACTTTATTTAGGTTTTTTTTTCTTTTTTTTCCCCCTATTTATAAAATTACGTGTAAATAATTCAGGAAATCCTGTTTAGACTTGGAAAATATCTAAATATATTTTCAAATCATCCAAAAATAATATTATTTCAATTAATCTCATTGTTGTATAATTGTCAATGGATAAATTCTTACTCGATAAAAATGAAATTTTTTGAAGAATGCCCAAAGCTGATATACCGATCAATTAATTATCAATAAATTCCGATACGCCGGAGCTGCCTAACTAAACACATTTCACGGAAAGTGGGCAGCGTACCCAACATTCCTGAATAATTTGTTTAAACATGAATATTTTTGACCTTTAAATTTGCAATGAACAGCTGGCACAACTATTATTTCATTAACAAAGTGTGTGCTATTATTTCATTAACAAAGTGTGTGCTATTATTTTTTCAACCGGTGGAGGCTGGGCTGAATGACCCATGAATGTTGAAGCCTTAAATAAAAAAACTTGTGTGCTAGGGGCGTATATAGAAAATAATTTCCGGGGAGCTGGTACCCTCAAGGGGGTTTCAGAGTATGAATTACCCCTCAAGGCGGAGAGAGCATCCGGGAAAATTCTAAATTTTTTAGCCTAAAGTGGTGAGTTTTGGGCTTATCTGACACCTTGTAAACCTTGAAGATATTTTGAGTTTTTATAAGCTGTTTTACACAAAATGTTCCTATCAATACGGCAAAATAAATTATTAACATTTTATTTTTAACAGAATATTTTTTTTTTTTTTTTTTTAAATTCGATGGTGTGTATTTGTATATATATATATATATATATATATATATATATATATATATATATATATATATATATATATAAATACGAAAATAATCCACAGATAATTTCTTATATACCATTAATGCCTAAAAAATAAATACATATTTAAACTACACATCTGTTTCATATTTACTACCAGTTCATAGACTGACGACACTATGAAAATTAAACACTAACCGGCATCTTTTTACAAAACGCCACAATACAAAACTAGCAAAGTAAAAATTGTCACATTGTTGTATAATTTGATACCACATTTGACAAAATATTTGTATGATTAAAGAAATAAGTAAACTTGTAATCACCTATATCTAGATGTAAAATGAACTACATAAATACAGTGTAATGTATATTTGTGTGATTTTTATAACACGTTTTTACCAATTAAATAAAAATTTCAGGGACGCAGCAGGCCCTTCCTTTATGTACACCCATGGTGGGCGCGAATGTACCACACTACCTAATAAAAAAAAAAAGAAGAAAACTCAGTCCCGTAACAGGCCACAAGGGCCCTGAGGGGCAGATACTGTAGAGGTATCTGATTCATGACCAACCGGCACACTAGGGAGATAGTGTGGTCAGTACTATTCACCGGCCGCCTGATTTTCCCCTTGCTGCTTCGACTGCTAGAGTCATTAGCACCCAAGGTACCCATTGATAAATTTATTAAAGGCTGGGTTGGCATAGGGACGGTCAGGGAGGGCGAATTCAACCCATGAACGAAGACAGTAGAAGAAAAAATCTTTAGTGCTTGCTCGGGATTTGAACTCAGGTCCTCCAGCATATTAGTCCAGTGCTCTACCACTGAGCTAACCTCGCCCCCATCCTATGAAAGAAATCTGTTATTCAGTTATAGAGAAAATATATTCAACCATTGAAAAAAAATAAACATTGGTCTTTAGAGAATGGAAATAATTGTGGGAAAATTGCACACAATAAGACAATTTTTTAGCCATTGTATTGTTTGCCGAGTTATATAAGAGAAAACTAAAAGGAATTGTGAAACGCTAAAACAAACATTACCAAAAGAATTCCTTGTCCGAATAAAAATTAAGACACTGTAAAAGTTAATTTAATCTTCATTCCCTTTGTAAAGGTCTTTTAATCTAAAGTGCAAACTAGCCAAAGAGAAAAGAACTGGGAACCGAATAGAGCTGTAGAAAAGGCTAAATAAAAAGGTTGGGGACAATGTTGGACAAAGCAGAACCGACCAGAGAGAAAATTCCCCATTCGACACCACTTGAAGCTCCAGGGACCCTTCTACTAGGAATAATATATAACCCCAATTCTCTGGCCGGCAAACTCCGGGCCAACATCTGTATTTAGCAGCAGATTCTCTTCTCTAGAATATATCATAAAGTAAATACAGAACGAGGTAGTCCGAATATATAATGGGGATATACTTGGAATGGTGTTTTTGCAAAGACCACATCCAGTTACTTGTGAAGTATCTGTACTCATTAGCTTTTCTATTGGCTGTTCCAATGGGAAATTCTATTGGTTGGTGCTCGTAGAAACGTAACCTTTAACATTCAATTCGGGTCCGCGAAGGCCACATCCAGTTACTTGTGAAGTATCTGTAGTGATTATAACAGTGATTCAGGGCATAACTCACTAGCTATTAGTATCGGCAATTCTATTGGTTGGTACTGGTAGTAAAGTAACCTTTAACACTAAAGTCGGGTCTGTTTGTGAAGACCACATCTAGTTACTTATGAAGAATCTGTATTGATTATAACAGCGTTTCAGCGCCCGCGCATAACTCATTAGCTTTTCTATTGGCTATTCTTATGGAAAATTCTATCGGTTGTTGCTGGTAGTAAAGTAACCTTTAACACTCAATTCGGGTCCGCGAAGACCACATCCAGTTACTTGTGAAGTATCTGTAGTGATTATAACAGTGATTCAGCGCATAACTCATTAGCTTTTCTATTGGCTATTACTATCGGCAATTCTATTGGCTGTTGCTGGTAGTAAAGTAACCTTTAACATTCAATTGGGTTCCGCGAAGTCCACATCCAGTTACTTGTGAAGTATCTGTAGTGATTATAACAGTGATTCAGCGCATAACTCATTAGCTTTTCTATTGGCTATTACTATCGGCAATTTTATTGGTTGGTGCTGGTAGTAAAGTAACCTTCAACACTCAAGTCGGGTCTGTTTTTGCGAAGACCACATCCAGTTACTTGTGAAGTATCTGTAGTGATTATAACAGCGATTCAGCGCACGCGCATAACTCATTAGCTTTTCTATTGGCTATTCCTATAGGCAATTCTAATGGTTGTAAAGCAACCTTTAACACTCAACTTAATCCATCTCGCAAAAATTAATTGAATTATATTAATTTTAACGAGTTGGATTGACTAAAGTTTTGATATCTTCTTGGGCGAGCGGAAACGCATAGGAAGTATGGCCATAATGCGAAATAAATATAAACATGTTATAGAACCACCAAAAATCATTCTTCGAATTTTAAAGGTCATGTTTGTTAACCAGTAGAACCCGTCCACTTGAACGTGGTTTTTGGGTACTCGTCGTAATTTCTGTTGTATCGTAACGAAACTCTGTATGCATTGTGAAATGAAATGGAAAGTTTTATTCTTATTCCGGGAAACAAGTCCCATAGGAATAATTTTGAAATTACAAAATAATTGTGAATTTTATATTTAAACTTATAAACTAATAAATGCTATCAGTATATAGTGTACAGCTTCAATATAGACTAGGGGTTGGGTAAAACTTGCAGGGATTTAAAGGTTTCTAGGTTGGTAGAATGGCGGACAAACAAAGGCAAGGAATTCCATAGCGAGGTGGCACGGGTGACGAATGATTTTTCGAATATTGCTGTTCGGTGGGAAGGAATATAAAGATCGGAAGGACGAGATCGGGTGTTACGGGAGTGATCAGAGGATTTTAATTTAAGAAGTTGAAAAATATAATAAGGTCTTCGGGATTGAATTACTTGGTAAAGGACTGAGCCGAGGAAGTACTGTCGACGATAAAGAGGGAATAGCCAATTAAGCTCCCGGTAGAATTGTGGGTATGTAAAGTCAAACATATTTATTAAATACATTATTAAATACTAAATCGGTTCATTAGTAGTAGAGGTTTGCTTTGCATTATGCTCAAATTAATTGAAGCCGCCAAACCGGCTTGGGCATATGTTGTTACTTCTACCACTAGGGGCGCTGATTGAGGGCACCATATCCTGTTTCTGTTGTTCAAATCGTCAGCGGTTCTTCGCAAACATAAAATAGCCAAATTTTTCATTCTTTTCTTTTTATTTATATAGGTTTTTTTTTTTTTAAGCAAATTATTCAGGATCGGAGTGTATACTACCCACCTTGTTAGGAAAGTGCTTAGTTTTGAAGCTCATACGGGGCACAATTTTTAGACTTAGCTTTGGCTAAGTATTGATAAATACTAAACACTATAACCCTTTTCTGACCTGCCAAAGCCTTTTCTAGTAGTAAACAAGACATAATCAGTTGTTATAGTGTTTCTCGTATCATGTGGTTCCTTGAAACGGAGATTTGATAATGTCGGAATCGTCTGGAATATACCCCTCAGCATTTCGCGCATGCGAAATTCAACTTTTCCTTCTATGTGAACAGGTTATAGCAAATCTTAAATAAATGTTCTAGTGTATCGTCTAAATTTGTTATGACTTCAGACCAGTTTTTGAAATACTTGAGCTCTTCAGAAGTCTAACTGTTAGCAACAAATGACTTTTTCTTAGCCTGGTTAATAAAACCTCTTGTCTTCTTGCAAATCCTCTACTCGAAGGGCCTACGTTTTTGGGCCACATCTTAGTACAGTATTCATGAATCCTGTACCAACATCTCATCTTGATTTTTTTTTTTTTTTTGACCAAATAGATTTAGCCATATGACCGTACTATATGGACACGCCTGCCTTCGTTGCCACAATATTTTTTATTTATATATTGAGACTTTCGAAACCTTTGGCGAAAATCCACAGTATTAATCCAGGCATTAGACGCAGGATGTGAGAAGTTAGGATAATTGTTAACCTATCTATGTATATAAAAATCACGTGTTTGTCTGTCTGTTTATCTTTTTCTCTGTCTGTATGTTTGTTACTTATACAAATCCACACCGTTCGACCGATTTCCACCAAACTTGCCCACAGGTGGATCTTGAACCGGAGAGAGTTGCAGAATAAGTCAAAACTCTATACCAGCTGTGGGTCTGTATGTTTGTTCCTTAAACAAATCCACACCGTTCGACCGATTTTGACCAAACTTGCCACACAGGTGGATCTTGAATCGGGGAAAGTTGCAGAATAAGTCAAAACTGTATACCAGCTGTGGGTCTGTATGTTTGTTCCTTAAACAAATCCACACCGTTCGACCGATTTTGACCAAACTTGCCACACAAGTGGATCTTGAACCGGAGAGAGTTGCAGAATAAGTCAAAACTGTATACCAGCTGTGGGTCTGTATGTTTGTTCCTTAAACAAATCCACACCGTTCGACCGATTTTGACCAAACTTGCCACACAGGTGGATCTTGAACCGGAGAGAGTTGCAGAATAAGTCAAAACTGTATACCAGCTGTGGGTCTGTATGTTTGTTTCTTAAACAAATCCACACCGTTCGACCGATTTTGACCAAACTTGACTAACAGGTGGATCTTGAACCGGTGAGAGTTGCAGAATAGGTCAAAACCGTCTTCCAGCTGTGGGTCTGTATGTTTGTTCCTTAAACAAATCCACACCGTTCGACCGATTTTGACGAAACTTGCCTCACAGGTGGATCTTGAACAGGAGAGAGTTGCAGAATAAGTCAAAACTGTATACCAGCTGTGGGTCTGTATGTTTGTTTCTTAAACAAATCCACACCGTTCGACCGATTTTGACCAAACTTGCCACACAGGTGGATCTTGAACCGGAGAGAGTTGCAGAATAAGTCAAAACTGTATACCAGCTGTGGGTCTGTATGTTTGTTTCTTAAACAAATCCACACCGTTCGACCGATTTTGACCAAACTTGACTAACAGGTGGATCTTGAACCGGTGAGAGTTGCAGAATAAGTCAAAACCGTCTTCCAGCTGTGGGTCTGTATGTTTGTTCCTTAAACAAATCCACACCGTTCGACCGATTTTGACGAAACTTGCCTCACAGGTGGATCTTGAACAGGAGAGAGTTGCAGAATAAGTCAAAACTGTCTACCAGCTGTGGGTCTGTATGTTTGTTCCTTAAACAAATCCACACCGTTCGACCGATTTTGACCAAACTTGCCACACAGGTGGATCTTGAACCGGAGAGAGTTGCAGAATAAGTCAAAACTGTATACCAGCTGTGGGTCTGTATGTTTGTTTCTTAAACAAATCCACACCGTTCGACCGATTTTGACCAAACTTGACTAACAGGTGGATCTTGAACCGGTGAGAGTTGCAGAATAAGTCAAAACCGTCTTCCAGCTGTGGGTCTGTATGTTTGTTCCTTAAACGAAACCACACCGTTTGACCGATTAGGACCAAACTTGACTCACAGGTGGATCTTGAACCGGAGAGAGTTGCAGAATAAGTCAAAACCGTCTTCCAGCTGTGGGTCTGTATGTTTGTTCCTTAAACAAATCCACACCGTTTGACCGATTATGACCAAACTTGCCACACAGGTGGATCTTGAACCGGAGAAAGTTGCAGAATAAGTCAAAACTGTGTACCAGCTGTGGGTCTGTATATTTGTTCCTTAAACAAATCCATACCGTTCGACGGATTTTGACCAAACTTGACTAACAGGTGGATCTTGAACCGGTGAGAGTTGCAGAATAAGTCAAAACCGTCTTCCAGCTGTGGGTCTGTATGTTTGTTCCTTAAACAAATCCACACCGTTCGACCGATTTTGACCAAACTTGCCACACAGGTGGATCTTGAATCGGAGAGAGTTGCAGAATAAGTCAAAACTGAAGACCAGCTGTGGGTCTGTATGTTTGTTCCTTAAACAAATCCATACCGTTCGACCGATTTTGACCAAACTTGCCACACAGGTGGATCTTGAACCGGAGAGAGTTGCAGAATAAGTCAAAACCGTCTTCCAGCTGTGGGTCTGTATGTTTGTTCCTTAAACAAATCCATACCGTTCGACGGATTTTGACCAAACTTGCCACACAGGTGGATCTTGAATCGGAGAGAGTTGCAGAATAAGTCAAAACTGTCTACCAGCTGTGGGTCTGTATGTTTGTTTCTTAAACAAATCCATACCGTTTGACCGATTTTGACCAAACTTGCCCATAGGTGGATCTTGAACCGGCGAGAGTTGCAGAATAAGTCAAAACCGTCTTCCAGCTGTGGGTCTGTATGTTTGTTTCTTAAACAAATCCACACCGTTCGACCGATTTTGACCAAACTTGCCACACAGGTGGATCTTGAACCGGAGAGAGTTGCAGAATAAGTCGAAACTGTCTACCATCTGTGGGTCTGTATGTTTGTTCCTTAAACAAATCCATACCGTTCGACGGATTTTGACCAAACTTGACTAACAGGTGGATCTTGAACCGGAGAGAGTTGCAGAATAAGTCAAAACTGTCTACCAGCTGTGGGTCTGTATGTTTGTTCCTTAAACAAATCCATACCGTTCGACGGATTTTGACCAAACTTGACTAACAGGTGGATCTTGAACCGGAGAGAGTTGCAGAATAAGTCAAAACCGTCTTCCAGCTGTGGGTCTGTATGTTTGTTCCTTAAACAAATCCACACCGTTCGACCGATTTCGACCAAACTTGCCCACAGGTGGATCTTGAACCGGAGAGAGTTGCAGAATAAGTCAAAACTGTCTACCAGCTGTGGGTCTGTATGTTTGTTTCTTAAACAAATCCACACCGTTCGACCGATTTTGACCAAACTTGCCACACAGGTGGATCTTGAACCGGAGAGAGTTGCAGAATAAGTCAAAACTGTCTACCAGCTGTGGGTCTGTATGTTTGTTCCTTAAACAAATCCACACCGCTCGACCGATTTTGATCAAACTTGACTAACAGGTGGATCTTGAACCGGTGAGAGTTGCAGAATAAGTCAAAACCGTCTACCAGCTGTGGGTCTGTATGTTTGTTCCTTATACAGATCACACCGTTTGACCGATTTTGACCAAACTTGCAACACAGGTGGGTCTTGAACCGGAGAGAGTTGCAGAATAAGTCAAAACTGTCTACCAGCTGTGGGTCTGTATGTTTGTTCCTTAAACAAATCCACACCGTTTGACCGATTTTGACCAAACTTGCCACACAGGTGGATCTTGAACCGGAGAGAGTTGCAGAATAAGTCAAAACCGTCTACCAGCTGTGGGTCTGTATGTTTGTTCCTTATACAAATCCACACCGTTTGACCGATTTTGACCAAACTTGACTCACAGGTAGGTTTTGATCCGAAGAGAGTCATAGGCTAGGTCAAAAATATCTACCACCAGTCAACACACTGGTGTAGCTGCCACGCCGGGGAACAGCTAGCGTTAAATAAAATCCTCAGCTACCAAACGAGTACATGGAAAGTACTCTCTCGGCATAACTTGAGAATATTTTAGCCTGGTTAACACAGCCTCCCTATTCTTGTCAATTGACTAGCATTTACGGGATTTTTATAGGGCATCTATTAATATAATATCTTCTAATCTATTCCTAACTCTGTCGGCAATATTTCATATTAATCATGATGAATCACTTCATATGTAGTTTATTGATACTCGTGCCTTGATGGCCGGTTATTAATCACAGGTTGAGGGATATCAGGAGTTAAGGATTATTCTGTGAATTACTCCGCAGTCTGCTGGGTGCTGATAGCGTTTCTGGGCTACACCTTCTATTCCTTCCCTTAATCTCTCACTCTCTCTCTCACACTCACCCTCTCTCACTAACTCTCTCTCATTCCCTCACTCCCTCACTCTCTATCTATCTCTCTGGCTCTCGTTCCCATTCTCTTCTCTCAATTCAACCCGCAAATCCTTCAATCGAACACCGCCTCTAGCACAATCAACCTTTACATGATCCTCCTATTTCAGATAGTATTGAGCTTTACCCGCCATTCAACAAGAAAAAGGCTGAAAGTTTAAAGATAATATTCCTATCTGTGTATAAATACACTGGGGTCCCACTAATCCGAACTTATTGGGCCCGAATCAGGTTCGGATTACCGAAAATTGGTTCAAGCGGAGTTTTGTCTTATGATTCCATATACTGACTTTATGAATTTAACACAGGTTTATTATCTTTACTATTAGCCCGAGAGCCAGTAACCGCACGTTGCATGAAGTGTTTTATGCACCTTGAAATTTTGCTATAGAGTACCTCTTGGGTAGATAAAAAGGTACCCATGTGTTGGCTAGACTTACCATGGATCACCAGGTACTGCGCATTGGGGAAAGGTGAAAAAAAAAATCCCAAAAATAGAGTTTTATTCAGAAGCCAACTATCTTTAATGTAAAATTAAGACAATTTTACACTGAATAATAAATAAGGGAGACACTTTTAAGGAGTATAATTCTAATATAAAATGAGAGTTTTATTCACGCTGCCATTTAAACTGGAACCGCTGTACAAGATCATGTGAGCAAGAACCAATGAGAGCACAGAAAACAACCAACACTGCGCGGTCGTGTCATACTCTCTTACGGTTACACGCAGTGTATTGCAGTCTATCATAGGCAACATTTATTTTTTTGTTTCCTGATAATTAAACCCCACAAAAGTTTCTGCTATTTTGTAATTATTTTCAAATATGTTTATTTAAGACGCTGTTTAAATCGCAGCGTGAATAAAGCACTTCACTTAATATTAAAACTGAAAACTAGGTACTTTGGTTTTTTTTTTTTAATTGCATTTTAACCTCCTTAAAATTGTCTGCCTTATTTATTATTCATTGTAAAATTGCCTTAGTTTTCATTTTTTTTTTTTTTTTTACATTATTGATAGTTGACTTCTGAATAAAACACAATTTTTGGGCAATATTGTTTTGCACCTTTCCCCTATGCGCAGTACCTGGTGTTCGAAGGTATGTCCAGGAAACACATATTTACCTTCTTATCTACTTAAAAGGTACATTATAGCAAAATTTCAAGGTGCTTAAAACACTTCATGAAAAATGCGTTACCAGCTCTCCGACTATAACCTAAAGAATACGCTGAAGTAAATATTTTCTGCAATTCAATCCCAAGGTCTAAAAATGTTAAGTATCTTGGAGTAAATTTGGACTCTAAACTGACTTACACGAACCATACTAATATTCAATGTAATAAGGCTATTGCTATATTACAATCCTTATTTCCTGTAATGAATAGAAACTCAGGATTAAGCAAAATACATATTTATTACTTATAAATTAGGCCTATGTTACTGTACGCATGTCCTATTTGGTCTATGGCGTGTCAAACCAACAAGAGAAAATTACAGGAGACCCAAAATAAATGCTTGAGATCCATTGGTTCTTTTCCCCGATGGACTCCTATCATGCATATGCATGAAGTTCTCGACATTCCTACAATAAGTCAGTATATAATTAAAGCTACACAGCACTTCTTTGAAGCATGTCAAAACAGCAAGCATAAGCATATTGCTGATATACAGTAGAACCTCCATTATCCGGGGTAATGACGGGGAGGGTGGTCCACGGATAATCGAAAACCCCGGATAATCGAAACACAATATTTTATTGACTAAATGTGCTGGATTATAAGGTTATAAAGAAAACTGTGTACAAGATGTCATGTAAACCTTCTTATTTGCATTGAGAAATGTGTATATAAAAGTTTTATTAATTAATAATTTGTATAAGTGCAAAAATAAACTCAAGATCAAATTAAATTTTTTGATACATAATTATTTTCTTATATCTGTTCTGATCACCTGTAAGAAGATAATTCTGCTGAAATCGGGATTCGTATGTACTCGAGTGAAGAGTTAAAGCCCAACAGAGGTAATATTTCCTTGGTAGGCTAACAGCCCAGTAGGGGATTCATAGAAAGACGGGAAAACGTTTCACTTCCAAGAATATGAACTAAATTGAGATGCTTCCAGAAATATTGAATCATCACATTCTTCCGAAAACAGCGCTGTTTTTACATTCCTTAGTTTACAATGTATGTAATTAATTTAAATTCATATTTATGTACATAATCGTCATTACATACATACAAATATTTAATACATAATTATGAAATCAAATGCTTTAGTTGATAAAAATAATGCAATAAATATGTTCGTATGTACATAATATTTAAAGAAGGAATAAAAATAAAAATTTCCCCATCGAGACCCCGGTTAATTGGAATCCCGGATAATAGAGTCCCGATTATAAGAGTCCCGGATAATAGAGTCCCGGATAATGGAGGTCTTACTGTAGTTAATAATAATTATAACAGCCTAAATTATAAGCGTTATAAATATAAGGAGCTCAAAAATATTACTTTCTAAGGTTCAGTGTATAAGGTATTTTTCCCTTATAATATTTTCGTTATAAAAATTAAATATATACTTAGGTAATTTAGATTAGTTATAAAATCCATAGCTTGGATACTTGTTTTACTTTGATTGTAAAATCCATAGCTTGGATACTTGTATTACTTTGATTGTAAAATCCATAGCTTGGATACTTGTATTACTTTGATTGTAAAATCCATAGCTTGGATACTTGTATTACTTTGATTGTAAAATCCATAGCTTGGATACTTGTATTACTTTAATTGTAAAATTTCTTTTATTTGTTTAGGAAGCGTTGATCGTCGGGGTTTCGGTCAGTGTTCTTATTCAATAAAACACATTTTATTTGCTAAAATGTATATTTATTGCCGCCAACGTTTCGGCTTGCTATACAAGCCATCTTCAGGGCTGTAAAAACATATATGGTATAACAATGGTAAGGACAAAAAAAAAAAAAAAAAAAAGGCTAGAAACATTAACATAAATATGAGTACCTATATGCTTGAAAATATAAATATATATATATATATATATATATATATATATATATATTATAATAATATAAATATAAATAAATATACATGTATATGGTATCCAAGAGAATACAGTACAAGTTTCATAGTAACATACCTATTGAGAAGATTGAGAACTGTCCCGTTTCAAGAAGAGAACATTTCTGAAGACTGGAAGGATGGGGCAGGGCTAGACAGGAGAGGAGGGGGTGGAGAGAAGTGGAGCTGCGAGTAAGGACGGAGGGTAAAGACCGCGGTAAAGATAAAGGACTTGCCGATGAATATTGCAGGTACAGGGAAGGATTGGGCCAGGGCTAGACAGGAGAGGATGGGGGTGAGGGGGTGGGGAGAAGTCGACCTGGGAGTAAGGACAGAGGGACGGCGGTAAAGATAAAGGACTTGCCGATGGGTATTGTAGGTACAGGGAAGGATCAGACGGTGTGTGGGAATAGGGCAACGAACCGGGTGGGATTACCTAACGGGAGGTTTTGAGGATATGGAAAATGTTGGAATAGGTTGAGGAGATGACTTCTTTGTCAATTTTGTCATTGACGGGATTGTTTTCTAGATGGATATATATGGATTCAGAAAGGAGACGCTTCTCAAGGTTGGAGAGGATGGAGAAGTTTTGGAAATCAAATTTATGTCCGTCCGTGATAGCGTGTCTAGAAAATGCGGTTTTAATGTCTCTGTTCTTAATGTTGTATTTGTGTGTTGTGAGTCTGCTATGAATGCGGTTCTTCGTCTGTCCAATGAAAGTGCTGTTGCAGTGTGGTGTAGAGCAAGGAATTCGGTAAACGACGTTGGATCTATTTCCTTGTGGGATGGGGTCTTTGAGTGTGGTATATAGGGTTTTCAGTTTATTTTTAGTGGATAGACCTAGATTTAGGTTGGGAAATGTGCTTCTGAGGGATTTTTGGATTTTTTCAGAGAGGTTAGGGATGTACGGAAGGGATCTGAATAGGGGGGCGACACTATCTTGCGAGGTGGAGGGGGGTTTAGGATTTTTAATTGAATTTATGAGGGAGGTGATGGTGTGTTTCGGGAATCCATTGGCTTTGAGTATTTCTAGGAGTCGGGATGTGTTCTTGGGACGAAATTTAGGATCAGATAGGGTAAGGGATCGAAATATTAGGTTTCTTGCTGTATTGAGAATTTGATGAGGGGGGTGTGAGGATTGGTAATGGAGGAGTCGGCCAGAGTAAGTGGGTTTGGTGTACCAATCGGTGGATAAGGAGCCATCGGGGTTTCTAATCACAAGTAGGTCTAGGAAGGGTAGAGAGTTATTGGATTCGGTTTCAACGGTGAATTTCAATCGGGGGTGGTAGGAGTTAAAGGCGGCTAAGATCTGAGGAATACTATGCGGGTTGAGGATGAGGAAAAGGTCATCTACATATTTTTTAATGAAAATTATGTCGTTGGGGAACATCGGGAGGGTGAGATTGAGGAGGTCATTTAGGGTGATATTGGCTATATCGGGTGCGAGACAATTTCCCATGGCGAGGCCAGAGGTTTGGTGGTAGTATTTGTCTTGGAAAAGGAGGTAGCCAGATTTACAACATAGGGATAGGGATTCAAGATAGGAGGCTTGGGATAATTTGGTGTGGGGTTCTATAGTTTGCCAATTGGTTTCCCGTTGGCGGCAATAAATATACATTTTAGCAAATAAAATGTGTTTTATTGAATAAGAACACTGACCGAAACCCCGACGATCAACGCTTCCTTCTTCCGAACGGTCGACCATATCTTCTCTTTTATTTGTTTATATTTTTCCCTTATAATATTTTCGTTATAAAAATTAAATATATATTTAGGTAATTTAGATTAGTTATAAAATCCATAGCTTGGATACTTGTATTACTTTAATTGTAAAATTTATTTTATTTGTTTATATTTTTCCCTTATAATATTTTCGTTATAAAAATTAAATATATATTTAGGTAATTTAGATTAGTTATAAAATCCATAGCTTGGATACTTGTATTACTTTGATTGTAAAATTTAGCGCATGCGCCTAACACCTTTCCCTTCCTATTGGAGGATTCCGATGACCAATTGCTGTGGTTCTTGCTGGGAGTAAAAGGGATTGGTTTCTTAGTGGGAAAAATTAATGGAATCCTATTAATTTTAGCGAGTTGGATAGACTAGTGTCCCTACAATTAATATAATTCTATTAATTGCGAGTTGGATTGACTAGGGTTTTGATATCTTCTTGAGCGAGCGGAATCGCATAGCATGTAATGCCTAATAAATGTCATATAATGTCATGTAATAAATATGTTTGTTTACAAATTACGTTGTTTGTTGTCCTTCATAACCTGCAAAACAGTCAACTTTAATGCTTAATAATAATTATTTCATAGTTGAGAGAATTGATTTTCATCATATTAAACTTTTTATTAATAAATATTGCTTGCCATTATCTAATATGAATTATAACCGTAGATAACGAGTCAAGAAGTAGTAGATAACCAGCAAAGAACCTATAAGCTAATCAGTAAGCTTATCAGCGAGTACGAGTAAATGTTATAAATCACTACTGCTACTTCAAAAGTAACTGGATGTGGTCTTCGCAAAAAGACCCAGATATTATATTATTTATATTCCAACCCTTCCACACTAAACTTTCCTTTCATAAAAATCCTGAAGTCTCGTTTCTATCTAGCCTCACCCATCCACTCTCTCCACTAAGGCGACTCAGAAGACAGTGGCCCAGAGATCTGCTCCAGTGACCAAGTGAAGTGTTAGCAATGGCTTTTTCTTCCTTCAATTGTATCAATGTCTGTTGCTCACCGATCTCTCTTCGACTCCAGCCACTGGTCGGAACAGAAGGGAGCTTGTGTAGGCACCTCTCAACCTGATCTGAGCGTCTTTCTGGCGTTAATCGAGGATGAAGTTGTGAGGCCTTGAGCACAGAACCCTCATATTGTATCATATATCATATCATGATGTGGCAGCTAGCGAGACGTAAACAATAACCTGACCAGTGTAACCTCCTCCTGCTATCAACCATACATGCCCAGCATCAGTGTTGCTAAAGTATAAAAATAAGAGAAAAATATATAATTTTACAGGGGGGGGGGGGGGTACACAGATCACGTGTGTGTGCTCTCGTGGTGTTTAAAAATATTTATCAGACATTATTTATTCATTCTTTATTATTACCTCGAAGAACATTTTACTTTTGTTATCAGTTTCTTATCATTTATTTTTATCATATTTTTATTTCGTATCATTACAGTGATATTTTATTTTACCAAGTTTTATTATAAGTAAAGATGGAATGGTTGGGATTCGGCTAAAAAAAACCTCAATATGATTTTTGTTAAAATAAAATCTATATTTTGGACGTTTCGCCTACTCACTGGTAGCCTTCGTCAGCTAAAATGACAAAAAAAAATAACAGAAATTAATACAGAAACAAAAAAAAAATTATAATTGTGATAAGTAACAAAGTATAATTGTGATCTGTATGAATTTCTGTTTTTTTTTTTTTTTTTGTCATTTTACCTGACGAAGGCTACCAATGAGTAGCCGAAACGTCCAAAATATAGATTTTTTTTAAACAAAAATCGTATTGAGGTTTCTTTAGCCGAATCCCAACCATTCCATCTTTACTTATCACCTCAACGGATAACTATCTAATCATCATGACAAGTTTTATTATTTCTTATCCCGCAACCCGTTCACTAAAATCGCAATAACCAACAAAGAAATTAATTGAAAAAAAATTATGAGGTTGATATAAACTATGATTCCCCTTCCTATCACCAAAACTGCGATAGCGTAGCACAATTTATAGTATTTTCTCGATTCTGGGTTCAATTCTCTAATAGCATTCGACATAAAGAACAAAGTTTTTTCCCGCTAAAAGTTGTGCTTACGGCACACAATATACACTGGATAGACTGTCCAATTTACTAAGTTCGCTACTAAAGTGTATCCTTCCATAAAATAGATACCCGATTCGTAGTCCTGCAAGAATTACTTCTTGCCTGGGGAAATCCGTAGAATATTTCTCTCTCTCTTTCCTATTTCTCTACTCCTTTCCAGGAGTAATTGTGAGTCAACAAAGCGTGTTTATATTGCTCCGAACAATTTTCGGCAATCAATCTGCCAATATTTTCTTGATTGAGGCCCAATATGTTCAGCTTTCGACCTATATTGCCTTCATATTGTGGAACCTTCTCTCCTTTTACATAGGTAGACCAAATGACGAGATACTGAGGAACTTATACAAAATGTTCACGTTTCAAGGGCCATTCACCAAGAAAATAGCTATTGTTCTTTATAAGAAATTTAAATATGTAA
>OX328130.1:9476557-9567713 GCA_946811695.1 Gonocerus acuteangulatus
TTTCGTTTTATCAGGAGAGAATTTGAAGCCTGTCCTTTCCGACCATCTCTGTAGCTTTGTTACGGCTACCTGTAGATGTTTTTGAATAAATGGTAGGCTTTCTGATCTACAAATTATAGCAAAGTCGTCGACGAATAATAACCCTTGAACTCTAGATGTTATGCAGTTTGCAATTTCGTCTATTGCAATGGTAAATAACGTGGTGCTCAGGACGCTACCCTGGGGGACTCCTGTATCTTGGACTTGAAAACTGGAGAGCGTGTTGCCAACCTGTACTTGGAAAGTCCTGTCCTCCAGAAAACTTTGGATGAAGGTAGGCAGGTTTCCTCGCAATCCCCAGGAGTGTATTTTCTTCAATATCCCATATCTCCATGCCGTATCAAAAGCTTTATGGATGTCGAAGAATATCCCTATAGCATGTTGTTTATTTATAAATGTTTCCTGTAGATATGTGTCAAGTTTCACCAGATTATCGATTGTGGATCTTCCTTTCGTGAAACCGCATTGTAGGCCATTCAGGAGCTTGTAGTTTTCCAGAACCCAGCCAAGTCTTCTATTTACAATTCTTTCAAGAATTTTACACAAGCAGTTGGTGAGTGACACTGGTCTGTAGTTTGTGGCTTCGCTTGAGCATTTTCCAAGCTTGGGGATTGGGATAACGATTGCGTGTTTCCATGTTTTCGGTATGTTGCCGGTCTGCCAAATTAAGTTAAACAGTTGGAGGATTTTGAGTTTGGATGATTCTGGTAGTTTTTGGATCATTTCGTATGTCACTTCGTCTGGGCCGGGGGATTTTCCTGTAAGTCTGGCTATTGCGGATCTGAATTCGGACATGGTAAGGGGGGCGTTGTAGGGCATAGTATTTTCAGCGTCATGGAAGTGGATCAGTTCGGATTCTTGTTCAGTTTTGTATTCTGAAAATTTTGGTTCGTATCTGTGGTTCTGGTTGCTAAAGACGGTAGCAAATTCTTCTACTATATCCAGTTCGTTTGTGTTAAGCTTTCCGTTTACATTTATGTAGATTGGAGGTCTCTGGTTTTTCCCGGTTATTGCGCGGACTTTGTTCCATATTGTTGCTGAAGGGGTAGATGAGTTTATGGTGGATACATAATTTTTCCAGGAATTGGCCTTGGTCGTATTTATGATCCTCTTGCATTTTGCTTTCTCCCTTTTGTAGTTGATAAGGTTTTCTACGGACATATTTCGGATGAATTTCCTATATGCCCTTCGTCTGCTTTTAATAGCATCCTTGCATTCTTGGTTGAACCATGGTAAGGATCGGCGTCTAGGATCAGAATTTGTTTTTGGGATGGCTTGGGATGCTGCGTCAATGATGGTTTGGGTGATTATTTCGCTTGCTTCTTTTGTGTCATTAGGGAGAGGTCCACGTATTACTGCAAGTTGTTGAAACGTGTCCCAGTCTGCATTATTCATTTTCCATCTTACTTTCTTGGTTGGATTTGGCAAGTCGGCATAGCTTGTTATAAGTATGGGAAAATGATCGCTGGAATATTGGTCTGGGAGTACATTCCATGTGGCATGCTTTATTATGTGGCTGCAGCAGGTTGAAACATCTATTGCTGATAGGGTTTGATATGTATTACTGAGGAAGGTGGGTTCTCCAGTGTTGAGGATATGTAGGTTGTTGTCATAGATAGCCTTTTCGATAATGTTCCCTCTATTGTTGTCGGTCTTCGATCCCCAATATTTTGAATGGGCATTCATATCCCCCAAGAAAATCAGTGGTTTCTGGAGTTGCTTGATTAGTTGGTCTATGTCCTGGTTATTCAAAGTGTTGCTGGGTGGGAGGTAAATATTTGCTATTGTAATGGGAATGTCTGTTTGGGTTTGGATTGCTATTGCTTGAAGGTTGGTTTGAATGTTGACTATTTTGAATGGTATTTTGTTTGATATGGCGATAAGTACCCCGTTGCATGCTTTCCCCCCGAGGAGGTAGTCATAGCGGTGAATGTTATAGCCCTTAAGTGTGAAGTTGTCAGATTCCTTTAGGTTGGTTTCTTGTAGACAGATGAAATCTGGCGAGTAGTCCTGTACTATTAGTTGCAGGTCGGTTAGGTGTGTTCTTATCCCGTTACAATTCCACTGAATTAATTTAAAGTTATTTCCGTGACTACTATACATTTAGGGTGTGATTTGTTCCATTAATATATATATATATATATATATATATATATATATATATATATATATACACATATGCATACACATACACACACATACATACCCTCATACATACACATAACGACATAAGATATAATAAATAGCATAAAATAGAATAGAAATGAAATAGAAATGGATAGCAATAGTAATATAATAGTAATAAACATGATTGAGCACATATAGATAAATTTTCTTAAACTTATATAAATATTTATAGACAGTAGCATGTGGATATATTTTCCAGGTATTATCAGAGTGTAATGCGTGGAATGATATGTTTCAATATTGTTTTGGTTTATGCGAATATATTTTTTTTTTTGTGTTGAGGGTATATTTTTTGATAAATAGTTAGGTTTCATATACATTGTTTTGTATTGTTTGTACATAATATAAATTTTATTTCGGGGAATCAACATCCATTTTATCATTTTCTTTCTTTCTTTGTGGTTTGGGTGTGTTGGCCGAGCTAGGTCGGGATTGTTTGTTTGTGAGTACGGGTGGAGTTTTCTTATTGGGGAGTTTAGTACTGATAGAGGCTATTGTATTCTTGGACTCTGGCTTCTTATCGCCTGCCTTGCTGGGAGGCGTAAAGGTAGCCGAACCACTAGGGAGAGGTGGGGAAGTAGAGATAGCTAGGAGGGAGGGGATAGTGGTGGTAGGAGGAGGAGGGAGAGGTGGGGAAGGAGAGAGTACAGGAGGGAGAGAGAGGGTATGAGGAGATGAGAGAGAGGGAATGTGGGGTAGGGAGGAGAGGGGAGGGGAGAGGGGTGGGGAGCTCGCAGCTCCAGTCTTCCTATCGCTTCCAACTAAGGAAGTTGTATGAGAATTTTCATTAATTTTTTGTTCAAATAAATCTGTTTGTATTCCTATTTCTGTTGTTGCTGTCTTTTTGGTATTTGTTCTTAATAGAATTTCAGAATATTTTGGCGTTTTTAGTAATAGATTTTGGGGTACGTTATTAAAAAATTTCTTTTTAGCTAATCCGTAAGTTATTTTCTCATTTATTTGTATTTTTTTTATTTCTTTTTCAATTGTGAAATTTGGGCAGTTTTTGTCAAAACTATTGTGTGGTCCTTTGCAAACCGCACACATCACCGGGCCACTGCAGGCTCCCTCGTGTTTTGGGTTGCTACAAGTGCTGCACATGAATGGTTTTGTACAGAAAAACTTTACATGCCCGAATTGTAAGCACCTAGTACACCTAGTTGGGTTCGGGTAATAAGGTTTTACAGGTATGTTAAGGTAACCAACTTTAATGTTTCGCGGTAGGTCGGGAATTCCAAAGGTGAGGAGGTAACTATGGGTGTTTATTACTTCATTGTTCCTTTTAATAGAGAAACGGTGAATATCCGTCACATTTTGGGATTTTAATTCCATTTTTGCTTCTTCTATATCTACCACGTCCAAATCGTAGCAGCGAATCACTCCCTGGCTACTATTTAATTTAGAATGTGGGGTAACTTCAACTTCCATGTCATTACATAATTTACTACAACTAATTAGTTTTTTGGATTGCGCTTCATTAGTAACCTCTACAAGTAGGGTACCTTCCTTCAGTTTTTTAATAGTCTTAACTGTACCGGCGAACCCAATCACTGCTTTATTAATAAAGAAAGGGCTAATTTTATTAAAATTTCCCTCTCCCTTCCGTTTAATAATTAGGAATTTTGGAATATTTTCCATAGTTGGGGCATTTTCTAAATCCGCCGTCGAGGGGGGGGATAGCGACGGCGGGGTATCTACGCTAGGCCGTTTGTCGGGTGGTTTTCGCATCTTAACTGGAGGTAAGAATGCGAATGAATATATAGACTTTTAATATTTCACCAATACTGAGTGGAAAAAAGAACAAACAAAAAAAAAATCAGAGAGAACGTAATTTATTATCGAGAAAAAAAATAAAATAAATAAATTTATGATTACTTGTAGGAGAAACACCCAAGAAGAACGAAAAACAACAAAAAACAATAAAGAAAAATAAACGGTACCTTACATTCTTTTACATTGTTAGTGTAAAAGAATAAGAATTTGAGTATAGAAAGTCTAATGCCTGTCTCCTGCCTGTCGAGGGAAGCTCAGCTAATCCTTCGGACCGATGCTCTCTCGTCGGGGGCTTGAAACTGACTGAGGACACTAATGGTTTTATCGGTGGAGATTGCAAACCCGTTTTGTTTAAGCCAGATGTTGATTGAATCTAGTGTTTCCTGGATAGTTGTATGGAGCAGGTCAAAAGATTTGTCTGTATAGTAGATCACAAGATCATCTGCATATAACATTGATTTCACAGGATACTCACTCTTCCGAAGGACGTGATTTATTTCTATAGAGAAAAGGAAGGCACTGACTACACTTCCCTGTGAAACTCCATTTTCCTGAACGAAGGTCTCCGAAAATGAAGCTCCACAGCGAACGTTAAAAGACCTTTATTTTAAAAAGTTAATCAAGAATTTTAATATATTTCCTTGGATGCCTATGTCTATTAAACTATCGATAATGAGCCTTCTCCAAACACAGTCGAAGGCATTTTTTATATCTATAAAAACCGTTAGGACCTTTTGACGGGAGTCGAACGCTTCTCGTATATCGGTTTCCAGCCGTACTAAGTTATCCCTAGTACTTCTACCTGGCCTAAATCCACTTTCCCATTCAGGGTGGAGGTTTTTGCTATCCATGAACCAGAAAATACGATTCATTATCATTTTTTCAAGTAACTTGCACATGGAACATGTTAACGAAAACATTCGATAACTCGAGGTTTCTGATGTGAGTTTTCCTTTTTTAAATATAGGAATTATAGTAGATTTATTTGAAGGGTTTCTGAACTAAAGGTGTCATTTAAAATTGAAAGAATAATTTGTTTGTTTGGCTGAGATAAATTTTTAATCATAGATATGCAAACGTTGTCTGGTCCAGGGGCAGTGCCTTTTCGGCTTTTCAGTGCAACATTTAATTCTATGAAAGTAAAAGCGAGGTAAAGGTTGTCAAGTGGTTCTGTTATGATATTTATGTCGTTTTGTTCTTTTTCTCTTTTTTTACTGAGAAAATCTGATGACTAATTCTCATCTGAGGAAACAGTTTGGTAATATTCGCCGAGAATATTAGCAATCTGGACAGGATCAGTAATAAGTGAGTCATCAGATTTTAAAAATGATATTGGGTTTATTCGTTTTTGCCCATTTATTTTCCTGATCATATTCCAAACATCGGCGTTAAAAATGTTTACTTTACCGTGTAAGAAGGATGTATTCCTGTGAATATGGCTTCACATTTCCCCGCCCCGTAACTCTGAGAGGAGATTTTCTCAGAGTTATGATTTATTACTGGAAAGTTTTAAAAAGTATCCTCTCAGGAAATCCCTGGGGTTTTCCATATCTAATTTAACTTTTAATGCACTTTCTCTGTAGGCCTATATGCCCCATTAGCTCAGATATATTTTAGGTAGAGATTGTATTTGGTTTCAGTGCGTTTTCGAGAGGTAACTCGATTATAAGGTTGACCTCGTGACGCAATCCGGAAATATATATATATATATATATATATATATATATATATATATATATTCGTTAACCAGCAGAATATGTTTACCATAACATGGTTTTCGGAGAAAAATTTTCGCGAAAAAAATCGAACCGCTTACGTTTTCGAGTTTTGTATGCTTTCAAGTACTCTTTTTTTTATGGGTACCCTAACGTAGGAAAACATCATTTTCGGGTTGGGTACTTAGAATCGTGGGATTGAATTGTAATATTTTCTGCATGTTTGAAATTAGGCTGAACTAAGATGTTTAAATTTTAGAAACACTTGGAGCTATGTATGTCTTCGAGAAAAAAAATGTTTTCTTAAAAGTCATGAAATATATCCACATCTATCTATTTATATGAATATATATATATATATATATATATATATATATATTCTTTTTTATCCTAGGAGGCATGGGGTCATTAAAGCAGTCTTCCTTTATTATACTACTTCATTTATTGGGCCCGACATGTTTCGTGCATCTTTTCTTCGCACCTCTTCAGGGGCATTTCTACAAAAAAATATCATTTTTTTGAACATCCACACAAACCTTTTTTCTATTATATTATATTAAAACTATTAATGGAGCATGATAATGTTTTAATGCATTTTGTGGAACATTTCATAGATCGTATTGATAGTTTTAATATAATAGAAAAAAGGTTTGTGTGGATGTTCAAAAAAATGATATTTTTTTGTAGAAGTGCCCCTGAAGAGGTGCGAAGAAAAGACGCACGAAACATGTCGGGCCCAATAAATAAAGTAGTATAAAAAAGGGAAGACTGCTTTAATGTCCCCATGCCTCCTAGGATAAAAAATAATTTAGATATTTCGGGTCATCTACAAGAATAAATTATATATACGAAGACATTCATAGCTCCAAGTGTAGCCAAAATTTAAACATCTTAGTTCATCCTAGTTTCAAACATGCAGAAAATATTGCAATTCAATCCCACGATTCTAAGTACCCAACCCGAAAATGATGCAAAAAAACAACATGATTTCCACTTTTATGAAAAACGGTTCCAGCTATAGCCTTATAAATGGTTTCATTCGTTTTCCTACTTTGTTTTAGGGTACCCATAAAACAAAGAGTACTTGAAAGCATACAAAACTCGAAAACGTAAGCGGTTCGATTTTTTTCGCGAAAATTTTTCTCCGAAAACCATGTTATGGTAAACATATTCTGCTGGTTCACGAATCGACCTTTGAAATTAGACGAAGGATTTTTGTATCAAATTTCATACCAATCACTTATATGTGTATATATATATATATATATATATATATATATATATATATATATATACTTACATATTTATACGTGTGTGTATATATATAACTTTAAAAGTCACTTCCGGATTGCGTCACGATGTCAATCTAATAATCGAGTTACCTCTCGAAAAAGCAATTTGTTGACCTATAAGGCCTTATTAAAAGAAGAATATATATATATATATATATATATATATATATATATATATATATATATTTAAATCACGTGTTTGTCTGTTTATTTATTAATTTGTTTGTCTGCTCCTTATACAAATCTACACCGTTTGACCGATATTGACCAAACTTGGCACACAGGTAGGTAGGTCTTGATACGAGAAATCACCTAGGCTAGGTCAAAATAGTCAAATTTAAAAATTTGGTCAAAAGGTCAAAAGTTTTGTTCAAGAAAAATTGCCTACACTGAACCATTCAGTTTGTGACGGCGATTTTGAATCGACAGCCATTTTGAATAATTTCTCAAATTTATTTGTTGATGTTCCTGATAATTAGAATAACTCGAACTCATTGATGACTTTACATCATTATATAATCATGTAATGCAGTTTATTTCAATTTTATTTCAACAGTCACTGTCTAACTAAGGAGCGCTGGCCTTTCTTTGATAAGAGCTATCTACTCGCAGGCTGTGGTCTGGCCTCTGTCGGCTATTAGATGAAGTGCTGTTGTGCTGGCCTCTGCCGGTATCATTATGAACTAAAACTAATCCGATTTTCTTAACTGGTTATAGTAGCATATAATAAAACTCTAGACCAATTACTGGACCAACCTTAGCCTTATTACAAGAAAACTACAATTATTGAATGAATACCTTTGAGAGTAACCTGCTCTTACAAGAGGTTTCTAGAAATTAATGAGAAAGTCCTGGAAAACTTTCTAGTTCCAGGATTAAATTTAAAAGGATTTCCTGAGACGGGTATAATCTCGGTAACTTGCACCCCCCCCCCCACATAAAATTCTTCCAACAAACTTAAAGCTCATAATTGGAATTTAATATAATCTGGATTATTATCCCTGATTTTTCTCTTTATATTTTTTTTTCTTGGTCTATGTGTTTTATGTTGAGGTTTTACAACCTTGTTCCTTTGTTAGGAATAATGAATAATTTTAATTTATTATTCATGTCGTAACTTCGTCCTCCGAAGCGTCCTATGAATATAAATGACAAATTAATTTGCTAATGGGGATAATGACGAGGGGGGGGCGCAAAGAAGAAAGGGATGATTTCTTTTAGAACTTCGTGTAATGACACTTTGTCACTTTCAAAGGGCAAAAAATTCCTTTAAAAGGCTCTCATAATCTTGAGGGATTGTAATTTTGTACTTATATTTATTGGACTAAAATGCATATTCTGTTTTACATATTCTTCATTTGTAGAAATTTAAGAATCATAATTATTTTTGTGTGGTTTATACATAATTTGATTCAGAAATTAGAAGTGAGTCTTGGTGATAAGAATTTGAGGAATAGTAGTTGGTTTTTTTATTATTTTTTTTTTTTTTTAAAGCCTTGCCAATCTTAAGGTGCCCGTAGACGTCTAGTTTAAATCTCAAGGCAGAGGCTGCACAGTTTGGCCTCAAGGTTTGGACTGAACGGATCTATCACACTCACAATAAGCTAATAAACCTCAAGGCAGGGACTGCACAGTTCTGTTTCAAAGTTTGGACTGTACGGATCTAGCACACACGCGATACGTTCATAAACCTCAAGGCAGAGACTGCACAGTTTGGCCTCAAGGTTTGGACTGAACGGATCTATCACACTCACAATAAGCTAATAAACCTCAAGGCAGGGACTGCACAGTTCTGTTTCAAAGTTTGGACTGTACGGATCTAGCACACACGCGATACGTTCATAAACCTCAAGGCAGAGACTGCACAGTTTGGCCTCAAGGTTTGGACTGAACGGATCTAGCACACTCACAATAAGCTAATAAACCTCAAGGCAGGGACTGCACAGTTCTGTTTCAAAGTTTGGACTGTACGGATCTAACACACACGCGATAAGTTCATAAACTTCATGGCAGGGACTGCACAGTTCTGTCTCAAAGTTTGGGCTGTAGGGATCTAGCACACACGCGATAAGTTGATAAACCTCAAGGCAGAGACTGCACAGTTCTGTCTCAAAGTTTGTACTGAACGGATCTAGCACACACACGATAAGTTAATAAGCCTCAAGGTAGGGACTGCACAGTTCTGTCTCAAAGTTTGGACTGTACGGATCTATCACACACGCGATAAGTTAATAAACCTCTAGGCGGGGACTGCACAGTTCTGTCTCAAAGTTTGGACTGTACGTATCTAGCACACACGCGATACGTTCATAAACCTCAAGGCAGAGACTGCACAGTTTGGCCTCAAGGTTTGGACTGAACGGATCTATCACACTCACAATAAGCTAATAAACCTCAAGGCATGGACTGCACAGTTCTGTCTCAAAGGTTGGACTGTACGGATCTAGCACACACGCGATAAGTTCATAAACCTCAAGGCGGGGGCTGCACAGTCCAGTTATAGTAGACCCACTGAATGTGAAGCAAATATCCTCTTGTCGTCTCACGTCAGGCCTGGCCTGCACCTACCCCTCATTGGTAGGTACAGGTTACCTACTAAGGTTTAATTCTACTTCGATGGACTATACAGTTCAACTCTCGCCTCAAGGATACGAGGTGAGGAAAATCTTAAGATTTGGACTGCGCAGTCCGTGTACGGGGTGCCTTTTGGTGGTGGCATATTTTTCTTATTTGTTTTGATTTTAGTAATTTAACAAACCAGCTTTTGTATTTTATTGAATCATTATCCTTATTATTGATTATTGATCCTGGTTTATTTGGTTTCCTTAAATTACTAGCAATATATTTTGCACGTTTGGGAATGGGGTGATGGAGAAAAAACTATAAATTTTATAATAGGTCTCTCCTTTAACAAAGCACTCAGAGTTAGGAAGGGTAATTGCTTTTCAAATATCTTAAAACAAGAAATTTGTGTCCCTCAAGGTGGTGTACTGAGTACAACACTATTCATAATTGCAATGGACACTGTTCCAGATTTGCTGATATTATATTCGTGAATGATCATACAAGAAGCTGGAAACAATACACTCACTGGAAAATTGGACAGAAATTACAGGACTTAAATTCCTGTAATGGCGATTAAAATTCAACACGTTGTGTCAGGAGGTATGAGAGACTCCTTGCTATTTTAAATGCACTATTACTCCTAAACATGATGGGCATAATTTTATTTATAAATAAAAATACGAATTTATTCGTACTTCATAATAATTTGTAAATACGAAAATGAATAAATTCGTATTCATAAGTGTGAATATGAATTTATTTTTATTCACGTATATAAAATATAAAAATACGAATAAAAATGTATTCACCAATTTTTCTGCGAATACAAATAAATTCATATACAAAATTGTAAATAATTACAAAAAATGTGAATATTCACAAATAATCAAGTGATTACAAACAAATTCATATTAAAATATATGAATAAAAATTTGTTTACACTACAATTTATGAATACAAATTTATTCACAAAAAAAATCGCAAATAAATTATGAATTTATTTGAATTAACGATCGCATGATTACAATATTTTTTTCATGGCGCTTAACGTCTAGGTTATTAACGCCTAGATTCAATTTTTTTTTACCAAGAGCCACCACCAACCACGCTGCAGGGATATAGTTTGCCATCTGTAGCTCTGGCGGTCCATAAATGAACTGAATCTAGGAGCTGATAACCTAGACATTAAGCGCCTTTATAAATAAAAAAAAAAATCACCTTCAATAAATTTGTAATATCATCTTAATACGAATAAATTCATAATTTATTTGCGAATTTTATTGTGAATAAATTTGTATTCACAAATTATAATGTGAATAAATTTTTATTCATATATTTTAATGTGATTTTTTTTGTAATCACTTGATCTTTTGTGAATATTCACATTTTTTATGATTATTTACAATTTTTTTCTGTGAATTTATTTGTATGCGCAGGAAAATTTTCGAATAAAATTTTTATTTTTATATTTAATAAACGTGAATACAATTAAATTCGTATTCACACTCATGAATACGGATTTATTTATATTCCTATTTACAAATATATGAAGTACGAATAAATTCGTATTTTTAGTTATAAATAAAATTATGCCCATCTCTGTCCTAAACAAATAACTTTTATTTAGGTTTAAGTCCTTATATGTAATCTAGGATTCCATAATAAACAGAAGTATAAATAACAAGTTAGATACTGCATAACAAAGGCTTGTAAGGTGAATTCTTAGACCGCACATTTGATGCAAGAACTGACGGTTTAAGCAATTGTTGTTGAAGTACTTGTGAACAAATTATTGAAATAATTACCAAAGATAAATGATTCAACAATAATTCAACAAGTGTAGAATCGTACAATACAAGTAAAATATGACAAAGTGAACAATAAATTTAATATATCATCGATACAAAAGGAAACTAACGAATATTAAAATCACCACTTTTCAGAGTGGAAAAGTATTTATTCATAACTTTTTTTTGGACAGTCAAATATTCGGCAGATTTGAGTGAAGTCAGATTGAAGAATTTGCCGTAAATAAGTCCAGCAGAAATTATTAAAGATGGACAATGAAAGATGCATTTTTTCATATTCGTTAGTTTGCTTTTGTATCGACGATATGACAGTCGATACCAATTTATTACTATAAAAAAAGATTTACTAAAATTTGGCATCATTATTTTGAATAAAGTTAAATATTAAATCTATAATAAATTGTTGAGTATATTGCCTGCTCCGTTGTAGCTGTTGTGAGGTAAATAGGGTAGTAAGAATGGAGACCAGAGGAGGGTATAAGAGATAGAATCTGTCAGCCATTGTAAGCGGAGCATGCCTTTCACGGCTCAAGCTATGGTTTATCAGGGCTTCTCTTCTTTCTTATCAGTACTATATTAATGTCACCGATAAGGCAGCTTAGTCCGCGCACGATTAAAGGTAAATGATAGCTTGGCATTCATTAAGAATTTCTCCATTCATTCACAGATTGTAAGTGTTGTCTCTAGGATTTCTCTTTGATATCCATAGATTAATTCTAGTAGTATTGAATTCAGATAGTCCGCCTCGCAAGAACTGCGTCATCTTTGCACACTTCCGTTCATATACCTAGTACCATTTGAAAAAAAAAAACAGTTATTGATACGTATTGCTCTGATGTGAAAAATATACAATGCTAATAGGAGTTAACTTTTAAGTAGGGAGACGGGGTGTTCACAGCACCCTATGACTTAATTAGCTCTATATTTTCAATTTAAAGATTTTCAATCCTTTTAATCTCTTTGGTACCTTCCTGAATAGTAGTTGTGTTCACATTTAGGTTGCATTCGCATCAGAAGAAACCTTATTTGTCCGTCTTTCGGGCCTTTTATTGGCTTGGGGTGCTCACAGCACCCCACCTCCCTGCTTAAGTAACAAAAATTTAAAATATAATTTTTTGTTTCGACCACCGTTTGACATTTTATATGAAGGAAATCAAGAAAGAATGGAGGGGCCTTTTAGTAAGTAGGTATGTAAAGATGATGGAGAAGTTGAGTCTATGGATTCGGATGAAGAGGAAAGTGATTTTTTTGAAAAATACGAAACTTCAAGTAACAGTCGGCTGAAGAATCTCTATAGTAGGCTGAGATGAGAAGCTAGAAATAGTAACATTTTATAATCTACCAAAAAGTGATGAAGACATCATTGACATGAAGTACGCTACATATCCTGTCATATTCTATGCTAAACAGCGATTACTCCTTCCACTTTCTGAACGTTTGCTCTAGGAAACACTATAACACTGTTTCTCCTTTTCTAAGCTTGTAGTAAAATACTCATTTTACTGTCGAATTCAATTAGAAAGAAAAAATTACTCCTTCCACTTTCTGAACGTTTGCTCTAGGAAACACTATAACACTGTTTCTCCTTTTCTAAGCTTGTAGTAAAATACTCATTTTACTGTCAAATTCAATTAGAAAAAAAAAAAACCCCTTCCACTTTCTGAACGTTTGCTCTAGGAAACACTATAACACTGTTTCTCGTTTTCTAAGCTTGTAGTAAAATACTCATTTTACTGTCAAATTCAATTAGAAAAAAAAAAAAAAACCCTTCCACTTTCTGAACGTTTGCTCTAGGAAACACTATAACACTGTTTCTCGTTTTCTAAGCTTGTAGTAAAATACTCATTTTACTGTCAAATTCAATTAGAAAAAAAAAAAAAACAACTCCTTCCACTTTCTGAACGTTTGCTCTAGGAAACACTATAACACTGTTTCTCGTTTTCTAAGCTTGTAGTAAAATACTCATTTTACTGTCAAATTCAATTAGAAAAAAAAAAAAACCCTTCCACTTTCTGAACGTTTGCTCTAGGAAACACTATAACACTGTTTCTCATTTTCTAAGCTTGTAGTAAAATACTCATTTTACTGTCAAATTCAATTAGAAAAAAACAAAAAAACAACTCCTTCCACTTTCTGAACGTTTGCTCTAGGAAACACTATAACACTGTTTCTCGTTTTCTAAGCTTGTAGTAAAATACTCATTTTACTGTCAAATTCAATTAGAAAAAAAAAAAACTCCTTCCACTTTCTGAACGTTTGCTCTAGGAAACACTATAACACTGTTTCTCGTTTTCTAAGCTTGTAGTAAAATACTCATTTTACTGTCAAATTCAATTAGAAAAAAAAACAAAACAACTCCTTCCACTTTCTGAACGTTTGCTCTAGGAAACACTATAACACTGTTTCTCGTTTTCTAAGCTTGTAGTAAAATACTCATTTTACTGTCAAATTCAATTAGAAAAAAAAAAAAACCCTTCCACTTTCTGAACGTTTGCTCTAGGAAACACTATAACACTGTTTCTCGTTTTCTAAGCTTGTAAGAAAATACTCATTTTACTGTCAAATTCAATTAGAAAAAGAAAAAAAAAAACTCCTTCCACTTTCTGAACGTTTGCTCTAGGAAACACTATAACACTGTTTCTCGTTTTCTAAGCTTGTAGTAAAATACTCATTTTACTGTCAAATTCAATTAGAAAAAGAAAAAAAAAACTCCTTCCACTTTCTGAACGTTCGCTCTAGAAAACACTATAACACTGTTTCTCGTTTTCTAAGCTTGTAGTAAAATACTCATTTTACTGTCAAATTCAATTAGAAAAAAAAAAAACCCTTCCACTTTCTGAACGTTTGCTCTAGGAAACACTATAACACTGTTTCTCGTTTTCTAAGCTTGTAAGAAAATACTCATTTTACTGTCAAATTCAATTAGAAAAAGAAAAAAAAAAACTCCTTCCACTTTCTGAACGTTTGCTCTAGGAAACACTATAACACTGTTTCTCGTTTTCTAAGCTTGTAGTAAAATACTCATTTTACTGTCAAATTCAATTAGAAAAAAAAAAAAAACAACTCCTTCCACTTTCTGAACGTTTGCTCTAGGAAACACTATAACACTGTTTCTCCTTTTCTAAGCTTGTAGTAAAATACTCATTTTACTGTCGAATTCAATTAGAAAGAAAAAATTACTCCTTCCACTTTCTGAACGTTTGCTCTAGGAAACACTATAACACTGTTTCTCCTTTTCTAAGCTTGTAGTAAAATACTCATTTTACTGTCAAATTCAATTAGAAAAAAAAAAAACCCCTTCCACTTTCTGAACGTTTGCTCTAGGAAACACTATAACACTGTTTCTCGTTTTCTAAGCTTGTAGTAAAATACTCATTTTACTGTCAAATTCAATTAGAAAAAAAAAAAAAAACCCTTCCACTTTCTGAACGTTTGCTCTAGGAAACACTATAACACTGTTTCTCGTTTTCTAAGCTTGTAGTAAAATACTCATTTTACTGTCAAATTCAATTAGAAAAAAAAAAAAACAACTCCTTCCACTTTCTGAACGTTTGCTCTAGGAAACACTATAACACTGTTTCTCGTTTTCTAAGCTTGTAGTAAAATACTCATTTTACTGTCAAATTCAATTAGAAAAAAAAAAAAACCCTTCCACTTTCTGAACGTTTGCTCTAGGAAACACTATAACACTGTTTCTCCTTTTCTAAGCTTGTAGTAAAATACTCATTTTACTGTCAAATTCAATTAGAAAAAAAAAAACCCCTTCCACTTTCTGAACGTTTGCTCTAGGAAACACTATAACACTGTTTCTCGTTTTCTAAGCTTGTAGTAAAATACTCATTTTACTGTCAAATTCAATTAGAAAAAAAAAAAAAAACCCTTCCACTTTCTGAACGTTTGCTCTAGGAAACACTATAACACTGTTTCTCGTTTTCTAAGCTTGTAGTAAAATACTCATTTTACTGTCAAATTCAATTAGAAAAAAAAAAAAACAACTCCTTCCACTTTCTGAACGTTTGCTCTAGGAAACACTATAACACTGTTTCTCGTTTTCTAAGCTTGTAGTAAAATACTCATTTTACTGTCAAATTCAATTAGAAAAAAAAAAAAACCCTTCCACTTTCTGAACGTTTGCTCTAGGAAACACTATAACACTGTTTCTCGTTTTCTAAGCTTGTAAGAAAATACTCATTTTACTGTCAAATTCAATTAGAAAAAGAAAAAAAAAAACTCCTTCCACTTTCTGAACGTTTGCTCTAGGAAACACTATAACACTGTTTCTCGTTTTCTAAGCTTGTAGTAAAATACTCATTTTACTGTCAAATTCAATTAGAAAAAAAAAAAAAACAACTCCTTCCACTTTCTGAACGTTTGCTCTAGGAAACACTATAACACTGTTTCTCCTTTTCTAAGCTTGTAGTAAAATACTCATTTTACTGTCGAATTCAATTAGAAAGAAAAAATTACTCCTTCCACTTTCTGAACGTTTGCTCTAGGAAACACTATAACACTGTTTCTCCTTTTCTAAGCTTGTAGTAAAATACTCATTTTACTGTCAAATTCAATTAGAAAAAAAAAAAACCCCTTCCACTTTCTGAACGTTTGCTCTAGGAAACACTATAACACTGTTTCTCGTTTTCTAAGCTTGTAGTAAAATACTCATTTTACTGTCAAATTCAATTAGAAAAAAAAAAAAAACAACTCCTTCCACTTTCTGAACGTTTGCTCTAGGAAACACTATAACACTGTTTCTCCTTTTCTAAGCTTGTAGTAAAATACTCATTTTACTGTCAAATTCAATTAGAAAAAAAAAAACAAAACAACTCCTTCCACTTTCTGAACGTTTGCTCTAGGAAACACTATAACACTGTTTCTCGTTTTCTAAGCTTGTAGTAAAATACTCATTTTACTGCCAAATTCAATTAGAAAAAAAAAAAATTACTCCTTCCACTTTCTGAACGTTTGCTCTAGGAAACACTATAACACTGTTTCTCGTTTTCTAAGCTTGTAGTAAAATACTCATTTTACTGCCAAATTCAATTAGAAAAAAAAAAAATTACTCCTTCCACTTTCTGAACGCTTGCTCTAGGAAACACTATTACACTGTTTCTCGTTTTCTAAGCTTGCTGTAAAATACTCATTTTACTGCCAAATTCAATTAGAAAAAAAAATTACTCCTTCCACTTTCTGAACGCTTGCTCTAGGAAACACTATTACACTGTTTCTCGTTTTCTAAGCTTATAGTAAAATACTCATTTTACTGTCAAATTCAATTAGAAAAAAAAATTACTCCTTCTCAAAAAACACTCTCAAATTAAACACCACTCAAAAAACTAACCTAACAATTTCGACATTTTAAGCACTTATTTATTCTTCAGCAATCAGAGAATAGTTGGAATTCGGCAAGGAACACATCAATACGATTTTTGTAATAAATCTATATTCAGGACGTTTCGGCTACTCTTTGGTAGCCTTCGTCAGCTAAAATGACAAGAAACAAAGAAAAAACAGAATTAATACACAGAAAAAAGATTTATCAGTAAGATAAATGACAGGTCTATAAATACAAATCATACTTATTAACTTAATAATTTGAACTTAAACTTAAAAAATTAATAAGTTGAATTGTATTTATAGACTTGTCATTTATCTTACTGATAAACCTTTTTTCTGTGTATTAATTTCTGTTTTTTCTTTGTTACAAGTCAGCTGACGAAGGCTACCAAAGAGTAGCCGAAACGTCCTAAATATAGATTTTTTTACAAAATCGTATTGATCTTTTCTTCATTATTTATTCTTATTATTCGACATATTTCTTCGGGAGGAACCGCTCCCGGAATTTTCTGTATCCAGTAATTAGGATCGATGAAGATTAGGGAAAATTATTCAAAACTTTTTCATGAGTGTAACCTCAATGCTAGTATAATACAGCTCCAGAAAGAGGGGGGGGGGTTGAAAATCTCAAGGGAGAATGGGGAATATTTTTTTTGGGGGGGGGGAGTTATAAATATTCATGCCACATTTATTTTAATGTACAGAATCTCTTGAAAGTCCGGGCAGTCCGCCGCTGGAGAATAATTAATTTTTGCGAAATTAATTTTTAAATAGAAAAAAAGGTCATAAATAAATATTAAATGAAAAATAAAATGAATCTATCTTTAGCGCGTTTTCTAATTCTTCGTAGAGAGAAATGGTGCTTGTGGTGTCAGCCCTATTTTATATTTTGATTTGAATTTCTATTTTCGCGTGGTTCCTCCCTCCCACATTGGGAGGAACCCCGCTTATAAGGTTGATACAATGAAACAATCCGGAAGTGCCGACTAGAAAATTTCGCGTTTCAGAACCCCTAGAGACCGAAAATAACGGTGGTTCAAATTTGTATATATATATATACATATATATATATACATATATATATATATATATATATATATACATATATATATATATATATATATATATATATATATATATATATATATATATATATATTTGTCTGTTCGTTCTGTAGCTCCCACACGAATGGTCCGATTTTGATGAAATTTGGTACAAAAATCTTTCGTCTAATTTGAAAGATCAAGTTCGTTAACCAGCAAAATGCGCCTACCGGAAGATGGCGTTTGGGGCGAAATTCGCGCAAAAAAATCGTAACGCTTACGTTTTTGAGTTCATAAGCTTGTAAGTACTGTTTTTATATGCTTCCTGAGCTAGGAAAACGAATGAAACCATTTTCAAGGCGATAGCTTTAACCGTTTTCGAGAAAATTGGAAAAATAGTTTTTGAATACCGTTTTTGGTTTGGGTACTTAGAATCATGGGATTCAGTTGAAACATTTTCTGCATGTTCTACTTTCATCAAAACTAATATGTTGAAATTTTGGTTACGTTTGGAGTTAAGGAAGGGTTAGAATAAAATATTTTATTAACAGACAAAAAAAGTTTTGGTAACTTTGTATACATACCTTAATATCTCGAAAACCGTTGACATTCTTGTGAAGCGGAAGACTACCATTCGAAAGCTTACTAAATGCTCTACAAAAAAGGTTATAAAGAAAGTTTTAATTAGGCGATGTCAATCGGAGAAATAAGTGCTTAAAACTTTAAATTAATTGATTTCGTTTATTCGAATGGTTCTTTTTGTCTGTTTTATTCCGTGTTATTTTTTAATTGCTTATAGTTGGATAATGTATTTGACAATAAAACTGGTTAAGTAAAATAACAAAAACAATTTATGGTTAGAAATATAGATTTCCAGGATTCCAAGACCTTGTCACTAGCGGGTCCGTTTCTAGTGTTAGCCGACCCTTCCAGGTAAGATTGTAAATCATGACCTTTCAAGACTTTAATACACTCAGGAATGGCGTTAGTGACCTTAAGGGTTGACACGCCATTATAATAATTAATTAAAAAAAAAAGACTGGTGGAACCAAAATAATAACTGCTTCTATTTTAATCTTTCCAAATTAGACTAGGGATATGAACGGAACCGCGCTAAGATGATGCAGTTCCTGCGAGACGGACTTTTTTATTTATCATTTGTAATAGAACAAACGAGCTTATGAATAAAAATGGTACTATTTTTAGGACATAAATAATTAGTAATATAAAAATTACTTAAAACTAAATTTTACGAACAAGTAACTTCGTAGAAAAATAATAAAAAAATGGCATACAAAGTTTAATATACTAAAAAGCTGACATTTTATTTGGTAGATGAATCAATTTCATACTTAAATATCTCACATTATAGATTTTAAATGCAACTTGGATTTTTATTCGAACGAACTGTTAACCGAAGCGAGTAAGGAACGAAGTGTTTTACGAGAGTTATAGCCACATCAGCCTCTTCGTATGCCAAATCAGCACTTCCTAGAATTTGTCAGATTTTGTAGTTTACCGATAAATTTTAAAAAAGCTATTTCCGTAAATAGTGATGGATTGATAGCAGGAAGCTTGGACGGGGGAGGGTGCGTCACATGTAGTGTTGGGACTTGTAGAAACTTGTATATCAGGGATTGAAGGGCAAAACTTCGAAACCATTAATGTACCTACGTGTTGAATACATTTTTTTTTTTTTTTTTGGAAATGCATATTTCTCTACCCCCCCCCCCCCAAGTGGGCCAAAAAGCCTACAGCCTCCAAATCTTAAACGATTTCAATGCATTTTTATTAAAATAAAAGCTAATAAAATTTGAAACAACTTTGTCTGGCCAGATTTTTGTTTCTTGTTTACCCTTTTTTCTAAATTAAGTGTGAATAATTCACGAACGTTTACAATTGAGCACTGATATCGTTGAAATTAAACATTCAAATCTTGATTATACTTAGAAAAAGTCAAAATATATTTTCAAATCATTCAAAAATCATATTGTTTAAATTAATCTCATTGTTGAATAAGGATAAATTTACGTTTTGATGATATCAGTCTGAGTGCTTATGGTCCCAGTAGCAGATGCACTTCAGTCTGATATTTTCCAAGTCTAATCAGGATTTGTATGTTTAATTTCAACGATATTAGTGCGAATATTAAGTTAGATAAAAAATAAAATATTTTTTATGCCCAATTGTAAAAGTTTCTGAATTATTCACATGTAAATTATTAAACAGGGAAAACAAAAAACAAAAATCTGGCCAGACAAAGTTGTTCTTAATTTTATTAGGTTTCATGCAAAAAAAAAAAATAAAAAAAAAAAAATAAAAAAAATAAAAAGTTAATATTTGGAGGCTGTAGCCTTTTGTGAAACACGAAATGTCTTTGGTCCCACGGGGCGGCACCCAAACGGGGCTTGCCACCGGGGTTAGGAAGTCCTGCCCCTAGAGGGTTGCTGAATTTAAGCATTTTTCCAACCAATGATCGACCAGAGTCCTGATGAAATTCAAGACTAAACACCCCCAGAAGAACCGATAAGCGCTTTCGATAATGTAGTTATCCTCCCTAAAACTGATCTATAATCCCCTTCTGCCAACATTAATCTCAAACCCTTCCGCTCTGCAAATTCCTGAAACAAACCCTTAAGAATATTATTTCCAGGGAAAAACGTGGAGTAGATGTTACAAGATATTTTACTTTTAAACGTTCCAAATTTAGTATATATATAAAAAAAAAAAAAAAAAAATGAACTTTTGACAGATAACAGTCCTCACATTGACAAAATTCTCATATACCTTAGACAAACAAATACTTACACAAACATAAATAAATAAGGATAAACATGTGTGTGCTACTGAAAAGTTAAATTATGAGAACACTTGGCAAAGTAAATAAGTATTTTACATTTTACTATTTTCACCTTTTTAAAATTTTTAATTCAATTTCTTTATATATACTTATAAAAATATTTATTCTTTATACATGGCCAAGGTCAAAAGAATAGTACTCCAATTCTCTTTGTACTATTTATGTAGTATGGGTGGCGAGCTATCCACACATGGGGATGTAATGGCCCCTGAGGAGGTGGCATAAAGGCCACGAAACGTGTAGGGCGTACAAACAATAAATAGAACAAAGAAAATTGGAGTACTATTCTTTTGACCTTGACCATGTATAAAGAATAAATAATTAGACGTAAATAAAGGTCAGAAATATGTGGAAAACAATACTTATAAAAATTAATATATATATATATATATATATATATATATATATATATATATATATATATATATATATATAAATAAATCAGTCCCGTAACAGGCCACGAGGGCCGTGAGGGGCAGATACTAATAGAGGTATCTGATTCATGACCGTACGGCACACTAGGGAGATAGTGTGGTCAGTACTATGCTCCGGCCGCCTGATTTTCCCCTTGGCTGCTTCGACTGCTAGAGTCATTAGAACCAACCAAGGTACCCATTATTAAATTAATTAAAGGCTGGGTTGGCCTAGGGACGGTCAGGGAGGCCGAATTCAACCCATGAACGAAGACACTAGAAGAAAAAATCTTTAGTGCTTGCTCGGGATTTGAACTCAGGCCTCCAGCTTATTAGTCCAGTGCTCTACCACTGAGCTAACCTCGCCCCCATATATATATATATGTATGTATATATGTATGTATGGAACGGCTTCTTTCTCCAGCGGTGTCGCTCCTCTCTCCATCGCAATATTTCGTCAGGTTCATCTCCGACTTCTTCAGGCTGCTATGTGTCGTCCTCGGTGGTTATCAAGGGAATGAACCCGACGAAATATTGCGATGGAGAGAGGAGCGACACCGCTGGAGAAAGAAGCCGTTCCATACATACATGTGATACCCAGCGATGCAATTTAAAACAAAGTATGTATATATATATATATATATATATATATATATATATATAATGGGGTAAGTCGAAAAAAATGACGTTTTATATGTAAAAATCAAAGTTTATTTGCCTAGTACTTACAAGGTTTTTAATAATCAAAATATATAGGTACCTTCATCTGATTTCTCTGTTAAAAATTAATTAATATTATTATTAGCACCTATTTACTTGTATACCTCAATAAAATTGTTTTTTTATGGTTCTATTGATTTTCTAGTACTAATTTCTAGATATACACTAATGTTTACTTTACCCGGTTATTATTACCTTAGTTGTTCTAATAATTAAACATCAAATTGTTCTTTTATAATAAGTTGAATTGTATTTATAGACCTGTTACTTATCTTACTTATAAACTTTTTTTCTGTGCATTAATTTCTGTGTTTTTTCTTTTCTTGTCATTTTAGCTGACGAAGGCTACCAAAGAGTAGTTGAAACGTCCTTAATATAGATTTTTTTACAAAAGTCGTATTGAGGTTTTTTTTTTTTTAGCCTAATCCCAACTTTTCCATCTTTGCTTATCACCTCGACGGCTAACCTTCATGAAAATATATACCGTTGCGTTCTATGGTTTGATGCATTCTGGAAGCCAGCTGTAGAGATCCTTGATGGTACCACTCTTTGGGTTTTGAATCGAAGAACTCACGAACGCCATTTTCAACTTTATTCAAGTTGTGGAATGTTTTTCCACGAAGGAAATGAGCCAATGATCTAAACTGTGGTGCTAGGTCTGGACTATATGCCGGGGGAGGAAGAAGCTCGATTCCATCGAAATCGGGTAGTTTTTGGCTTGTAAGGCGAGAGGTGTGGGGTCTGGCATTATCTTGAAGGAACAAGACTTGCTTTCTGTTGAATAAACCTGGATACCGCTGAACTAAACCTGGATATCGCTGAACTAAACCTGGATATCGCTGAACTAAACCTGGATATCGCTGAACTAAACCTGGATATCACCGAACTAAACCTGGATATTGCCGAACTAAACCTGGATATCGCTGAACTAAACCTGGATATCGCTGAACTAAACCTGGATATCGCCGAACTAAACCTGGATATCGCTGAACTAAACCTGGATACCGCTGAACTAAACCTGGATATCGCTGAACTAAACCTGGATATCGCTGAACTAAACCTGGATATCGCTGAACTAAACCTGGATACCGCTGAACTAAACCTGGATATCGCTGAACTAAACCTGGATACCGCTGAACTAAACCTGGATATCGCTGAACTAAACCTGGATACCGCTGAACTAAACCTGGATATCGCTGAACTAAACCTGGATATCGCTGAACTAAACCTGGATATCGCTGAACTAAACCTGGATACCGCTGAACCAAAACATCATACATGCTCTGCAGTCGTACTGAATAGAACCTCTTAGAATTGCTTTTCGAAGGATCGGCTTCAAAAGCAGTCCGCAGTGTGTTCTGTTGACTACGTAATCACGCCCTGAAACAGATTTCTTTTCAGGGCTCAAATAACTTTCATTAAATTTTTGGAACCACCTTCACATCGTCCTTTCATTCTAAGAGTCTTCATCCTCAAATTCGACCACTAAACGAATGGCTTCAGCTGCTGAAAACTTCCTTTTCCAAAAATAAAGCAAAATTATGATAATTCCGTACTGTAGTCTCATTGTGAACAAACGGGATACCAAATGGTTCACAAGGGATCAAACATGAACTTCTTATCACAATTCATAGCTCCCAAATGTAAATAAGATAAGAATTACGATGCAATGATCAAACACAAAGAAAACGGTAATTTTTTCTTACTCATCCCAATATATATATATATATATATATATATATATATATATATATATATATATATATATGCTTTGTCCGGGGAAAGTTACATAAAGTTAAAGTTATTATAAAGTCACGCAGTACGAAAGAATTAGCATTCGCCATAGAAGAATCTGTTAGGAATTGGGTGAAGATTCGATGCTAAATCTTATCGAAGAAATAGTACAATCTCCCTCAGAATTTGCAACTCAAATGAAAAGAATGATTTAGTAAAACTAATCATATGTGTCTTTTTTCTAATAAAGAGGTACTTGCTTTGATGGTAGGCTATAAATTAACATAGCATACTTATCTTAAAGCTTGAAAGCTAGATCTAAGAATAGCCCATTGTATTTACAAATCATCCGCCCCCCCCTCCCCTGAAGAATCCAAACCCAAGGGTAATTGTCATCCTTCATGGTGTGATATGACTGTTACTGAAACATTCGGAACCATAAACCTCCAGTGTAGATGGAGATAGTTAGCCGCTGCAGAGATATGAAGACAGGTATAGTTGGGATTCGGCTAGGAGAAAAACGTCAGACTTTCAAAAAGAAATCTGTATTTGGACGTTTCGACTGCACAATGGCAGCCTTCTTCAGCTTTTGTTATTTTTATTGCACTTTTAATTCTAGGCCATGCTGCAGGCGTGACTCGAACCTCCATCTTCCGCAAGAGAATCCAATGCATTATTGTTGATGATATTGCTGAATTATATTTCATTCTACGATAGGGGTTCTCTTGCCAGCTTAAATGGGCATTCGGTATGTTTTGAAACATAGGCAGCCACGTTAGAATGAAGTTGGACTAAAAGTTAAACACCACTCTAGCCACAAAGCAGTAAAACATAACGAAACCACACTTTTCAAGCAGCCCCCTGCAGTATTTATGGAGATTTACTGAGGAAGTCGTTAGCTTAATAAGAAGGAAGATTAATTCCCTCTGAAGCAGTCTTAGACTTTTACTTAATCTCTGTTGATATTTTATCATTCATTAGCAGCATTTAGAAGACAATATGGATGGTTTTATCCATTAACAGCAGTTGGGCGGTATTATGAATGGGTTTTAAGCATTGAGAGCTTTTATAAGTAATTATGAATGGATTTACACATTAACAGCATAAGTCAGTTACAATGAATGGATTTACACATTAACAGCAGATGACACTTACAATGAATGGATTTACGCATTAACAGCATATGATGACAGTTACAATGAATGGATTTATACATTAACAGTATATGACAGTTACAATGAATGGATTTTTACATTAACAGTACATGACAGTTACAATGAATGGATTTACACATTAACAGCATATGACAGTTATAATGAATGGATTTACGCATTAACAGCATATGACAGTTACAATAAATGGATTTAAATATTAACAGTATATGACAATTACAATGAATGGATTTATACATTAACAGTATATGGCAGTTAGAATGAATGGATTTACGCATTAACAGCATATGACAGTTACAATAAATGGATTTAAATATTAACAGTATATGACAATTACAATGAATGGATTTATACATTAACAGTATATGGCAGTTAGAATGAATGGATTTATACATTAACAATAAATGACAGTTACAATGAATGGATTTACACATTAACAGTATATGACAGTTACAATGAATGGATTTATACATTAACAATAAACGACAGTTGCAATGAATGGATTTACACATTAACAGCATATGACAGTTACTATGAATGGATTTATACATTAACAGTATATGGCAGTTGGAATGAATGGATTTATACATTAACAATAAATGACAGTTACAATGAATGGATTTACACATTAACAGTATATGACAGTTACAATGAATGGATTTATACATTAACAATAAACGACAGTTGCAATGAATGGATTTACACATTAACAGCATATGACAGTTACTATGAATGGAATTACGCATGAACAGCATATGACAGAATGAATGGATTTCCGCTTTAACAGAGTTTAGCAGTTACTATGAATGGATTTACGCATTAACAACATTTTATTGAAAGAAGAGGTAAAAATGTAGAAACAGCTTGGAAGATGAAAACACAGGCACATAATTCATAGAGAAGTCCCTAAAAACGAAAACCTACCGAGTGATAGCTACAAATATAAAGGTTGATACAGAGAGATATAAGTAGAAACAGGGAGGTAGATACCTATAGAGGTCATGACCTGACGTCACGACATCCTCTATACACCTGGAGATTGTCCTGACAAACCTCTCTTCTGCTTAACTCTTCTATCCTTTCAGTTCTTTAGTTGTCGTTTTCTTCTTGTAGTCCTAATCTGTAAAGAATATAAACTCAAACATAAATGTAATTTAATAAGTGAGAGTTATAGTAAAATAATGAACTGGAGGACCAGGTTCAAAACCCGAGCGGGCACTAAAAATTTGGGGGTCCCAGATTGTTCTAAGCTAATTAATTAATTAATGGGTACCCGCATGGGGAAAATCAGGCGGCCGGTGCATAGTACTGACCGCACTATCTCCCTAGTGTGCCATATGTTCAAGAATGAGATATCTCTACAGTATTTATCCCTCTGGGCACTTAGTGGCCTGTTACGGCACTGTTTTTAGCATAAATATGCTTTTGCGATGAGTAAACTGAAAAAAGGCGTCACAAAAATGTGTCCGCTTGCTTTCACGCATGGGCGTTGCCAATGTAAGAAACCTCTGGCGTTCGCGCATACGCGGGGTCCAAGATCGAACATAAATATGCTTTAGCGTTGACTAAACCGAAAATAAAACGTTACAAAAAAGTGTCCTCTGGTGTTAGCGCATGCGCGGTGGCCATGTACGAAAAAGAAGACTGTATTTTTAACAGAATATTACATAGGTTTGTCGGGTGGACCTAAAAAATATTTATGTTCCTGAATTTGAGCAGAAGGCTCTAAACGAAATTAATTTATATATATATATATATATATATATATATATATATATATATATATATATATGCAGTAAAATCGTAAAATTTAACTCGTTAAAATATTTACATTCAAACTAAAGGGTATGAAGATTCTATGCAAAAGAATTATTTTACTCTTATATTGAAAGATATTTTATTTTTATTGTATACGTCTTTGCCTACGGTGAAATCAATAAATTAGCAATATGATACTCCAATGTTCCCTCTTCCATTATAAAAAACTTACGCTAAAGCAAGTACGATCTGACCCGGAGAGCAGACCATATTCACAATACGTTTTTGGGGTCGCTGAATCCAAATCCGAGTTCAGAAAAACCCTGGCTAATTTTTGTTTAAGCCTAATCACCCAATACTCGTAATTTGGGTTACACTTATTATTCACATTTTAACCAAAATAAACGACTATGTACTGTGTACTGCCTTTCAGTGATCAATTTCTTTTTTGTTTTGAGACCTCAAGAAACTCTATTAATCCATTGGTCCATTTAAATCCAAGTTAACAGCCCTTTAAATATATGAATGTTCTCACAATTGTGCCTTTTTGCTTATATTTGAATTTTTAATATAATTGACTAACAAATAATTTCTGATATTTACTTTAATTATGAAGGTGGTTTTGATGTTTCATTTATCATTAGAGGTCATATTGATTTACTACAAGCTTTGTAAAAAATGATAAAAAAAAGCCTAGTAGAATATATATTTGAAGATATATATATATCACTATATAAGCACTGAAGGATAAAAAGTTCAGCTGATATCTTCCAAGATATATAAAAACCGCCGGCCAAGAGCTTATCTCTCGTTCCCTCATAAAGATTCTCCAACCTCGAAGCTTTCTAAAACGATCAGACAATATTCCATTATAATATTGCCACCACTTATTGCTTTCGAGTGTTAGGGTCAGCAGATATTACAGAAAGCGTACTTTTTTGCCATTTGTGGTATTACATTTCTCCCATCTGTCTGCCCTTATGAAATATGAAAACATAACTTATTATATTATTCTTAGAGTATAGTCAAGCTTTATACCGATTTTAATCGATTATAATTTATACACACATATATATATATATATATATATATATATATATATATATATATATATAATTATTCAGTTTTTGTCTGTCTGTCTGTTTGTTGTTTTCCCCGTTTGACCGTTTTTGACATAACTTGGCACAAAAGTAGGTCTTGATCCGGGGAATGTCTAGGACTCAGAGTGCGGAGGTCACGGCTTCGTAACTGTGAACCCGAAAAATTACAGAAGAGTAAATTGTCAGAAATCTTCACTTTTGAAAAGTCAGATATTCACTAAGACGGAACATCCCCAAAAAAACATAAATGTGAAATAGAGGCCAAATTCCCCCCCCCCCCCCAAAATAAACACTCCCCTCCCCAAAAAACGAGAAATATCCCCTCCTAAAAACCGCCCAAAAAAGCCTTACCATCCTACACTCCAAAAAAGTAGTATGAGTTGGTTTATTAAGTGTACCATATTTTCAACTAAAAATATTTGCCAATACAAGAGATGATACAAGAAAGAAATGTCCAAGTTCATTACTTAGAAGACCTATTAGTTACTTACTAAAAACAGTAAAGACACTTCAACTGACCTTTAAAAACAAACAATAAAAATACTTATATCCAGTTACTAAAATATCACTTTCTTCAACCAGGTATATTCTTAAACTTGGCAATGTTGAGTTTTCTCTCTAAAGATAATTTCGGCACAAATAAAACATTGCCAAGTTTAAGAATATACCTGGTTGAGGAAAGTGATATTTTAGTAACTGGATATAAGTATTTTTATTGTTGTTTTAAAAGGTCAGTTGAAGTGTCTTTACTGTTTTTAGTAAGTAACTATGGGGTCTTCTAAGTAATGAACTTGGATATTTTTTTCTTGTATCATCTCTTGTATTGGCAAATATTTTTGGGTGAAAATATGGTACACTTAATTCACCAACTCATACTACTTTTTTGGAGTGTAGGATGGTAAGGTTTTTTTGGGGGGTTGGAGGAACTTGGCCTCTATTTCACATTTATGTTTTTTGGGGGATTTGTATAAGGAACAGACAGCTGGTATAAGATTTTGACCAAGCCTATATGCGTCTAAATGTTTCTTAAAACATCAAACATAGGTTCTTCATACCGAGACATTGATACCCCACATCATGGGTTTCGGACGGAATGATGGGTTTCCGAAGGAAGTACAAAACTGGCACGCCCCGCCCCGGAAGCAGCGTCAAACACAACTTTTCAGGATTTGTCGATTTTTTCCTTTAATAACACCCTCATAGCTATCGTCCTGCAAAATTTCAAGTCTCTAGCATCATGGGGAGTGCCTAATAATTTTGATGAGTCAGTGAGTGAGTGAGTCCTATAAATCCCGATTTTCGATCGCTTACATCTCAGAAACTATTCGATGTAGAATTATGAAAATTTCCAGTTTTACTCACATCTAGTAGTATAATACCTGTATAAAATTTCATAACTTTATCTTTACCTGGCTGAAAGTTATGAGAGGGTAAAAATCGGCTCTAAGACCTCCTGTAATATACACACAGTATGCTTAGGCCGGAACTTGGCCTGGCGCACTACCGTGCGCCTAGATAATTCTGTCATCAGTGGCATATTGTCAGTTGTTTGAACAGTTCAGGAAACGAATGCTCAAAAACATCTATTCATGGAAATGCTTGAAACATAATTTTTGCAATCGTGACTTTGTTTAGGCTAGTTAGTCCAATACCTATTAGTCGATAATACACTTGGATTAAAGGAAGTATTCGAAAAAAGTGTATTTATTGACATGAAAAGTTTTGGAATCATCGGATATATTTTTAATTATCTCGAAAACGGTTACAAAATCGTGGCAGCTGGAAGGTGACCATTCGGAATCTCATTAAATACTCTACAAAAAAGGTTCTAAAGCAATTTTCGATGGGGCGATGTCAATCGGAGAAATAAATGTTTAAAACATGGAAAAGGTTAGTTTTGTTCTTTTGAGTGGGGTTATGTCTCTGTTTACCTAAGTTTTCTAATTGGTTGTTTTTTGTTTTGTTTTTTTATAATAGCATTTAACATTAAAATTACGTAAGAAAATGAGAAACGTATTGGTAATAGTGTTTTCCTTGGGCGAACCTTGAGAAGGCGGGGGAGTCATTTCCGCGTAGGATACTGTCTGTTTCTATTTGTGGCGCCTTAAATCTGCCTTCTTTTTTTTTTTAAATATTTTTCACGAAATATCAAAACTTGCCAAGAACTGATAGAGATATAAACGGGAACACGCCAAGATGATGCAGTTCCCGCGAGTCGGACTTCTTTGCATTAACCCTTTAACGGGCACATTTCGCTACCTATGCTGGATTTTTTTTTAAATTTATATTTGGGAGTCTGGGTGCATCCATTTACTAAATATAAAACCCAGGATGTTTAAAAAAAAAATTGTATTCATGAATACGGGGTAGGCCGCTTATTCGGCCCTGACCAGAGTTGGGCAAACGTTAGCACGCGCTAAAAGCTGATACCTCTCCGCTAATTTAGCGAAACTGTAGAAAGCCAGCGCTAATAATTAGCGGTTAGCGGCGGCAGTGCGCTAACCGCTAATCTATTTATGAAATATCGTAATTGCTAATAGCTTAAGCTGTAGTTACAAGTTCTAACTATAGCTTAAGCTATTAGCAATTACGATATTTTATAAATAGATTAGCGGTTAGCGCACTGCCGCCGCTAACCGCTAATTATTAGCGCTGGCTTTCTACAGTTTCGCTAAATTAGCGGAGAGGTATCAGCTTTTAGCGCGCGCTAACGTTTGCCCAACTCTGGCCCTGACCCATTCCAGGCATCGGGAATCCAGATATGCAATGCCCACGATACGTCGTAAAGCCGATTCCAACTCGCAAAGATCTCGAAAATGAAAATGGTTCATTCGATGGCATTACGCTAAGATTGGCAAGCTTTAGAAAAAAAAAAAAAAAAAAAAAAAAAAAAAAAAAAAAAAAAAAAAAAAAAAAAAAAAAAAAATTTGCTGAATAATTTATTCAAGCATTTCATTAGGAATGCCAAAAAAAGAATTTTTTTCCTTCCAGTCTCACGAGAGTAAGGTACTTATGAGACGAATCAATGAATAACATGTAAGCGAAATACTCATTTCAATTAAAATCAATTATTAAATGTATAAAAGAATTATTACATACTTTGAAACCATCTCTGGATAAGATGAGTGATCCAGAGAGCCAATAATGCACGGCCAACACTGACCGGTCGGGGTGCGGTAATGGGCAAGGACCGCTTAATCGGTCAACTTCGTCATATCTCGGCTGCTCGGGCCCAAGACCTCCAAATACTATTTTTTGGCAAACCCCGGCATCTAGCAGCAGCGAACAGAGGCAGCTTAATCGGCTTTTGCCCGTAAAGGGGTTAATGAAGGTCATTTTTCAAAACCTAATCAAGAATTTGTTCAAAACGTCTCTGGAATTTGCTTAGTTGTGCAGCTCCTGCGTGGCGAAAAAAAAGCTCATTATGAAGGTATAGTTTTACTTTTCTATGTATTACAATAATTTAAAAAAATGCAATATAAATCACAACGAAATTAATAATGGTTCTCTTAGAGCTATTTTGTATTCCACAAAGTCCTCGGCAGCCAAGGAGATATTCATAATAGAATCTACATCTTGTACTAGAAATGAGATGTTAAACTCATTATCTTAACTCACTTTTGAGATCCGCCTTTCTCCTTGTTAACACAATATTACAGTGATGAAGACAATTTTACATATATTTTCAACAAAGAAAACTCAAGTACAGGAGAAAAACTTATTTTTATTATTTTACAACAATTAGTGTAATTGTTAAAGGGGTAGGGGCAAAATATTGCCTAGCAAAACTTAACTGTAGCTGATATATGTTGGATATTATGTGAGACTATCAGTCTATTATGAATATGCTACTAAAATATGACTACAAGCTCTGTATGCTACTTAATCTTGTTGCCCCTAACCATTTCAACTGATAGTCCCACATAATATCCAACGTATAGCAGCTACTGTTAAGTTTTGTTTAAAATGTTTTGCCCCGAACCCTTCAATTAATTATCTTAACTCACTTTTGAGATCCGCCTTTCTCCTTATATATATATATATATATATATATATATATATATATATATATATATATTAGCTCAGTGGTACAGCACTGGACTAATAAGTTGGAGGACCTGAGTTCAAATCCCGAGCATGCACCAATGATTTTTTTCTTCTGGTGTCTTCGTTCATGGGTTGAATTCGGCCTCCCTGACCGTCCCGAGGCCATCCCAGCCTATAATTAATTTAATAACGGGTACCTTGGGTGCTAATGACTCTAGCAGTCGAAGCAGCCAAAGGGAAAATCAGGCGGCCGAAGCATAGTACTGACCACACTATCTCCCTAGTGTGCCGTATGGTCATAAATCAGATAATTCTATAGTATCTTCCCCTCAGGGCCCTCGTGGCCTGTTACGGGACTGATTTTTAAAAAATATATATATATATATATATATATATATATATATATATATATTATTTATGGTATAAATAAAAAATGACTATCGTTGCTGCTAGTGTGAAGAAGCCGGAATGAATCAAGCAAAAAATTAAAAGCCCTGACATTTTTAATAGATTCAATATGTGTACATATGTATGTCATCTACAAGCCTCACGTGATGGCTGCCTTTATTTATTCTAAAGTAAATAACTTGTGTTTGAAATAGTCGAATCTGCGACAATTGGCTTCACTCCAGTTTTCCGAATGGTTTATGATTTGACTGATGGCTCGGAGGTCTATTTGTCAGAATGAAGCGGTTGACAACAGGTTGACAAATTACTGTAAATATAGACGGTACTGTTGTTGAAGATTGTAAACCACGTGTCAAAGTGACAAGAAGTAATAGAGGCCATGTGTCGGAAGAAGAGACACAAATCCTGTTTCCGTATAGGCCATGAATCTTTAGGGGAGTCCGGAGGGGAAATATTTGCTAAATCTCTCTTTACCCTCAATGCCGCTTTCCCAGAACCCACCAGAGTTTTTTTAATGCATTTCATGGAGACATATTATAACAAAAAGTAACATTTTGTCGTGATTTTATAATTATGTATTAGAAGAAAACAGGGAATGTTGGGATCCGGTTAAGAGAAAGGTGACATTTTCAGAAAAATCAGTATTTCAAAGGTTTCAGCATGGTCTATGACAGCCATCTTCGAATGAAAAATAAATTTACATAATATGTAAACAAATTTACATAAATAAATTCCTATTATTTATTTATTTGTCTCGAAGCAATCAGGGATTAGTTGGGATTCGGCTAAGAAAACATCAATACGATTTTTGTAAAAAATCTGTACTAAGGACGTTTCGGCTATTCTTTGGTAGCCTTCATCAGCTAAAATGACAAAAACGAAGAAAGTACAGAATTCATAAACAGAAAAAAAGGTTTACCAGTAAGATAAATGATATAATTATACATGGAAAACAACTTTTTTTAAATAACATAATAAATAACAACAAATTGTTGTTTAAAAAAAGTTGATTTGTATGTAAAAATCTATCATTTTATTTATCTTTATACTGCCTCTATCCGTTTGAGTCATTGGCAGTCCTGTGGATAAATATCTATCATTTATCTTACTGGTAAACCTTTTTTTCTGTTTATTAATTCTGTACTTTCTTCGTTTTTGTCATTTTAGCTGACGAAGGCTACCAAAGAATAGCCGAAACTTCCTTAATACAGATTTTTTACAAAAATCGTATTGATGTTATCTTAGCCGAATCCCAACTAATCCCTGATTGCTTCAAGACAAATAAATAAATAATAGGAATTTATTTATGTAAATTTGTTTACATATTATGTAAATTTATTTTTCATTCGAAGATGGCTGTCATAGACCATGCTGAAACCTTTGAAATACTGATTTTTCTGAAAATGTCACTTTTCTCTTAACCGGATCCCAACATTCCCTGTTTTCTTCTAATACATAATTATAAAATCATGACAAAATGTTACTTTTTGTTATAATATGTCTCTATGAAATGCATTAAATAAACTCTGGGGGGGTTCTGGTAAACCTTTTTTTCTGTTTATGAATTCTGCATTTTCTTTGTTTTTGTCATTTCAGCTGACGAAGACTACCAAAGAGTAGCCAAAAAGGATTTTCGTTTGTAGTTGCACCGTTTTTGGGAAACGGGTGGTCAAAAAATACCCCACACCTGACTTCAACGGATTGGAACCAAACCATTTCTATTCGACGTCAAATCCTTTGTAGTTGATAATAGTGAAAGAATTTTCGTTTGTAGTTGCCCAGAAAAAAATGTTATTGAATTTTCAAAATGCACAAATAAGAGAGAGGGTATTATTACGTTCTTGACAAGGTATTAACCCCCCCCCCCCCTGTTACCATCAATATACTGAACTACCGCTGCTCGCGTTTGATTAACATTTTGTAAAGACAGAAATTTAGAAAATTGCATACCAAACGTACGCCATGGATATTTAGAATTTCTACAGCCCTATAGATACATATAGATACAACCTGTAGGATTTACCCTGTAATTATACCCTTCCAGCGAAATGTAGATAGATTCGTATGTGCCCGACTGTCTAGCCGTCAATCAGCGAAAAAACCGCTCTACATTTGAATTCACCTTTCAACATTTTGACATTTAGTCGCAAAAGGTAGTTGCAAAAGGTTACCCTCCTCATCGTAAGTCGATAGATTGAAACTTCATTTATGGATACCCGAGAAGTTAAATCTGTCGAAAAAAAGGTCATCACCTAGGAGCTGCGTTACTAAGAAAATTTATCATAATGATGGTTACTCAACATAACATTGGTTAGGCACTAACTAATTGATAAATAATAATATTTAATTTTTCTTTCGTTAATGACCTCAAAGGATCGAAGACCAATCAATCACACACGATGACTTGACCAATGCAATCAAACAAAATATTTTTGGACAGCTGGATTCTACTAACCGACAATAAATTACGTACAATCGAAACTAAAACTCAGGAGTGGAGACAACAGACGAGAAGAAATTGTACTTGCTCTACTCCGAATTGGCCACACAAGAATATCTCATGACAGGACTTAACAAACCAACCTGTAATATATGCAATAGACACATTACCGTAAAACACGTTCTTACGGAATGCAGAAGACGACACAAACTAAATATCCCACATGACATGGAATTGTTGAGGGACAGCAGCCAGTACATAAACACAATATTCTTCTACTTACACAAAAATAAACTATACAATCTTATTTGAAGACATCTGCTGAATAACCAGTGGCTTTCTGGCATATTATAGACATTTCCATTCTGTTTATAAGCGAATCAAATTTCTAATCACAATGCTGGTTCACTTATTAATATTAATAATAATAATAACCTCAAGGTGCTAATGGCCCAGATTTGTCGATGCGCCGTTAAAAAATAAAGGAAAAAAAAAGGTTGACCATAAATTTAAGCAAAAAATAAATATTAACTTTGGAAATAAAATAAAATAATTTCAATACCAACTTTTATTTGTTTTTTTTCGAATACTATTTGGATTTTTTTTTCATTCAAGAGTTGAATAGTGTTTGATATTAACAATAAATCTTTATCAGTAGGTGGGCACTATATGTAGCACGTTTTGTTGCAAGAAACCTTGAAATATGGTCTGTATGGGCAAATAAATAATTGAGATCTGGTGTAAAAATTCACCCTCGTAATACCGATTTTTAATGAACTCATTCAGTCATTTGTTATAGTAGCTATATACGAAAGAATTGTTGCCACTTTCTTGTTAATAGACACACGTATAAAGACACTTCATTTATTAGTGCAACCTCAGCGAAAGAATCTCCTCCTGATTATAGGAGAATATCATCAATGTAGCTATTTAGAGAGTGAATTGCTAGTAATGAAATGTTGGGCTTAGCGAAGGCCTTGAGGGATCCCTCTTCAACTTGTATGATTGTCTCAAGTTTGATTGACTCATTGTGATAAAGCTCGCAAAGTTTTCTATACAATTTACAGGGTTCGCTTTTCCCAGTTTAATGGGAGGTAGTGAGTTCTTCTTGATCCTATACATATGTATATTATTCAATGTATATTTGATTTATATGGTTTGTACTTATTTCATAATCTGAAAGCACTTCTATATTATAATTAATTAATTTGTTATATTGGATTTTCCATTTATTACATCTCGGAATTTAATTTATTAATGTTATTATATGGCATTTCCTTCCTTCCTCCTTAGACAGCAAATGGAATTATGATGACTGCCGAATATAATATTTCACGATTCAGAACCGTTTTAGAAGTTGACAAAACATTTTCTTCAAGTCCGTGGCAAATAAAATGAATTCCATAGTCAAAATTTTGATTATTTTTAGGTACCCCTAGTATATAAATAACCTTGTAGCTTATTTACTATAATGCTATACTAGAATGTAGTAAAACATTTATGAAATACATTTTTTGATGAATTTAAAATTTATTTTCATTTTTTCAGGTAAAGGACTTAATTTCTGAAAGCGTGATCGTCAACGTGAGTATTCATTCAGAGCATTGATACATTTAAATGAAAGGACGAGTTCGGGATTCAGCAAAATTGGACAAAAGTTCCCGGACATTTAATTGAGAAGATATGGTCGACCGTTCGGAAGTAGGAAGCGTTGATCGTCGGGGTTTCGGTCAAAATTCTTAATCAATAAAACACATTTTATTTGCTAAAATGTATATTTATTGCCGCCAACGTTTCGGCTTGCTATACAAGCCATCTTCAGGGCTGTAAAAACATATATGGTATAACAATGGTAAGGACAAAAAAAAAAAAAAAAAAAAAAAAAAGGCTAGAAACATTAACATAAATATGAGTACCTATATGCTTGAAAATATAAATATAAATATATGTATATGTATATATATATATATATATATATATATATATATAGTATAATAATAGCAATATAAATAAATATACATGTATATGGTATCCAAGCGATTACAGTACAAGTGTCATAGTAACATACCTATTGAGAAGATTTTCAAGAAGAGAACATTTCTGAAGACTGGAAGGATGGGGCGACTTCCCCCCACCCCCCACCCCCCTCACCCCCATCCTCTCCTGTCTAGCCCTGGCCCAATCCTTCCCTGTACCTGCAATATCCATCGGCAAGTCCTTTTTCTTTACCGCGGTCTTTACCCTCCGTCCTTACTCCCAGCTCCACTTCTCTCCGCCCCCTCCCCCCCATCCTCTCCTGTCATGCCCTGTCCCATCCTTCCAGTCTTCAGAAATGTTCTCTTCTTGAAAAGGGACAGTTCTCAATCTTCTCAATAGGTATGTTACTATGACACTTGTACTGTATTCGCTTGGATACCATATACATGTATATTTATTTATATTGCTATTATTATACTATATATATATATATATATACATATACATATATTTATATTTATATTTTCAAGCATATAGGTACTCATATTTATGTTAATGTTTCTAGCCTTTTTTTTTTTTTTTTTTTTTTTTTTTGTCCTTACCATTGTTAAACCATATATGTTTTTACAGCCCTGAAGATGGCTTGTATATGTATAGCAAGCCGAAACGTTGGCGGCAATAAATATACATTTTAGCAAATAAAATGTGTTTTATTGAATAAGAACACTGACCGAAACCCCGACGATCAACGCTTCCGGACATTTAATGTATTATATCTTACTTGTATCTAAATTGTGCTTTTTGGGATGGGACGGGCTTGTATTTTTCTTATACTAGGTGTAGATGATCGGTCATATTTTAAATTAAACTACTAAACTTTTTAACTAAAATTTTAATATTTATTTGGCAACGTTTCGGCTTGAATTTTAAGCCATCTTCAGGGCTAAGAAGAAGAGAGAACAGTCCCTTTTTGTGAAGACTACATCACTCAGAAATGTAGCCTTCACAATACAGAGCTGTCCTCTCACTCCTCTGTAGCCCTGAAGAAGACTTTTTAGTCAAGCCAAAACGTTGGTAAATAAATATTACACATTTTAGTTATTAAATGTAGTTTTATTTAACAAATGTCAGAACCACTTTTTTTTTTTTTTTTAAACAATTGTTGTTTTTATTGTGCCATACGAAGCTACATATATATTTCGTTTGCAAGTAATAAAAATGAGAGTTAGGTTTGTAAAAAAATTAAAAGAAGGGGATATTTTTGGGATAATTTTTATTATACATATACTCTATGCGTACTTAAAGCACTTATAGACGAATACACAATCCATCTATCAACGACAGAAATTCCTAAAAAGACACAAACTGTAAACAGAAACATAACCATGCACTGGCTACCTGGCCATGAAGATCTCGGGAAAAGTTCAATTGCTGATTATGAGGCAAAAAATGCAGTCGAAATGCAAGTCAAGTCTGTTTTCCATTGCAATAAATGATTTACTTAACTCTGCACTTCCGGGTTCCCAAAATGGCTTCCGGGTCACTAAAATTACTCCCGGACAGTTTCCGGATGAATCTGGACAACTCCGGACCACTTCCGGTTGCTTACAATTACTTCCTGGTCACTGCCGGTTCACCTCCGGTCATGAGTGCCTGGAAAGCCTGGGGTACTTCCGGAAACGACCCAGAGATGAATATAGGACCGGAAGTAACCTAGATTAAAGAGTGTCAGAGTGTGCCATTGTCTGTGAGTGACCGGAAGTGAGCCAGATCGAACAGGAGTTACCCAGTGATAGGCATGAGTCGATCGGAAGTAACCGAAATTGACATTCATGTGATCGGAAATCCTGTAGATTGAAGCGGAAGTGGAACAGGAGAGAGGGTGCTCAGAGCAGACCGGAAGTGAGCTTTGAGATGACAAAATGTTGTAACTATAGCTTAAGCTTTCAGCAATTACCATATTTCATAAATAGATTAGCGGTTAGCGCACTGCCGCCGTTAACCGCTAATTATTAGCGCTGGCTTTCTACAGTTTCGCTAAATTAGCGGAGAGGTATCAGCTTTTAGCGCGCGCTAACGATTGCCCAACTCTGCTCCTAGGCAATGATAGCCAGTACATCAACACTATACTGACCTACCTCAAGAACACAGGACTATACAACCTTATTTGATTAAAATAAGCACAGTTGGCTTAAAAATAACTATCATACATCTATAGATACTAATTGCAATGTATCAGTGAACTCTTCACAAAAATTCTTTCTCAGTTACAATTTTACATCTAACTACATAGATGATTTCCTAGAATGAGTGGTTCTGAGTATATTGGTCTTTGTGTTGATCGCCGATGAAGTGGAACGCATCAACAATAATAAAAATATTATACATTCGATTATACAGAGGTTCAAATAGGGGGTTTACTTGAAACATTCTAGTCCAGACCAAATTATGAGCAATATAGTTTTTGTTAAGAATTTCCCCAGCTGAATTTACTATAAGAAATAAACTTTTCTTCGACCCATTCCAAATGCCAGCTCGATTAGGATTGAAGTAGTTCGGAAAATTTTTATTTCTTCGTTTGAAATAATATTCTTCCCCTTCCCTCTAAAATAACTAAAAGAAATCAGAGTATCGGCTTGGAAAAGTGGAAAATTAAATGGCTTTTTTCTTCGCCATAATTCTTTAGCTCGATCCCATAATCCTCAATTCCCTTCAGGAGGGTTTATATATAAAAGTTTTTCGATATTAGGGGGTGAGAATCTATTTCCCCCAATGAGTTCATAGTGGATTATAGAGTTTTGAAATAACTTTGGTTTTTATTTTATTTCTCTTAAATAGATGATCCCTTTCAAAATAAATGTATTTTTAAAAGGTTACAATTCAGGGTTGTGAAATATGTATATTTTTTCCGCCTAACTTCAACATGCAGTTTCAACAAACATGTGGAAATTAATTTAAGATTTTATTAAACTGTTATTGTTTTGGTTTGACCTTTCTTGAAAAGCTTTTATGGCCTTACTTGGAAGGATCAGCCATCCCCCTTCGTCGACTTCTAGAGATACCTATCTCACAGTTCAATGAATGGAAGAATATCAAAATGTATCACATTTTCTTGTATTTTTCTACTATATTACTAATTCTACAACAAATCTAATTTTAAACAAAATACACCCAATTTTAAAGTGAGCTAATCAACTACAAAAACCCCGTTCAAAAGAACAAACCGAACACATTTGAAGTTTTAAGCACTTATTTCTCCGATTGACATCGCCCAATCAAAAATGCCTTTAGAACCTTTTTTGTAGAGAATTTAGTAAGCTTTCGAATGGTTTCTATCTACTTACCACAATTTCACAACTGTTTTCTAGATATGAAGGAAAATATAAGAAGTTCATAAAACTTATATCTACTATATATTTGTCAAATACCACTCACTCACTCACTCACTGACTCGCTCACTGACCTATCATCGCCCAGCCCAAACCGCTTGACAGAAAAACTTGAAATTTTGCATGGACACTCCCTATAGACCGTAGACGCTCGCTAAGAAAGGATTTTTTGATTTTCGAATTTTTAAGTATTTTTTGAGGGGTTTAAAGTTTTAGTCGGTTAGAGCAGCCAAGCCTAGGTAGAATGCGTTGCTAGGACGATAAGAGAACAGCTCTTACCGTACGTTATCTATTTCATAGTATTATTTTTAATTAAGGTTAATTTCAACTATGATGGCAGTCCTTGAATTACTTGAAATAAACTGTGATTTTGTGCCTCATAGAATTTAAGCCCTGGTGATGGTCCATCCGAGGTAATAATATCCCGAACCACTTAACACAAAAATTTAAAAGTTTGCACAGGCAATCGGTTTAGAATGTAAACACTCGCTAAGAAAGTTTTTTTTTTTTTGATATTCAAATGTTTAAGTACTTTTAGGGAGGTTTGAATTATTAAGAAGTTCCTCATCGGCTCGAAAATGGTTAGATTTTGATAACATTTGGTACAAAAATCTTTCTTCTCATTTAAAACGTCAAGTTCATTGACCAGTTGAATCCGTTTACTGGAACGTGGTTTTTGGAGCGAAATTTGTGCGAAAGATTCCTTAACGTAGGAAAACGAATGAAACCATTTTTTAAGCAAATTCGGTAGCCATTTACCAGAAAAATTGATAGAAATACTTTTCAAAACTAATTTTCTGTTTGGGTATTCAGAAACGAAGTACATAGAAAAAAATTGTATGAATGTTGATACAAAGTTTTCGGATATCATTATATTTTCTAAAATATCTCGAAAACGGTTGGGAACTCGTAGTAAGTGGAAGGCAGCTATTCAAAAGGTTTCTAAATTCTCTACAATAAGATTCTGTTGTAATGTTCGGTGGGGCGATGTCAATCGAAGAGATAAGTGCTTAAAACTTCAAATTTGTTAGTATTATGCTTTTCAACGTGTATTTGTCTCTGTTTACTTTTTTAACTTTTTAAGCGGTTGTTGTAGTTCCTGGGTAACTTTAAAGTCCGTGCAATAATAAGCTGTACAAAATTATGTAGTAGCGTTAATTTTGATAATATTGTAAGGGGCCGATTAGCAAGGACGGGATTTAAAGGAATAGATAATGGGGAAATATTTTAGAGAAGCGGAAATTCCTTTCAAAACTATAATTTACACTGAGGTTACTAACACATACATAAATATCATAAAACATCGCTAAGACGAGAGAAAAGGTTGAGTGAGAGAGAAACCGCTAGATAAGAGTAATCACATATCATTTGGGGAGGTTGGAGCATATTTTGGAACTGACTTACCTCTCATCGCCATCGCGGCCAAGACCTCAGGAACGGGCGTGGACTCTCTCCCGTCGGAGGTAAGCCAGCTTTTTATACCCATTGTGCCCCACTCCTGCTTTAGCAGGTGGCTGGACTAGAAACTCTTGTCAGGTCTTAAATCTTCCGAGAATCTTACGAATCAGCCACGTGCAGTTCCAACAACCCAGACGCAACGTTTGCTGATTCGTGGTTCTCACATCTCTAGAGATGGGCAGCCAACCTTTTCTCTCATTCTTATTCACTTAACAAAGACAAAGGGAAAACGGGGCCTTACATCACCCCCCGATTTTTTTAAAGTCATGTTTCCCTTGGAACATTACTTTACCTTTAACACTACCCGTCCTTAAGTTACTATTATTCTCTAACTATACAGAACACTATTTTCACAATCACTTTATTTACGAGCGGTCCTATATCCACTCTGTTATCGCTGTCACGAAACTTTCCGCTGCATCGAAGAAGGAGGCGAATTGTTTTAAGCATGGTATTCCACAATAGTTTCTTGTGCTCGTCCCAAATCCATGTGGTCGAAGATCCAAGATTCACCAAAGTCCACCGCCACCATTCTTTTGACGTGTTCATCTTCTGGCGAAATGACGAGACTATACAGGAAGGTGTTTCTCTGTGAAAGAACTAGGCAGGACAGATCTAAGGTATCCTAGGTCCACATCAGGCTCTATCCTAATACCGAAGGATTGCGTAGGCTTCCGCGTTTCAACTCTTCAAGAAGAACGCCCCTCTCCGGCTGAGCTGTAACCATCCTTCCTGTCTTATTTTCGTTAAGGGCAGGACAAGAATTCGATGAAGCAATATCTTCTGATCTGGAATTGTCCAATGCTACTACTCCAGTATTAGTGGCGATGAGATCTACTTCTGAAATTTGGTTACATGCCATGACATCAGCTTCCCTCCGAGAGGAGTGTCAGTCCAATTGGCAGAGCCTCTCTCTCCTTCCCCAAAATCAGAGTCAACTCTCTTGGACCTAGCATCTCTCTACTCAACTTTCCATTCATCGAAGTGCGTCCGTTGTGTAATTTTTTGATTATATATAGGAATTCCGTTACTCTGTTTTCTGGGCTTTTGATAGGACGAGGAAAGGTACAGGGAACTACGGAAAAGGGTTTGTGATGTGTGAAAGATTGGTTTAAACTTTTGCCTTCTTTTTCGAACATTTTCTTGAAAGTTTACAAACCACCCTGCCCAGGCGCGTAACCCACGACATTTTAATATAACTCAAATTTTCATGCCAATAGTCAGAACTCTAGAATCACCCGCGATGACAGCCCGGTAAGTAGATGTTTAGGAGTCGTTTACTGGCGATTTAGCTCTTTTCCTAAGCGCGTCCCACACCTACTCATCGTTAGGTCTCTGAACGCCTCTCCTCCGGAGGGAATATGGTGATCGTGGCCGTGGTCCCTGTTCCCGCACTCCTGGCGTCCAGGTGGCATCCTTGGGGTCGTTGTTTGGAGAACTAGAGGAGGAACGACGCCCACCTGAAGGTTGGGAGTCTACGCCCCGTCGGCCGTATAAACGTCTGGATCTTTCGCGGTGCCTCCCCCCCTCATTTGCGCCCTCCACCCGTCCTATAGGCTGGGGTGATCCGCTCCGTTCGGCTTCCTCCTCTTGACCTACTTCTCCCTCAGATAGGGCTGAGTCGGATAGGACCTCATCGGGGGTAGTCGTTTCCGAAGGTGGCGACGAAAACTGGCCGCCGAGAGGACAACTAGGATCTGGACACGAAGGGGATGCCCCCGCACTCACGGGACAGTCAGAATGATCGGTCGCCCTTGCCTCGCTTTCCCCTTCTTCCGCGTCACCAGCCCGGTCTGGCGTCTGGTAATTCAAGTCATATGGACGCCCTGGCTCCATCGCCCAAGACCACTCGTCGTTGGCCTCTTCCTCGTCCTGTTCTTCGCGGTACGACCTATTAGTCGTTTCAGCCTCCTCTCTCTCCGGATCCATATTCCCCTTAGTCGCGGCCTTCTTAAGGCGGTTGATGTGCACAACTGCTCGCGCCCCGGTAGACAGCTTGACCTCATAATTAACCCGGGAGAGTACACGGGTGACTTGATGCGGCCCCGTCCATGGACGGTGGAACTTCGGACAGTGACCCGGTTTGACCGCTGGCACATTTAAGTACACCCAGTCACCCGCTGCTAGCTGGCGCTCTTTTCTCCGAGAGTTTACGAAGGCTGTTCGACGTTGATAACATCGCTCGGATCGTACCAGCGCCTCTCGATATGCTTCCGAAAGCCGCTTCCGTAGCTGTATCACATGATCTTCCGGTAAGAGCCTATCTCGGTCCTCCTGGTTCAAGCTAGGCCCTAGATCGCAGTCGAAAGGGGTGACTAACTCCCGTCCTAAAAGTAGGTAATTGGGGGAGTACCCAGTCGAGGAGTGAGGGAATGGCTCGGTAGGCCATAACTGCATATGGGACCCAACGGTCCCAATCTCTACCATCCCGCCGCACAAAATGTGTGATCGAATCCGTGATCGTGCGATGGAGGCGTTCTACCATGCCATTGCACTCCGGATGATAGGCTGTAGTCTGCAGCTTTTTTATCCCAAGAGCTCTGCATACTTCCTTGAAGAGAGAAGAAACAAAGTTTCTCCCTTGATCAGTGAGCAGCCTCTTTGGCACACCATGTCTCGTCACAATATTCTCCACAAAGGCTACGGCCGTCTCTTGAGCGGTCTGCTCCTTTATAGGGATTGCTTCGGCGTACCTCGTAAAATTGTCGATAAAAGTCAGTAGATATCTATGCCCTCTCCTTGACCTTGGTAGAGGGCCAAAAATATCTAATGACACCTGCTCGAATGGGCCACTGGCCACATACGGCACTTCCAGAGGCACCTTCAGGCCTGGTGGGCTCTTTCGCTGAGCACACCTATGGCAGCTCTCAACGAAGTTCCGTGCATCCTTCTCCATAGAGGGCAAATAAAAGGACCCCCTTAAGTTGGCAAGCGTGCGTTCTATACCCGGGTGTCCCGCCCATGGCTTCGAATGGTGGTATTCGAGGATCTTTAGCCTAAGCAACTCCGGAACTAGGAGACGCCAATCACTCCCTTCGAGACCAACAGCCCAGTACCACAATCCTTCTGCATCGGCCCTGACACTACCGCCCTCCCTTGCCAGCTTCTGGCACCAGCCATCTTGCTCTTGGGCCCTCCGGATGTGGCTCCGGGTGAGGGGGTACCGGGTCCGTATCTCAGCAACGGAGCGGCTTAGCGCGTCTGCATTTTTATGATTCACTCCGGGCTTGTGTTCAACGACATATTCGAATTCCTCAAGGCGCAAGGCCCATCGAGTCAGCCGAGAAGAGGGGTCCCTCAGACTTAGCATCCATTTAAGAGCAGCATGGTCGGTAATTAACTTAAATTTTCGCCCAAGCAAGTAACATCGAAAGAGCTTTGTCGCCCAAACGACCGCCAACAACTCTCGTTCAGTGGCAGAGTAGTTACATTCCGGCCCCTTCAATTGCCTGCTGGCATAGCAAATGGGCCTCTCGACGCCTCCCTGCACTTGAGACAACACAGCCCCAAGAGCTACTCCGGAAGCGTCCGTAGAGAGCACGAAGGGGTCTCGGAAGTCCGGATACACTAGTAGAAGGTCGGAGGTCAAGGCCTCCTTCAGGTCCGCGAATGATTTCTCCTGCGCAGGCTCCCAGACAAAAGTAGCTCGAGTCTTTGTTAGCTCAGTAAGGGCTTTCGCCCTACTTGCGAACTCCGGGATAAAACGGCGATAGTAGCTCGCTAAACCGAGGAAGCTACGTACCTCGCGTGCATTCCGTGGTTTCGGAAAGGTTTTTACTGCTTCCACCTTTCTAGGGTCGGGTTTGACTCCACTGTCAGTCACCACATGCCCTAAGTACATGACCTCCTTGGCCGCGAATGTACACTTTCGTAGGTTGACCTTTAAATTCGCCCCGCGAAGTAAGTTAAATACTTCCTCCAGCCGGGCGATATGCTCACCGAGTGTGGCGCTGTACACCACTACGTCATCGAGATAAACAAAACAGCCGGTACCCTTTAGACGACCTAATAGCTGTTCCATCAACCTTTGGAAGGTAGCCGGAGCCCCTGCCAATCCGAAAGCCATTTTCCTGTACTCGAAATGGCCTCCCTCGGTGGTGAACGCTGTCTTCTCCTGGTCTTCCGGGGCTATGGGGATTTGATGGTATCCACTGGCTAAGTCCAGTGTGCTAAAGTACCGGCAATTGCCGAGCTGTTCTAGGGTTTCCTGAATCAGGGGTAGAGGGTATGTGTCCACCCGAGTAACGGCATTAAGCCCCCGGAAATCAGTGCAAAACCGATATCGCACCTCCCCATCCGGCGATTTCTTTTTTACTAGTACAACTGGAGCCTGCCAGGGGCTAGTGGAGGGCGTAATTATACCCCTTTCCAGCATAGAATTCAGCTGCTCCGCCACCACGGCTTTCTCCGCGTACGGGACCCTATACGGTCTCTTCACCACAGGTCGGGCATTACCCGTAACTATCCGATGTTGGACGGTTAGCGCGCAACCTTCCCCTCTGGGCTCTTCGAAGAGATCCTGGAAGCGAGAAAGAAGCTCCAACAAGGGCTTCTTTTCTACCACGGGGAGGTGTCGGAGCTTCTCCTGTAGGTCCGACCCTGTCATTACGGTTTGTTTCGCTTTGGTGGGGGACTCACCTTGACCTTCTGCCAGTGACCAATTACCTTCCTCAACCCTACCAAGAGGGGAGTCACGACGTAGTACGACTGACCCTCCACTGAGATTAACCACCTGTATCCACGCGGATCCCTCCACGACCTCACTCACGCTACGCCCTGTGCGCACTCCAGATGTAAGCCCTTCTAGTGGCTCAATTAAAATATTACCCCGCCTTATGGCCGCAGGCACTCGAACAGCCACTGTCGCCTCAGAATAAGCCGGAAGGGATACCTCCTGGCACAATCTGACATAAGGAGATTTCCGTTCCCTCCGGCGTGCTTTGCGCCCGGAGCCATTACTTCTTGTATGAGCGTCTCCGGAGCTACTCTTCTGGCTAACGGTACAACCCCCTGCGGATCCGGCAGCACTGACAATGTTTGACGAACTAACTCCTGAACCGGGGCAAGACCACTTCTCTTCCAAGATACGGGTCCTAGCCACGACCCCCTCGATCCACTTCCTGTCTCTTTCTTCACTTTGAGCCTCGGTTACCGTCTCTGTCGAAGTCACCCCAAGAGAAGTGGTAAGGGTCCCCAAGTCGTAATTCCTTCCACCTATACTTATTCTAGCTCCAACGCGGCCTAGCAAGTCTCGACCGAGGATTCCCCCTCCCGAGGGGAGCACCCGGGCTACGGCGACCCTGTGTCGGAAAGAAAACCCTGGGAGTTCAATGTCCACGACTTGTTCCCCTTCCAGCGGCAATAAATGGTCTGTTACACCGCGGACCTTAAAAGAAACTGGCTGAAGCCCCGCCCCCGGCGCAGGCCGATTAAGAACTGTGATGTCCGCTCCCGTATCTACCATCATCTCCAAGTCTTGCCCATTTACCTTTACTGGGATAATAAGGCGGGGCACCCCGCAAGTTTTTCGTAGGTCATTTATACGCTTGTCCCCCCGATCTATTGTGGGCCTCGGGCAGGGGGCATCCCTCGGCCGTTCGCATTTGGGTAACGCCCCTGAATTTTAGGACTTTCCCCCCTTGCCCCCCGATCTTGGTTGCCCTTGCACTCTCTGGCTATATGACCAACCCCATTACACTGGTAGCACCGCATATTCTGACGGCCTGTACCTCTAACTGGTTGCCATGCCCTTCGACAGTCACGGGCGAAGTGACCCCTGACTCCGCACCTAAAACACGCTTCCTTTCGCTCGCTCGCTGCAACGGCTACTCCCTTTTCTTCAAGTCCTAGAGGTTCATCTTCCTCACAAAATTCCACAGCTACCACTTCTCTACACGTAAAATGCTGCGACTCTCCTCGGCCCAGCTCCTCCTCGATAGCAGTGGCCCTTTCGACAGCCCCTTGCAAATTAGAAGGGAAGCTAAGACGGGTTTGCTGTCCTATCTCTCCCTTCAGCCCCGACAAATAAGCTGACAGGACAACTTTGTCCAAAAGGTTCCTTGCACCCTTGCGTTCCTCCTCGGAACCTGATGCCCCACAGGATTTTTCCCCTAGCTTACGGCAGCGGTCGGCAAACGCTCTGACCCCCTCCCCTTTTTCCTGCCTCATGTTGCTCAATTGTAGTAAAAACTGTTCGTGACGCCTAACCTCCCTAAACCTTTCCAAGAGAGCCACCTTAATAGTGTCGTAGGGCACCCCGGGCCCTTGTAAATCGGTACGACTCGCCAGAAAAGACGCGGCTGAGCCCTTGAGGCGCATCCGGACCACGAGCGCCATATCTTTATCCTCCCATTGCCCACTATCTGCTACTAATTCCAGTCCATTCAAGTAGTCAGTGACAGGGACCGAAGAATCATCGCCTGACCAAGGTGCTACCATCGCCTGTAAGGACATATCCCGCCTCGGCGCCATAGACCCCGACATTCGTGCTGACTCCCGGGACTTTGTTAGTTCTTCCTTAAATAACTGATTAGCCTTTAAAGCCTCCTCTAGTTGGCCCTTCAGGTTCGTAATTAGTTCTTCTGGATTCGCCATCTTATGTGCTTTAAAATAAGTACCCGCACGCCTATATTACAAAAACCCTTACAAAAAAAAAACTAAATCACGGGCCGTATAATAATACGCTAAGATATTATCCCATATCTTACACCGTAATCATCAACAGAGTGCCCGATGTAAACAGCGTGTCCGATTACAGCGAACACGATAAGCTAGCCCCCGCTGCCCGCTACAGCCTCGCGAGAAGATAAGAGAGTCGCTTTCTCAGCTCCCCCCCGCCTCCTAGCTACTCGCTACTCTGCAAGCTCCTTCACTCGCTTCTTTAAAATTATTCGCAGTCAACCCCACACCTGACACCATTTGTAAGGGGCCGATTAGCAAGGACGGGATTTAAAGGAATAGATAATGGGGAAATATTTTAGAGAAGCGGAAATTCCTTTCAAAACTATAATTTACACTGAGGTTACTAACACATACATAAATATCATAAAACATCGCTAAGACGAGAGAAAAGGTTGAGTGAGAGAGAAACCGCTAGATAAGAGTAATCACATATCATTTGGGGAGGTTGGAGCATATTTTGGAACTGACTTACCTCTCATCGCCATCGCGGCCAAGACCTCAGGAACGGGCGTGGACTCTCTCCCGTCGGAGGTAAGCCAGCTTTTTATACCCATTGTGCCCCACTCCTGCTTTAGCAGGTGGCTGGACTAGAAACTCTTGTCAGGTCTTAAATCTTCCGAGAATCTTACGAATCAGCCACGTGCAGTTCCAACAACCCAGACGCAACGTTTGCTGATTCGTGGTTCTCACATCTCTAGAGATGGGCAGCCAACATTTTCTCTCATTCTTATTCACTTAACAAAGACAAAGGGAAAAAAATACTTATCGGCCGTGGTGAAGCACGGGTATTCAGCTAGTGAATATATATATACATATATACATATATATATATATATATATATATATATATATATATATATATATATATTTATTGGCTGTTACCCAGTGTGCTATGCTACACCTAATTTCTGTCTATGACTCTCCCTGTATCAAGATCTACTTGATACCTAGTTGTCTATACCCAGTTACGAAAATCGGTCAAACGATGTAAATTTTTTTTAGTTCATAATGATACCCGGCAGAGGCCAGCGCAACACCACTTCATTTAACAGCCGATAGAGGCCAGTAGTTGTCGATTCAAAATGGCCGTCACAATCTGAATGGTTCAGTGTTGCCAATTTTTCTTGAACAAAACTTTTGATCTTTTGACCAAATTTTGAAATTTGACTATTTTGACCTAGCCTAGGAGATTTCCCGTATCAAGACCTACCCGTGTGCCAAGTTTGGTCAAAATCGGTCAAACTGTGTAGATTTGTATAAGGAACAAACAAACAAATAAATAAACAGACAAACAGAAAAACAGACAGACACGTGATTTTTATTTATATAAACAACTAGCTGTTACCCGGCGTGCCATGCTACACCTACTTTCTACATATAGAAATTCCTAAATAAATTAGAAACCAAATAAGTATTATTAAAATCTAATAACACGAATCTGTAACTGTTTCGAACCCGTGACCTCCCAACTCTGAGTCCTAGACGACTTTGACATAACCTATAACACCCCCCGTATCAAGACATTTATGCCAAGTTTGGTAAAAATCGGTCTAACGGTGTGGGTTTTTATAAAAAAAAAACAACAACATACAGACAGACATCTGGTAGACGTTTTTGACTTAACCTACGACACTCCCCGTATCAACACATACCTCTGTGCCAAGATTGATCAAAATCGACCAAACCCTGTGGATTTTTATTATGAACAAACATACAGACAGACAGCTGGTAGACGTTTTTGACTTAGCCTACGACTCTCCTCAGATTAAGATCTACATGTGTACCGAGTTTAGTCAAAATCGGATTAACGTTATGGATTTGTATAAGGGACAAACATACAGACAGACAGCTGGTAGATTTTTTTTTACTTAGCCTAGGAGATTTCTCGTATCAAGACCTACCATTATTCCAAGTTTGGTCAAAAACGTTCAAACGGTGTGGATTTGTATAAGGAACAAACAAACAGAAAAACAGACAGACACGTGATTTTTATGTATGTAGATCTGTTAACAGGATAATGTTTAGTTTTTTCGCCACGAAACGTGGTAATATACGTATCATTGTTATTATTATTCACCGAGTTCGTGAACCAGCAAAAGCGTTCCAAATGGAATACTTTCGGAAGCAACTGAACCTTCGCCAGTAAATTAAATATGGAGACTTATAGAGACCATTTAAAACATAAAATAAAAGATAGTTAAGTTTGGAATTATTTCTTCGTATATGAAGACATTTTCCAAAGTCCGTTTTCTTGGTCTTCTTATCTCCAAGTCGGCAAGAAGTTTCGCCTAAGCAAATTGATGCAGTGACTGTGTGTCTTCAGCCCTTGGCACTTTATAAACTTGATGTGCGACTAAGTCCCTCTATCAACTTAACATGGCCGCCTTCGCTTCTCATTCTAACTACGCTCTGTCTTCCCGTCAACTTTTGATACAGGCAGGCGAAAGTCAATTTACCTAGAGGCTCTGTGGAATAAACTTTTCCATTCGTTTCTTTACTCTTGAATGCTATTTCTAACACGTTTCGAATATTATTCCCGACCAATATGTCCCTCCAAATTAACATTATGTTTCCCAGTTTGAGTTGTAGGGTCTTTTTTACTTTCGGTAGACGAGTTACTTTATGTTTTTAGACAAATCGTCGATACAAAAGCAAACTAACGAATATGAAAAAAATGCATCTTTCATTGTCCATCTTTAATAATTTCTGCTGGACTTATTTACGGCAAATTCTTCAATCTGACTTCACTCTATTAAAGGGAAAGTATTCCACTATCAAAAGGTCAAATCTGACGAATATTTGACTGTCCAAAAAAAGTTACGAATAAATACTTTTCCACTCTGAAAAGTGGTGATTTTCATATTCGTTAGTTTGCTTTTGTATCGACGATATGTCAACCACATGGAATGTCTCAGTTGGAAGTCTCCTGTGATCTTATTTATTTCCAATCAGCTAAAGATTGCTCTTTATACTCATATACTTTCAATATGTACATTGAGGGAAAACAATTATATATATATATATATATATATATATATATATATATATATATATATATATATTTGGATAGAACGGCATTTCTCTCCAGCGGTGGTACTCCTCCTCACTTCTTCCTGGAATATTTCGATGGGTTCATCTCCATCTTCTTCCGCCAGGTGTTTGTTGTTTCTTCCTTTAGGATAATCCTCTAGAATGACCAAACAATGTACTAGTTATGTCCAAAAAATGAAAATTTTGTTTTTGGCGGTTCTGAAAAAAAAAAATTTCTTAGGAAAAATTTCATTTAAAATGTCAACTTCGTAAAATGTAAATTCAAAGTTTTTCTGAGCTCAAAGTAACTCAACACATTTATTACAACCAATAAAACTATAACCTATTATATTACAAGGACATTTGACATCATTTTTAGATTATTCACTAATAGGTACCTAATTCTTATAGTGGAAAGTCATATCGTAGTTTCTGTAAATTTCGGATTCAGTTATATGCTGTGATCCAGTTATGAAACACAAAAAGAATGTGTGTAAAGTTCTTAACACTGTTTCTCCTCCAAAAAAAAAAAAAGTTTGATCTAGGTACGAAAATATGTGTTTCTCGTAGAAACGCAGTCTACACACCAGCGTTTTTTGTTTTTTCGTCACGAAACTTGGTATATAGTATTCCCCTAGCAAATGATTGAACGAGTTCGTTAACCAGCAAAATTGGTTCATCTCCTGACACAAAGTAGTAGTTATTCGCCCATACCGACCACAGTTATTGTTGGAATTATGTTGCAACGAAACTCGGAATTCGTTGTGGACATATTAATAGAAAAATATGTTATGATAATGTTCCTATAGGAAGAAACAACCAACACCTGGCTGAAGAAGATGGAGATGAACCCATCGAAATATTCCAGGAAGAAGTGAGGAGGAGTACCACCGCTGGAGAGAAATGCCGTTCCATCCAAAAATACTATCCCAGCGACGAAAAATAACATCAAACACACACATATATATATATATATATATATATATATATATATATAAATTAAATATGACGGATTAACTTAGTTGTTTCTAGGAAAGTAAATAATTTAGATAAGTGATTTGAGTTATTTCCCAGAAGTACTCTTAGGCCAACGGCCTAATAATAGCACGACATTATAATAGGGTGGCAACCTATAGATAGCCCGGCGCTAATAGCCAGTTGATGCGCCGTTAAAAGAAAAAAAAAAAAAAAAAAAGAAAAAAAAAAAAAAAAAAAAAAAAAAGTACTCTTAGTTCAGTGGGCAAATCTAATTGTTCTCTTTCTTCTTTGTAGCCCCTGCATTCGGTGAGGATATGTTTTACGGTTAGATGTACTCCGCAGTACTGACATATCGTTGGTGGTTCCTTTGCCATAAGATAGCCATGCGTCAGTCTTGAGTGTCCTATTCGTAGCCTGGTCAATATCACTTCCTCTCGTCTTCAGTCGCGTATCCTGCTACTCCTTGCATCTACGTCTTCTTTTATTTCACGTAGCTTTTCCCCTAACTCCATCCTATTCCATTCTTGGAACCATTTATCTTTTAGTGGTAGTTTCACGGCTGCTAATTCATCGGTTACAGGAACTTGACAGCAAACTTGTCCTTCTTCTGCTGCTTTGTCAACTTTTAAGTTTTCAATTATTCCACAATGCCCAGGAATCCATATAAACAGAGTTTTTATGTTATTTATTCTGAACGCGTTTATTTTGTTTTGTATATCTATGACCAGTGAGTTGTCTGGGAAGAGATTGCAGATCGCTAGGATTGATGATAAAGAATCTGTACAAATTACGATTTGTTGAGTGCTTGGGATAATAATATTTGGAGCCTTTTTTATAGCTAGTAATTCAGCTGTAATGCTTGAACAAATAGGTGGGAGTGAAAATTTGTATATTCTTTGGTCTGGCAGTATAGTACACCAGTTAAGATTTCATCCTATCAGTGGTTTCGGTAATAAAAAATACATAAAAAAGTGATAAAAATACATTGAGAAAAAATCAATAAATTAATAAAAAAAAAAAGAAAATAATAAAATGTGTTTTTTTTTAATTATAAAAATAATAATTAAACACTATGATGACGCGTAAACAAACAGACAAACTTTTAATGACTTATTAGTCCAGAATTCCCGCTTATTAGCACAAAACTCCAACTGGACGACTGTTTCTAAATAAGTAGCTACCTTGTTAGTTCTGTTTGTAGGATAGTTGAGCTTCGAAGCGAGTTTGAAGAGCCGAGAGTTCGTTTCAAATACAAAGCAAACCATGAAACCTTGCCGTTTCACAAGTTGATAATTAAGGGAGTTGATGGACACTACGCTGTGCAAATCATAATTCGTAATTATGTAGACTCAAACTAAAATCACTTCAACGTTTTTATTTTTGGTTTTCATCTATTTTTGGCAAGTTTCTTCCACTCCGTTATAGGGAGGAAACACGCTTATGAGGTTAACCTCATGCTACGATCCCAGAGTCTGGAAGTGCCGACTAGAAAATTTCACAATTTTTTTCAATATGTGTGTGTGTGTGTTAACACGATACACGCCAGAGATTTTTTTTCTCCACAAAATTTGGTATATTGTATCCCACTAGCAAACAATATTACGCATTTGTTAACCAGCAAAATTGGCCAATCTGGAGGGGGGGGGGGGGGTTACTCTAGACCCAAAGCGGTTAATTGCCCATACTGGCCGTAAGTTTTTATATTGCAACGAAACTCGGTATTCGTTGTGGCGATGAAAATAGAAAAGAGTGTTGTAAAAATAAACGAAATCGGTTCGGTTTGGTGGGGGGGGGGGCGTTTACTCAAATTACCAATTTGCTCATACTGGTCTTAATTTCTGTTGTATTGTAACGAAATTCGGTATACGTCGTGGGAATTTAACGAGAAAGAAGAGTTGTAAAATTGAACTAAATCGGTTCGGTTGGAGGGGGGCGTTTACTCGAATTACCAATTTGCTCATACTGGTCTTAATTTCTATTGTATTGTAACGAAATCTGGTTTTCGTCGTGGGAATCTAATTAGAATGAAGTGTTGTAAAAATGAACTAAATCGGTTCATTAGAATTTGGCGTTCTGTATTATGTTCTTTATTTATCGCCGCGCCTAAATTGTGCCAGCTGTTTATTGAAAATTTAGTTTATTTTAAGCAAATAATTCAAGAAATGGTTTAGTTATGCAGGATCTGCGTGACAGACGTTCTCTAATTACTCTGGCACTCAAAAAAAAAAAAAAAAAAAAAATGGTATTTTCCAAAGACACCATACATATATTTTTATAAGTAAAGATGGAATGGTTGGGATTCGGCTAAATAAACCTCAATATTATTTTGTTATAAAAAATCTATATTTCGGACGTTTCGGCTACTCATTAGTAGCCTTCGTCAGCTAAAATGACAAAAAAAAGAAATTAATACAAAAACAAAAAAAATTATAATTGTGATAGGTAACAGAACTATAGATACAATTAACTTATAAAAGAACATATCGTCTTAAATTCTTAGAATGAGTAGAATGAAAAAGTAAATAGGTACAATTATTGATTTTAATAGTAATTAGTAACATTAATTGATTTTACAAAGAAATAAGAAACTACATACCAATGACAAATATAGTAGCTAATAGTAACATTAATAAATTTTACAAAGAAAATAAGATACTACATACCAATGGAATTGCCGAGCGGCAGAGGAAGGCTACCAATGAGTAACCGAAACGTCCGAAATATAGATTTTTTAAAACAAATATCACCTCGACGGCTAACTATCTAATCATCATGATATATTTTTATGTATTTTGATATCCTGAATCCGAATATGGAGTATGTTTCACTCCGTCACGTGAGGTTTAAGAGCATTTGAAGGTCAAATTTCGTATGAAGTCGTTTGAGTAAAAATAAACGCGTAGACACAAGGTAGATTCACGGAAGAAATATGTTTATTTTGACAAGAATTAATCTGCAGTCAAATATTCAATTTTGCAAAATAAACATATTTGTCCTTCAAATTACCTTGATTTTGCACCGATGGGGTGGAACAGACCTTGTATTCGAATTTAGCGACCCTCAAGACCATGGAAGCCCTAGTAATTTCTTCTTTAACGACTTCATACGAAATTTGAACTTCAAATGCTCTTAAACCTGACGTGATGGGGTGGAACGGATTCCGGATTCGGATTCAACGTGTCAAAATACATAAGAATTTATGTAAGGCCGTCTTGTGCGAGCCCAATCTCCGACCAAGACGTATAAAGGGAGCCCAGAACAAGGACGGACTCATTCCCTTACCAACCAGCAAGGATGAGTGACTGGCTGAAGAAGCCGGAGAGGAACCGGGCGAAATATTGCGGTAACAGGAGGAGGAAGACCGCTGGAGACGGATGTCGAATGACCAATACATAAGAATATATCGGCCATACAAATGCAAACTAACGAATATGAAAAAATGCATCTTTCATTGTCCATCTTTAATAGTTTCTGCTGGACTTATTTACGGCAAATCCTTCAATCTGACTTCACTCTATTAAAGGGAAAGTATTCCACTATCAAAAGGTCAAATCTGCCAAATATTTGACTGTCCAAAAAAAAGTTATGAATAAATACTTTTCCACTTTGAAAAGTGGTGATTTTCATATTCGTTAGTTTGAATTTGTACCGACGATATATATGGTGTCTTTGGAAATTATCACTTTTTTTTTTAATTTTGTGTACCTGTGTTATGAATGTAATTATTAGTCAAAGTAAAATATTTTATTTTTCTCGTCAAATTATAATCAACAATTATTTGAGGCAAAGTTTATTTATTTAACAAAATGAGTGCCGTGAAGATTGAACAATGAAAATAGAATTGTATGAATTTCTTTTGATAAATTACCTCCACTCGTTTGCTTCAAGACTAAGCAATTTTTGAAGAAAATTGAAAAAATGAACCGACTCTCCGATGCGTGAAACCAGTTCGGAAAAGTTAATCTAAAATTTCCCCGCGATAAGAGCGGAGTCCTTTATTCCCTCCCCCAGCCTCAGGGCTATCGGCAACACAGCTCCCGTCGAATATAACCAGAGCACGGGGTTTATTTCTCATTCAGGGCCTTCTCGATGGTTTTATCGGGGCAAATGATAAAGTCTCAGATAAATCTGCTGATAAATGTTCCACACGTGTTAAAGTTAACGTTTTTCTGTCACTTTCTTACTGAGAAAAGCTTTATTTATTTGTATGTATTACTTTTTTTAGACTTTAACAATAGGATAAGATTAACGCACATGTACGTATAAGTACAAAAAAAAATTATATAGTTTAATATTTTTTTTTTTTTTAAAGTTTAAGATAAGATTAACGTAATTTAGGTACAAGTAGAAAATGTATTACTTTTTTTAGACTTTAACATAAGATAAGCTAACGCACATGTACGTATAATTAAAAAAAAATATATATATATATATATAATATTTTTTGTTTTTTATATATTAAGATAAGATTAACGTAGTTTAGGTATAAGTAGAAATGTATTACTTTTGTTAGATTCTAACATAGGATAAGATTAAGGCATATGTACAATAAAAAAAAAAAAAAAAAAAAAAAAAAAAAAAAAAAAAAAATTATATAGTTTTATATATATATATATATATATATATATATATATTTTATTTTTTTTTTAATTTTAAGATAAGATTAACGTAATTTAGGAATAAGTAGAAAACGTATTACTTTTTTTAGATTTTAACACATGATAAGATTAACGTACAGTATAAATAAAAATTAATTAAATAAAATAAATAGAATTAAATAAAATTAGATTAACGTACATATAGGTATTAAAAAAAAAAAAAAAAAAAAAAAAAAAAAAACAGACTAGTTTTTAAGATAGGATACGATTACCATACAGGTGCGTATAAGTTTTTTTTTTTTTTTTAAATGTGCTTACACATTTATTTAAGAGTAAATCTTAAGCTCCGAATTAGAAAAACAAAAACGATTTAACAGCTGGAAGATTAAAACAGTAAGTTGTTCGTCCTAAATTTCTTTCCATTCTATTTATTTATACATTTGTGAAGTTACTACTATGGCAATTCACCACATAAAATTAATTTTGAAACACAATATAGTTAACTAGCTGCTACCCGGCGCACACTGGGGCCAAACGCCCGATTTCGGGGAAAAAAACCTCTAGGTACTTGAATCTTTATGATTTAGGTGTCATTATTGATGTATTTTTTTGTGCTGAGTTGAATTTGATCGAATAATTATTTTGGTTGATAAACGGGTTTTATATTAGGAAAAACCTGAATAACAGCAAGTATTCAATATAAAAAAGCCATATTCTACTCAATTTTTAGAGATATGTATAATTCAAAATGTGTTTTTGAGATTTGAGTCGAATAAATTAATAAGAAATGTAATTTTGTTAACTGTTCTCGACGTATTCCTCATTCTTGAAATTTGAGCATATAACGACTAAAGCAGTTTCACGCGAGATATTTGATGGATCTCACTGTTTATGTTTAGTTACTTCCTAACACAACATTTTTAACAACTCTCTTCAGAAGAAATAATGGTAAAGTCGTTTTTCGTAAAATAATCGCATCGCTAGTTGACACCTTCATTTTATTAGGCTGTGCACACAAACGGTCGAGTACGGCGATGAAATTTGTAGGAAAGCAACTTCAAAACTTGTACTTTTAGGTGAAACTATGCGGAGAGCATAGCTAAGTACCGCTTTTTATTATTAAATAAACTAAGGATAATTGAGTTACATTGCAGATATATTCATAACATAAATTCACCAAGTTCATGGTACATTTTTTCAAAAAAGAAAATCCGTTTAAAAGCTACATATACTCATTAGACTTCCTGGGTAATATCAATTTTTGCAGGAATAAAATAAGTGGTATAAAATATTGTTTTACTTTTCACTAAAAATTGTGAGATTTTTACTCAGCGAGAAAACGGTCAACAAAAAGGTTTTTTTTGTAATCCTACCTATTAATAAAATTAAAAAGCAATACTAAATCAGTATTCCACGACTAATTAGGTATAAAAAAAAAAGTTAGTTCAAACGCGATTGAGCACCTTCGGTTTTGGAGTTTTTTTCCCACATGGAACCACTGTGTGGCGTGCCATGCTACACCTACTTTCTGCATCTAAAAAATTAAAAATAAATTAGAAGCTAAATAAGTAATATTAAAATCTAATAACGCAAATCTGTAACTATTTGGGTTCATAGTTTCGAACCCGTGACGTCCGAAAGATTTTGACCAAGCCTACGAGACTTCCCGATCGGATCGGGAGAAATACGGGTCGAATGTCGGTGCAGCCTTAGCAAGAGCGTCTGCTTTTTCATTTCCAGTTATACCAACGTGGCTTGGGATCTATTGAAGACTGACAGCCCAGTTTGTTTCTTTTGTTGGATAATCAACATAAATTTCGAATAGTACGATTTCCGCAAATATTATATGACAGTTTTGTTTGCACACTTAAGCCATAACTTTAGCACGTAACTTTTTACAAGTAACATTTCCCAAGCAGCCTGCTTTCCTAGTCGAACCAAGCTCAACAAATCCAGCTTCCTGTATAGTAATATACGCTGAATACTAAATAAATATATAAGAAAAATACACAGAATAAAAATTAAATCTCCCTCACCCGGGAAATGAAGAAGAAAATTAGAACTGGTTTATATAAAAGCGAGTAAACTTAGTTTAATATAAAATGACGGGGTAAGAAAATTCAAGAAAACTCTGAACACGTTCTCAAGGAAGAAAAAGCAGAATAATTCTTGAGAAGTTTCCTAGATCATATCAAGGATCCCAAGACTCAAGATATACAGACTCCAAGATATTGTGCACAGCATGAAACTTTCAGTGCTACAACCAACTCATCTCGTTCATTTCCACAGAAATATATGCATACATGACATTTTGATTTTCAAAATTCAGAGTGTACATCGCACATTTTCATCAATCCATCAATTCTGAAAAATGTGTTCCGCGTCGACAACCGTCACAAAATAACGGCGAGTACAATATTAATAATTTCTTTCGAAGAACATCCCCGTTTTTTATGGATCGATTTTCTAATGGCCAATAAATATTTGGCCATATATATATATATATATATATATATATCCCGAAAATATCATCCATTTCCTAGCTGTTTGTCCAATCCTATCCGAGATAAGGGTTCTTCAAACAGATTATCTCACATCAATGCAATAGACTATTTAAAACTGTATCATTATTATAATAAAGCCATGACTCATAAGTTTGATTATAAGGAACAATGTTTGTTTACTTTTTTTTTTATTTTTTGTATAATTTCAAATTTTTTATATTGTTTTTTTATTTTAGTGTACATAGAATTATGTGATGTCGCTTAGCTGAAGGATTGTATCCAAGCTTATGTTTTCTTTTAACTATATCAAGTACCTATTATTTATGTATGTTGATAATACAATTTATTTTACTACTACTACTATATATATATATATATATATATATATATATATATATATATATATATATATATATGGTATCTAGTACGAAGGATCGGTGAAGATTTGAAGAATCCCTTTAAAACGTCTTTCATGAGTGCTTCCTTCAAAAAGTTGATAACATAGACAATATAAATGGAATATATATTCTACAATATGTATAGGATCATAAAAAATTCTTTACGTTTCCGCCCTGGGAAAAGGGCTATAGGAGATAGCGAATCCTATAAATTGGATATAAAACTTTTCGAGCTTTATCTCAATCAGTCAATCAAACTTGAGACAATCATACAAGTTGAAGAGGGATCCCTCAAGGCCTTCGCTAAGCCCAACATTTCATTACTAGCAATTCACTCTCACAGTAGCTACATTGATGATATTCTCCTATAATCAGGAGGAGATTCTTTCATTTTGTGATATTATATATATATATATATATATATATATATATATATATATATATATATATATATATATACCGTAGCGCAGAGTGAATACTTTCTTGTCCAAAGGTAAGTAGTCTCAGGGACCGATCGGTCTTTGAAGTGTTGGCATTTTATAACTAATAGAACCTTTTTCTTGGCTTCCCGAAGGAACCCGAAAAAACTTGTTTCATTTTTTTTTTTTAAATATTCCAAAATGGTGGACCAAATGTTAGCTACATTAGGTGCTGGAAAAGTACTAGAATAAAAATAGTTTATAAACGTAAAATATATATTTTAAAGGATCTATTACTGATGAATATCCTCAGATTCAACAACTCCATCCAATAAGGCTCCAATCATAACATTCTAATAACACTCCAAGACAACCCCAATCAAGACAAGACTAGGATGAAGGCTGGGAACAGCTGTTGTAGAAACATTGGACCTAAGAGGCGTCGAAGCGTAAATCCTAAGCCGAGAGAAGGGTATGGAGTTCTCAACACCACCAAGAGGATTCACCGACACTCACTCAACTAACCACTCACACTAATAGTCACTCGAGTAATCACTCATAATCACTTATCATCACATTAACAACGGATGGAACTATTGATGTTCCATTCATCATTAGCAATATTCAAATATCTCCTCAAATTCATCATCCTAAATTATTTAATTACATATATGCCTCTCCTGACCAATGAATTATTGATAGAATAAAAAACAGATCAAGGAATGAATAACTGCATCAATGAATCAATTCTTATTCAATAAAACGTTATTTGAACGACGTTTTATTAAGGCATTTATTGAATTTGGAGAAAATTGCTGCCGGCCCGCCGATGGGACTCGAACCCACCATAGCAACTCGACCACGGAGACATATCGAAATTTAAGCTTAGGCTAATCCTTTTCTTGATCACCAGAAAAAAAAACCACTCAATCCTACTCCATCCTGCATTCAGAATATCATAGTTTAATGTATCCTTGGGTATATTTTAGCGCGGTTCCTCCCTCCCTTCAAAGGGAGAAAACCCGCTTATAAGGTTGACCTTACAAGCCGACTAGAAACTTTCTCGTTTCAGACCCCATAGATCACGAAAATATAGGTGGTTCAAATTTGTATTTATATATATATATATATATATATATATATATATATATATATATATATATATATATAGATGGAACGGCATTTTTCTCTAGCGGTGGTACTCCTCCTCACTTTTTCCTGGGATATTTCGATGGGTTCATCTCCATCTTCGTCAGCCAGGTACTTGTTTCTTCCTCGGTGGTTGCCAAGGGAATGACATTTTTTCTCGATCTGGGCGCCCTTTCTACTCTCTTGCCCCAGTATCGGCGGACCAATGGTGTTGAAGCTCCCTGGTGTAGTTGGGATTCTGTCCGTTAGTAGCGCTGATGGTATTGCGGCTTTTTTTTTCTCCTGTAACGGACAGAATCCCAACTACACCAGGGAGCTTCAACACCGTTGGTCCGCCGATACTGGGGCTAGAGAGTAGAAAGGGCGCCCAGATCGAGAAAAAATGTCATTCCCTTGGCAACCACCGAGGAAGAAACAAGTACCTGTCTGACGAAGATGGAGATGAACCCATCGAAATATCCCAGGAAGAAGTGAGGAGGAGTACCACCGCTGGAGAAAAATGCCGTTCCATCTAAAAATATCATCCCAGCGACGAAAAATAAACATCAAGCATATATATATATATATATATATAACTAAAGTTCGGTGTTATGCGGGTTATGAAAGCTGGCGTAAAAAAGGTATTTGTAAACATGCGCATGCACAAGGATGTAAACAAATAACTCCCATTTAAAATGTTAATAAACTATTTATTAAAAAATAATTGTAAATTTGAAGGGCCTCCTCACCGTTGTAATATGTCGCTAATGGCGTACGTGTTTTGCGTTTCCGCTCTCTCAGGAACATATCAAAACTATTAATTAATTAATTCTATTATTAATAGAATTCTATTAATTTTAGCGAGTTGGATTGACTAGAGTTTTGATATCTTCTTGAGCGAGCGTAGCGAGCGGAAACGCATGCCATGTATTTCTGAATAAATAACTGCTGGTTAATTCAAATAATTGATGGTAAATTTCAATTAGACTTCTTTATTAAGGACTTTTTCCAACTCACGCATGCGCATGTTGACAAATATAGTGGTTTACGTTAACTTTCTTAACCAGCATAACAGTGAACTTTAGTGCTTAATAACTTCATTCCTAATCGCGTGCGACTATTCTTTTTAACGGATTCGTGATTAGATCAAAATACGTTATAGAGCAAATTTTGAAAATAATCGGTTTGGAGGATGCTATACTTCAGTATTACCCATATTAACGAGTGACAGCATTACCTAAGGATGCTATACTTGAGTATTACCCATATTAACGAGTGACAGCATTACCTAAGGATGCTATACTTGAGTATTACCCATATTAACGAGTGACAGCATTACCTAAGGATGCTATACTTGAGTATTACCCATATTAACGAGTGACAGCATTACCTAAGGATGCTATACTTGAGTATTACCCATATTAACGAGTGACAGCATTACCTAAGGATGCTATACTCGAGTATTACCCATATTAACGAGTGACAGCATTACCTAAGGATGCTATACTTCAGTATTACCCATATTAACGAGTGACAGCATTACCTAAGGATGCTATACTTCAGTATTACCCGTATTAACGAGTGAAAGCATTACCTAAGGATGCTATACTTCAGTATTACCCGTATTAACGAGTGACAGCATTACCTAAGGATGCTATACTTCAGTATTACCCGTATTAACGAGTGACAGCATTACCTAAGGATGCTATACTTCAGTATTACCCATATTAACGAGTGACAGCATTACCTAAGGATGCTATACTTCAGTATTACCCGTATTAACGAGTGACAGCATTACCTTATTGGTTGTTAATAATTTTCTATGAATATATTTTAATAATATCTAATTGTGGATAAATTCTCAAGTGTTAATTATAATAAAGCTGATTATAGATCTAAGTTTTAAGAGATTGCTCTGAACCTGAAGAAAGTAACCATATATATTCTGAGGCGGTGGAGAACCAATTTCTCTAAACTACCATGTCACGTAGAGATCTCGGGGAGTTTTTCTTACAATTTACTTTCTAGAGAGTATTTGCCAAAAATTCGCAGATTTTAAATTAGTTTTCTTATTTATTTAAACTTTATCTTCTGTTTTACTTATTTCCTATAAATCCGTTTAATGATAAGGCTGAGGCCCTGAGAGCTAAGGCGTGACCACTTAACACTCCGTGCCAAAGGGTCGTGTGTTCGATTCCCACTAAGGGTGGCGGTTTTTCTTTAGAAAAAATAAATCGAATCCCTATTCTGGCTAGAAAAGGGTGGTGACCTATAGATAACCCGTCCTAAAATTCTTAGGTAATAATAAATGGACGTTAAAATTTAATAAATTTTAATAAGGCAGCGTGGGGTACTGAAGTGTTTTACAAGAATAGAATACATCAGGATAATCTTGACTAAAGTAGGCACATTTATGAATCAAATCAACAGTAGTGGAAACGGGGGTCAGTTGAACCAAAAAAGAAAATTAAGGAATTTTATCTAGTTAAATTGAAACATAATAATATTTTTCCTTTTCATAAAATACAGTTGTATATATATATATATATTATCATTCCCGATACAAAAATAAGTAGTTTTAAAAACCGCGTCGAATGGTTTAATTGAAAAAAAAATTGGTAGGTTAGAGGGAAAACCCCCGAAACCGAAGGTGTTCCATCGCGTTTGTACTAACTTTTTTTTATACCTAATTAGTTGTAGGATACTGCTGTAATATTAATTTTCCATTTTAGCGCGGTTCCTCCCTCCCCCATAGGGAGGAACCCCGCTTATAAGGTTGATACAATGAAACAATCCGGAAGTGCCGACTAGAAAATTTCGCGTTTCAGAACCCCTAGAGACCGAAAATAACGGTGGTTCAAATTTGTATATGTATATATATATATATATATATATATATATATATATATATATATATATATATATATATATTTATTAATAGTTCTGATTCCAAAAGAAACCTTTTTGTTGACTGTTTTCTAACCGAGTAAAAATCTCAGTTTTTAATAAAAAGTAAAACGATATTTTATGCCACTTATTTTTTTCCTGAAAAATTGATATTACCCAGTAAGTCTCATATGAATATGTAGCTTTTAAAAGAATTTTATTTTTTGGAAAAATGTACCATGAACTTGGTGCATTTAGGTTGTGAAGATATCTTTAATGAAGCTTAACTCTTCTTAGCTCATTTGGCGTAGAAAAAAAAAAAATACTTTGCTATCCTCTCCGCATAGTTTTACCTAAAAGTTCATGTTTTTAAGTTCCTGTGATAAAAAAGACATCGCCTTACTTGGCTGTTTTTAGTGGGGAAAAAAACTATAAGACTTGTTTTATTTGTTGGAAATCCCCCTCGAAGTCTCATATATATATATATATATATATATATATATATATATATATATATATATATACAGTAAGACCTCCATTGTCTATTATCCGGGATTCCAATTAACCGGGGTCTCGATGTGGGAATTTTTATTTTCATTCCTTCTTTAAATATTATGTACATACGGACATATTTATTTCATTACTTTTATCAACTAAAGCGTTTGATTTCATAATTATGTACTAGATATTTGTATGTATGTAATGACGATTATGTACATAAATATGAAATTAAATTAATTACATACATTGTAAACTAAGGAATGTAAAAACAGCGCTGTTTTCGGAAGAATGTGATGATTCCATATTTCTGGAAGCATCTCGATTTATTTCATATTCTTGGAACTGAAATGTTTTCAATTCTTTCTATGAATCCCCTACTGGGCTGTTAGCGTACCAAGGAAATATTACCTCTGTTGGGCTTTAACTCTTCACTCGAGTACATACGAATCCCGATTTCAGCAGAATTATCTTCTTACAGGCGATCGATCAGAACAGATATAAGAAAATAATTATGTATCAAAAAACGATGAAATATTACTGACTTTCACGACAACAAAATTTAATTTGATCTTGAGTTTATTTTTGCACTTATGTAAATTATTAATTAATAAAACGTTTATATACACAATTCTCAATGCAAATAAGAAGGTTTACATGACATCTTGTACACAGTTTTTCTTTATAACCTTAAAATCCAGCACATTTAGTCAATAAAATATTGTGTTTCGATTATCCGTGGACCAACCTCCCCGTCATTACCCCGGATAATGGAGCTTCTACTGTATATATATATATATATATATATATATATATATATATATATATATATGGGGGACGAGGTTAGCTCAGTGGTAGAGCACTCGACTAATGAACTGGAGGACCAGGTTCAAAACCCGAGCGCGCACTAAAGATTTTTTCTTCTAGTGCTGCCGTTCGAGGGTTGGATTTGGGGTCCCAGATCGTCCCTAGGCTCACCCAGCCTTTAATTAATTTAATCAATAATGGGTACCTTGGGTGCTAATGACTCTAGCAGTCGAAGCAGCCAAGGGGAAAATCAGGCGGCCGGAGCATAGTGTTGACCACACTACCTCCCTAGTGTGTCGTATGGTCAAGAATCAGATACCTCTACAGTATCTGCCCCTCTGGGCCCTTGTGGCCTGTTACGGGCTGATTTTTTTTCTTATATATATATATATATATATATATATTTAGGTTTTAAACGAAATTTTCTGTTTGCAAAAATTTACCTTGATTTGTAATGAAACTCAATTATCCTTATTAAGTACAAATCGGTACTTAGCTATTTATACTTGAGTAATATCAATAATGTTGATATATACATTGTTGTGACATCCTTTATGGCATCAAAGGAGCAGAATCGATGGATTTTCGAGAACAATATTAAATTGTTCCTCTTTGATATAACTTCAATATAAGGTATGCTTTAGATTGGAATTTGGCAATGAGAATTCTTTCCTTCTATTTACAATATTGTATATACCTACTTGAGCTGAGTAAAAATGCCTAAAAGAGTTTCAAACGTTTACCTGCACATTGTCTGACTTATTGCCAACAAGAAAGGACCAATATAGAAAGGAGCAAGTCGCACTAGTTACGGATGCACATAAATAAATATTTTAAAAAATAATAAAAGTCCGACTCGCAGGAACTGCATCATCTTAGCGCGGTTCCGTTCATATCCCTATTGTCATTTGAAAAGCTTAGAATAGAAACAGATAATATTTGGTACGGCCTTTGTTCAAAGGGTTTTATGACTTTACCTGGTCGGGTCCGCCAGACCCTAGAATCCTCTTCTAGAGATACCTATTTCATACATTTCAATGCATTGAAAAATATCAAAAATTTTCGCATTTTCTTGTGTTCTTCTACTATAGCAATAATTCTACAAATAAAATCAATTAAAAAATAAAATAAAAAACCAACAGCATAAAGGCAATTGAAAATATTCAAAAGTCGTCGTCGAATCTCTTTCTCTTGGCAAGCTATATTTCTAACAATGAATTGTTTTCCTTATTTTACTTAATCTGTTTTATTGTCAAATACATTTTCCAACTATAAGCAATTAAAAAAAAAACTAGGAATAAAAACAGACAAATAGAACCGTTCGAATAAAAGAAATCAATTACTTCAAAGTTTAAGCACTTATTTCTCCGATTGACATCGCTTATTCAAAACTTTCTTCAGATCCTTTTCTGTAGACCATTTAGTAAGCTTTCGAATGGTAACCTTTCGCTTTCCAAGATTTTCAAACGTTTTCGAGATATTAATGAAAGTATACGAAGTTCCCAATACTTCTCATGTCTGTTAAAAAAATATTTTATTCTAACCCTTCGTTATCTCAAAACGTAACCAAAGTTTCAACATATTAGTTTTGATGAAATTCGAACATGCAGAAAATATTTCAACTGAATCCCATGATTTTAAGTACCCAAACCAAAATCGTTATTGAACAACTATTATTCCAATTTTCTCGAAAACGGTTAAAGCTATCGCCTTAAAAATGGTTTCCTTCGTTTTCCTAGGCCAAGGAGCCTATAAAACGAGTAACTTGCATGCATATGAATGTAGCGGAACGATTTTTTTCGTGCAACATTCGCTTCGAAAACCATGTTCCGGTGGGCGGATTCTGCTGGTTAACGAACTTCCCTATGAAAGGAGGAAGGAAACGCGCTAAAAAGTGCTCTGCTCCTATTTATATAGTTAAGCTGAGTAGAATATGTTGTAGTAAGGTTTTACCTGTTCATTGTTTTACGGTAGATTTATGAGCCGACAAGAAGAGGATCATTAAACTAACTACCTCTTGCTAATTGAGCTTCCTACCACTCCAAGACAAAGCCTATCCATTTTCTTACCTATTAAATTTAATAGAGGTTTCTCGAGCACCCTTAGCATTCTTCCCTTCCGCAAGCTACACCACAGGGGCAAAGAACTCAGGGGTAATAGACCTCTAATTTTAGATCTTCTTTTTTCCCCCAAATAGGAAGAAAAGAAATAGAATAAGAACAAAATATAATGTTAATAGCGTCAAAAATTAAAATAGTAACTGATTATATGTAGGAAACATTAAAGAGAATAAATCTATATATATATATATATATATATATATATATATATATATATAAAAATCACGTGTCTGTCTGTTTTTCTGTTTGTTTGTTCCTTATACAAATCTACGCTGTTTGACCGATTTTGACCAAATTTGGCAAAAGGTAGGTCTTTATACGAGAAATCTCCTAGGCTAGGTCAAAATAGTCACGATTTTGTCAAAAGGTCAAAAGTTTTGTTCAAGGAAAATTTGCTACACTGAACCATTCACATTGTGGCGGCCATTTTGAATAATGTCTCAAATATACTTGATGATGTTCCTGATAATTATCAGGTTATTCTAATTATAATTAGAATAACTCGAACTCATTCATGACATTACATCATTATATAATCATGTAATGCAGTTTATTTCAACTGTCTAACTAAGGAGTGCTGGCAATTCTTTGAAAATAGCTTTTGTGCTGATGAAGTGCTATTGTGCTGGCCTCTGTCGGTATCATTATGAACTAAAACAAATTCACATCTTTTGACCGATTTTCGTATTTGGGCATAGACAACTAGGTATAAAGTAGATCTTGATACGGGGAGAATTATAGGTTGAAATTAGGTGTAGCATGGCACACTGGGTAACAGTTAGTAGTATTTAAAAGAATAAAAAAAACAATTCGAGCTCTAAAAATGTGTAAATCTGTAAAAATGTATTTTAATGCAAATACAAAAAGTTTACCGTTTAATGGGATTGTATTTCTCAGCTGAAGGGATAACTTGAACTGTGGGCTTTTTCCCAATGTAAAGAATATGCAAATAAATTGTTCGGTAAAAGTTTATTTTGTTTTCCGGATCTTCTGCAATTACACAAAAATAAGTATCTTTTAAACATCTGTGATGCTTTTTATTTATTTTTTATTTTTTTTTTTTTTTTTATTTTTTTTTTTTTTTTTTTTTTTTTTTTTTTTTTTTTTTTTAGGAAGAACTTCCAAAGTGCTCTAAATGTGGAATATGGTTTCGAAAAATACTTGCACTATAAAATAATATACCGTCTAATAAAGTCTGAGAAGACGATTTTTAGAACATTGATAAAAATTTTCTTTTCTTCAAAAACAAAAATATACAATTAAATATAGGATTGTAAAAAATAAATCAACAAAAAATACTTAAATAAGTTATCTTATTTTATTTTTGATAAATAATTAAAATCTTAATTTATTTGTAATAAATAATTAAAAATATCATAAGATAACAGATCAAAAGCTGACATTCAATTGAAAATGATGTTTTCTAATGGGACTTCGCAATAAAACATTAAATATTAAATTCTTTCCATCTTGGATTCGGCCTCCCTACCGTCCCTTAGGCCAACCTCGCCTTTAATTAATTTATTTATAATAGGTACCTGCAAAGGGAAAAATCAGGTTGCCAAGAATCAAAATTCTCTACAGTTTCTGCCCCACTGGGTCCCAGTGGCCTGTCACGGGACTGATTTTTTTTTTTTTTACAGATTTATCTGAAATATAAAATGTTTAAAGCTGTGTGGATGTGTTAATATCGTCGATACAAATGCAAAGTATCGAATGTGAAAAAATGGATCTTTCATTTTCAATCTTTACTAATTTCTGCTGGACTTATGTTCGGCAAACTCTTGAATCTTAGTTCACTCTGTGAAAGGGAAAGAATTCCACTGTCCAATGGTCAAATCTGCCGAATATTTGACTGTCCAATAAAAAAGTAGTTATGAATAAATGCTTTTCCACTCTGAAAAGTGGTGATTTTCACATTCGATACTTTGCATTTGTAACGACGATATGTCCTAATGAAACGACTGAATTGCTTCGTTGCGGGTCCGTAAGTCCACCGACTAAAATAAATGAAATGTGCTGTGGGTTGGATCCTGTTGAAATGAGAATGAGTTACTGAAAGTAGTCGACCAGAAGTCAACCATCCTACCGACAGCGTCGTTCGCAAGTCTGGCCCAACGAAAGGATTACCCCGAACAATTTATTCGATTGCCATTCAGAAACGCGAATAGCGTTATATCCGTTCCATTTACTCTCTATAATTTTAAATCCTTATAACGATGCTCGATTTCGGACTTTTGTGTCTGGAGTATTAATTTATTGGAATCGTGGTTTAGCCAGTTTAACCGCAGTTGTGTTATTATAATGAAACCACGGCAGTTAATATTATTATTATTACTATACGAAGTTCAGTTTAACGCCACTGAAGCGTTTAAGTTTATGAAGTTTATCCCTGAAGATAGTGATATTATCTTGGAATATCTGCTTAATTGGCGCCCGGAGTAAGGCTCTCCCTGACCTGGATTGCTTAACGAAGCAAATACATCCCTAAACACCTTATAGTTCCTCCTTCGACTAATCAACCATTCTATCTCCGGCAGAATTCTCATTCAAGTTTATGTTTCAGAACGTTAAAAACTTCCGAGTGCCTAATTAAATGGAGTCCTTGACATTCTGCGCTATAATTGAAGAACTCCAGAATTTAATTAATTGGTCAGACAATGAGGAAAAGACTGTTTTCCTCAGTAAGTGGTGTTTTTGTACCCCTCCCATCGCAATTGTTTAAGGCAATATTATGGACAAAATAAAATAAGCGAAAACTATAATATCTACAAAATTTTATTTACAAATTAAAATATTTTTATACAGTGAAATCGTTGAACATTTTAGAAAATTGAACTAATACAGCCTATAGCCTAATGCTGTAAGGTGGGAAGGGATATAAATGGGTCTCAGGAAAGTAAAAGAACTGAGGACTTGAAAGATATGTGATGATCTTTGGAATTCAATGAATGAATGAATAAAGATTTTTATTTTACAATAGCTGTTACCCGGCGTTCCACCTACTTTCTGCATCTATAAAAGCAAAAATACATTAGAAACAAAATAATTAATATTAAAATGTAATACTCAAATCTGAAACTATTTGAGTTCATTGCTTCGAACACTTGATCTCCGAACCGCGAGGTCAAAAACGTCTATGACTCACATAGACGTTTTTGACCTCGCCTATGACTCTTCCCGTGTCAAGACCTACCTGTGTTCCACGTTTGGTCAAAATCGGTCTCGATTTGTATAAGGAACAAACATACAGACAGACAGCTGGTATAAGTTTTTGACCTAGCCTATGACACTCCCCGCAAAAAGACCAAGCTGTACGCCCAGTTTTCTTAAAATAAGTCAAAGGTTTGGATTTGTATAAGGAACAAACATACAGACAGACAGATGGTAGACGATTTTGACTTAGCCTACGATACTTCCCGGATGAAGACCTACCTGTGTGCCAAGTTTGGTCGAAATCGGACGGATGGTGTGGATTCGTATAATGAACAAACATACAGACAGACATCTGGTAGACGTTTTTGACTTAGCCTACGAGACTTCCCGTATCAAGGCCTACCCGTATTCCAAGTTTGGTCAAAATCGGTCAAACGGTGTGGATTTGTATAAGGAACAAACAGACAAACAGATAGACACGTGATTTATATATATATATATATATATATATATATATATATATATATATATATATATATATATATATACGAGGTAAGGTCCATAAGTTTCCGCTGTCCTGCTTCCCCTCCTTCAAACGTGCCGAGACCTGCACGACTATGCAGGTCCATGCCTGCTCACTCCATATCCATCGCCCGCACTTCCTCAGTCTTTTTTTTTTTTTTTTTTTTTTTTTTTTTTTTTTTTTTTTTTTTTTTTTTTTTTTTTTTTTTTTTTAAAGGCACTGCAACCACTGGGGTCATTGGTGCCTTGGAAGTATCCTGATCAGGGAGAAAGACCCCGGGGGGGAGGGAGGCGCAGCAAGGAGAGAGACAGACGCCCAGAAGGGAGAGGGGACAGCCCGAGCCGAGGCAAGAGAGGGGGCCGGCGTTATCTGGACCTCTATGACAATACAGCGGTAATCCGCAATCTAGATAAGATAGCCAAGCTCCTGTCGGAGATCTGCATGTAAGTGCCACCATCCAGATCTCCAGAGCTAGCAGGACCCAGCGGGTCTAGGGTCCAGGATAAGTCAGCCCTACTCCCCACAAACAGCCCGACGTCCACCCCCCACCCCCTCCCAGACACCCGCCAATCCCCCCGCCGCGCCACCACCCACCCCCAAGCCCCCACAGACCAAGGGAGGTGTTAATGGTAGAATTTAGAAATGTTATTCAATAATAAATATTGCTATTAGTAATTATTGTAAAATTGCAATTAGTTTTAGAGAGAATCCCTAGAGATCTCTGGGTAGGTCGTAATACTTCAGAAAACCTTAGAAATAGCAAGACAAGAAATTACTTCTTAAGTGTTCTAAATAAGTTTCTTTGTAATACGTCATAATTAAATTACAGATATTATGGACAAAGTAAATATGTTCTATATTTTCTATGTTGGAACAATACATTATACTAAAGAAAGATGATTAATTTTAGACAGATTAAATTTTATTAGCCAAGGACGTATCATTTAGGAAGGTAAATATTTTATCTATGTACTCAGAACCTTTACCAAATACTTCTCGCATGTCCGTGGGAAAACCGAGCCTTTCTCTCTCTTCACTGTATCGAATACACTCCGTGAAAATATGTTTTATTGTAAGACGGACATTACAAGTTGAACATAGAGGAGGTTCAGACTCCCCTGCCATCAGGTAACCATGTGTGAGTTTACAATGCCCAATTCTTAGAGTCCCCCCCCATTCCTCAGTCTTGTCAGTCAGTGTCCAGCCTTGAAGGAAACTCCCCATTTTTACAATGTTCAAACTCGAGTACCGTGCGGTAATTAAATTCTTTTGTAAAGAGGGTCTTACTCCTGCGCAAATTAAAGAGCGCTTGGATTGTGTATACGGGCAGTCCTCCCCCTCGTATTCCACAGTGAAAGAATGGGCAAAATGGAGAAGACCAGGAGAAGCGCCTCCTTTAAAGGCAAAAGTCACGCAGTCAACAAAAAATGTAATGGCCACAATTTTTTGGGACTGTAAAGGAATACTACTGATAGATTTTAAAGAAAGGAATACCACAATGAATGGTGAGTATTATGCAGCCCTACTTCACCGGTTACGAGACGCCATTAAAGATAAGAGGCGAGGGAAGTTAAGCAGAGGTGTCCGCCTCCTTCACGACAATACCTCTGTGCACACAGCATTGATTTCCAAGGCCGCTGTGAAGGACTGTGGATTCCAAGAAATCTCTTATCCACCCTACAGCCTTCGTGGATGGCGATTTAACACCGACAAACCAACAAAGAAGAAAATTATTTTTTTCATGCTATAGAAATGTTGCCAAAGCTTTGTATTAGGTGTGTTGAACTTAGAGGAGAATATATTGAAAAACAGTAAAACCAGTTTTTTTCTTTCACCTTTCCTTCTATCCTAGGCCGGAAACTTATGGACCTTACTACGTATATATATATTTATATAAACCTAATACCAGATATATCGATATTATTCAAATAACAATTATAAACAATAGGGTGTATGGCAAGGTAATGACAATCCTTAATCATGGGGTTAAATAGAAAAAAAAAATGTAGCTTAACACCACCAACATCACATTTATATCTCACTCCGTTCCAGAAATATGCCCTTCTAAAGGTCAGTTAGAGAAAACCGTGTTTTACATATACATGTTCATACTTTTTCTAACAATTAATTACTTTTTCTAAATCAACATTAAATTTGCGTTAAGAATAATGCACATTCAATGTTCACAATCATCAAATTCAGACTGGAATATCAATCCCAAAAGTAGAAATTAATAAAAACTTCTGATTAGCGACAACTTTTCGGAAATCATAACTTTTCTAAAATAAATCCTGCAGACTGCAAAATCTTACTACATTTTTTGTCTAGTTTCACCCCCTGAAGGATTGTCGTGACCTTGCGATGCACCCTGTAAACAAGTCATTTACACTTCTGCGTCTATTTCGACTGCAGCTGACAAGGCTCTATTCTAAACAAACAAAAATTCGTTGTCATTTTAAGTATGACAAGCAAATTCGTCTTACTGTTATAATCAAGTGTAAATATGTTCTTCATGGCGAATAAAATTCCATTACAAAATCTGGGTTAAATCTTTCTATAAAATAAGAAATAACAATAACTTCAGTTGGAGGCTATGAGGAAGGTTATATAGACAGGAGAATTCAAAACAAACTACGTCATCATGATTAGCCACTGCCATCTTGATTACCACAGCCTTTATTACCAAATTTATTACCTATACCTTTCACTGTTACTTAGCTTATTTTACTACAATACTAATTTTACTGATAAATGCAATTTAAAACAAAAAATAACCAATTAAAAAGTGAGATAAACAAAGAGAAAAACCCTTTTAAAACAACAAAAGAAACACTTTTTAAGTTTTAAGCGCTTATATCTCTGATTGACGATGCCCCATCGAATATTGCTTCAGAATCTTTTTTGTAGAGCATTTAGTAAGCATTCGAATGGTCACCTTCCACTTACCACGATTTCCCAACTGTTATCGAGATATTTACGAAAAATGTTTGAAGATCCCAAAACTTTTCATGTCTCTTAAGAAAATAATTTTTTTCGCATAATTCCTGAGCTCCAAATATAATCAAAATTTAAACATCTTAGTTGGGATTAATTTCCAAGATGTAGAAAATATTTCAATTGAATTCCGCGATTCTAAGTACTCACAAAAAAATAATGACTTACAAAAACATTGATTCTTCTTTTCTCAGGAACGGATAGAGATATCGCCTTGAAAATGGTTTCATTCGTTTTCCTATGTTAAGAAACCTATAAAACAAGTACATGCAAGCATATGAACTCAAAAACGTAAGCGTATATAAGCATAAGGTATAAGTCATTTACACTTCTGCGTCTATTCATAAAAAATATTAAAACAAATAAAGAAAACAAAGTAAACATTAAAAAAAATGTAGCTACAAATGTTCTGTTCTGATTATTAAAACATCTTTAGGCAAAAGTCTAATGACCGTCATGCCTATGTTTAGGCAAACGTCTAATGACCGTCATGCCTATGTTTAGGCAAACGTCTAATGACCGTCATGCCTTTGTTTAGGCAAACGTCTAATGACCGTCATGCCTATGTTTAGGCAAACGTCTAATGACCGTCATGCCTATGTTTAGGCAAACGTCTAATGACCGTCATGCCTTTGTTTAGGCAAACGTCTAATGACCGTCATGCCTATGTTTAGGCAAACGTCTAATGACCGTCATGCCTATGTTTAGGCAAACGTCTAATGACCGTCATGCCTATGTTTAGGCAAACGTCTAATGACCGTCATGCCTATGTTTAGGCAAACGTCTAATGACCGTCATGCCTATGTTTAGGCAAACGTCTAATGACCGTCATGCCTATGTTTGTCCAATGAATATTATTCAGACTTTAAAGTTACAATTTTTAAAATTTGATTTAATCCATATTTATTAAGTCTGTCTGTGCATTTTTGATCTCTCTCTATGGTTTCGTTTTCGTTAGTTTTGTCAGTTAACTTCGTCCGTATGTTTATTTGGTTTCGTCTTTGGGATTGGGTTATTTGTTAATACATTAAGAAAATTAGATTATAGCTGCGACGCAAGTAAAAAAAACACAAAAAAACTGGGTTCTTTATTCAAATAGACATTAAATATAAAGGATACGATGTTTGCCTCAATTTCGGAGTCCAGCAAGAGCCATGATGCAGAAAAAACCTCAAAATTCTTAGACCTTTTGAGGTTTTTCTATAATTTCTCTGAAACAAAGCATTTAAGCGAATAGTATACTATTACCAAATATTTAAGTAATTAAAATCTGCATACTTTGAGTACTGTTTCAATTCGACCTAGGGGGGTTGATGAAACGCTAAAAAAACAATACCAATGTTTTTACACTTTGCGTACATTCAAATTTGACGCAATACTTTAAGTTGGTTAGTAGTGTGGATTTTTATTTTATATCATTTATATAATTTTTGTTGTTGTTTTACTTATTCGTTCTTATAATTTTTTTTGTTTTTCATTGGAATACCCAGATTTGAAGGGTTCATTACTATGTTGTGTGTGGAGCAATCCAATTTAGTTGGGCAACCAAACTTTTCTGAAATAAAGTTTTTCTCTCTCTCGTTATATATTTCATAAACGAAATACGTACATTATTACATAATTTCATGCTTCGTTTTAATTAATGTTGTTAAGAAACGTATGAAGAGAATGCTGGAATTATTTCGGGATTTTCACCAAGAACCTGTCTTCCTTCATGACGGGTAGATAGTAAAGTCTGCCTGCTTCAGTAAGCGGACCCGCATAACCTTTGTGTCTTGCGGGTTAGTTGCCTTCGCCCTTTTAGTTCTAATGTTTACTTCAAAGGCCGCTAACACGTACCCTTTTACAAACTTCAACACCAGACTTTGGGTGAAAATTATATATTAAATGTGTCCGAAATATCTTTTAATATAAATAAATATACAGACATGGGGCCCTTATTGCCTACTTATATAAATACGATTAAAACTCCATTGTCCTGAATGTTTAGAAGAAGGCAGTTATTGCTGATTAACAAATATTTATTAGTAGAGCACGGAAGATAGGCATTTATTTTTGGTTAAAATAGGCAGACAAAAAGGCACTTGAAATACTCAAAATAGGCAGTATTGTAATTAAAATAGGCATTTATTAGGAGTAAAGGCAAAGAGGAATCTCACTCATTATTAATGAAAATATGTATTTTAAATACTCATTCATTTCTTTATTATCAATTTATCACAGAATTAGCGTACTTACTCTTACTTTCCCGTCTTATAAGCAACAACAAGATGCTTTTTCAAAGTATCAACTCTCATAGACCTTCTAAGAAAAAATGTTTTTCATTATGGAAAAACTTCCTCTGCATTATCTTATCATTTCTAAATCCGGAATACCAGGTAACTACAGCAAAAGGGGTGTGAGGAAGGAGACGCACTTCTCTCATCCTCTCTCTCTTTCCTGCTATTCATTATGGCTGTGCATTCCTTCTACTAAGGAAGGCTCTGTTATTTACAGAGGGTCAATCCACGGGTTGGGAAAATAAGCTTTCGAATTGATATTTGTGACGGCAAAATATAATTTAATTTGTGAAAACTTTTTTGTTTTCGACGAACTGAAATTCGAAATTCGTTCTGTGCTTTTTAAAATGTTTAAATCGCAGAAACAAATTGCATAACGAGCAAAAAAGACAATTTTAATTTTTTTAAAAGGCAATCTTAAAATAGCCAAAATAGGCGAAAAAGGCAAAATTAAAATTGTCACACTTCCTAAATGCACGGAAACATATTTATTTATATCTGATTCTTCAATATATCCAATCAGATAAAAAAGGCATTTTGCCTAACTGGGCTCTATTTATTAGTATGTATATATCTACTTACAGTAGCCTAAATATAATTAATTTTATTGTTGTTTTATTACAACTCTCTCTATGTATATATAAAGTTCAGCTGTTTGTCTGTCTGTTCCTCACACAAAATCCACACCGTTTGACCGACTTTGACCAAACTTCGCTCACAGTAGGTCTTGATTCGTTAAGTTTTCGTTATTTAAATGTTTATGAATAACATAAATTTATCAATAGAAAATCAGAGTCTTCTTTACTTCATTAACGCAAATTCATTTTTCAATAAAATCATATGTTCTCAATTAAAACATGTTTAATAGTTAACGTATTACGTTATTTATTGTCTATAAGCAAGCGTGTTTAGGTTAAAAAAAAATTATGAAACCTTTGGAATTAGAGACAACATTCCAGAACGAGAAAAACGTGCTTAAATTACTACAAGAAGCAGGAATAGTCCACAAGGTCAGAAAATATAGTAATGGTCATTTCATTAAATTACATTATGGCCTTATTCTTGCTTCGTTTATATTGTTTCAAAATAAATAAGTTATAACTATAACCGTAATAATAAGAACATATAATCACTAGGTGACAATAGAATCAGATGTTAATAATGCAATTTAAATTAATTTGTATTTGCGTTAACGAAGTAAAAAAGACCCAAAAATCATCTGTATGAAAGCACAAAAAATAAAGTAAATAATACATTTTTTTTTTTTTTTTTGTTAGGCTTCGACTTTAAGTATTATTAACCCATTTACGGCTGCTCACGCGCTGGCGAGGGCTGAACTCTGCGCTTTATTTTCTCATAAAACTAAAATCTCGCGCTTCCTAGGGGCTCTTTTACTTCTTTTTCTAGTTGTTAACCTTAGGTCACTACTCGCTAGGGCAGTCTTCTCTAATAGGAATAATCGCACTTATAAGTTAAGAGAACGACAAATTAAAAAAATCAGTCTGCATGAAGTGCATGAAGCCACTGGCCAAATAAAGTCTGCGTGGCCCGCACAACGCTCGAATATTAGCGCGGTTCCTCCCTCCCTTCATAGGGAGGAACCCCGCTCATAAGGTAGTAAGAGACCGAAAATAACAGTGGTTCAATTTTGTATATATGTATATGTATATATATATATATATATATATATATATATATATATATATATTTGTCTGTTCGCGCTTTTCTGGCCTCAATAATGATCCGATTTTGATGAAATTTGGTACAAAAATCTCTCGTCTAATTTGAAAGGTCAATTTCGTTAACCAGCAGAATCCGCCCACCGGAACATGGTTTTCGGAGCGAATGTCGCGCGAAAAAAATCGTTCCGCTTACTTCATATGCTTGCAAGTACTCGTTTTATATGCTTCTTGGCCTAGGAAAACGAATGAAACCATTTTTAAGGCGATAGAATTAACCGTTTTCGAGAAAATTGGAAAACTAGTTGTTGAATAACTTTTTTGGTTTGGGTACTTGTTGAAACATTTATCCATGGGAATCAGTTGAAAATTTTTCTGCACGTTCGAATTTCATCAAAACTAATATGTTGACATTTTGGTTACATTTGGAGATAAGGAAGGGTTAGAAAAAAATATTTTATCTCGAAAACGGTTGAGAATCTAGGTAAGCGGATGGTTACCATTAGAAAGCTTACTAAATGCTCCACAAAAAAGATTCCAAAGAAAGTTTTGAATACGCGATGTCAATCGGAGAAATAAGTGCTTAAAACTTTAAAGTAATTGATTTCGTTTATTCGAAAGGTTCTTTTTGTCTGTTTTTATTCCTTGATATTTTTTAATTGCTTATAGTTGGATAATGTACCTGAGAATAAAAATGGTTAAGTAAAATAAGAAAAGCAATTTATTGTGAGAAGTATAGATTTCAAAAAGAGGGATTCCAAGACCTTGTAACTAGCGGGGGCCTTTCTGGGTTTGGCCGACCCATCCAGGGAAGATCATAAATCAATACCTTTCAACAAAGGTGGAACCAAAATAATATCTGTTTCTATTTTAATCATTCCAAATTAGAGTAGGGATAAGAACGGAACCGCGCTAAGATGATGCAGTTCCTGAGGGCCGGACTTTTTCATGTTGCGGCCCATTGGTTAATACCATTGAAAGTGGATTTTTTTTTCTTGATTCCACAAATAATGTGCTAAGATTACACAAATCCTTCTGGTGGTAGTTTTGTCCATTTTATCAACACTGAATTACACAATCCTGAAAAGTAAACTTGTGTTTCTTCATCGAGAACGCTGTTTCTCTGTTAATTATCCTTTAGGACCATCTGCACCTAACTTTGCGGGTCACGTTATAATTCCGTCCAGGACATGTGGTTTTCTTACATCGTCCGTTCTACCTTGGCCTTGCTTCCATGTGATGGAGTATAAACAATGCGAGCATAATTTTTAAACTCCTCTCGTGATTCAGACAACCACACTTCCTTCTCTAATGGTTTCATGTCCATCCCTCACTTCAAGAACTTCCTTTGTGGGCACTTACATTTTCTGTTCTTTTAGCGCGGTTCCTCCCTCCCTTCACAGGGAGGAACCCCGCTTATAAGGTTGATCTCATAAAACAATCCGGAAGTGCCGACTAGAAAATTTCGCGTTTCAGAACCCCTAGAGACCGAAAATAACGGTGGTTCAAATTTATATATATATATATATATATATATATATTATTTATTCGTATAGATGGCCCGAAATATCCAAATTCTTTTTTATCCTAGGAGGCATGGGGTCATTCCATAGGGGGCATAGGGTCATATAAAAAAAATGATATTTGGTTGTAGAAGTGCCCCTGAAGAGGTGCAAAGAAAAGACGCACGAAACATGTCGGGCCCAATAAATAAAGTAGTATAAAAAAGGGAAGACTGCTTTAATGACCCCATGCCTCCTAGGATAAAAAAGAATTTGGATATATATATATATATATATATATATATATATATTTATTTATATATATATTTGTCTGTTCGCGGATTTCTGGCGTCCCTAATGGTCCGATTTTGATGAAATTTGGTACAAAAATCCGTCGTCTAATTTGAAAGGTCAAGTTCGTTAACCAGCAAAAACCGCCCACTGGAAGATGGCGTTTGAGGCGAATTTCACGCAAAAAAAAATCGTAACGCTTACGTTTTTGAGTTCATATGCTTGTAAGTACTCGTTTTATAGGCTTCTTGGGCTAGGAAAACGAATGAAACCATTTTTAAGGCGATAGCTTTAACCGTTTCTGAGAAAATCGGAAAAATAGTTTTTGAATACCGTTTTTGGTTTGGGTACTTAGAATCATGGGATTCAGTTTTTTAACGTTTCACCTCACCATATACTCTTTGGTTTATTCCACAGTATTTTTGGATTTTTTTTTATCATTTTTAGCTTAGCAGGTGATTACACCCTCCTCAACGGGTGGTACCTCATTTTAAGTACCTGTTTCCATGGCATTTCCAGCATTATTTTAATAAGATTTATATGGAAACAAACATTGACTATCTAATTGGTTGCAGATTTAGGTATTTAAGATTGTTGCCTTGTGACACTTAAGAATAGGCCATTCCATTATATATATATATATATATATATATATATATATATATTTCTTCTTCTTTTAATAAGGCCTATATATACCACCTATATTTTCGTGATCTATGGGGTCTGAAACGAGAAAGTTTCTAGTCGGCTTGTAAGGTCAACCTTATAAGCGGGTTTTCTCCCTTTGAAGGGAGGGAGGAACAGCGCTAAAATATACCCAAGGATACATTAAACTATTATATTCTGAATGCAGGATGGAGTAGGATTGAGTGGTTTTTTTTTCGGGCGATCAAGAAAAGGATTAACCTAAGCTTGAATTTCGATATGACCCCGTGGTCGAGTTGCTATGGTGGGTTCGAGTCCCACCACCAATTTTCTCCAAATTCAATGAATTCCTTATTAAATCATCGTTCAAATAACGTTTTATTGAATAAGAATTGTTGATTCGTTAATGCAGTTATTCATTCCTTGATTTGCTTTTTATTCTATGAATAATTCATTGGTCAGGAGAGGCATATATGTAATTAAATAATTTAGGATGATTTGATAACAAACTGTATAATTATGTACCTTTTATGTGCTATTTCCCTCAATAAATAATAATAATAGTAATAAAACTGTATATATATATATATATATATATATATATATATATATATATATGTGTGTGTATTGAATAAAAGTTTCAGAGGTACATGTACATATATTTAAGCCTTATAATTACTGATAACTATTAAAATAATGGAAATTATTAATATAAGTATTTTTATTTAACTACTCTTCATGGCACTAATTCCAAAGAGTGTTTTTCCAAGTAATAGTGAGACTAGAAAACGTATTGAAGGTGTCACTAGAGGTTACCTTTATCTTTTAAGGTAACATTTGTAAGGGCTAAAGCTGTTAGGTAGCGGACCCTATTTGGAGAAGACCCTTCTGCCAACCTTCCAACACCTATCGTCTTAGGTGTCCAGCACTTCTAGAATAGGCCACGCGAACTCGACACTTCCTAGAAGCTGCTTCATTGCACTAAGGAACTGGTTCATGTTAGCCGCTTTACATGTAATTATGGTGCACCATATTAGGGCAATACAAATCTAAATACCCAACGGAATAATATCACGAAGCGGTCTAAAGCGCTAGTTCTTAACACGTTCGGGCATATGCGCCAGAGAGATTTGTTCTGCGGGCCCAGCGTCGTGGCATATGCGTCAGCAGATAGCTTGGCTTTCTTTCTATCCCCACTACACCGGGCCTTGTTCTATACGCTTCCTATTTGGTTTGGGACCTCATGACGTATTGTCGGTTAGGTTTGCGGGTCTGGTATCGTATGATACTGAATCCGCCCTTCAAACGTATTCCTTTTTTTTTTTTTTTTATATAATCTATAGTATGCTGACATAATAGCATTTCAGAAGAAAAAAAATGCAGAATACATAATTGATCCGTCAATCAGATATGAGAGAAATGATCAAATGCAGACAAAGACTAGCTACTGAGCGAAAAAGGCCATATACACAAAATGTATTTAGACCAGGGATCGAAACAGTTATTTTTTATCCAAAAAGTTAAAATTTGACTGTTAAAATAAAACTTTTATTTTATACGTTAAAAAATAAAATTTAAAAAAGTTTTTTTTTTTTAATCAGCTATTTGAAGACTTAGAGGTTTGCCGCCACCTCAAAAGTTGCTTTATTTAACACTTTCGCTGCGGCTGTCATTGTTTGGGAATACCTCAGTATCGGGTGCAATTAACACTTTCGCTGCGGCTGTCATTGTTTGGGAATACCTCAGTATCGGGTGGATTTTAACACTTTCACTGCGGCTGTCATTGTTTGGGAATACCTCAGTATCGGGTGCATTTTAACACTTTCGCTGCGGCTGTCATTGTTTGGGAATACCTCAGTATCGGGTGCATTTTAACACTTTCACTGCGGCTGTCATTGTTTGGGAATACCTCAGTATCGGGTGCATTTTAACACTTTCACTGCGGCTGTCATTGTTTGGGAATACCTCAGTATCGGGTGCATTTTAACACTTTCGCTGCGGCTGTCATTGTTTGGGAATACCTCAGTATCGGGTGCATTTTTTCCTGGAATTTTTCATGTAGACTTTTTTTTTTCATAAAAAAACTTCCAGCCAGCCGATTTGATAACGGAAAATACTGTTGGAAAGCCCGGAAAATATTAAAAGGAACTGGAGCTGTAAAAGTGAATCCCCTCCATTTACTAGCCTTTTGAAACTAAAGGTAAAAGTAATGGAGGAGTGTCCTTCCGAAGGGACACTCGCAAGCGGGTAGGATCGCTAGTGTCCTACCTAGCGAAGGGCACCCGCTGCGAAAGTGTTAATACGCTTTAAAATCGTACCTCGCTATTTTAGGAAAAAAATTATTTGATTCTATTTTTTTTCTGATTCGTAAGTCAAAACCAATAAATTTGCTTTAGCATTCTAAACGACTTATTTAATTTCATGATGATTTTAATAATGGTGATGCCTCATCCTTCCCAAAATATGTGCACATACTTTTTGCTCTGATTAAGGATTGGGGGACGCTTCGGAATCAAGAATGAAAGATTTATTCCCAAATTTAGGCAACATACTATTTAAAATACGTTTTTTTTTTTAAATAATGACTTTCTTACATAGTTTGTTGTTGTTTTTTTAGGGCTTGGTCCAAAAATAATTTTTTTTTTTTGTAGGGCGAAGACGGATGATGGGGCTGACCGTGTCCCCGCTTCGGCGGCGGCACCTCCTCTTCGCCTTGGTCATCATCTTCCTACCGTGCACTGTCTTCATTCTCATGTCATCACCAGGTAAAGGCAAGCATCAACAATATCAACACATTTTATTATTTATAAATGATTTTATTTATATTGTAGGATAAAGAAATAGCAAATAAAAAAATATGATGCCCTGGTCAGCTCGGATAAAAGCGGAGGTTGAAAAAATAATGAACTAGGGGTACAACCCAGATATATAGTAAATAGAATAATCAGCCTTACCTTTACATTTACCTCTAGGTACACGGCATTGAAGGGTGAGAAGAGGTGGAAGGAGAGGATTGAGGGAATTTTAGGAAAATCTCGCCATTCGCCGAGAGGACGGCCTGCAGAATAAAAGCTGGAACCGGGCATAGAATATGCTCCGAAAAAGACAACTTGATAACACCAAGGACAGCGGATTACCATAGACGGTGAGAGAAGCTACTGGCATAAGAATCACCGAATATACTGTATCGGGAGCAGTAAGCACACGGACACAGCGGAGCTCAAGCTAGGAAATGTATTTTTTGTATTTTAAAAAGAGCAGGTCACTTTCTTTGCGAAGCTCTTAAAAAAAAAAAAAAAAAAAAAAAAAAAAAAAAAAAAAAAAGGCTAGGACGTCTTTCATAGATTAAAGGACTGATAGTTGCTAAATCTATTATACGACCCGTATAATGTGTTGCGCGAATTAAAATATTTGAATGCCTCTCAATTGGTAATTAATTCTAATAATAATTAATTTAAGCGAAATTAACAAACATATATTATAGTTGTGTCAATTATTTACGTCGATAGTAGCAGCTACCTCGGGTACCTTGAACAAACATATCGCACTAGTATTTCTAAAGTGACACAACTCTAAATAAAACTCAACTGAAAATGTGTCACTCTTGCCTATGTAGGGGGAATAACATTAAGACAGGAAGAGTGACACAAGTCTGGTGTAGAAGCTCTGAAGCTAGCTACTTACAGTTTTGATGGTTGATAAAGCGATATTTACCACGTCTTTCATAGTCATAACTGAAAAGTCCGACCCACAGGAACTGCGTCATCTTAGCGTGGTTCCGTAATTATTTTTATGGACATTTGGAAAGCGTAGAGTAGCAATGAACAGGTTTTTTTTTTCATTATTTCGTGATGAATGTCAACAACATCTCGAAGAAATGGTATAGATTAGGCATCATAAAGCACAGGAGAAAATAATCAACCAATATTTGCATGCAAATTAGTACATGCGTTATTTATAATTTTATATTAATACGATTACTATATCAGCAGCAAATATCAGAAATTACAAATTTGTTTATATTAATGTGGTATAAATACTAATACAGAATTGTTGATCAAAGAATGAATAATAATATATTTTTCAGATAACGATAATAAACACACTACATAATTACATAACATCTGTTAATTACAAAACACTTAATAATTACAAAACATATGTTAATGCCATATGATTTAATTAATATACATGAGATGGTACATCTTCTCCCCCTCCTGTTTCTAATCTTTTGGTTTTCGTTTTCTTCTCCCCCTTCTGGTTCTATACTGATATTCTTTTGATTTTCATTTGGAGCTGATCTGCGTGTTTTCTTCTCCCCCTCCTCTTCCTAAACTGATATTCTGTTTGTTTTAATTTTTAGCTGATCTGCATGTTTCCTCCGAACTTCGCCTCCTTCCATCTTAACAAGGAATGAGTATTCCCCATTCTTCTTCACTATACATCCAGCGACATATTGTTCTTTTTGAGGGTGCCAAACCCAGACAGATTCCCCCTCTTCAAACGACCGTGGCCTAGCTTTCCTGTCATGCTGTACCTTCTGTACCACTAGGGAATCGTCCACTGTTCCTCTAACATCAGGTTTGATAAGGTCGAGTCGACTCCGCAACCGCCTACCCAACATGAGTTCAGCAGGTGCTCGCCCTGTAGTTCTTTGTGGTGTATTTCTATACGAGAAAAGGAAGTCTGCTAACCGGGTATTCAGATCTCTTGTTGGTCTTGATGCTTTCATTCTCTTCTTAAAAGTCCCAACTTCACGCTCTGCTAACCCATTTGTCTTTGGGTGGTAAGGTGTTGAAGTGATGTGCTTGATGTTGTGCCTCTGACAAAATTGTTAAAATTCAATGCTCGTGAATTGTGTTCCATTGTCGCTTACCAAGGTTCGAGGAATCCCGAACCTAGCAAAAATACTCTTCAATATGCGAATGGTCTTCTCTGAAGTCAGTCGCTCCATTGGCTCAATCTCGAGCCACTTAGTTGTGGCGTCCACCAAGATCAGCCGATATTTTCCTTCGAAAGGACCACAGAAATCAATGTGTAGACGGCTCCACGCTTCTGAGGGCACACTCCATGAGAACAGCGTTACCTCGGGTTCTTTCATTCTGTGTCCTTGGCATGATGAACAGCTATGAACGTGAGAGTCAATATCGCGATCAATATTTGCCCACCAGACATGGTATCTTGCAACTGCCCGCATCCCTGATATTCCCGGGTGCCCTTCGTGCAAAACCCCAAGGGCCGATTTTTGAATTCTTGCCGGAATCACCAGTCTTCCACCCCATAATAACAGATCCTCTTCTATTGACATTTCATTTCTCTTTTCAAAGTATGTGTGAAGTTCTGCAGGTAAAGAAATCTTTGTGTCTGCCCAACCTATTTTTACGTACTTCACAACCTGTGACAAAAGTGTATCACATTTCGTCTCCTGCTTCAGCAACTTTTTACTTAAAGCTAGATCATCTAATCTGAGCTGCAGAATTTTCTTTCCAAAACTGTTACCATCTTCTTCTTCCTGTGACCTATTTAGTTCTCTCAGTGGGAGGCGGGATAATATGTCTGCAGGTGCATTAAGTTTTCCTGCCTGGTGTTCAATTTCATAGTCCAATGACGCTAAAACCAGAGCCCATCTGGTTAGCCTGTTTGCTGCAAGCTTAGGTATTCCCGTGTTTTGCCCCAACAAATAGACTAATGGTTTATGATCAGTTCTCAGCACAAAATGTCGCCCTAGCAAATACTGCCGAAATTTCGAAAGGGCGAAAATAATTCCCAGCGTTTCTTTGTCAAGCGCCGAATAGTTACATTCAGATTTCCTCAATGTTCTTGATGCATATGCAATAGGCCTTTCTGAGTTATCTGGAAACTTGTGGGACAGAACCGCACCTACCCCCTTGTCACTTGCATCTGAGGCCACTATTAGGGGCAGCGTTGGGTCGTAGTGGGCCAGAACTGGAGCAGATGTTAAGAGTGCTTTTAGATTGTTAATAATTCCAGACTCTACAGCTGTCCATCTCCATTTAACGTTTTTCTTGAGAAGTTCATGAAGCAATACGCACTGTCCTTATAAATGTGGAATGAACTTACTGTAATAGTTTATAGCGCCCAAAAACGCTGGAAGTTCTTTCGCATTAGTAGGTTCTGGCATTTCTAACATTGCTTTTACATGATTCTTGGTATTCTGAATTCCTGTTTTATCAATTTGATGGCCGAGAAAAACAACTTTCTCTTCAAACCATCTACATTTAGAACTTTGAATGCGCAAGCCTGCTTGTTTCAATCTTTCGAGAACCATTCCGAGCCGTTTTAAATGTTCAGCTCTATCACTTCCGGTCACTATTATGTCATCCAGTAAGCATGCTATTCCTGGCAACCCTGTTAAAATATGTTCCATTGTGCGTTGGAACAGCCCAGGTGCAAAAGAAACTCCAAAAGGCATTCTCTTGTATTGATAGAATCCTTTATGTGTTGCAATTGTAGTGTACTTCCTAGAATTTTCTTCCACAATCATCTGCAAGTAGGCATCCTTAAGATCCACAACAGAAAAGAGCTTTCCTTTACATAGTTTCGCCATCAGCTCTTCCACAGTTGGCAATTGATGAAAATCAGAATGAATGTATTTGTTGATCGTTACTTTGAAGTCAGCACATATTCTTACTTTTCCATTAGCCTTGGTAATTGCCACAATCGGTGAGGCCCACTCAATTGGTGTGATCATAGGGTCAACCCTTTCTAGAATTCCTTCGTCCTCCAGCCTCTGCAACTCTTTTTCGACAATAGGTTGCAAAGCAAATGGCAATCTTCTTGGTTTGAAAATGATCGGTACTGCTCCTTCTTTCAAATGTATGACTGTTTTTGTTGAATTAATGGTTCCAGTACCATCCCTGAATAATTCTTCATATTGCTGTAAGAGAGCTGAAACATCTCCACACAACTTCTCACCCCCCAATGTTTTTTCTACTACTTGATCTGCCCCAATTTTACGAACTGTTGCCCCTGGAGGCAAGGGAAGGTTGAATGCCAAGATCCACTTCATACCAAACAGTGGCACATCCTCTTCTTTTACCACCGTAATTGGTAACATGAGGGTTTTGTTGAAAGCCTCCACTTTTACCTTGGTGTTGCCCAGAGTTTCCAGCGCCAATCCAGTATACGCTAACAGACTGGACGATTTCTTCAGCTTTGGTGCACCTATACGTCGCCATATAGACTCACTAATCACAGACTTCGCCGCTCCAGAATCGTATAACATTTCAACCTCTTTACCATTAATTTTTACCTTCAAGTAAGCTTCCGAATCCACCCACACATTTCTTATGTTGCTAACATTTTGGTGGTCTGACTCACTGTCCGAAGTACAGCTGTCGCTCTTGATTACTCTATTCATATTCCTAGACTCTTTAGCAACTACTACAGAGCCCGTTTTCAAACAGACGCGAGCCCAGTGATTCAACGATTTGCAATAATTACAGACTGAGCCAAAAGCAGGGCAATCTTGAAGTTTTCTATGCATTTTGTTACCGCACTTGAAACAATCTTTCCCTATTACTAATGTGATCTTCGGTTTGTCTACCAATGGACGACCTCGCTTGTTGGTCACTACAGCATTAACTGAACTGAATTTTCGATGTTCCCATTGTAGCATAGTTTTTTGTTGGATTTGAGCGTTTTCAAGAATCATCAGGAAGTGTTCAATTTCATCGAAACTACTTTCAGCTGATGGATACTTTCTCAAAATTTCTTGTTGCCAATCGCCAGAATTTATGCCGAATACTAACTGATCTCTCATGTGATCTTTTAGTGAATCCTTGAGTGAACATTTGGCCGCCTGGGATCTTAATCTAGCAATGAAATCACAAAGACGTTCATTGTCATACCTGTGCAGCTGGTTGAATTTGAGTCTTTCACACAAAGAATTGTCTTGCCGTCCACAATGTTTGGAAAGAACATATATCAATTCTTTTGTTGTTACCTTTTCAACATCTTGAGGATAAAAATAATCCACCAAATATTTTAAAGGATCACAACTTTGCCAGTAGAAAGTTTGATTTCAGGTTATCATCCTGCATTCTGCATGCCCTTGTTGCTATGTTGAACCTCTTTATCCAATATTCCCAATCTTCTGTAGTTGGATTAAATGAGTCTACATTAAACTCCTTCAGTGTCAATGTTTTCATGTCTGAACACACTTCCACTTCACTTTCACTATCTAACTCATAGTCACTTACTTGCTGTTTTCATGTCTGAACACACTTCCACTTCACTTTCACTATCTAACTCAACTTTACTTGCTGTTTTCTTCTTCTTGTACGTTTAGTGTTTCCCCTCGTCGCCATTATGTGGTATAAATACTAATACAGAATTGTTGATCAAAGAATGAATAATAATATATTTTTCAGATAACCATAATAAACACATTACATAATTACATAACATCTGTTAATTACAAAACACTTAATAATTACAAAACATATGTTAATGCCTTATGATTTAATTAATATACATGAGATGCTACAATTAAAAATTTAATTTTTTTTCAAGGTTCCAACAAAACATTCTTATAAAACTTTCCTTTATAAAGTCAAATTTTAACTTTATATATGTATGTATATACAGAATATTTAATCTTGTTAAACTGTATATTTTTTAATAATACTTATAAATAACCGATGTCAGAGTTATAGTTAAATACGTTGTGTAAATAATTTCAAACTGTCTGTTAGAATAATTTTTCTTGGACAAGGAAAATCTAATTGTTCCTAATACTTCTCTGTTTATTTAGGTTCACAATTCTTTGTTGTGGATAACAATGCGAAGATGTTTGCTTATCACATTATATTTATTGTTTATATTTGATCCTGGTATGTTGAGATATTGCCCCGGGCTCAGGATCAAGAAGTCCTGAGTCTGTTTGCTCTTATCCCTATAGATTTCCTGAGGCTTGTTTGGACGGGATATTCTAGGTTATTTTTAGATTCTTATGGTAGGGTAGATATCTTCAAAGAAAACAATCATATCTTACAATCAATATTTGATTGAATTACGTTAAATTTGTTGAACAATTGTATTAATATGGACTACACTAATGATGCGACTCCCATGACGAACATGTTTGTCTGTAATACAAATGAGAAACACACAACGGATTCTTATTTTTTATTTAACCGGCGAATAAGGCGGAAGGTCAATAAAATATCGCCACACACTTTTACACTTTTTATTTATTTATTCCCTACATGTTTCGCACCCTTTTTGGTGCCTCTTCAGGGGAACACTCTTAAACATTACATTCAGCCTCAACCTGAGGAATGGAACCTTCCACTAGCAGGGCCTCGTCTAGACTGGTCATTCACTGAACGAATCCAATAGGGTGTCAAATTGTCAGCTGATCGATAATAGATCCGTCATAAATTTAAAATTGATTTTAATTTCCAGATGAAATACAGTCCTATAATACCAATTTTCCTATTTTTTATCAAATAAATTAATGAAAATATTATTAAGATGGTGTATTTCCGTTTTTTTATTTTCCTGTTTTTAATGATGTGTATGTTTTCTTTAATCTTTTTTTTTCATTCTATTTCTTTCTAAAACAGCTACTTGGAAAACGTATTAAACAACATGCTCAAAATATTGACAATGGAGAAAACAAAACGGCGTTGGCTTATCATGCTATAAAATATGGTCATGAATTTGATTTTGAAAACATCAGAATATTAGGGAAAGAAAGAAATAGAATGAAAGAAAGAATGAAATATAGGTATTATAGGACTATATTTCATCTGGAAATTAAAATCAATTTTAAATTTATGACGGATCTATTATCGATCAGCTGACAATTTGACACCCTATTGGATTCGTTCAGTCAATGACCAGTCTAGACGAGGCCCTGCTAGTGGAAGGTTCCATTCCTCAGGTTGAGGCTGAATTTAATGTTTATGAGTGTTCCCCTGAAGAGGCACCAAAAAGGGTGCGAAACATGTAGGGAAAATAAATAAAAAGTGTAAAAGTGTGTGGCGATATTTTATTGATCTTCCGCCTTATTCGCCGGTTAAATATATTTGAGCTAAGTATCATTTAATGAATAATTATTTTTTATTATTATTATATTTTTTAAGGAAATATCAGCCACAATGGCGATTTATGCCTTGATTGGGGTTACAGATTGCGCCACCACCACCGACAGGACCCGACCACCGATATCGCAGGCCCCCCACTCGATGAGGGTTTACAGTAAACTGCAGATATTACATGGCATGAGCTTGTGGCCGAGGGTCTGTTCGGTGGGACCAGGCCGACGAGGCCATCCAAGCTCATGGACCCTTTGGTACTGAGGGCCCACGACACACAGTGGTGCCAAACGGCCCGATTTTGGTAAAAAACCTGTAGGTACTTGAATCTTTCTGATTTTGGTACCGTTTTTAAGGTATTTTGTAGTCCTGAGTCGAATGAGACCACTGCCAATTCGACAGAATCATTATTTCGGAAGATAAACAGGTTTTATAATACGAAAACCTTGAAAACAGCAAGTATATTATTTCAAAAAGTCACATTTTACTCAATTGGTAGAGATATGTATCCTTCCAAATGTATTTTTGAGTGCTGAGTTGGATAAATTAACAAACAATGTATTACAGCTAATTGGCCTCGACTTATTTCTCTTTATTAACATTTCCGCCTATAACGAATACATTTTGACATTTTTACAGGAGATATTAGGTAGATCTCACTGTAAAAGTTCAGTTACTTGCTATCACAAAGTGTTCAACAACTCTCTGCAGAAAATAGTAACGGTAAACTCATTTTTCGTAAAA
>OX328130.1:9567913-9625413 GCA_946811695.1 Gonocerus acuteangulatus
ATATATATATATATGGATACGTAGCTTAAAACATATTCTTGGGTGTAAATATATTATTTTAAAATAAGTCAAATAAACGCGATAACTGGAAGTAAACGCTTAAAAAGAAGCAAGAATAGTTTGTCAACGTACAAACCTTTTAGAAAGTTAAGTCGTAATTCAGGATATGAATGGATGTGTAAAGGGACTGATTAGAGCCGGATTTAGAGAGGTAGATATCAATGGATGAGTAAAGGGACTGATTAGAGCCGGATTTAGAGAGGTAGATGTCAATGGATGAGTAAAGGGACTGATTAGAGCCGGATTTAGAGAGGTAGATGTCAATGGATGAGTAAAGGGACTGATTAGAGCCGGATTTAGAGAGGTAGATATCAATGGATGTGTAAAGGGACTGATTAGAGCCGGATTTAGAGAGGTAGATATCAATGGATGAGTAGAGGGACTGATTAGAGCCGGATTTAGAGAGGTAGATATCAATGGATGTGTAAAGGGACTGATTAGAGCCGGACTTAGAGAGGTAGATATCAATGGATGTGTAAAGGGACTGATTAGAGCCGGATTTAGAGAGGTAGATATCAATGGATGAGTAGAGGGACTGATTAGAGCCGGATTTAGAGAGGTAGATATCAATGGATGTGTAATGGGACTGATTAGAGCCGGATTTAGGGAGGTAGATATCAATGGATGTGTAAAGGGACTGATTAGAGCCGGATTTAGAGAGGTAGATATCAATGGATGAGTAGAGGGACTGATTAGAGCCGGATTTAGAGAGGTAGATATCAATGGATGTGTAAAGGGACTGATTAGAGCCGGATTTAGAGAGGTAGATATCAATGGATGTGTAAAGGGACTGATTAGAGCCGGATTTAGAGAGGTAGATATCAATGGATGTGTAAAGGGACTGATTAGAGCCGGATTTAGAGAGGTAGATATCAATGGATGTGTAAAGGGACTGATTAGAGCCGGATTTAGAGAGGTAGATATCAATGGATGTGTAAAGGGACTGATTAGAGCCGGATTTAGAGAGGTAGATATCAATGGATGTGTAAAGGGACTGATTAGAGCCGGATTTAGAGAGGTAGATATCAATGGATGTGTAAAGGGACTGATTAGAGCCGGATTTAGAGAGGTAGGTATCAATGGATGTGTAAAGGGACTGATTAGAGCCGGATTTAGAGAGGTAGATATCAATGGATTTGTAAAGGGACTGATTAGAGCCGGATTTAGAGAGGTAGATATCAATGGATGAGTAGAGGGACTGATTAGAGCCGGATTTAGAGAGGTAGATATCAATGGATGTGTAATGGGACTGATTAGAGCCGGATTTAGGGAGGTAGATATCAATGGATGTGTAAAGGGACTGATTAGAGCCGGATTTAGAGAGGTAGATATCAATGGATGAGTAGAGGGACTGATTAGAGCCGGATTTAGAGAGGTAGATATCAATGGATGTGTAAAGGGACTGATTAGAGCCGGATTTAGAGAGGTAGATATCAATGGATGTGTAAAGGGACTGATTAGAGCCGGATTTAGAGAGGTAGATATCAATGGATGTGTAAAGGGACTGATTAGAGCCGGATTTAGAGAGGTAGATATCAATGGATGTGTAAAGGGACTGATTAGAGCCGGATTTAGAGAGGTAGGTATCAATGGATGTGTAAAGGGACTGATTAGAGCCGGATTTAGAGAGGTAGATATCAATGGATGTGTAAAGGGACTGATTAGAGCCGGATTTAGAGAGGTAGACATCAATGGATGTGTAAAGGGACTGATTAGAGCCGGATTTAGAGAGGTAGATATCAATGGATGTGTAAAGGGACTGATTAGAGCCGGATTTAGAGAGGTAGATAATTGGGAAATATTTTAGAGAAGCGGAATTCCATTTCGAAACTTTAATTGATGGGCTCAGTGCCAAAGGTGACTACCCACAATTAGAACAAATTGAGAAAATTAAGGTTAAAGTTTAGAAGAATTTGGAAATAAATTGGTGTTGGTGACAGAAACGATTTTAATTGGTCTTTATTCATTAGATACACAAAATTCTTATGAATATATCATAATAATAAAAAGTTTATAGTTAGACATGATAATGAAAAACATAAAGTATAGTCATGTTTGGCTCTTACATTAATGAAAAATAACATATACTTAAACAATAGTGGTCACATATCCGGAGATTAATAATTAATGAAAAATTATTTTTCTTTAGATTTCTATGATTATGTATCAATAATTTAGCAAAACAATGATTTCCAGATTAGGTGAGTTCTACAGTATGTTGGACAGAAACAGTGCAATCTTAATACTGCGGTTTTGTCCTCCACAAGCGTAGTTCATGAACATCCCTTGATGGCCATACCTAGTGTGGGTTGGTCAAGTCTCCCTCACACATGATTTATTGTTCATAGACAGGATCTGCCACAGAGTCATCAGAAACTTCAACTATATTACTGATGTTGCTGCTTACCATTACCAAAGCCATGCCTAGTGTGGGTTGGTAAAGTCTCTCTCTCACATGATTTAGCTTTGCAGTTAGTTCCAAAACAAACTAACAGATGTCAGTACTAATTAATGAGGTGCAGAGGCTGGTCATTTCTATAAATTATAAAATTTAAAATTCTCTATCAGGGGAAGTGAATAACTCAAATTTGTTAAAAATGTGGGTTAGTCGCCTTTGGCACTGAGCCCTTCAGTTTACACTAAGATTACTAAAACATACATAGAGATCGTAATTCTTTGTGATGATAAGTGAGAGAGTTAGGTAGAGCGACTACTGTCATATGGGGAGACAAGAGCATATTAGCACATAGTACTTAGGAACTGGTGTGGGTTTTTTTTTCCTAACCCCATGAAAGATAAAATAAAAAGCATGCAAGGAAAGGGGATGTTGAAAACGAAAAAGAAAAAAACGTGCAGAAATGCAAAAGAAAGAAAACTAAGGACCTCGAACACAACAGGCGTGCGTAAGGGCCACAGGTAGAGGGAGGTGGTGTCCTTATTCTGCATTCAAAGGCGGTATGTGAGAGGAGAAAAAGGTGAAGGATTCCCAAGGGGTGGTATGTGCAGTGTGCAGTGTGGGGCACAGCGATAGAGAAAGGAGAAGAAGGTCAGTAATCAGTATTTAGTGTCTTGGCCAGGTTTTAAGTGTAATATGATGTGTTCCTGTGGTCAGCTAAAATGTGTTGTGTTCTTGTACGTCTACTAGTCGTCGTGTGAACTCTGTTGTCAGTGGGTTGTTGTGGTACTTGAGTCCGTCAAAGAATTTGATGTGTCGTCGTGTTATGATTTCTGAGACCGTCGGGATTTCTAATAATTTGTGTATTTCTGAGGCTTTGAGTTTCTTGTGGGAAGTGCTCTGTGTTATTGTTTTTAGTAAACGGTTCTGAAAGGATTGTAGTGTTCTGAGTATTAAGGGGTTGAGAAACCTAAAGAGTGGTGTGCCGTATAGCATTGCCGGTCGCAAGTCTCCTCTGTATATGAGTAATTTCAGTCTGAGTGACAGGTTGAGTGAGCCCCTTCATAGGTAAGACAGCCCTTATAAACCCTTTACCCGAATTCTTCTCTAGCTCTTTCCTGAATGAGGTAATTCTCGTCAGTTCTAAGACCTTACGGGAATTATCATACGTGCAGCCACTTGCGGTTCCAATGATCAAGATTCATTGTTGCGACATCTCCAATGTTGGACAACCGACCTTTTCTCACCTATTTATTTAAGTCCAAGGGATTAGAGGGCCTTACAGATCTACATCTTTTCTTGTATATATCTGCAAAAAATATGGAAAGGAGGGACAGAAATGAAGAGAAGATAGTGAGACTGAGAGAGATAGATAAAGAGTAAGAGATAGTATGGGGAGGGGGTGAGGGAGTATTTAATGTCCTAATAGGTCTAAATGGGTCCCTAAGTACCTCCTGAAGCTAATTACTGGTAATTGCCCCCTAATGCAGGCTATTACCAGCCCAGCTGTTAGATAATATCCCAGCAATATTTACCAGCTGATTGATCTTACTCCTGTAATTGTGATCAATCATGCCGACACTTTTGTGGAATTACCAACTGACTTACAGAAGGGATTTGAGCAATATTGGAAGTTTTCTATTAGTTTTGTGATAATAAACCACTTTTATACCCCATTTATCATCCGTAAATAGCTATTATTCAGGCTATTTGAGGACATGAAAAGATCGGATCGAACGCAGCTTACAGATCCATTCCAAACCGACCAAAAACGATTGGCCGCCGCAACCGGGGCCGACAGACGTTCATAGACGGCTCTAGACAAACTGGGGGGGGGGGAGGGGCTAATTTAGAATGGGGTTACTGCAGTGCCTTGGTGGAATCAAATTTTATAACCAGGATCCTGGAAATCATTATTTGATAAACTAAGAACATACATTAATTAGAACTTATTGCTATTAATTGGCCTAAACAATTTACTTTTCTAACATTGTGAATTTTCATTCTGGGGGGCTACGCCCCCCCCCCCCCCCATCTCGCCCTCCCCTTTAGCCGCCACTGCGACTCCATTTATTTTAATGAAATAAATATAATCCTAAGTCATTATGATGAACCTCCGCCAACCAGCAATCTCTCACGGCTCAGAAATAATTGTAATTTGATGAAATTTGGTACAAAAATACTTTGTCTAATTTAAAAGATCCGCTTCGTTAACCAGCACAATTCTTCTACCAGGACACTGTTTTATGAGCGAAATTCGCGCCAAAAAATCGTTGCTCTTAATTAAACGTGTACTTAAAACGTTTTATTCGTAGGAAAACGAATGGTTCCATTGTTAGGGCGATATCTTTAAAAGTTTTTGTGATAAGTGGAAAAACAAAGTTTCTTACATAATTTTCTAAATGGTACTTAGAATTGAGGGATTAAGTTGAAATATTATATACATATTTGAAATTAATTTTAACTAAAATGTTTAAATATTCGTTCCGTTTGGAGTTAAGGAAGTATTGGGAAAATAATATTTTATTAACCCTTTCCGTACCGCAGACTGCTCCAGCAGTCGAGAGCTGCCGGGACCCACATACCGTGGACTTGTGTAGAAGTCGAAGGAAGACCGGACCCACGTACCTTGGACTTGTACAGCAGTCGAGAGCTCGGCGTATCTCTCGCATTCTTTATCTTCTCATTTCTCGACTTCAGAGCTATCTAGCGTTACCGTATTGTACTTCTAGTATTCCTGCTTATTACTACATGCCAGTTGAAAGAAGTTTTTGGTCGTTTTATGTCGAATTACAACTCGTTGCCTTCTCCGCCCATTTACCCGGTCAACTCACGTCAAATTACCGTTTGTTTTTATACTTCTGTACATTCCTAACAGCATTTATTTGCAAAATCAGTTCACTTTTAGTACTGAAGTATTAAGATCTTATAATCGTGTTTTTTTAAACTTAGAAAACCTGTGTTTTTTATTGTTTTTCAACATAAAATAATTATTTAAACGCCATACCTATTCAACTTAAATAAAAATTAATAATCATTGTAAGCAAAATAAAAATGAAAATGATAAAAGACGAGTTTAAGTGCGGCGAGGAGATCGCTTAAAGTTGAAGCGCTGTAACCGAGAGAGGGAAAAGTATCCCGTACAGGGGGACCAGTGCCGGGTGCTAGTATCCCGTACAGCAGAACACATCTCGTAGAGGCCCTTTGCGTACGGAAAGGGTTAACAAACATGGAAAGTTTTGGGATCTTTGCATATTTTCCTTAATTTCTGAAAAACGGCAGAAAAATCTTGTTAAATAGAAAATGACCATTCCAAAGCTTACTAAGTTCTCTACAATAAAGATTCTGGAGCAATTTTCGATGGGGGATGACAGTCGGAGAAATAAGTCTTACAACGTCGAAATTGATAATTGTGGTCTATTGAACGAGTATCTGTTTACCTTACTTTTTAATTGTATTTTTTTTTTTTTTTGGTTTTTTGAAGTGTTTTTAACAGGGAAATACGTATTCTAGTAAAGGTAAGAAAACAATAAACATGATATTGTAGATGGAGATAGTTAGCCGCTGTAGAGATACGAAGACAGGTATAGTTGGGATTCGGCTAGGAGAAAAACGTCAGACTTTCAAAAAGAAATCTGTATTTTGGACGTTTCGACTGCAACAATGGCAGCCTTCTTCAGCTAAAAAAATATATACAACTTATAAGTAAAGAAAATGTACAAGTAGTAAGTAAAAGACAGGCAGAAATGAGCGGAGTATATATATCAATACAATAAATTTTAACCAATCTTATTTTTAAAAACAATGAAAATACAAATTTTCATTGTTTTTAAAAATAAGATTGGTTAAAATTTATTGTATTGATATATATACTCCGCTCATTTCTGCCTGTCTTTTACTTACTACTTGTACATTTTCTTTACTTATAAGTTGTATATATTTTTTTAGCTGAAGGAGGCTGCCATTGTTGCAGTCGAAACGTCCAAAATACAGATTTCTTTTTGAAAGTCTGACGTTTTTCTCCTAGCCGAATCCCAACTATACCTGTCTTCGAATAAACATGATAGTGTTTTCCTAGACCGAACATTGAGAAAGAGGATGCTATAATTTCCTCTTAGGATGCTGTAGGTTATCTGTTGTGGCGCCTTAAATCATTTAATAATTATCAATATGGGATAAAAGTCCTCGCAGGAACTGCGTCATCTTAGCGCGGTTACAAACATCTCGAAGAAATGGAATACATTACCATCACAAATCACAGGAAACTGACAGTAGCCAACTTACACAGAAGCGGATAATTCTTAATCTGTATAAGTCAATACAATTATGTACTAAAAACGTACATACTACTCGACATACTGCTGAGAAGGCTCTATTCTAAGCAACCGAAAATTCGTTGTCATTTTAAATATCCTGTTTTACTAGCAAATTCGTTTTACTGTTATAATCAACTGTAAATATGTGCTTGATGGCGAATAAAATTCCATTCTGTCGTGGGTTAAATCATTCTATCAAATAAGAAATAACAATAACTTCAGTTGGAGGCTATGAGGAAGGTTATATAGATAGGAGAATTCAAAACAAACTATGCATACGTCATCATGATTAGCCACTGCCATCTTGATTACTACAGCCACTCCAAATTTATTACCAATACCATTCACCGTTTCTTTGCTTATTTTACTACAATACTAATATTACTGATAAATGCAATTTAAAACAAAAAACAACCAATTAAAAAATGAGATAAACAAAGAGAAAAACCCTTTCAAAACAACAAAACAAACACTTTTTAAGTTTTAAGCGCTTATATCTCTGATAGACGTTACCCCATCGAATATTGCTTCAGATACTTTTTTGTAGAAAATTTAGTAAGCATTCAAATGGTTACCTTATTTACCACGATTTCCGAACTGTTATCGAGATATTTACGAAAAATGTATGAAGATCCGAAAACTTTTCATGTCTATTAATAAAATAATTTTTTTCACATACTTACTTAACTCCAAATACAACCAAACTTTAAACATCTTAGTTGGGATTAATTTCCGAGATGTAGAAAATATTTCAATTGAATCCCGCGATTCTAAGTACCCACCAAAAAATAATGACTTACAAAAATATTGATTCCACTTTTATCAGGAACAGTTAGAGATATCGCATTGAAAATGGTTTCATTCGTTTTCGTATGTTAAGAAACATATAAAACAAGTACCTGCAAGGATATGAACTCAAAAACGTAGGCGTTACGATTTTTTTTTGCACGAATTTCACCCCAAAAACTACCTTCCAGTGGGCGGATTCTGCTGGTTAACGAACGTGACTTTTCAAATCAGACGACAGATTTTTGTACCAAATTTCATCAAAATCGGACCATTTTTGAGCCGTCAGGAGCGCGAACAGACAAGCATATATATAAATAGGTATATATATATATATATATATATATATATATATATATATATATATATATATACATATATGTCTATGGGGTCTGAAACGAGAAAGTTTCTAGTCGGCACGTCCGGATCGCCTCGTGAGGTCAACCTCATAAGCGGGTTCTCCCTATGGAGATAGGGAGTAACCGCGCTAAAAACAGTAAGTCCTTAAAATGAATTAGTTCCTGCCAATCATAATGTGATTATTTTTTGTGGATATTACCTTGTTGTATATTGTGCTCAGTTTACACAACGCATTTTTTTTGTTGATATATTTATTTATTTTTTTGAAATATGTACTTTAAAAGTACATTTATCATGTCTGTTGATACAGATATGCTATGAACAAATTGGCAATAACGAGAAAAGTAAAATAAAATAAAATATTTGAAAGAATCCAAACCTTGTTGGCACTTCCGGAGCTGTGCAAGTAAATATTATAATGATCCCTATATGATGAGAACAGTAAATTATCTCGGGGCCACTGTCTCTTTAGCCGCCTGGGAGGATTGTCTGGATGGGATTGGGAAGATAGGGATAGACCTTCAGGATTAGGATGGTAAGACAATTTGGAAACGGGTGTTGGCAAGGTCAAGGACAAATGGGATGTTAAGGTCATTGTGAAGGGTTTTGTTGGATATGTTAGTGGCAAAGTATATAATCAGGCATTCTATAGAACGCCTAAATCCAGCCGGCAATGTATGAAATAAAGCGTATTTCATACTTTGCCTAGTCATTCTATAGAATGCCAACTGTGCTTTAGGCAAAGTATGAATGACAGAATATATAGGTTCTAGGAGTGAATAAGTGTCAAGAGTACAGAGTGTAAATGTGTAGAAGAGCAAAGATAATGGAATTCTAAGTGTGACAATACTCAGCCCTGCTCCAACAAGTAGCTCTAAATATGTAAATAACAATCTCACTTAATATATTGTTTTAAATAAATGGTTTGCCGTACGAAAGGAGCTTGTTTTTAACTAATGTCTAAAGTTATTCAAAATACCTAGGTTAAAGTGTATGTAGTAAACTCAAAACATGTTTTAATTTTATACAATGCCAAATAAGGAACAGGCATTCTATAGAATACCTAGGCATTTTATACAATCCTAGGCCATGTGTGTAATATTTTGTAAAAACTAATACTTTTTATACTTTCCCTAAGCCGCTTAGGCATTATAATGAATGCCTGGCTTCAGTCCAGTCAACGAACAGTTATAGCTGGAAATTTTTGGAACACTATTTTGGACTTCGTAACTTTGTTTGGGCTGGATAGGAGGTGAACGTATCAAAAGTCATCGCCCGTAGCCTTTGTGACTGGGGGGGGTGGGTTTAGAAGGTCCCATTTTTCGGGTTTCACTTATATCTCGGAAACCCTGCGTCCTAGCGACATGACTATTCTATAACAAATGAAAGCTGATTAAATTTCCTACAAGTTCTATTCAATAAAGTTTGGGGGAAAACACTTTTCTGTTTTCCCCCAAAATGACTGACTTTCAAGAGCGGATATTTCGAAAACTAAAGATATCTCGAGAAACTTTATTATATAGAACTTGTAGGAAATTTAATCAGCTTTCATTTGTTATAGAATAGTCATGTCGCTAGGACGCAGGGTTTCCGAGATATAAGTGAAACCCGAAAAATAGGGGCCTCCTAACATTACTACAGTCCCCCCCCCCCCGGATCACCACTATTTCCCGCACCCCCCTCACAACCTTCCTGGAGATTTACACCTCATAATTAATCTCATTTAATCCCGCAGCACAGCGAAGCCCTTTTAATTTTCTCTCTAGCTCGCTCTTTGCCTTTTTTTAAAAACCCTTTTCTAAAATTCTAGTGATCCGAAAATAATCAAGAACTTCTAAATTTCAATGCCAGACCATTAAAGTGATTTCATTTATAATGTATTTTGAGATTATTCTTTAAATTATATTGGTAATCCGTCTAGTGACAGAACGCTTCTATTGATTACAAAAGCTATAAGGCCTGTTACGTACTGTTGGCATACATTAATTTCTTTTTTTTTCTGTCCGCGGTAGGCGGACCTAGCCATGGTCGAGTAGAGTCCCCCGTGCCAGTTCTACCTTAGTGGCCCGCATCTGGTGACTGGCTGCCAGGTCTATGATAGAAGGACCTAGCCATGGTCGAGTAGAGTCCCCCGTGCCAGTTCTACCTTAGTGGCCCGCATCTGGTGATTGGCTGCCAGGTCTATGATAGAAGGACCTAGCCATGGTCGAGTAGAGTCCCCCGTGGCAGTTCTACCTTAGTGGCCCGCATGTGGTGACTGGCTGCCAGGTCTATGATAGAAGGACCTACCCAAGGTCAAGTAGAGTCCCCCGTGCCAGTTCTACCTTAGTGGCCCGCATCTGGTGACTGGCTGCCAGGTCTATGATAGAATTGGATTTACTACATTCGTTTCAATTAGCCTTCTCGTCCACTGGGACAGAAAAGCTGCGAACTACGAAGAAACGAATTCAGGCGAACCCCGATCGTGCTAAATCGTGCGAATGCCTCTCGTCCATTGTCTCGGGATTCAGCTGAATTCGCAGTAGACGTGATGGCTCGTCGAAAAGGTTTTTCTCATGATTTAGACGACGAATTTTTTTAAACCATGACTTTTCGCACTCGTTCGGAATTAAATCCCAGCAGAATGGGATCGGTTCGCGCTTCGCATAAGTTCGGAGGAAAACGGACGGACGATACGGGCCCAGTTGACGCGGTCCAGGATGGAGCCTCGTGTTTGAATTGTTCGTGCTTTTTCGTGCGAATTCTGAAGAATTCATTTCGCAGCTTTTCGGTTCCAGTGGACGTCGCCCGGGCGACTTGGCGACTCGTTGTGCAGTGTCGACGCACAAGCGACTTTCAGGTCGCTCTCTAACTAAGAACGCTCAGAGTGGAATTTTTTTACTACCACTTAAGTGCCTCGCAAGATTCTGAAATTTTAGATTAATTTTGAATCTTTATTATCTTTTTATTTTTTAATAAAACATTGATTTAACTTAATAATTCAAAAATATATATATGTTTTCAAATTATTTAAAATTTATTTTTAAATTCCCTAGATATTTCAGAACAGTCATTCAGTATTTAATGTCTACTTCTGACCATTGAACATGCGATTGTTTCCAAATATCGGGGTAATTCCGGACTTCCGGATTTCGTGATGAGGTCAACCTCATAAGCGGGTTTCCTCCCTATGAAGGGTGGGAGAAACCGCGCTAAAAGAATCAGGCGTCAATAAAACGATAGAACTACCTCAGTCAGACAGACTTTGCCTGTTTTTTTCCGCAAGTGTCTTTTCTGTTCCATTAAAGGCAGAACATTTAGAGTTTCTATTGCTGATTTCCAATTCACTGCAAGGATCAGAATTATATGGAAACACGCTCAGAAAACGCGATTCCTGCGAGTCTGACTAAGGAAATATCGGTCATAACAACGCACGGAAATTAGGTATTTGTATAATGGGGTAGTCTGCGTCATCTATATGAGTGGGTCATAATATAGAACCATTGTCTCATCCCCAGTTACAATTGAGTCCAAAAAATTCCTTGGGTCGGCATTATACTCGCGTAAAAATTCATTGCAGCAGTGAACTCGTTCCTGTTATTGAGCAGCTGAAAGAATTTTTGGAACCCATCTTGCACTAACCTTGTTCATATGCAAATGTTCTTTGATCCTCAAAACACTTGTTTTTGAAAGCCCTAACCTCGCTGCTATTTCCTTGGTTTTTAGTCGCCGGTCAGACAGCAATTCAGATTCCACAAGTTGGATTGTTTCAGAAGTGACAGCTTCCAATGGGCGACCGGGACGTGGGTCATCTTCTAGACTTTCTCTCCCTAACTTAAATAATTTTGCCCATTCTTTCACTGTGGAATACGAGGGGGGAGACTGTTCGTACACACAATCCAAGCGCTCTTTAATTTGCGCAGGAGTAAGACCCTCTTTAGAAAAGAATTTAATTACCGCACGATACTCGAGTTTGAACATTGTAAAAATGGGGAGTTTCCTTCAAGGCTGGACACTGACTGACAAGACTGAGGAAGTGCAGGTCCCAGCACGCTTGAAGGAGGGGAAGCAGGACAGGCCGGAAACTTATGGGCCTTACTACGTATATAAAAATCACGTGTCTGTCTGTTTGTTCCTTATACAAATCCCCACCGTTTGACCGATTTTGACCAAACTTGTAATGCTGGCAGGTCTTGATACGAGAAGTCTTCTAGGCTAAGTCAAAAACGTCTACGAGCTGTCTGCCTGTATGTTTTTTTCTTTATACAAATACACACCCTTTGTCCGATTTTGACCAAACTTGGCACACAGGTAGGTCGCGATACGGGAAGTGTTATAGGCTAGGTCAGAAACGTCTACCAGCTGTCTGTCTGTATGTTTGTGCCTTATACAAATCCATGCCGTTTGACTGATTTTGACTAAACGTGGCACACAGATATGTCTTGACACGAATAGAGTCATAGTCTAGGTTAAAATCGTCTATGAATCACAGTTCGGAACAATGACCTCAAATAGTTGGTTTCTAATTTATTTTTGCTTTTATTGATGCAGAAAGTAGGTGTAGCATGGCACGCCGGGTAACAGCTAGTTAAATATAATGTGAGGTATGAAACATCTTCAGGAAAGTGTAGCGTGGGTAATATTTAGTATGTTAAAGTAATTTGTAGCGACAGGTCTTGAGAGTCACTTACGAGTAATGAAAATTTCATGCTAAAAGGTAAGCAGTCTTTGTAAGTCGTAAAGTCGTATACTTAATGCAAGCCATTTTCTGCTAAGTCATTTAGCATTCAGTTCACCTTCTCTCGTTCCGTGCAAATATTCATAGAAATTTGTGTTTCCCCCTTTCCACTATTCGAGCGAAATTTCACTTATATGAAACTAGTTCAAACAGTCTGGGTAAGCGTCGAAAACGGCACCTCAGGTTCCAAGTCACTTAAAGTTCGACTTGCAAGGAATTGCGGATTCTGAGCACGTTTTCAAAACTTTCTGATCGCAGAAAAAAAAAAGAAAATGCAAAACTCGAAATATAAATAAATAATACTTGTCATCTTTAAGAAACGTGAGATTTTAGGTGCCACAATGCACTGAAAATTTACGGTTGCGCAAATTACTCACTCGGTACCTTTAAATTATACTCGGTAAGCTCTCTTACGAAAATATCTGACTAGCACCTATTTTTTTTTTCTTGACTACGGTGCTTTCGCGACTCACATTTTGAACGAAATATGGATTATGAAATTTCGACATTGTGCGTCATGATTTTCGATGAAACAACCAAATTATTCATTGTGAAATTTGTAATTAGCAAAACAAATCCTTTTAGAGTGAAAAGACTTTATGAAACATAAATAATTAAAAGTAAATGATATTGATTGGTATTTCAAACCGAAAAAAAAAAACATAAAAAAAGAAAGGTAAAAATATTCCTAAAATCAGAGATTAGAGATGGAATGAATATGTTTGAGAGTTCAGATTTTTGTCCGGGGGCGGGGGCAAAAAAAAAACGAATTATACAATATGGTACAATTCTTTAGCAGCCCTTCAATGCTGTGAATTTGCATTTTGTCATTAGCATATCAAAAATATTCCATTACATCCTTTTTCATTTTTCTTTTATACCAGAATATTTAGAACATAAACAATTTTCCCTCGTGGACATGTTCTTTTTCTGCGGTTGGATTTTCATTTGGTTTCCATAATTATCCGTTCTAAAAACAATTATTTGTGGAGTGATCAATGAAATTATAATTGTATAAATTGAGAGTGATATCGGTGGATATTTTCTCTCCTCAAGATAACACAGCCCACGTCTCACCCGCCTCCAATCCTCCCTGCTAGTCGCAGGGTGTGGTTGGATGGCGTAAGGTAACTCCAGGTCATCCTAGAACCCTTCCACTAGGAAGGTATTCGGTTGACAACTGGGGACACCTGAGGCGTGAGAAAGTAACCTGTATCAAATTACATGATGCAATTGAATTGTAGATTGTGATATTTCTTTAAATAAAAATAAAAAAAAAATAAAAAAAAAAAAAAAAAATTATCCGTTCTATAGTCTTCTACATGAAATAATGGCCGCATGGGGGAAAAGCAAGGTAATTTTGGGATTTAGTCTCTGCGGATTCAAACTTATTTTTTATTCTGTAGGATTGGTATAATATTTTTTAACTAAGAATATTTAAATATCATTATTTATTTTCACACATTTCATTATAATCTATTTATTTTAATTGCTTCGCATCTATAGCAATGTTGATACAGATTATAAAATAGATACCTCATTTACATTATGTTAACATTTTTCCAATTAACATCTAAACTAAAATGAAATATATAGAATTATTTGGCGCTAATGGACCAGATGTCGATGCGCCGTATAAAAAAAAAATCAATAAAACTACGCCATACAGTTTCACACTTTTTATTTTAACTTCCCTACATGTTTCGCACCATTTTGGCGTATCTTCAGTGGAATATACTTTAAAACATAACTTCAGGCTCAACTTGAGAAGGAGGACCTTCCACTGAGGGGTCACGTCTGAATTGACTGAACGAATCCAATATGGAGTCAATAGTCAGCTGATCGGTAATCGATCTGTCATATCTTCAAAATTGAGAACAGCTGTGATCGCGTTTGCCAAAAGGCTGTGTTTAATAAGTGCTCTTGTTTAAAATCAAATTGTTACTATTTATTGGACTCCAATAGTGTTATGACGGGTGTTAAAAGACTTGCCGAGACCCGTCCTCGGATTAGGAAGTTAGATTTTTCCTCGGCTGCAAAAATTCTAGCTAAATGCGGTGAAAATATTCAAGTTGAATCCAGCATAACCTCAACAGAAGAAGCAGGCAAAACAGGTGATATAAACTTTATATCTCATATATTCCCTGAAGTCACTGTCATAGAGCCAGGTAGTAACCTCAACTCTAACCTTCCCTCCGTAACCAAGGACAACGCTTCACCCTTAACCACTCCTAGCAACCCTGATGCTATGGACGCTCAACTTTTTGAAGAACCCAAACCAAAGCGAAACAGATATGCCCGGATAATAACTCCTGTGGCAGTTATCACTCAAACAAGTAACAGATTTTCCCCTTTATCTGACATACAGACAATAGATGATACAATTTCCGTATCTTCGTCAAATAAAAAGCCCAGACCTAACAGACATCAGACTACACGGATAACCCGAACAGCTGACATCACAGACAGCCCCCAATCACCAAAGATTCCACCCATTTTTGTCGTTGTTTCTGACGAAAATTCATTTATTGATACCAAGCAGCTCGTTGCTGATCTTGAAGGCGTTGCGAAATCCACATTTGATTGCACAATGCTTTATAAGAAAATAAAGATATCCTTGTCTAGTATTGAGGATTTTAGGAATGTGACAAAATTCTTTGACGAAACTCCTGACATTAAATACTTCTTGATTTCCAATCCCGACCGAACTTTCTCAGCCGTGATACGAGGCCTGCCTTTCAATGTTTCCGAGGACGATGTCCTTGATGACTTGAAGAGGCGAGGCTACCCAGCACAGAGAGCTACGAGACTATACAATAAAGAAAGATTTCCCACACCTCTTGTTGCAATTGAGCTTGATAATAACGAGAATGGCAAATCGGTTCTAGAATTGGATAGACTTTGCAATATGGTCGTTACTGTGGAACCTAGACGCCGATCCAAACGCCCCTTACAGTGCGCTAACTGTTTAAGAATAGGCCACACTAAGAAACACTGCCGTCTGGATCCCAAGTGTGCAAAATGTGCAGGGGATCACCCTCTTTCTCTTTGTACCGATAGATCCACCACTGCTAAATGTATCAATTGCAACGGTAACCACAGCGCCAGGTATAGAGGTTGCCAAGTTTACATGAACTACGAGAAATCTCGTTCTAGACGGGCTGCCACTACACAAATACAAAAACAAAACACTTCACCTCCAAACACACAAAACACCACACCTCCTAGTACACAGACCACAACACACCAAATCTCTCCCCCGGAGGCTCCACGACCAAATGTCTGGACGGAAAGAGAACATCTACGGACATCACAGACAAATCAAGACAAAACAGCTGACTCTACCTTCGACATTTCAAAATTCTTGACGACACTCATAAAGCCGTTCTTACCTCAAATCAAGACATTTTTCACTAAACTGTTGACTTCCATGTTTTCATCTCAAAATGGATTGTTCTAATCTAGCTTCATACCACAACCTAAACCTTTTAAATTGGAACGCCGCGGGACTACGGAACCGCGTGAGCTTACTGACAGACTTCCTAAACAGACACGTTGTGCACGTAGCATGTATTACGGAAACGCACCTAACTGAAACAGACAGACTACGAATTCCTGGCTATACTGTGTACAGAACGGACCAGGAGACCAGACGGGGAGGTGTCGCTATACTTGTACAGAGACGATTAATACACACTGAAATCTACTTACCTACACTACAAAACTTACAAGTCGTTGGAATTACACTAACACTAAACAATAACACAAACATCAATATTCTGGCAGCATATCACCGGCCTGGAATACGCCTCATTGAATCCGACTTTGAGTGCATTTTTTCTGGAGCTCCGACTGTTTTGCTCGGAGATCTGAATAGTAAAAACCCAGTCTGGGGCTGTAGAACACTGAACTCTAATGGAACACGACTTGAACACATATCTACGAACTTAGGACTGCATATATCAGCACCTGACGAACCAACGCACTACCCAACACAGGACAGATATCAACCGGACATATTAGACATTGCTGTACTACATAAAATACGCTACCCACTTTATCAAGACACTCTTACAGACTTGGACTCAGATCACTTACCGGTTATTTGTACTTTTCACGACTCACCCAAATTGACACCACATCTTCCTAAACTCATTAACGGACGCGTGGACTGGGAACTCTTTACACATGCCATGAACATACTGGACGTGCCATACTCATATGAAAGTACACACGAAATTGACACGTCCGCCTTGGCACTCACGGAACACATACGTACATCAATACAACACTGCACACTACAGCCCCAGACTCAGTCACATTCATTCCACGGCCCTAAGACTCCATCTTATATTCTTCAGCTTATCCACGACAAGAATGTAATCAGAAAAAGATGGCAACGATATAGGGACGCGGCAGATAAGACACTTGTGAACAGACTGGGCCGTAGAATAAAGTTTCTTCTAGAAACAGAGAAAATTAGGTCCTACAAATCCTATGTTTCTGACTTAAGCCCAGGAGACAACAGTCTTTGGAGGGAAACAAGGAGGATCCTAGGAAAGAGTCCCGTTCTCCCTGTCCTGAAAACAGACCAACAGACAGCGACTTCTGACAACGAGAAATGTGAGTTGTTTGCTACCCACTTACAGACTGTAGTGAGACCTCTTGACAGGGACGACCCTGAGACTGACAGGACAGTGGACGAATTCCTAAGAGAACTTATGACAGAAGACAGCAGACTTACTGACTACATAACCCCACAGGAGTTAAAAGGCTATATCAGAAAACTGAAGAACCGGAAGGCACCAGGCGAGGATCAGATTCCGAACTGTATTCTGAAAAAGCTACCAAGGAAGACGATTGCCCATTTGGTCGGACTCTTCAACGCCTGCTTGAGACTGGGGTACTTTCCAAAGGCCTGGAAGAACGCGATAGTACTCATGTTTCACAAGGAGGGGAAGCCAAAGCACAGCCCGGCCAGTTATCGCCCAATTAGTTTGTTGTGTACGCTCGGCAAACTACTTGAAAAATGCTTGGAAAAACGGCTACGACAACACCTTGAAGTGACCTCCACCATTCCATCTCATCAATTTGGCTTCAGGCACCATCACTCCGCTACGCAGCAAGCACAGAGGGTTGCAGAGGTCATAGTGAAAGGGTTTGAAGCCAAAGAATACACAGCTGGCCTTTTCTTGGACTTGAAGGGGGCTTTCGATTCCGTCTGGCACCGAGGTTTATTATATAAACTAAAGAAGACACTACCACCAGCCAATCTCTTCTCCTCCATAAAATCTTACTTAGAGGATCGCACATGCCAAGTCCGGATCGGAACCACCCTAAGCCGGAAGATCGCCTTGGAAGCTGGAGTTCCACAAGGAGCAATATTGAGCCCCCTTCTCTACCTACTCTTTGTCTCGGATATGCCGGAAAAAGATGGCTTCACTCAGCTTGCAACATTTGCCGACGACACTCTCATATTATCCACTCATAGTAATATGTCCACTGTGATTCAAAACTTGCAAGGAACGGCGAACTTCTTGGTTGACTGGTTTACTAAATGGCGATTGGTCCTAAATTCAACCAAAACGGAGGCCAAAGTCTTTTCCCTACGGCGGTTTTCGAACCAAGAACTACCAGAAATCCGATTGGATGGACTCCCAGTTCCTTGGAGCCCGAAGGACCAGGGAGTGAGATACCTAGGACTACACTTTGACACTCGACTTACTTGGAAACTGCACATTAACATAAAATTACGACAGGCACACTCCAGACTCTCTAAACTATACCCACTGATGAACAGAAAAACATCACTTCGACCTTCACTAGTCACACTCCTTTACAAGACCATGATCCTCCCAATACTGACTTACGCCTGCCCTGTGTGGTATGGAACAAACTCGACGAACATCAGACGACTTCAGACTTTACAAAACAAAGTGCTGCGGATTGCAGCCAACGCCCCTTGGTTCGTTCGAAACACCTTGCTCCATCGAGAACTGGGGGTTGATCCAATCGCATTTCACATCGAAGAACTGACCCGAAGGTATCAAGACAAACTACCTCTTTCTTCAGCTGCCACAATCTACCACCTTGGAGAACCTACAGCACGACGCCTGAAGCCGAGGCTGTATCAAGACATTTTATTTTAATGTAAAGAGCAATTTATAATTTTTTTGTTTGTTTGTTTGTTTTCTTTTTCTTTCAATTTGTGGAAAAAACAATTGTTTTGGTCCAAAATAAAAATATTTTTCTTCTTCTTCTTCAAAATTGATTTTAATTTCCAGGTGAAATATGGTCATATAACCTATTTTTTTAAAAAAAAGAAAAATCTTCACGAAAACAACCCTCCTTTTTCCGTGTGTGGCGTATTTTTATTTACCCTCCGCCTTATTCGATAATTCTATAAATTTGAGCAAAGGGCCATTTAATTTTATCACATTTACAAAAAAATGCTTTGTTTTGTTTTTTTATTTCTTTCGATACTTGCAAGTTATAAGCTGAAAAAACATAAAAAACATGATTTCTCATATTTGCACACCAGATTTTTTAGTGGACAAGATTCGGGTTCAGCACCCCAAAAAAATCAGAATGAGCCAATCAAAACAATTATATCAAAACTTTCCACTTCGACCCCTTTTTGAGCACCGTTTGACTGGGCAAATATTTTATTCTGCGCATTGTGTATTTTATCAACAAATGTTCCTTTACGCTCTCCCCGTTCGAATTCCTTCGCCAATGTATAACCCTAAAGGCTAGTATAAATATGAATATATACAGTGCGAATATAGGAATATATTGAAAATATAAATAAAACATGTTGAAAGGAGAATAGAGACGGGGGTGTATAAGTTATCGCAGCCCTCAGCCCCTAGGGGCCTAAATGTGCCCCAGGAGCGGCCATTAATGTTTTACAGCGGAACTAAAGTGCTCCTTTGGGCCACCTTACCTTCCACCCCTTCCTCTTATAGGGGCTATGGTAGTTTTTTCTTGTACAGAATAACTGCTTGTAAGTTCCAGCTCAGAACTACTTTTTAGAAAAGCAATTCCCTTTATGTCCTTCGCTGTACTAACATATTTGTGATGGCAGTTCTACAAATCAGTAAAATTGACATTATTTACCAAGTAGATTATATACTCCGGACTATATTATGTATTTATTCTTATATATTTATTATTTATTTTTCAAGCTTACGACTGGCCGATTTTCTCTTCCGAATAAAAGGAAATTCAATTTTACAACTATTACTTTACCCCATCTCTCCATCAGCTGAATAATCCCATGCTCATAGAATGTCTGTGGTTTATTAGCGAAAAAATGATCAAGGTGCTCCCTGACACCCTGTTCGTTTTCAAACCGTTTTCCACCTAAGGAATTTTGTAGAGACCGGAATAAGTGGTAGTCACTAGGAGCAAGGTCCGGTGAATAGGCAGGGTGGGGCAAAAGATCCCATCCAAGGGCAAACAATTTGTTGCGGGTGACTAACGAAGTGTGGGGCCTGGCATTATCATGATGGAAGACGACACCCTTTCGATTGGCCAGTTCTGGGCGTTTTCGTCGAATTGATTCATTCAATTTTGTTAATTGTGAGCAGTATAGAGTGGAATCGATTAATTTACCTTGTGGCAGCAGGTCATAAAAATCACACCCTTGAAATCCCACCATACAGAAAGCATTATCTTCTTTGGGTGCAATCCCGCTTTAGATGTGGTTCCAGGTGGTTCGTTGCTAGTTCTCCAAGACCCCGCATATTTTTTTATGTGCCTCTGCAGCTCGCTTTCCTTTTTTGAAATAATACAGCAATATATGGGGTCTCCCGTGGTCTAATGGCTAGCGCCTTGGATTCATAAGCGGGAGATGGTGGGTTCGATTCCCAACCTCCGGCAGGAATTTTATCATCCCACGGCTCGCTGGTAAAATTCCTCGCTGCACCCTGGATGTCGGCGCTAATGACCTAGATGTAGATGCGCCGTAAAAAAAAAAAAAAAAAAAAAAAAAAAAAAAAAAAAAAAAAAAAAAAAAAAAAAATACAGCAATATATGCCTATAATGCAATAAATTACCGTCCATCTTCTCAGCTGGATCACAAACGCAATACTGACCTAATCTTAACAAGTGTCGACAGACATAACTGTTTACATATTACAAATAGGATAAACAATCCTCTGTTGGGATTAATTGCATCAGATAAATGTGATATTGTAAACGAAACATGAATACAAAAACCGAAAGGACTTATTTGCCAACCCTATATATATATACACATGTATGTAAGGAGGCTTTACGTTTATTGACCGTTGACACTTACTACCAAATCAGTCATTAAAATTAATTAAATTAAATTAACTTGTTAAAATTAATTAAAATTATTATTAGCAACTATTTACTTAAATGCACTTCAATAAAATAGCCTTTTTTTCTTCTTTTTTTTTTTTTGTTATGTTTCTATTGATTTTCTAGAACTCATTCTAATAATTTAACACCAAATTGTTCTTTTATAATAAGTTAATTGTATTTAAAGATCTGTTACTTATCTCAATTATAAACTTTTTGTCTGTATTAATTTCTGTTTTTTCTTGTCATTTTAGCTGACGACGGCTACCAATGAGTAGCCGAAACGTCCTAAATATAGATTTTTTTAACAAAAATCGTATTGAGGTTTCTTTAGCCGAATCCCAACCATTCCATCTTTACTTATCACCTCGACGGCTAACTATCTAATCTTCATGATCAAATCAGCCATGTAATTATCTGAGATGTGGTTGTACCTTGTGAAAGATAATGAAATAACGCAACTTTTCTGAGCAGCTACGTAACCAAAAAAATTTTCCTTCCGTCCGTGGAACACTAAAAATGAAAAAAAATTATCTCTTGATACGTTATTTGTTTGAGTAGCTGCTGTGAATTTGGTTTGAGAAATTTTCCCACAAAGTACACGAGATCTTATAGGAAATTTAATGCAGATTTTGAAAATGTCATGAGAATTAAATTTTCCCTTGGCGTGAACGACAAAAATTGTCAAAAACTAGCGTTTGGACAACAAAAAAAAACACGGAAACGCCCATAACTAGGGAAATAATGCAAGTAGTAATTTCTCCTTGGTAGCATTCTATTACACTTTACTTGGCGTACACACCCCTCAAGTATGGCGATTTCCTTCGGGACCACCCCGTATATTAACCAGATTTTTTTTTGCATTGAGTCAGCTGGTTAAAAAATATAAATAAAAATTTAGTTATATTTCCTGGGCAATGTAAACTATTAAAACTTGTGAGGAATGTTCGTAGTTATGCTTCTCTTGCGTGAAAGCCCTTTTTAATATTAGGGATGCGTTTACTTTATAATTTTAATTAATTTTGGGAGGCCTCATAATTTAAAAATGCCATTCTACGTCAACAAAAAAAAAGTCCGACTCGCAGGAACTGCATCATCTTAGCGCGGTTCCGTTTTTATCCCTAGTCTAATTTGGAAAGATTAAAATAGAAGCAGTTATTATTTTGGTTCCACCAGTCTTGAAAGGTCTTGATTTTTGATCTTACCTGGAAGGGTCGGCCAACACTAGGAAGGGTCCCGCTAGTTACAAGGTCTTGGAATCTTGGAAATCTATATTTCTAACAATAAATTGTTTTTGTTATTTTACTTAACCTGTTTTATTGTCAAATACATTATCCAACTAAAAGCAATAAAAAAATAACAAGGAATAAAACAGACAAAAAAAAAGTTCGAATAAACGAAATCAATTACTTTAAAGTTTTAAGCACTTATTTCTCCGATTGACATCGCCTAATTAAAACTTTCGTTAGAACCTTTTTTGTAGAGCATTTAGTAAGCTTTCGAATGGGAACCTTTCGCTTCCCAAGATTGTTAACCGTTTTCGAGATATTAACGAAAGTATACAAAGTTATGAAAACTTTTCATGTCTGTTAATAAAATATTTTATTCTAACCCTTTCTTAACTCCAAACGTAACCAAAATTTCAACATAATAGGTAGTTTTGATGTAATTCGAACACGCAGAAAATTTTTCAACTGAATCCCATGGTTCTAAGTACCCAAACCAAAAACGTTAATCAACAAATATTTTTCCAATTTTCTCGAAAACGGTTAAAGCTATCGCCTTATAAATGGTTTCATTCGTTTTCTTAGGCCAAGAAGCCTATAAAACTAGTACTTGCAAGCATATGAAGTAAGCGGAACGATTTTTTCCGCCCGAATTTCGCTCCAAAAACCATGTTCCGGTGGGCGGATTCTGCTGGTTAACGAACTTCACCTTTCAAATTAGACGAAAGATTTTTGTACTGAATTTCATCAAAATCGGACCATTCGACTAGGAGATAGAGAGCGAACAGAAAAATTAATATATATATATATATATATATATATATATATAGCATATATATGTGTTGTTCATTCGGCATCTGACTCCTCCTGTCATCGCAATATTTCGCCGGATTCCTCTCCGGCTTATATATATATATATATATATATATATATATATATATATATATATATATATATATATACAAATTTGCACCACCGTCATTTTCGGTCTCTAGGGGTTCTGAAACGCAAAATTTTTTAGTCGGCACTTCCGGATTGTTTCATGAGATCAACCCTATAAGCGGGGTTCCTCCCTATGAAGGGAGGGAGGAACCGCGCTAATATATACATATATATATATATATATATATATATATATACTAATTTGAACCACCGTTATTTTCGGTCTCTAGGGGTTTTGAAACGCAAAATTTCCTAGTCGGCACTTCCAGATTGTTTCATAAGATCAACCTTATAAGCTCCCTATGAAGGGAGGTAGGAACCGCGCTAAATCATATAATAGCGTCATATTTATTTCTAATTACTCAATCCAAATACAACATTTAGTTCGGATGAAGCATTGTATACAATACATTACCAACTAGTAATGTAATAAACATTAATTAATTAATCCTTAGGCAATGTAATCAGTGATATATTATGGCAGGACAGATTATAACATCCCTTCTGCATTTCTCACTATTAAATTGAATTTCGATTTGTGCAATATATTTCTTTAATTATATACATATATTATATATATGTATGGAGGCCCGGTGGCCGTGAGTGTTAAGGTATGAGCACATAACACTCCGGTCCAAGGGTCGTGGGTTCGATTCCCACTAGGGGTTGGTGGCTTTTCTTTAGAAAAAATAATAGGCAACAGCCCTATCGTGTCTAGTGGAGGTAGGTAATCTGTCGATAACCCGTCCTAAAATTCTTAGTTAAAAATAATAGCCTTTAAAATTTAAATATATATATATATATATATATATATATATATAGAGAGAGAGAGAGAGAGAGAGATAGAGAGAGAGAGAGAGAGAGAGAATGAGAATGGAGAGGGCTCCAGGTGAATAGGGTGGCCACAGATGTTCCCCACAAATATACACCGTCATAAAATAGTGACATATTTACTGGTCGTGCACGTGGTCTCTTTCTACCTCTATGTCTCTCTCTTGGAATATACCTCGCTGGAGGCACACAATTCTATGTCCTCACTGTACCTTCTCAAAAACATGTCTACGCCATTTTTCAGCGAATTTTATACAGTTGTGGTTGTGCACAGAAAATGTCGTTTATATTTTCTGTTATTTATTGGTAAGTTTTACCACATGAGGCTATACAAAACACATATATAAAAAAAGTCCGACTCGCAGGAACAAGAAAGATTTCTAATTAAAATAGATTCCTCAGAAAGGCGGATAGTTAACACCGTAATCTTGACAGAATGCTCTTAAACCAATATAAAAACAAAATAAAAATGAATAATTTTGCTTTTTTACTTTTTCAATTAAAAAGCTGACTCTATTACAATTATTTTTTAAATAGTGATTGATAATTGTGAACCAATTTATTTATTATATTTTCATTAAGTTAGGTAGATCTTAATTATGATTCCATAGATTTTTTTATAATTTTTTAAAAGGCATCTCAACATATAATCATAATTATGATCTAACATAATGAAAATATAATAAATAAATAAATTTGTTTACATTTATCAATTTCTATTTAAAAAATAATTCTAAAAAAGTCAGCTTTTTAATCGAAAATGTAAAAAAGCAAAATTATTCATTTTTATTTTGTATTTATATTGGTTACTAGCTGTTACCCGGCGTGCCATGCTACACCTACTTTCTACATATAGAAAAGCCAAAATAAATTAGAAACCAAATAAGTTTTATTAAAATCTAATAACACGAATCTGTAACTGTTTCGAACCTGTGACCTCCCAACTCTGAGTCCTAGACGACTTTGACATAACCTATAACACCCCCCGTATCAAGACATACATGTATGCCAAGTTTGGTAAAAATCGGTCTAACGGTGTGGATTTTTATAAAAAGAAACAACAACATACAGACAGCAGCTGTTAGACGTTTTTGACCTGGCCTATGACAATCCCCTGATCAAGACCAACCTTTGTGCCCAGTTTAGTCAAAATCGGACGAACGGTGTGGATTTGTATAAGGGACAAACATGCAGACAGACATCTGGTAGACTTTTTTGACTTAACCTAAGACACTCCTCAGATTAAGATCTACATGTGCACCGAGATTAGTCAAAATCGGACGAACGGTGTGGATTTGTATAAGGGACAAACATACAGACAGACAGCTATAAGACGTTTTTGACTTGGCCTACGACTCTCCCCAGATTAAGATCTACATGTCTACCGAGTTTAGTCAAAATCGGATGAACGGTATGGATTTGTATAAGGGACAAATACTGACAGACAGCTGGTAGATTTTTTTGACCTAGCCTAGGAGATTTCTCGTATCAAGACCTACCATTATTCCAAGTTTGGTCAAAAACAGTCAAACGGTGTGGATTTGTATAATTAACAAACAAACAGAAAAACAGACAGACACGTGATTTTTATATACAGTAAACTCCCGATAATCCGCGGAATTGACTGGCGCGACACCCGCGGATTAGCCGATTCCGCGGATTAGGCGATCCCGCGGACATACAACACAGGGATGTTACTGGAAAATGTTTATTTAGTAATATTAAAATGTGAAATATGAAAATATAATATGAAAAAACAATAAATATGAAAATAATTAAAATTAAACATATTTACGTAATACACATACATGTACAATTTACTTTTTCAGAAAAAAATCCGTTAAAAGTGTTTTGAAGCAAAACATCTCTTCTTGACTTGATTCTGAAGTTTTTCAACACAATTTTATCACACAGTGATGCACCATCTTGTTCTTCCAGATATTGAATTAGTCCATTAACGTGTATTAGGGCTTCGTCATGACTTACTGGTGTTATCCTCCTCTTCTTCCTCACTCTCCTCTAATTCAATACCTGATACTCTATCTATTATTTGTTCATCAGTAAGATGTTCGAATCCTGGATCACTGGCATCGCAATTAATCCACTCAACAATATTTCTTTCATCGACATCACTTCCTCCAGCAACTGATTTCGCTAAATTTGCTAAATCATTAGCAGAAACTTCCTCTTCTTTATCTGAAGGCTCTACTGAAGTATTTTCTACATTTGGTAAAATTTTCCTCCAGGACTTTACCAACGTAGTTTGTTTTACTGACTCCCAAGCAGTGTTTATGTCATAAATGCTGTCGAGAATGGTATAATCTTTCCAGAAACCCTGAAGATCATTACCCTCTTCAATCCTTTTTTTTAACAAGTTTGTTCTATATTTTTTTTTTCATCAGAGCAATTACTCCCTGGTCCATTGGTTGGATAAGAGCAGTGACATTTGGAGGCAGAAAACTGACGAAAAAATTTCCACAGTCCGATAGTAAAATATTTTTCGATGGGTGTGACGGGGCGTTGTCAATAAGCAGCATGGCTTTTTGGGGTAGGTTTCTTGATTTTAAATGTTCTTTCACTTGAGGGATGAATTTTTTATGAAACCACTCTTTAAAAATTTGTTGGTCCATCCAGCCTTTCTTCTGATTAAAATAATGTACTGTTAGGTTTTCGGCCCTTGTCCCTTTAAAAGACCGCAGTTTTTTTGACTTTCCAATAACTACCAGTTTTAGTTTGTGAGAGCCTGTTGCATTGCTGCATGTCATTATAGTAATACGCTCTTTACTGGACTTATGGCCTGGAGCTTGCCTCTCGCTATCAAATGCCAGTGTTCGCGTTGGGAAACATTTCCATAGCAGCCCTGATTTGTCAGCGTTATTCAGCTGTTCGTAACAAATTCCTTCTGACTGAAGGAGCTGTTCAAACTCTGTTATAAAATTTTCTGCTGCCTGCTGGTCGTTACTTAATTTCTCGCCGTAAAGTCCGATTTCCCTTATCCCGTGGCGCTGTTTAAACCTCGTCAACCACCCTGATGATGCATTAAATGTTCCCTCTAAACCTAGCATTACAAAAAACTGTTTAGCTTTTTCAGCAACAATAGGCCCAGAAACAGGAGTTCCCTCACTTCTCAACTGACTTACCCATTCCAACAGTGCAGCATCTAGCTCTTCATAAGTGCTCCTTCTCATGGTTTTTCTTTTCTTCATCGATGAAGAGTTGTCTGATGAGGATGCAGATTGCAATAATTTATCTTTTTGCTTAAAAATCTCTCGAACAGTTGTTTCTCCTATTCCATATTGCAAACAAATTTGCTTCCTAGATTCGCCATTTTCGAGTTTTTTTTTATTAATTCGAGTTTCTCTTGAATCGATAAAAACACTTTTTTCCTTTTATCGGTCATTGTTAAATAAAATAACGATAAACTTTGACGATAACTACTGTCAGTAATTCAAACACACGAGCGAAATGAACTACTAGACGGCAATGCGACAGAAACTAAACTGATATGAGAAGAGTTTGGAAATGAAAATTAGATTCTGATCTTATTAGAAAATATATGGAAAAAGGAAGGATGAGGTAAGATATTTCTGAGAAAAAAAGACTAATTCATTCTCAGGCAACACCTGGATAATTTGATTAAAGAGAATTGAATCTTTCTATTTAATGTGTTTCCTCTCTACTACAGTTCCTTAAGACCTAACTCTTCAAACTTATTCTGTATAAAAACTTTTCTTATTCAAACATTAAAAAAAAAAAAATCCATGGATGAGCGCGGAATAGCCGCAAAGCGGAATATCCGCCCGCGGATTATCGAGAGTTTACTGTATATAGATTTTAACTCTTAACTACTGGCGTCGGGTCATATTGTCCAGAATGTATTTGGGTTGTGTAATCTCCTAGAACTACTTTGGTCAAGTTTTAGTAATTGTGACATCTTCGTCAAAGGTGTATTTTTGTGTCTATTTGACTATTAAATAGTCATACACAAAGACCCGAAGACAGTGTTTACGTCCTAAAATATTTAATAAGTAATTTACTGCGTTGAAAGTATTTTCACACTTCTGAATTTAAATTATTTAGTACTTTTGAGGAAATATTGGTGGAATTCGATAGACAGGAACGAAAGAAGAGGAATATGTTGGAAAAAAATTCTTCAAGATTACGGTTTAAAATATCCACCTTTTTTGAGGAATCTATTTACATTAACAGCTCCTGACGAATGTTTTTGTCATATTTTCCCCCCAAAAAATATCTCTCTTGGTTAGAAGTTTTTTTTTTGTCCCTGACCTGTTCATGAAGTACAGTTTTTTATATCTACTAAATTTATTGATTTTATGCAAATAAAAAAAAAAAATAAAAAAATCAGTCCCGTAACAGACCACGAGGGCCCAGAGAGGCAGATACTATAGAGGTATCTGATTCATGACGATACGGCACACTAGGGAGATAGTGTGGTCAGTACTATGCTCCGGCCGCCTGATTTTTCCCTTGGCTGCTTCGACTGCTAGCAGTCATTAGCACTACAAGGTACCCATTATTAAATTAATTAAAGGCTGAATCGGCCTAGGGACGGGCAGGGAGGCCGAATTCAACCCATGAACGAAGACGCTAGAAGAAAAAATCTTTAGTGCGTTGAACTCAGGTCCTCCAACTTATTAGTCCAGTGCTCTACCACTGAGCTATCCTCGCCCCCTTTATTCAAATAATGTATGGAAAATTAGACGTGACTGTTTCAATATTCCTTTTTCTAACAGAGGGACAAAATAATTTTAGAATTTTTTCAAGGTACCCTTTGTGTTGACCGAGCCATATTGAAAATTCAATTCGACGAAGCGGAGTCTGTCGACCCTGGCTCAGTTTGCTGAAATGCTTTAGAGTGCAACCAAGTAGAAGCACTACGCAAATTGGATTTGTTCTACAAAGGGATTTGTAGAAATACTGATTTCCCAAAGGATACAGACTGGTTGGGAGTAGCTTTTTCTATTCCGGTTCAGTAGCTTTGGGGACATATATATATATATATATATATATATATATATATATATATATATATATATATATATATATATACAGGGTGTCCCAAATAAGACGCCTCAAACTAATTTTGCGGCCAAACGGTTGGACTGAGAAAATAATGTCAGAGGCGAATGTTGTAGGGCTTGATTTAAGCATTCTAAATATGTCGACATGTTAACATATTTATCGCGCATATGCGCTCGGCGCTAGTTGATGTCCTGGTCTCTTCTTTGATGTCTTTTGGTGAAAGAGAAATGTCGCACGAAACTCATTTGCTTTTAAAGATATCGAAGTGCGGTTTGCGGCAACAATTTTGTTTTTTAATTTCTTTCAAAATGAATAATAATGAATGAATGTGCATAATAATAGGGGTCATCTGCAAACCCTAACATTTCATCTAGCCCCGACCGCACATGCGCGGTAAATATGTTAAATGGTCGACATATTTAAAAAGCTTAAGTCAAGCCCTACAACATTTGCCTCTGACATTATTTTCTCAGACCAACCGTTTGGCCGCAAAATTAGTTTGAGCCACCCTGTATATATACAGGGTGGCCCAGATAAGGAAATTCCTCAAGGGTGCGTTTAAAGTTTGAAAAACTAAAACAAAACCTCCGTGCCAAAGGTCGCGTGTTCGATTCCCACTATGGGGTGGTGACTTTTCTTTCTAAAATAGAAAAGGCATAAGCCCTATCCTGGCTAGAAAAGGGTGTTAACCTATAGATTACCCTCCCAAAAATTCGTAGTTAATAATAATGGACGTTAAAATTTAAATAAATAAAGAAAACAACAAGGTGATTTGAAAATCATGATCATTCCTCAAAACTAAGATTTACACAATTTTGTTAATAGAGGAATTATGAGCAATGTAGAAAGTTTTCATTTTATGAATATTTCGTAAAATACTTCAAAAACTGTTTATAAATCGGCAATTGGAAATTGACCTATTAAAAATTCTAATAATTTTACTACTAAAAACGATCTGACATCAATTTCGATTGGACCACCTGATAAGTGTAGATACGAAATTTGAAGACTTTACTGTTCTAAGCATTCGAAATTACATCTGAGAAGCGTTTCATAGAAAAAATCTAAGATAGCGCAGTATGGAGTAGAAACAGTTTATCCTTGTTTAATTTTTTTTTATTATCATTAGTAATTTATTTTTATGTTGTTGTTTTTTCGTCTTATTTTTAAAATAAAATTGTAAAAATATATTAATATTTTTTTTTCATCTGTTTTCTTTTTTTTTTTAATTTTATTTGTAATTAATTTTTGTATATATTATTATCATTAGTTATTTTTTTTTATTTTCATTATGTGAGATCATAAATAAGCTCCTGTATAAACTCATCATACTTAACCAATGTACTTAAACATTGTACAGATGTTAAATAAACATATTTAAAAAAAAAAAAAAAGAATCAGTTTATGATTTCTTGCGGACAGACAGTAGAAGTGATTGGCTGAAATCCCTAATCTATTCTGCCCACAACAGCCGATGGAACGTCCAATCCTGGAGTTTGCTGGGTTCTATGGCGGCTATCTATTTAGAAGCAAATCATCAGAAACCAACCAATAGGATTCATCTAATATATTCCAAACGCCAATCTAAACTATTAGCAATTTGAATATCTTCCTTGTTGTCCTTCATTCTTGCTATCTATAGCATTTCCAAGTCTATTTGAACCTTTTCCAAGCCAACTGTAACCTTTTCCAAATCAAATGTCACCCTTTCCAAGTCAAATGTCGCCCTTTCCAATTCAAATGTCACCCTTTCCAAATCAGTTGAAACCCTTTCCAAAACAAATGTAACGCTTTACAACTCAATTGTCACCCTTTTTATTTCAATTGTAACCGTTTCCATTTCAATTGTCACCATTGAAATTTTTTGCAAATTGACCGTAATGGGGAATGGGCGAATTGAGGGCCTCAAAACTCAACTGGATAAATTATGAAAATATGTTAATTAAAAAATAAAAATCGATCTCGCTAGTGACCTAAATGTCTGTGCGTCGTTAAAAAAAAAAAAAAAAAAAAAAAAAAAAAAAAAAAAAAAAAAAAATGTATCTCGCTAGTGACATAAATGTCTGTGCGTCGTTAACACGTTAACTGCCCCCGGGGGCATGCACCGTTTATAACCTTTAGATAAAACTGAAGTTGAGCGTCCTCAAAACCGATTTCTTTCAAATTTTGTACAATAACGTATTTTGATGCACTAAACACGAATCCGTTAAAAAAAAAAAAAAAAGTTTGCTTTCAACTAGGAAAGAAGTTATTAAGCACTAAAGTTTTCCTAGTTGAAAGCGAACTTTTTTTTTAACGGATTCGTGTTTAGTGCATCAAAATACGTTATTGTACAAAATTTGAAAGAAATCGGTTTTGAGGACGCTCAACTTCAGTTTTACCTAAAGGGTATATACGGTGCATGCCCCCGGGGGCAGTTAACGTGTTAACGACGCACAGACATTTATGTCACTAGCGAGATACATTTTTTTTTTTTTTTTTTTAACGACGCACAGACATTTAGGTCACTAGGGAGATCGATTTTTTTTTCTTTCTTTTTTCTTTTTTTTTTTTTTTTTTTTAACGACGAACAGACATTTAGATCACTTTTTTTTTTTTTTTAAATTAAAATATTTTCAATATTCGCCCATTCCCCATTACGGTCAATTTGCAAAAAATTTCAATGGTGACAATTGAAATGGAAACGGTTACAATTGAAATAAATAGGGTGACAATTGAGTTGTAAATCGCTACATTTGTTTTGGAAAGGGTTTCAACTGATTTGGAAAGGGTTACATTTGAATTGGAAAGGGTTACAGTTGACTTGGAAAAGGTTCAAATAGACTTGGAAATGCTATATATGCTATATGCTGTATCTACAAACCAACAGGGTTTGTCCAAAGAGAAACAGACAGAAAGAATCGCTCAAATAAACGAAACCAACGTCAAAGTTGTACGCCCTTATTTGTTAAAATGTGACTGCCCCATCGAAAATTAATACCAAATTTTGTACGCAATTTAGTAAGCTTTCGAATTGTTGCTGTTGATTTAACAAAATTTCTCCACCGTTTTGGAGACATTAAGAAAAATCCTAAAACTGTTCATGTCTGTTATAAAACCCCCCCTTTTTAGCACTTTCCTCCGAAGGAAAGTAGCTATTGAGGTTGGACTCATGACGGAATATTTGAAAAATTTCTTCAAATCTTTATCGATCCTACCTAGTAGACCGTTTCCAAACGTTCCACTCCAAATTGTCTTACCATCCTAATCCCGTAGGTCAATCCTTATCTTCCCAATACCATCCAGACAATCCTCCCCGGCGGCTTAAGAGACAGTGGCCCCGAGACAATTTACTTGCCTGATCTTTTCATGATCAATAAAATATTTATTAAGACACCTCTGGAAGTGCCAACAATGGTTGGCTTCTTCCAAATTTTGTATTTTTTTTATTTTTATTTTATTTTACTTTTGCCAGTTTTGTCAACTTGTACATAATATCTGGATCAACATACTTGATCATTGTACTGTTAACCTGTACAGATTTCAAATAAATAAATACTAAAAAAAAAAAAAAAAAAAAACCTAGTAGACACCGAAAATGACCCCCGTTAAAATTTATATATATCTATATATATATATATATATATATATATATATATATATATATATATATATATATATATGCATATATATATATATATATATATATATATATATATATATATATATATATATATGTGTCTGTTAACACGATAGCGGCCAGAGTTTTTGTTTTTTCGTCACGAAACTTGGTATATAGCATTCAATTAGCAAACGATTGAACGAGTTCGTTAACCACCAAAGTCGGTCCACCGGAAGGGGGGGTTTACACCGAACCCAAAACACTTACTTGACTATGTCAGCCGTAATATTTGTTATATTTCAACGAAGCTTGGCATTCATCGTGGTAATATAGAGAGAAAAGTGAGATATAAAAATGAACTAAATCGGTTCATTAGAAGGGGGGGGGGGGGGGTTTACTCCAGACCCACAATACCAATTCGCCACTACCAGCCGTGATTTTAGGTATATTTCGACGAAACTCGGTATTTGTAGTGCTAATCCACAGGTAAATATGTGTTGTAAAAATAAACGAAATCGGTTCATTAGGAGGGGGGGTTTACTCCGGACCCACAAAACCAATTCGCCACTACCAGCCGTGACTTTTGGTATATTTCGACGAAACTGTATTCGTAGTGTATCTACAGGTAAATATGTGTTGTAAAAATAAACGAAATCGGTTCATTAGAAGGGGGGGTTTACTCCGGACCCAAATTCCTAATATACTCATACCGGTCGTAATTTCTGCTGTATTGTAACGAAACGCAGTATACATCGTGGTTAACTCATGAGAAAGAAGTGTTGTAAAAATGAGCTGAATCGGTCAATCGGAAAGCGGGGGTTTAATTTGTAATATATTTGAATAGAAAAGCCGGCAGACGTAGGTTCACAAAGCCGCCGCAAGGAGCGCTTTCTACCACTAGAGTGACTGTATCCTGTTCCTGCGTTAGATCAAAATACGATAATATGAGGATTTTTGTATTTATTACGTAGTGTAGCAGGTACCATGTGTAAACATAACTCTGGATGCAAATTAATAATTGATCAGTTACTCATTACAAAATGAGAACTATTCACGTTTTTATTTTATTTATGTAGGATATTTTAAGCAAATTGTTCCGGAAAGCAGTCTACACTACCCAAATTCTGAGGAAAGTGCTTAGTTATGCAGCTCCTGCGTGACGGACTTTTTTTAATACTTCCTTAAATTCAAATGTAACCACTATTTCAATGTCTTAAATTGGATGAATGGCGAACATGTGGAAAATGGTTGAACTTAATACAACGACCGTAAGTACCAAACAATTAGTAATTAAATATAGTGTTATCCATCTCGAAAAGGGTAAAAAAATATTGCCTTCGTTTCCCTACGTTATAGAAACTATAAATTCCGTCACGCAGGAGCTGCATAACTAAGCACTTTCCTCAGAAATTTTGTAGTGAAGACTACATTACTGAATAATTTGCTGTCTCTTCGTTTTCATTTCTTATGAGAACTGTTCAATTATTAATTTTGAAAATAATTTGCTTACAGATTTAAGTTAATACATGATACTGTACTACTTAACAAGTACACAAAAACTTCATTTTCCGTCTTTTGATCTTACGCAGGAACAGGATACAGTCCCCCTAGTGGGAGATAGCGTTCCTCGCGGCGGCTTCGGGAACTTACGTCTGGTTGGCTAATTCTAATGAAACAAAGTTTAAAGTAAACCCTCCTCTCCAATATACTGATTTACTTCATTTTTACAACACTTCTTTCTCATGAGATACCCACGACTTATACCGCGTTTCGTTTCAATACAGCAGAAATTACGACCGGTATATTAGTACTTTAGGTCCGGAGTAAACCCCCCTCCAAATAACCCGATTTAGTTTATTTTTACAACCCATTTTTTCCTGTTGATTACCACCAAGAATACCGAGTTTCGTTGAAATGTTACAAAATTACGGCTGGCAGTGGCAAATTGGTAATGTGGGTCCGGAGTACACCCCCCTCCCTCCTAATGAACCCATTTAGTTTTTTTTACAACGTATTTTTCTCATTAGATCAACATAACGAATACCGAACTTTGTTGAAATATAACAAAAACTACGGCTGGCATGGTCAAATTAGTGTTTTGGGTCCGGGGTAAACCCCCCCTCTAGGTGGACCGATTTTGGTGGTTAACGAACATGTTCAATCGTTTGCTAATTGAACGCTATATACCACGTTTCATGAAGAAAAAACCAAAACTCTGGCTAATGAATTTAGCTTTAATATTGAAGCCAAAAAAAAATTCAATTTGGCAAAGTGGTCAAAGGTATAACACCTTCCCGTCTATATATATATATATATATATATATATATATATATATATATATATATATATATATATATACATATACATATAGGGGAAGGTGTTGTACCTTTGACGATTGAATATATATAAATTTTAACGGGGGTTATTTTCGGTGTCTCCTAGGTAGGATCGATAAAGATTTGAAGACATTTTTCAAAAATTCCGTCATGAATGCAACCTCAATAGCTACTTTCCTTCCGAGGAAAGTGCTAAAAAAGTGAACCTTGAAAAGCAGAAATATTTCCCATAACACAGTGTTCTGGTAGGCGGTTTTGGCTGGTTAACGGATTGTTTGAGGGAACGTATTTTCGAGCCTGTTAGACCGCTTTATAATATATATATATATATATATATATATGTATGTATATATATATATATATATATATATATATATATATATATATGTATATATATATATATATATATATATATATATATATATTGCGTCATGAGGTCAACCTCATAAGCGGGATTCCTCTCATTGAAAGAAGAGAGGGGACCCTTCATAATTAAAAAATTAAAATTTCCTCTGGAATTAGGATTGGAATTAAAGGCTGAAAACGAATCTAAATTTAGGTGCATTTCCCAGGGGGGGTCAGCCAAATTTATAACGCCCCCCCCCCCATATAGCCGTGAAATATTCATCAGCTGGAACTGGACGGCTTCCAAGAGTATGACCTCATCCCATCCCGATGTACCACAATTTGCAAGTCATTTCTAGTCGGAATCGCATTTTTATGGAACGCGCTGATGATAAGCGATTCGGAAGAGGCGGGTTAAGCCGCTGAGGTTAATCGCTTGAAAGATGGACTTTTTTTTTGGATGAAATTATAATTTCAGTCTCCTTTTAGCACTTTCCTCCGAAGGAAAGTAGCTATTGAGGTTGGACTCATGACGGAATTTTTGAAAAATGCCTTCAAATCTTTATCGATCCTACCTAGTAGACACCGAAAATGACCCCCGTTAAAATTTATATATATCTATCTATATATATATATATATATATATATATATATATATATATATATATATATATATATATATATATATGTCTGTTAACACGATAGCGGCCAGAGTTTTTGTTTTTTCGTTACGAAACTTGGTATATAGCATTCAATTAGCAAACGATTGAACGAGTTCGTTAACCACCAAAATCGGTCCACCGGAAGGGGGGGTTTACCCCGAACCCAAAACACTAATTCGACCATTTCAGCCGTAATACTTGTTATATTTCAACGAAACTTTTTATTCGTACTGGTAATATAGAGAGAAAAGTGAGATATAAAAATAAACTAAATCGGTTCATACGGAGGGGGGGTTTACTCCAGACCGACAATACCAATTCGCCACTACCAGCCGTGATTTTAGGTGTATTTCGACGAAACTCGGTATTCATAGTGGTAATCTACAGGTAAATATGTGTTGTAAAAATAAACTAAATCGGTTTATTAGAAGGGGGGATTTACTCCTGACCCAAATTCTTAATATACTCATACCGGTCGTAATTTCTGCTGTATTGTAACGAAACGCGGTATACGTCGTGGGCAACTCATGAGAAAGAAGTGTTGTAAAAATGAGCTGAATCGGTCAATCGGAAAGCGGGGGTTTAATTTGTAATATATTTCAATAGAAAAGCCCGTCAGACGTAGGTTCACAAAGCCGCCGCAAGGAGCGCTTCTACCACTAGAGTGACTGTATCCTGTTCCTGCGTTAGATCAAAATACGATAATATGAGGTTTTTTGTATTTATTACGTAGTGAAATAGGTACCATGTGTAAACATAACTCTGGAAGCAAGTTAATAATTGATCAGTTACTCATTACAAATTTAAAAGAGAACTATTCATGTTTTTATTTTATTTATGTAGGATATTTTAAGCAAATTGTTCTGGAAAGCAGTCTAAACTACCCAAATTCTGAGGAAAGTGCTTAGTTATGCAGCTCCTGCGTGACGGACTTTTGTATTATACTATCTGAATTCCCGTGCACCGTCACGGCAGATAAGTAGATATTTTATAGCTTTAAATTATGTATCATCAAAATTAACGCTACTATATACTTTGGTGCAGTTTATTATAGCCCGGTTCCAGTCATACTATAAGTTATTCATCAATTGATAAGTAATCAAAATATAATTTTTCTTGAAACTGGGGCGCTCCGGACCAGCCATGTAAAAACTGACACCAATGATGTTGTGTTCGTGAATGTACTGTGTTCTGTTCCATTGACCCAACAAAAAGAGAGTACTTTTTTGATGGATGAATTAACGATAAATCAATTTCACTAAATTGCTTTGGTTGTCTTTTCTGTTTTAAATATTGTCGTAATAATTTGCATGTTTTAGGTATTTCATAAGTTCATCAATGTACTGGCTACCATTGAGTCTACACTCTGTCTGTATGTGCTTTATTGATAGGCGATAATATTAAGAAATAGATACAGTACGGTAACAGCTGACCTGTTATCGTCCTAGCAACGCATGCTGCCTAGGCTAACCTGCTCTAAACACCTAAAAATTGAAACCCCTCAAAAATACTACAAAATTTGAATAGCAAAGAAATCCTTTCCTAGCGAGTGTTTTCGTTCTAAAGGGAGTGTCCAAGCAAAATTTGGAAAATGTTCTGTCAAGTGGTTTGGGCTGGGAGATGATAGGTCAGTCAGTGAGTGGTATTTGACAAATATATAGTATACTAGCTGTTACCCGGGGTGCCATGCTACGCCTACTTTCTGCGTATAGAAAAGCCAAAATAAATTAGACACCAAATAAGTATTATTAAAATCTAATAACACGAATCTGTAACTGTTATGAACCCGTGGCCTCCCAACTGTGAGTCCTAGACGACTTTGACCTAACCTATAACACCCCCCGTATCAAGACATACATGTATACCAAGTTTCGTAAAAATTGGTCTAACGGTGTGGATTTGTATAAAGGACAAACATACAGACAGACAGCTGGTAGATTTTTTTGACCTAGCCTACGGCACTCCCCAGATTAAGATCTACCGGTGTACCGAGTTTAGTCAAAATCGGACGAACGGTGTGGATTTGTATAAGGGACAACCATACAGACAGACAGCTGGTAGATTTTTTTGACCTAGCCTAGGAGATTTCTCGTATCAAGACCTACCATTATTCCAAGTTTGGTCAAAATCGGTCAAACGGTGTAGATTTGTATAAGGAACAAACAAACAGAAAAACAGACAGACACTTGATTTATATATATATATATATATATATATATATATATATATATATATATATATATATATATATATATTTATATAAATATATATATATATATTTATATATATATATACTCGAAGTACATGTTTGTTCCCCTTCTCCAGGCATATCTTTAGTTTTCCTTGACCATCTCACATTTCCATATTAATGATAGGAGTCCTAGAGCTTCATTTTAAGTACAAACTCTACTTGTTAACAAGTAAATAATAGTTCCTTCCTAGGACGATCATCCTCGGGGTTTCTAAGTCTAAGTTGGCCATCTAATTAGGCAACTTCCCTTTGCACTGAAGTTTGCCAACTTCATCCTCTACTTCGGTCGCCGGCAATTGGGCTCTATTTCACTTTTAATGAACACTTCGAACTCTTCTTCCTGTATTTCTACAAGAAATATTGCCAGGAATTTCAAATAGATCCCAAATAATGCAAGGAACTTACATTATTATAACAGTGTTTTGAAATTAACTGCGCTATGCGTGAGAAAGTATATGTAGGAGGATCAGGACAAAATGAAAATGAAATGAAAATTCATTTATTTTTATTCCGGGACACATGTTCCATAGGAATAATTTTGAAATCACAGGCAAGCGAAAACCATTCAATATATAAAAATAGAAATACTAAGGCCGGCCATACACGTTCCGGTATACCGGAGAGGTATACCTGCGCAGGTGTACCTCTCCGGTATACCGGAACAGGCGAGAGCCCACACACGCTCCGGTTTACCTGCGCAGGTCACCTGTGCAGGTAAACCTCTCCGGTATACCGGAACATGTATGGCCAGCCCAAAGCTTGTAGATAAATTCAGGAATGGGTAAAACTTGAAGGGATCAAAAGTGGCGGAAGAATTAGGATTTGAAGGTTTATTTATTTATTTTTGTTAATGCTCAGCCTCTATGGCGAAAAGCATATAATCCTCAGTGTGAACCGATGTAGGCGCTGCATCAATCGATGACACTCCAAAAAAAAGTCCGACTCGCAGGAACTGCGTCATCTTAGCGCGGTTCACTTTTTATCCCTAGTGTCATTTGGGAAGATTGAAATAGAAACCGTTTTTATTTTGGTTCAACCTTTCCCCCGTAAACAAAGGGCCCGTTATCAAGGGGCAGCGTACCCTTATACCTGGAATGGCACCCACCACAGGTTGGCCAGCCCAACTGCTACAAATAGTTATTTCAAAATTCAAAATATTTCTATTTTTCTTGATTTCTTCTACAGTAATACTAATTCTATAAATAAATGCAATTAAAAAAAAAACAACAACAACCCACTAAAATGTGAGCTAAACAACTACGAAAACCCGGTCAAAAGAACAAAACAAACAAATTGAAGTTTTAAGCACTTATTTATCCGATTGAAAATTTCTAATCAAAAATTTCTTTAGAATCTTTTTTGTAGAGAATTTAGTAAGCTTTCGAATGGTAACCTTCCGCTTCCCAAGATTCTCAACCGCTTTAGAGATATTAAGGAAAATTTACAAAGTTACCAAAACTTTTCATGTCTATTAATAAAATATTTTATTCTAACCCTTCCTTAAATCCAAACGTAACCAAAATTTCAACATATTAGTTTTGATGAACGTTGAACATGCAGAAAATGTTTCAACTGAATCCCATGATTCTAAGTACCCAAACCAAAATCGGTATTCAACAACTATTTTTCCACTTTTCTCGAAAACGGTTAAAGCTGTCGCCTTGAAAATGGTTTCATTCGTTTTCCTAGTCCACGAAGCATATAAAACGAGTACTTACAAGCATATGAACTCAAAAACGTAAGCGTTACGATTTTTATTGTGTGAATTTCGCCCCAAACGCCATCTTCCAGTGGGTGGATTTTGTTGGTTAACGAACTTGACCTTTCAAATTGGACGACGGATTTTTGTACCAAATTTCATCAAAATCGGACCTGTAGGGAAGCCAGAAATGAGCGAACAGAAATATATATATATATATATATATATATATATATATATATATATGTATATATATATATATATATATATATATATATATATATATATATATACAAATTTGAACCACCGTTATTTTCGGTCTCTAGGGGTTCTGAAACGCGAAATTTTCTTCCGGATTGTTTCATGAGATCAACCTTATAAGCGGGGTTCCTCCCTATGAAGGGAGGGAGAAACCGCGCTAAAATCATCCATGTGAGTAGGTATGTTAATTCAGATAGATATAAAAACAAATAGGTTGAAAATAAATGAGAAATACTAGAAATAATTATATATATATAGATATATATAAATAAATAAAATACAAATTTTGTTATTAAAAGAAGATTGTAATGAAATGTAAAGTATAAATCATTCTGTATCGCTGTAATTTTATTGTAAGAAGAAGTGAATTGGAATTCTCATGATTATGTGACCATTTGCCCCAGCTTGTATGGGAGTCTATATTTTGTCGAATATGTTTTTCAAATAGGTCAGTATTGTATCAATATGTTGGCTGCCTTCAGAAAGTATATCTGTCAGGTCATGGGGAATGTCCAAGTTAGTCCGTAACCGACAGTATGTTAATATATGTTTTACAGTAAGGTCTGTGTTACAATGTTTACATTTTGGTTTGTCAGTCTTTGTCATCAGGTACTCATGGGTTATGCGTGTATGGCCGATTCTTAGCCTCGCAAGGACTACTTCTTCTCGGCGCGAATTCCTGTACGATGATGACCAGTCCTAAATAGTGCGTTTAATAGTCCGTAGTTTATTGTCAGTCTCAGTATGCCAGTCAAGTCGCCATTTGTCTAGTATAATTTTGCTGATATGTCTAGTAATGTCATTGTGAAATAAATGAATTTGTTGGTATGTCTGTTCTTCTGTCACAAGTCGAGCATGTTTATCAGCAGTTGTGTTTTGACCGAGGTCTTGATGTCCAGGCAGCCAAGATAGTGTTATATGTTTCTGTCGTGTGTGTAAGTCATGGATATTGAAAGGTTTATAGCATAAAATTATATAGATAATGACTAGTATAGTGCATCAGTAGTATAGTGCATCAGTAGTATACTGCATCTGGAGTATAGTGCATCAGGAGTATAGTGCATCAGGAGTATAGTGCATCTGGAGTATAGTGCATCAGGAGTATAGTGCATCAGTAGTATAGTGCATCAGGAGTATAGTGCATCAGTAGTATAGTGCATCAGGAGTATAGTGCATCAGGAGTATAGTGCATCAGGAGTATAGTGCATCTGGAGTATAGTGCATCAGGAGTATAGTGCATCTGGAGTATAGTGCATCAGGAGTATAGTGCATCAGGAGTATAGTGCATCAGGAGTATAGTGCATCAGTAGTATAGTGCATCAGGAGTATAGTGCATCTGGAGTATAGTGCATGAGGAGTATAGTCCATCAGTAGTATAATGCATCTGGAGTATAGTGCATCAGGAGTACAGTGCATCAGTAGTATAGTGCATCAGTAGTATAGTGCATCAGTAGTATAGTGCATCAGTAGTATAGTGCATCAGTAGTATAGTGCATCAGTAGTATACTGCATCTGGAGTATAGTGCATCAGGAGTACAGTGCATCAGTAGTATAGTGCATCAGTAGTATAGTGCATCAGTAGTATAGTGCATCAGTAGTATAGTGCATCAGTAGTATAGTGCATCAGTAGTATAGTGCATCAGTAGTATAGTGCATCTGGAGTATAGTGCATCAGGAGTACAGTGCATCAGTAGTATAGTGCATCAGTAGTATAGTGCATCAGGAGTACAGTGCATCAGTAGTATAGTGCATCAGTAGTATAGTGCATCAGTAGTATAGTGCATCAGTAGTATAGTGCATTAGTAGTATAGTGCATCAGTAGTATAGTGCATCAGTAGTATAGTGCATCAGTAGTATACTGCATCTGGAGTACAGTGCATCAGGAGTACAGTGCATCAGTAGTATAGTGCATCAGTAGTATAGTGCATCAGTAGTATAGTGCATCAGTAGTATAGTGCATCAGTAGTATAGTGCATCAGTAGTATAGTGCATCAGTAGTATAGTGCATCAGTAGTATAGTGCATCAGTAATATAGTGCATCAGTAGTATAGTGCATCAGTAGTATAGTGCATCAGTAGTATAGTGCATCAGTAGTATAGTGCATCAGTAGTATAGTGCATCAGTAGTATAGTGCATCAGTAGTATACTGCATCTGGAGTATAGTGCATCAGGAGTACAGTGCATCAGTAGTATAGTGCATCAGTAGTATAGTGCATCAGTAGTATAGTGCATCAGTAGTATAGTGCATCAGTAGTATAGTGCATCAGTGGTATAGTACATCAGTGGTATAGTGCATCAGTAGTATACTGCATCTGGAGTATAGTGCATCAGGAGTACAGTGCATCAGTAGTATAGTGCATTAGTAGTATAGTGCATCAGTAGTATAGTGCATCAGGAGTATAGTGCATCAGTAGTATAGTGCATCAGTAGTATAGTGCATCAGTAGTATAGTGCATCAGGAGTATAGTGCATCTGGAGTATAGTGCATCAGGAGTATAGTGCATCAGTAGTATACTGCATCTGGAGTATAGTGAATCAGTAGTATAGTGCATCAGTAGTATAGTGCATCAGTAGTATACTGCATCTGGAGTATAGTGCATCAGGAGTACAGTGCATCAGTAGTATAGTGCATCAGTAGTATAGCGCATCAGTAGTATAGTGCATCAGTGGTATAGTGCATCAGTGGTATAGTGCATCAGTGGTATAGTGCATCAGTGGTATAGTGCATCAGGAGTATAGTGCATCAGTAGTATAGTGCATCAGTAGTATAGTGCATCAGGAGTATAGTGCATCAGGAGTATAGTGCATCTGGAGTATAGTGCATCAGTAGTATAGTGCATCATTAGTATAGTGCATCAGTAGTATAGTGCATCAGTAGTATAGTGCATCAGTAGTATAGTGCATCAGTAGTATAGTGCATCAGTAGTATAGTGCATAGTGAATGCTATTAATGCCTGTGAGTATATGTGTGTGAGGTTGAATGAAACTGGGTTTGTGTATGTGTGTCTTTGTACATTTGTTTGTGTGTGTGTATGTGTACGGGCGCTTTTGTTTACGTTTGTATCTATATTCTCCAGTGGCAATTACATTTTAAGAAATTTAAGTAAGTAAAATAAAGCAGAATTAATAATAAATAATGTAAATAATTGAATAAAATTCAAAATCTGATCTAACCAATTAAGAAATTCAAAAGAAATAAAAAAAGTATTTCACCAACAAATATAATAAAATTTTCATTCGATGGCGTTAATGACCCTAACGTTGGCACGCCTTAAAAAGATTTTACTTTTTTCTGGATGTTCGAATTTTGATTTTTGGAATCTATCGATTTTATACAGCTGATCGACGCTATATGTAAGTAATAGTAACCTCATATTGGACGTGGCCATTGTACAGGAAGGTTCGCCTTAATACAATTAGGCTGTAAGTTTTAGTTTATTGAGTTTTTTTTGTTGTTTTTTTTTTGGCGCCTGAAGAGGAACCTGAGGTGTGAAAAATGTAGAGCAAGTACAAATAAAATGAATTGGCGTTGTGAAAAACTTTTATTGACCTTCCGCCTGGAAAAAAAATGTTGGATTGAAAAATATTGCGTCACTATAAAATATAAAACGTTTTTGAATATTCCTTAGAAAAAATACAGTTACATTTGGTATAAAATAACATATTAAATGCATAAACAATCATTATTAAAATTACACTTTAAAACGTTAAAAAAAAATAGATTTTAGAAAATAAAAATTGAATGGCTATTAATTTAAGAATTAAGCTGTAAAAATTAAAAATAACTATTAAATAAAAATTACATATATGGATTCGGAAGCTCAATATATATTCAATCTGTTATAACATTATTTAAGTGATACGCGAAAAAGAAGTGTTTATGTAGATGATTAGTTTATAAGAATCTATCACAAAAAGAGCAATTCAATTGGTAATAATTATATTTTTTGCTTTGATATTCTTTCGCCATTCTCTTAAACTTCAAATTATTCCCCCAAGTGATCCAGTCTGGTGAAGCTGCTGAGCCGAGAAAAACTTCAGGCCCTCTCGCCCCTCAGGAGACTTCAAAGGCTGAGTTGTCAACTTCAGCTGCACTTCTTAACTTTTTGCTCTTTTTACTCTTTGATTAATTTGATGATTAAAGCATGTCTTTCACTTTGCTTGAGAATTAGAAGTACTAAAAAGAGCTACGTGAGATATAATTAGACACGAAAAAAAAAAAAAAGAAAAAAGTACCCCACGCCGTATGCTCTTATCTCATCTTTCGTCCTTGATTCCGAAGTGTCCCGCAATCTTTAAAAAGAGCAAAAGCGTGTGTACCGAATTATTGTATTCGGTGTATTTAACCCATTAAATCCCAAGCTTATTTATACTGGATTTTTTTTGTTGACATTTTTCGTTATTTGTTCCTCTTAGGCACTTAAAAGAAAGTATAAAAACCAAAAACAAAAAATCAGCAATTACAATTTAGGAGAAAAAAAATGTTGCGTTTACATGAAAAACGCAACATTCGTTCCAAAAAAACGCAACATTATGTTCGCAGGGCCACAGAATTGCCATGAAAATTTTTGATCCCAATTACTTTTATTGGTAACTTTTCTAATATGTTCAAGTAATGATTAGAGCAAAAAAAAAAAAAACATTATTTAACAAATACATAGATATTTTGGAAAAATTTCTAACACACTTCACAATACAATATTTCTGGCAATATTCAAAAATATACCAAAACATTTTATTTAGGCTTAAGAATTGTTTTCCCCTTTCTTTAAGGAGTTGTCTTGTTAGAAAAAAACATTAAAACTCAATTAAAATAATTATTTGCATGAGAAAAAAAAATCGTGAAAATTATGTTGCGTTTACGCAACTTTGGGAAGAAATGGGTTAAGAATGTGTTCATAAGTACTAAATTTTCTCAAAAAATCAAAATTATATACAGAAATATAGCCAAAAAAATAAATATATATAAAAAAAATAATAATATATATGTATAAAAAAATAATACATAGAAAAAAAAAAAATAATTAATTTCTGTATATATTCTATACCTTGAACTGAGATGCATTGATTACATATAGATTTAAATAATATGCCGGAACGGACCAAGCTCATATCACCATAATTATTATTATAGTAGTATCTATGCAAAACAATTATATTAGCCATAGCAGTTTCAGAACCAATTTTAAAAACCTTTTGAACATTATATAACATTACAATTTAAGAGCATTCCCGACAATATATGTAGTGCAATTCACTCCTGTAATATCTTTATAGTACAAAAAAAATTTTCATTGAAAAACACTTTACAGGACGATGGTAACCTTTCACGTTCTTCGTCCTCAAACCTTATTCATACATACATACATAATGGCTCCTTCACGCTAAATCATATTTATTGGTTTTGGCTTAATCATCAGAATAAATTTGACTCAAATAATTTTCTTTTTCTAAAACAACCAGGTACCATTTTAAAGCTTATTAAATGAGACAACTTTTGAGACGGAGACAAACCTCTAAGCCTACAAATAGCTGATTAAGAAAATATTGAATAAGTTAAGAGAACACTAATAACAATAGTTCATATTTATAGGGTTCTTAGTGTAGCTCTTAATTTACATGGCAATATTTCAATAACTGATGTCTCTTTATGGAAATTTAATGTAGATTCTTAATATGTGGTCATTATTTAAGATACATTGACCAGAAATACAGAAAACATTGTTATTCATAAAAAAAAACAATCATTTTGAAAATAGAAGAAAGTTTGAATAGCTCTGCTACATGTTGAGATAGAAAGCGCATTTCTGCGTGAGAACTAAAAATGAGGTGCAGAATGAACCCCTAAGTTATGAAATTTCAATGTGAGACAATTTGTATATATAAATATATATATATACAGTAGAACTTGGATAATTCGAACCTCTAGGGACCGATAAAAAAGTTCGAATTATCCAAAATTCGAATTACAAAAGTTTTTGAAAATAAAGGGGTAAAAAATCGAATTTCATATTTTCTCACATTTTATTTAAACAATAACAAAAATTTCATAAATTGATGATTACGTACATATGTAATAAATAATTTATAAAAAAAGTAAAAATAAAAGTCTAAAAAAGTCATTTTCATGGGCAAGAATTTTTTCATTATTTTTCAGGTGAGTTGATAAAGTGTTAGGAGGAATTCTAAAGTCCTTGGCAATTTCAGATTTTTTCTTTATTCCATTTTCAACTTCTTTAATTGCAGCTATTTTGTCTGGCAACGTTAAAGTTTTATAACTGGTAGGCTTCGACATCTTAAATCAAGAAGTCACTGAACTGCGCTGTACACCAGAAATTCAAGGCACAAACAATGCAACAGATCTAGACGCTGACTCACTTATAACTGAATAAGAAATGAAGATGGGAGGGATGGTGGAAGGGAATTCTAGGATAACACGACAGGATGGTGTATGTAACTACAACCCCTGGAAGGGAGGAAGCGCGACCCACCACTTTGCAGAACTCCGAGACTCCAAGAACTAGACTATGAGTCATTCCATGTCAAATCAACACACTTTTTTTACCTCTCATAGATGGAACCGCCGCGCTTCTTGTCCCGGAACCCCTACATCCGTATCTTACTATCGTTCTTACCCGAGGGGACAATATTTAAAAAAAAAAAATTAAGATCGAACATCTCCCATTGGTAAAGACTCGTGAAAAATTCGAATTATCCAAAATTTTATTCGAATTAACCACGATTTTTTTACATTGTTTATGCCCTAAATTCTAGGGACCGAGAGAAATATTCGAATTAACCACGATTTCGAATTATCGAAGTTCGAATTATCCATGTTCCACTGTATATATATATATATATATATATATATATATATATATATATATATATATATATATATATACTAGCTGATCCAGCAAACGTTGTTTTGCCAATGCGATACAACTCTATAACTTAAAATAATCGAATGGAAAATTTAGAGAAAATTTACCTTACTATCAGAAAATCCCGTTTCCGTGTAAATTGAAATCTCCCCTTTAAAATACAAGCCCCCTCCCCTCGTCGAGAAAACTTTTAATGAGTTCCGCCCACAATGAGGTCTCGATGTAATGAAGAAATAAATTAATAAAATTCGATTAATTGAAGGAAAACATCAAGAGGTCGAATATAGCGCAGAGTTTTAATGGCAGAGGGGGTTCTAAGAGGGGGAGGGGGGTTGAATTTCATCAGGCTAATTAGGGTTCCAACTTCATTTTCGGCTTTTATTTAGGAAAGTATGGCCTACCCTTCGTACTTTTGGGGGCTTTACACTCGGAAAACCTCAGGGAAATTTTAACCCAATCATTCCTACAATTTAAAGCTGTTTATCGGCTTAAATATTCGAGTTACACAGGACAATGAAAAAATAACAATTTAAGAGTTATTTTTTTTAAAGATGGATTTAGTGTCTTTGACGTAAGAAAGGAAAATGTATCAAGAAAATTATTCCTTATTGATAATCATTGTTAAAAAATACTCGCAAAAAACGTTCTATGGTCGGATTTTCGATTTTCGTTCCCTTGTTTACTAAATTACACGTGAAGAAGTCAAATTCGCGAAATTTTACAATTGAACATAAAATGACATTACATTTTTCTCTCACTTTATATAGGGACTGATATAGTTGAAATTAAATATTCAATTCGTGATTAGACTTGGAAAAAATCAGACTGACACATCATCATAAAACGAAAATTTATCTTAATTCAACAATGTGATTAACTGCAATAATATTTAGTATTGATAATTGGAAACAAATGGAACACAAATGGTCATTTGGGCTGAGGGTCAATTCCAAAAAGGGAGGGAGGAAATTTAAATTTCGTGTATTTTTTTTTAGGTTAACCACGTTTTTCGTTGAAAAGAAAGCTATAACTAAATAACTGTTTAAGATATGTAATTCCCAATTTCAGAATCGTGAACTAGACAAAATTTCATTGAAGAACAAGTAGACTTTGTCAATTATAAAACCAGTGAAAGGGGACTAAAACGCAGTTTAAAGTAAATATATCGGTATAACGTAAGTGGTGACGAATACTTGCGGAGGTGATGATGACACCAAATGCAACACAAATGGTCCTTTGGGCTGTGGCATGTTTTATTTTGGGAAGGGGAGCATTTATATAAATATATATATATATATATATATATATATATATTATTTTTGAGGTTTCTTCGCTGGGGAGAATTATTCGTGTTCTTTATGCGGCATTCTCCAGCGGTCTGTTTTTTAGTGTGATATTTCGCAGAAATCCTATTCTGCTTCTTCAGACAGTTGTCCATTTTTCACTTTTTTTTTTAGTTTGTAATTTTTAAAATAACCTATAATATATTGAGCTTATTTTAACGTATTGCGTTTTCAGATGTGCATTCTTGTATCGTCGCCTGTTGACAATGTGTAGAGCCGATGGAACTGTTTTGAAGCTTTTCTTCGTCTTGCTGCAAACTATCTGCTTGTCTTTTCTCTGCCAATCTTCCTTTCACAGTTCTAAGTACGGGATTCCAGGTAGGGTGTAGGATAACACCTTCATCCCCGTTGAGAGTCTTGGGTTGCTTGAATATCTCTACCGCCTCTCTGACTAGCCTTCCTTGGTGATTATCTTCTTTAGCTAGGAGTCTGGCTTCGTCAAAAAGCATTTGTCCGGGACATTCTTCGCCGTGTCTGGCTACAGCAGACGTTTTGGTGCGTTTTAGGCGGTAGTCAGCACAGTGTTGCTTTATCCTTGTGGCTATCTTCTTTCCAGTCTGTCCGACGTAGACCGTTCCACAGTCACATGGAAGAACGTAAACACCCTTGTCCTGTAACCACTGCTTATCCTTGTGGCTATCTTCTTTCCAGTCTGTCCGACGTATACTGTTCCACAGTCACATGGAAGAACGTAAACACCCTTGTCCTGTAACCACTGCTTATATTTGTGGCTATCTTCTTTCCAGTCTGTCCGACGTAGACTGTTCCACAGTCACATGGAAGAACGTAAACACCCTTGTCCTGTAACCACTGCTTATCCTTGTGGCTATCTTCTTTCCAGTCTGTCGACGTAGACTGTTCCACAGTCACATGGAAGAACGTAAACACCCTTGTCCTGTAACCACTGCTTATCCTTGTGGCTATCTTCTTTCCAGTCTGTCCGATGTAGACTGTTCCACAGTCACATGGAAGAACGTAAACACCCTTGTCCTGTAACGAGTGCTTATCCTTGTGGCTATCTTCTTTCCAGTCTGTCCGACGTAGACTGTTCCACAGTCACATGGAAGAACGTAAACACCCTTGTCCTGTAACCACTGCTTATCCTCGTGGCTATCTTCTTTCCAGTCTGTCCGACGTAGACTGTTCCACAGTCACATGGAAGAACGTAAACACCCTTGTCCTGTAACCACTGCTTATCCCTTGCTGATCCTAGAGGTCGGAAAGCGACGTCTACACCTCGATTTATGAAGAGTCTGCCTACTTTTTCGCTTATGCCTCGGACATATGGCAACGCTACTCGTTTTGCGTATGAATTATACTTATATATTTATTTTCATTGTTGGATTTATCAGTAGGCCTCGTTGGGAAAAGATGTGGACGGTATTATTGTCTAATCCTTAATAGGATTAATAGATACTTATAATAAACGTTTATTTTATTAATAAATAGTTCATTTCAGTACACCTGTACCAAATAATAAAAGCACTCTTAATTATTATATTCTTACAACTTATGAAATAAGAAAATTTTTCTAAAAGTGGGATATCTGCAGATTAATAGAAATTGACAAAAATAAATGGAAATAACCCATAATATATATATATATATATTATTTATTCTTGTAGATGACCCAACATATCTAAATTCTTTTTTATCTAAGGAGGCATGGGGTCATTAAAGCAGTCTTCCTTTATTATACTACTTTATTTAATAGGCCCGACATGTTTCGTGCATCTTTTCTTCGCACTTTCTCGACCTAATACTTTTAGTATTAAGCCAGACTCCAGAGGGAGTACATGATAATGAGAGGACTGACTTCCTAGCAAGAAGTGACCCTGAAGAGGTGCGAAGAAAAGATGCACGAAACATGTCGGAGAAAGTAGTATATTAAAGGAAGACTGCCGACCCCATGCCTCCTAAGTTAAAAAAGAATATATATATATATATATATATATATATATATATATATATATATATATATACACACACACACACACACACACACACACACACACACACACACACACACACACACACACAAATTTGAGCCACCATTATTTTATTGATCTATGACTTCCAGTAGGCTCTTCCAAATTACGTCATGAGGTGTACGTCATGAGCGGGTTTCCCCTCTATAGAGGGAGTTGACGCCCTAAAACATATTGTTTCACGTTCCGAAGTTTTATTAATAATTGTAATAAGTTAAATTTTAATTCCATACTATTGCATTGATAGGGCAAATGGGCCTTGTAGTGGCCTCTAAAATTAAATTTGAAAAAATTTGGATTCAATAACTTATATTTAATACTCCTTATTTTTCTTTACTTCTTACATTAATTTTCTTTTTGTCAATCATATATCATAGCTGGTCTTTCTATATTTAAACGAGAGTGTCGTAAAAAGCTTTGAAATTACAAAAAGCCCCATTATTCATGTAACAGGAGAGAATGTGTTGATAAAAAGAACCTATGGATGATCGTGAAACGATCCCTTTAAAAATTATAAGAACCATCAAACCTAAAAGGAAAAGGGGGGTTTTAAAGTGGAGCAATTTCCTAAAAACCTCACACTTTTTCATGGCAAAGGGAAACCAATTAGGAAGAATTGATGGGAAGGACGGAGCTCATACATCAAGGGGGTATCGATAAATCTACTATCGAATTTAGGAATATTCTATAACCCCCCTCCCCTTTCGTTCTGTAGTATACTATATGAATTTATTATGCCCTTTGTAATTTATTAGCGTGGAACATGAAAATATGTTCCAAAAATATTTTTGAAAGATCTCTTAAATCATAATATGATATTATCATGGGTATTTTTTAGCTCTTTCCTTCGAAAGAAAGTAGCTATTGAGGCTGCACTCATGGCGGAATTTTTGAAAAACCTCTTCAAATCTTTATCGATCCTAGCTAGGTCGGGTCGTGTCTGTTAACACGATATCGCCCAGAATTTCTGTTTTACCACCACTAAATTTGGTATATAGCGTTAAATTAGCAAACGATTGAACGAGTTCGTTTACCACCAAAATCGTTCCACTGGGAGGGGGGGGGGGGGGTTACCTCATACCCAAAACACTAATTTGACCATGCCAGCCGTAGTTTTTGTTATATTTCAACGAAACTCGGTATTCATAGTGGTAATCTACAGAGAAAAATTGGTTGTAAGAATAAAGAAAATTGATTCATTAGGAGGGGGTATTTACACCGGAGCGAAATTTCTAGTATACTCATACCGGTCGTTATTTCTGCTGTATTGTAAGGAAACGCTGTATACGTCGTGTGTATCTAATTAAATATAAGTGTTGTAAAGATGAGCTAAATCTGTCTGTCGGAGGGGGGGGGGGGGTTATTTTGTAATATGTTTCAATAGAATTATCCCGCCAGACGTAGGTTGGCAAAACTGCCGCAAGGAGCGCTTTCTACCACTAGTAGGACTGTATCCTTTTTCTGCGTCAGATCGAAAGAAGAAAACATGATTATTTTTTTTTATTTATTAAGAAAAAAAGTCCGACTCGCAGGAACTGCATCATCTTAGCGCGGTTCCGTTCTTATCCCTAGTCTAATTTGGAAAGATTAAAATATTTATTTATTGATAAGGCTTCGCAACTTTGGCGAATCGCCTGAAGATTAAAATAGAACCAGTTATTATTTTGGTTCCACCAGTCTTGAAAGGTCTTGATTTACGATCTTACCTGGAAGGGTCGGTCAACACTAGAAGGGGTCCCGCTAGTTACAAGGTCTTGGAATCTAGAAAATCTATATTTCTAACAATAAATTGTTTTGTTATTTTACTTAACCAGTTTTATTGTAAAATACATTATCCAACTATAAGCAATTAAGAAATAATAAGGAATAAAAACAGACAAATAAAAACCGTTCGAATAAACGAAATCAATTACTTTAATGTTTTAAGCACTTATTTCTCCGATTGACATCGCCTAATTAAAACTTTCGTCAGAACATTTTTTGTAGAGCCTTTAGTAAGCTTTCGAATGGTAACCTTTCGCTTCACAAGATTTTCAACCGTTTTCGAGATATTAAGAAATTATACGAAGTTCCCAAAACTTTTCATTATTTCTAGCAATAGAAAATTGGTCTCATTTTACTTATCCTGTTTTACATACAAATACATTTTCCTAACATAAGAAATTACAAAAATAAAAATCAATAAAAAACTCAGGGAAAGAGACAAAAATTACAAAAAGAACGACAAACACCCGTTCATAAGAACTAAACAGACGTATTTGAAGTTTTAAGCACTTATTTCTTCGACTGACATCCCCTAATCAAAACTTGTTTCTGAATCTTTTCTGTAGAGAATTTAGAAAGCTTTCAAATAGTTTCTATCCACTTATGAAAATTTCCCAACCGTGTTCGAGATATTAATGAAAATATACGAAGTTCCCAAAACTTTTCATGTCTGTTCATAAAATATTTTATTCTAACCCTTCCTTAACTCCAAACGTGACCAAAAGTTTAAGAAATTAGTTTTGATAAAATTTGAACATGCAAAAAATGTTTCAACTGAATCCCATGATTTTATGTACCAAAACCAAAAAAGTCCGATTCGCAGGAACTGCGTCATCTTAGCGCGGTTCCGTTCTTATCTCTAGTGTTTATGAAGGCATAGAATAGAAACAGTTATTACTTTGTTTAGATCAATAGCGAAACAGCTATCCAAATGAAATCTCAAACAAACCAGTCTTGAAAGGTCTTGATTTACAATCTTACCTGTATGGGTCAGCTATACCATAAGTCGGCCAGAAAGGCCTCCGCTCAGAGGCATTTGGTAAGCCTTGGGATCTCTCTCTTTGAACGCTACATTTCTAACAATAAATTGATCTTCTTATTTTACTTAATCTGTTTTATTGTCAAATACATTATCTGACTATAAGCAATTTAAAAATAACAAGGAATAAAACAGACAAAAATAGAAAGCAAGACAATTACTTTAAAGTTTTAAGCACTTATTTCTCCGATTGACATCGCCTAATCAAAACTTTCATCAGAACCATTTTTGTAGAGCATTTAGTGAGCTTTCTAATGGACATCTTCCGTTTCCCAAGATTATCAACCTTTTTCGAGATATTAAGGAAAGTATACTAAGTTACCATAACTTTTCATGTCTGTTCATAAAATATTTTATTCTAACCCTTCCTTAACTCCAAACGTAACATAACTTTCAACATATTAGTTTTAATGAAATTAGAACATGGAGATAATGTTTCAACTGAATCCCGTGATTCTAAGTACCCAAACCAAAAACGGTATTCAAAAACTATTTTTCCAATTTTCTCGACAACGGTTAAAGCTATCGCCTTGAAAATGGTTTCATTCGTTTTCCTAGCCCAAGAAGCGTATAAAAAGAGAACACATACAAGCTTATGAACTCAAAAACGTAAGCGTTACGATTTTTTCTTCGCGAATTTCGCCCCAAACGCCATCTTCCAGTGGGCGGATTTTGCTGGTTAACGAACTTGACCTTTCAAATTGGACGACGGATTTTTGTACCAAATTCCATCAAAATCGGACCATCAGGGAAGCCAGAAATGAGCGAACAGACAAATATATATATATATATATATATATATATATATATATATATATATATATATATAAATAAATATATACATATATATATATACAAATTTGAACCACCGTTATTTTCGGTCTCTAGGGGTTCTGAAACGCGAAATTTTCTTGTCGGCACTTCCGGATTGTTTCATTGTATCAACCTTATAAGCGGGGTTCCTCCCTATGGGGGAGGGAGGAACCGCGCTAAAAACACAAAATTAATAATTGAACAGTTGCTCATTTCTAAATTAAAAGAAAATATTCATGCTTTTATTTTATTTATGTAAGTCATTTTAAGCAAATTATTCAGTAATGCAGTTGACACCACCCAAATCTGAGGAAAGTGCTTAGCTATGCAGCTCCTGTGTAACGTACTTTCAATTTAGTAGCGTGAAACACAAAAATATGTTTCAGAAATATTTTTGAAAGATCTCTTGAATCATATGAGGGGTCTTTTTTAAAGTCTTATGAAATGGCATCACTTTAAAAGTAATCGTTTTAATTACAATATTATTAGGTAACTTTCTTGTGTATAATTTAATTTTATATTGTGTCAATTTTTTTTTCACGACGCATCGACGTCAGGGCCATTAACGCCGACATCCTAGAGGCAGCGAGGATTTTTCTCATAGTGGGGCCAAATGGCAAAAAACCGGAAAAAATCAATATACGAGGACAGGTATAGTTGGGATTCGGCTAGGAGAAAAACGTCAGACTTTCAAAAAGAAATCTGTATTTTGGACGTTTCGACTGCAACAATGGCAGCCTTCTTCAGCACTAGAGAATGCCTAGGGGGGAGGGAGGAATACTTCCAACCATGGTTACCTAAGTTGTCCTCGAGGTCTTCCTCCCTCCCCCCTAGGTATTCTCTAGTGCTGAAGAAGGCTGCCATTGTTGCAGTCGAAACGTCCAAAATACAGATTTCTTTTTGAAAGTCTGACGTTTTTCTCCTAGCCGAATCCCAACTATACCTGTCCTCGTATCTCTACAGCGGCTAACTATCTCCATCTACAAAATCAATATATTTCGAACGGATGATCCCATAGAATCGTCGTTGGTCTTATTCCATTCAGAATAAAAAATTAGACATTGGAAAACATATCGTACTAGTATTTCTAAAGTGACACAACTCAAAATAAAACTCAACTGAAAATGTATCACTCTTGCCTCAGGATTAAGACAGGAAGAGTTACACAAGTGCCCTCTGGTGTACAAGCTCTCAAGCTAGGTACATACAGTTTTCATGGTTGATAAAGAGATATTTACCATGTCTTTCATAGTCATAACTTGGGACCGGATTTTTAGGATAAAATAAGCATCTAATTAGGTTTTTGCAACAGGCATTTAAGGTCTTTTTAGGTTTTTGTTTAAAAAATCGATTTTAGGTTTTTTTAGGTAATAAAAATGTTCTAATAGGTTCGAAAATAGGTTCAATATATTATAATTAATCATCAATAATTTTTATTAATTTATCATTGATAAATTAATATGTATATTTTGATCATAGACAAATAAAAATAAACAACAAATAACATTATTTTATAGAATAGTGCCTATATTGAGAAGGGGAAAAAATATGAGGAAATAAAAATAAAATATGAGTTATTTTTAAAAAAAGAGAATAAGCAGTCGAAATATTCAACTTAAATCTATATAAATGAAAAAATAAATTTTATTATTAAAGCAATGTCAAGAAAGAGAAAAAAAATTAAATTATGAAATAAAATATACATTAATCAAAAAATAACATAAAATATGTTAAAAACAAAATAATGAAATCGTGGAAACATTTAAAGGGGAAAATATGAAGCTAAAATATGTATTACCCCTTGTTACAGTAAATTACCATATAGGTGCCCAGATTTTCTACAGTGAAATATTTCCTGTTGTCTCTGAGAACAGACTTAAAAGCAGAGAAAGATCTTTCTACTCACAAGACGTGATCGGGGCGTATTTCATTGCCGCGACTGCTGATGGTCCCCAAGGCAATGCGTCGTCAATGGAACATTGCTGACCGGAGCGTACAGAGGAGACATTTCTCATTTTATCAAAACTAGGATTTCTCTTTAGAATTTTCTCAATTTGGAGTTTACAGCTTCCCCTATCGGACCAGGAATATCTTTTTCCTACAACGGAGTCGATAATGGCGACCGCATCTATTAGCTCCTTTGTTGACAATTCCAATTTTCCAATGAGATTTGGAAGATCTGATAAATGTGCTTTTAGGAATGCGAGTGCGCCACGAATCTCCTTGCTCTGGAGGTCCATCGAAGCCTTAGAAATGGCAGCTGCTTCATTTAATGTCCAAAGCGCCCACAACTTTTTTTATTTTTTCGAAATGCTCGGCGTAATAAAGCTCTGGCAATAACCTTCCTGTAACTCTGTAACCTACCTATACGCTCAAAGAGGTTTAAACAGGACAGGAAACACACTCCTATATTGTAAAGATTAGTTATGTCTAGGTCATTACATCGTCATTTAGGTGATTTTAGGTCTTAACAACCAGATTAGGTGATTTTAGGTCTTAACAACCAGATTAGGTGATTTTAGGTCTTAACATCCAGATTAGGTGATTTTAGGTCTTAACAACCAGATTAGGTTATTTTAGGTTTTTTCAAATTTGCAGGAATGATACTACAAGACTCGAATCATATAATTACCCGATCAGTATCCTGTTTAGATGAAAGGAAAAGAAAAGGTGAAAACCTAAGAATTCGGTCCCTAGTCATAAGTATGCCGGTGTGTATAAAACCTATTTTTGAGTTGTGTCACTTTAGAAATACTAGTGTTATATGTGAAGGAGTTTATCTCTGCGAAACTGGAGGACCCGAAAATACCAGGTTCAAATCCCGCTAGATAGATTTCGTTGTGTTCTTTTCGAGTGCCTCCCCTAAAATCATCCTGAAAACATGAATTAAGCCATTTTATTATCAAGATATAAATAAATAAAAAAATATTGTAATAGACCCGAACGATCATATAAATTTAAAACTTTTGGGTAAAAATAAAGATTATGCACTATTTTTTTATATATATATTTATTTTATGAGCAACCGTAACTATAACGACTTACTCAGAACAATAATTATATTATTACATATGTGCATATAAAAACAATGTAGCATATGTACATCATAGTACATAAATATACATTACGCTGTATTTATATAGTTCATTTTTCATCTAGATACAGGAGTACAATTTTACTTATTTATTTAATTATACAAATACGATATCAAATTCTACAAAGTAACAATTTAACAGTTGTGTGTCAGTTAGTGAGATGGTAGTAAAGAACAGGTGAGTCGTGATAATATTTATTAAAAAAAAATCAGTCCCGAAACAGGCCACGAGGGCCCTGAGGGGCAGATACTATAGAGGTATCTGATTCATGACCATACGGCACACTACGGAGATAGTGTGGTCAGTACTATGCTCCGGCCGCCTGATTTTCCCCTTTGCTGCTTCGACTGCTAGATTCATTAGCACCAACCAAGGTACCCATTATCAATTAATTAATTAATTAAAGGCTGG
>OX328130.1:9627913-9865413 GCA_946811695.1 Gonocerus acuteangulatus
GCGGCCGGAGCATAGTATTGACCACACTATCTCCCTAGTGTGCCGTATGGTCAAGAATCAGATACCTCTACAGTATCTGCCCCTCTGGGCCCTTGTGGCCTGTTACGGGACTGATTTTTTTTTTTTTTTTTTTTTTTTTTTTTTTTTTTTTTTTTTTTTTTTTTATATTGTAAATTCAATACTTATTTATTTAAAGACAAAACGTTTAAAAATCATAAAATTAATAATAATACATACAGGGTTTTATTTGCATTTATACTTTACTTTTTGTTAAAGAGAATTCGAATAATTTGTTGAATATATTGTAAATCCAATACATATTTATTTAAAGACAAAACGTTTAAAAATCATAAAATTAATAATTATACATACAGGGTTTTATTTGCTTGTATACTTTACTTTTTGTTAAAGAGAATTCGAATAATTTGTTGAATATATTGTAAATTCAATACATATTTATTTAAAGACAAAACGTTAAAAATCATAAAATTAATAATAATACATACAGGGTTTTATTTGCTTGTATACTTTACTTTTTGTTAAAGAGAATTCGAATAATTTGTTGAATATATTGTAAATTCAATACATATTTATTTAAAGACAAAACGTTTAAAAATCATAAAATTAACAAGAATACATACAGGGTTTTATTTGCTTGTATACTTTACTTTTTGTTAAAGAGAATTCGAATAATTTGTTGAATATATTGTAAATCCAATACATATTTATTTAAAGACAAAACGTTTAAAAATCATAAAATTAACAAGAATACATACAGGGTTTTATTTGCTTGTATACTTTACTTTTTGTTAAAGAGAATTCGAATAATTTGTTGAATATATTGTAAATTCAATACTTATTTATTTAAAGACAAAACGTTTAAAAATCATAAAATTAATAATTATACATACAGGGTTTTATTTGCTTGTATACTTTACTTTTTGTTAAAGAGAATTCGAATAATTTGTTGAATATATTGTAAATCCAATACATATTTATTTAAAGCCAAAACGTTAAAAATCATAAAATTAACAAGAATACATACAGGGTTTTATTTGCTTGTATACTTTACTTTTTGTTAAAGAGAATTCGAATAATTTGTTGAATATATTGTAAAGTCAATACATATTTATTTAAAGACAAAACGTTTAAAAATCATAAAATTAATAATAATACATACAGGGTTTTATTTGCTTGTATACTTTACTTTTTGTTAAGGAGAATTCGAATAATTTGTTGAATATATTGTAAATCCAATACATATTTATTTAAAGACAAAACGTTTAAAAATCATAAAATTAATAATCATACATACAGGGTTTTATTTGCTTGTATACTTTACTTTTTGTTAAAGAGAATTCGAATAATTTGTTGAATATATTGTAAATTCAATACTTATTTATTTAAAGACAAAACGTTTAAAAATCATAAAATTAATAATAATACATACAGGGTCTTATTTGCTTTTATACTTTACTTTTTGTTAAAGAGAATTCGAATAATTTGTTGAATATATTGTAAATTCAATACTTATTTATTTAAAGACAAAACGTTTAAAAATCATAAAATTAATAATAATACATACAGGGTTTTATTTGCTTTTATACTTTACTTTTTGTTAAAGAGAATTCGAATAATTTGTTGAATATATTGTAAATTCAATACTTATTTATTTAAAGACAAAACGTTTAAAAATCATAAAATTAATAATAATACATACAGGGTTTTATTTGCTTTTATACTTTACTTTTTGTTAAAGAGAATTCGAATAATTTGTTGAATATATTGTAAATTCGGGGGCGAGGTTAGCTCAGTGGTAGAGCACTCGACTAATGAACTGGAGGACCAGGTTCAAAACCCGAGCGCGCACTAAAGATTTTTTCTTCTAGTGCTGCCGTTCGAGGGTTGGATTTGGGGTCCCAGATCGTCCCTAGGCTCACCCAGCCTTTAATTAATTTAATTAATAATGGGTACCTTGGGTGCTAATGACTCTACCAGTCGAAGCAGCCAAGGGGAAAATCAGGCGGCCGGAGCATAGTATTGACCACACTATCTCCCTAGTGTGCCGTATGGTCAAGAATCAGATACCTCTACAGTATCTGCCCCTCTGGGCCCTTGTGGCCTGTTACGGGACTGATTTTTTTTTTTTTTTTTTTTTTTTTTTTTTTTTTTTTTTTTTTTTTTATATTGTAAATTCAATACTTATTTATTTAAAGACAAAACGTTTAAAAATCATAAAATTAATAATAATACATACAGGGTTTTATTTGCATTTATACTTTACTTTTTGTTAAAGAGAATTCGAATAATTTGTTGAATATATTGTAAATCCAATACATATTTATTTAAAGACAAAACGTTTAAAAATCATAAAATTAATAATTATACATACAGGGTTTTATTTGCTTGTATACTTTACTTTTTGTTAAAGAGAATTCGAATAATTTGTTGAATATATTGTAAATTCAATACTTATTTATTTAAAGACAAAACGTTTAAAAATCATAAAATTAATAATTATACATACAGGGTTTTATTTGCTTTTATACTTTACTTTTTGTTAAAGAGAATTCGAATAATTTATTGAATATATTGTAAATGCAATACATATTTATTTAAAGTCAAAACGTTAAAAATCATAAAATTAATAATAATACATACAGGGTACTATTTGCTTGTATACTTTACTTTTTGTTAAAGAGAATTCGAATAATTTTTTGAATATATTGTAAATCCAATACATATTTATTTAAAGACAAAACGTTTAAAAATCATAAAATTAATAATAATACATACAGGGCTTTATTTGCATTTATACTTTACTTTTTGTTAAAGAGAATTCGAATAATTTGTTGAATATATTGTAAATCCAATACATATTTATTTAAAGACAAAACGTTTAAAAATCATAAAATTAATAATTATACATACAGGGTTTTATTTGCTTGTATACTTTACTTTTTGTTAAAGAGAATTCGAATAATTTGTTGAATATATTGTAAATTCAATACTTATTTATTTAAAGACAAAACGTTTAAAAATCATAAAATTAATAATAATACATACAGGGTTTTATTTGCTTGTATACTTTACTTTTTGTTAAGGAGAATTCGAATAATTTGTTGAATATATTGTAAATTCAATACATATTTATTTAAAGACAAAACGTTTAAAAATCATAAAATTAATAATAATACATACAGGGTTTTATTTGCTTGTATACTTTACTTTTTGTTAAGGAGAATTCGAATAATTTGTTGAATATATTGTAAATCCAATACATATTTATTTAAAGACAAAACGTTTAAAAATCATAAAATTAATAATTATACATACAGGGTTTTATTTGCTTGTATACTTTACTTTTTGTTAAAGAGAATTCGAATAATTTGTTGAATATATTGTAAATTCAATACTTATTTATTTAAAGACAAAACGTTTAAAAATCATAAAATTAATAATAATACATACAGGGTTTTATTTGCTTTTATACTTTACTTTTTGTTAAAGAGAATTCGAATAATTTGTTGAATATATTGTAAATTCAATACTTATTTATTTAAAGACAAAACGTTTAAAAATCATAAAATTAATAATAATACATACAGGGTTTTATTTGCTTTTATACTTTACTTTTTGTTAAAGAGAATTCGAATAATTTGTTGAATATATTGTAAATTCAATACTTATTTATTTAAAGACAAAACGTTTAAAAATCATAAAATTAATAATAATACATACAGGGTTTTATTTGCTTTTATACTTTACTTTTTGTTAAAGAGAATTCCAATAATTTGTTGAATATATTGTAAATTCAATACTTATTTATTTAAAGACAAAACGTTTAAAAATCATAAAATTAATAATAATACATACAGGGTTTTATTTGCTTTTATACTTTACTTTTTGTTAAAGAGAATTCGAATAATTTGTTGAATATATTGTAAATCCAATACATATTTATTTAAAGACAAAACGTTTAAAAATCATAAAATTAATAATTATACATACAGGGTTTTATTTGCTTGTATACTTTACTTTTTGTTAAAGAGAATTCGAATAATTTGTTGAATATATTGTAAATTCAATACATATTTATTTAAAGACAAAACGTTTAAAATTCATAAAATTAACAAGAATACATACAGGGTTTTATTTGCTTGTATACTTTACTTTTTGTTAAAGAGAATTCGAATAATTTGTTGAATATATTGTAAATCCAATACATATTTATTTAAAGCCAAAACGTTAAAAATCATAAAATTAACAAGAATACATACAGGGTTTTATTTGCTTGTATACTTTACTTTTTGTTAAAGAGAATTCGAATAATTTGTTGAATATATTGTAAAGTCAATACATATTTATTTAAAGACAAAACGTTTAAAAATCATAAAATTAATAATAATACATACAGGGTTTTATTTGCTTGTATACTTTACTTTTTGTTAAGGAGAATTCGAATAATTTGTTGAATATATTGTAAATTCAATACTTATTTATTTAAAGACAAAACGTTTAAAAATCATAAAATTAATAATTATACATACAGGGTTTTATTTGCTTGTATACTTTACTTTTTGTTAAAGAGAATTCGAATAATTTGTTGAATATATTGTAAATTCAATACTTATTTATTTAAAGCCAAAACGTTAAAAATCATAAAATTAATAATAATACATACAGGGTTTTATTTGCATTTATACTTTACTTTTTGTTAAAGAGAATTCGAATAATTTGTTGAATATATTGTAAATTCAATACTTATTTATTTAAAGACAAAACGTTTAAAAATCATAAAATTAATAATAATACATACAGGGTTTTATTTGCTTTTATACTTTACTTTTTGTTAAAGAGAATTCGAATAATTTGTTGAATATATTGTAAATCCAATACTTATTTATTTAAAGACAAAACGTTTAAAAATCATAAAATTAATAATTATACATACAGGGTTTTATTTGCTTGTATACTTTACTTTTTGTTAAAGAGAATTCGAATAATTTGTTGAATATATTGTAAATTCAATACATATTTATTTAAAGACAAAACGTTTAAAAATCATAAAATTAACAAGAATACATACAGGGTTTTATTTGCATTTATACTTTACTTTTTGTTAAAGAGAATTCGAATAATTTATTGAATATATTGTAAATTCAATACATATTTATTTAAAGACAAAACGTTAAAAATCATAAAATTAATAATTATACATACAGGGTTTTATTTGCTTGTAAAGAGAATTCGAATAATTTTTTTTAATTCCCCTACCACATTGGACCCCAGTATTGGCGAGGTTTGAAATACCTCATGGAATAATAGGGGTTTTTATGATGCAAGGGGTGATGTTTTGCCACCGAGCTTGTTAGAAAAAAAAAACGTGATATTCTACCTCTGTGCTCCGTTATTCAAACAGCCAGACAAACACGACACATTTTCGGAGAAATTCAAGTTAGCAATAACACCTGTTTCTATCATGAAACACGTATATCGTCCTGTTTCAATTATTTGAAAAGCCGACATCCATGGATAACATCAACCGTTTTTTTTTACAATAGCGTAACTGGGGGGGGGGGGGGGGGAATACATTTTCCACGTGTTACTTTATCCTCTTTTTTGCTCCCTCTCCTCATAGTGAAGAAACCGGCTTATGACGTCCACATCATGACGTAATGTGCCGGCTAGAAAATTCCATGTTTCAGAGCCCACAATCACGAAAATAATTGTATTTCAAATTTGTAGGTTTACATCCATAAATATATGTATTTGCCTTTTTGGCCTGTTTCAGATTCAAAAATGGTCCGCTTTTGATTACACACTGTATAAAATTACTTTTTTTTTTTAAATAGAAGGTCCCTTAAACAGCTGAATCCGAATTCCGGAACACTCTTTTTACGGCGAAATTCGCGCGAAAAAAGTAGTTATTCATCAATTGATAAGTAATCAATAATATTTCTTGATACCGGGGCGCTACGGACCAGTGTCAAGAAACAGATAACCTAGAGATAACCCGCTATCTATAGGGTAATAGGAGTTTAACCACTACAGGTTAAAATTCGTTGTCAATAATAAATGGATGATAAAACTTAAAAATTAATGTTTCTAAGATGACATTTGGAAACACCCATTATATTTTCCAAGCATTAATAAGAACTGTTCTGACTGGGGATGCTGATGGGTGAGGAGGCAGAGCAAGGGTTCGGGATATTATTACCTCGGATAGACCATCACCAGGTATAGCGTAAACTCTATGAGGGACAAAATCACAGTTTATTTCTAGTAATTCAAGGTCTGCCATCATAGTTAAAAAAAAGTCCATCACGCAGGAGCTGCATAACTAAGCACTTTCCTCAGAATTTTTGTAGTGTAGACTACATTACTGAATAATTTGCAGTAAATAACCTATATAAATAAAATAAAAACGAGAATAGTTCTGCTCATTTACATTTCTTATGAGAACTGTTCAATTATTAATTTTTTAAATAATTTGCTTCCAGATTTATGTTAATACATGATACTGTACTACTTAATCAATACACAAAAACTTCATTTTCCGTCTTTTGATCTGACGCAAGAACAGGATACAGTCACCCTAGTGGGAGATAGCGTTCCTCGTGGCGGCTTTGGGGTCTACATCTGTCTGGCTGGCTAATTGTAATGAAACAGAGTTTAAAGTAAACCCTCCTTTCCAATAGACCGATTTACTTCATTTTTACAACACTTCGTTACAATACTGCAGAAATTACGACCGGTATGAGTATATTAGTACTTTAGGTCCGGAGTAAACCCCCCCTCCAAATAACCCGATTTAGTTTATTTTTACAACCCATGTCTCTCTGTTGATTACCACCACGAATACCAAGTTTCGTTGAAATGTAACAAAAATTACGGCTGGCAGTGGCAAATTGGTATTGTGGGTCCGGAGTAAACCCCCCCTCCCTTCTAGTAAACCGATTTAGTTTATTTTTATAAAGTATTTCTCTCTTTAGATCAACATAACGAATACCGAGTTTCGTTGAAATATAACAAAAACTACGGCTGGTATGGTCAAATTAGTGTTTTGGGTCCGGGGTAAACCCTCCTCCCGGTGGACCGATTTTAGTGGTTAACGAACTCGTTCAATCGTTTGCTAATTGATCGCTATATACCACGTTTCGTGAAGAAAAAAACAAAAACTCTGGCCGCTATCGTGTTAACAGACATATATATATATATATATATATATATATATATATATATATATATATATATATATATATATATATATATAAATTTTGACAGGGGTCATTTTCGGTGTCTACTAGGTAGGATCGATAAAGATTCGTAGAAATTTTTCAAAAATTCCGTCATGAGTGCAACCTCAATAGCTACTTTCCTTCGGAGGAAAGTGCTAAAAATGAAGCTCTAATAGAAATAATATTATGAAATAGATACGGCTGACCTGTTATCGTCCTAGCAACGCTTGCTGCCTAGGCTTGCCTGCTCTCTAACCAACTAAAAATTCAAACCCCTTGAAAAATACTTAAAAATGTTAATATCAAAAAATCTTAGGGAATATTTACATCCTATAGGGAGTGTCCATGCAAAATTTCAAATTTTTCTGTCAAGTGTTTCGGGCTGGACGATCAGTGATTAAGTGGTACTTGACAAATATATAGTAGATTTGAAATAGTATTCATGTCAGCAAACATATGAATTTTACAAAATATGTATCTTAAAGCCTCTGCCTGAAAACGTTAATTATTCTTTAATTTTTAACCACTCTTGTTCTGACCCAGTTTTGTCACGAAGGGCTTTATGAAGAACATTAGTAATTATTTAATTAAATTTCAAACTTAATTTCCAACAAGGGACATTAAAAGAGTGGTTTTCATCGCCCCTTTATTTAATTAGGGTAATTGTATTTGTTCTTCTTTCCGTACAATTTGGGATCTAAATACTCATCTTGCTTGATATATATTAAACGATTTTTTTTTTGTCTGCTATAAACAGGGCACATTACAAAGCAAATTAAAGCGCAATTAACTTTTTTTGTCCCAGTAAAAAGCAAACAACAGTATTGGTTGGTATAGATCGGTTTAAAGCTTCCCTTCGGGTGTCATATTTCGACAAAAATAAGCATTATTCAAACAAAATATATTAAAGGGGTGAAACCATGACTATATTCATCAAATTAAATATATTTTTCCTTTAGAACCCGCAATGGCGCAATTAACATTTTTACACTGCTCCCATTGAAATAAAGCATTTTTATGAGGTTTTGACCTTATGGCGCAATTCCGAAGTGCCTGCTAGAAAAAAGAAAAAAAAACGTTTCAGAACCCATATCACTAATATACAAATATATATATATATATATATATATATATATATATATATATATATGTATATATATATTTATAGATATAAAAAAAAAATCAGTCCCGTAACAGGCCACGAGGGCCCTGAGGGGCAGATACTACAGAGGTATCTGATTCATGTCCATACGGCACACTAGAGAGATAGTGTGGTGAGTACTATGCTCCGGCCGCCTGATTTTCCCCTTGGCTGCTTCGACTGTTAGTCATTAGTACCCATTATTAATTAAAGGGTTGGCCTAGGGACGGTCAGGGAGGCTGAATTCAACTCATGAACGAAGACACTATAAGAAAAAATCTTTAGTGCTTGCTCGGGATTTGAACTCAGGCCTTCAGCTTATTAGTCCAGTGTTCTACCACTGAGCTAACCTCGCCCCCATATATATATATATATATATATATATATATATATATATATATATATATATATATTTATATATATATATATTTTATTTTAATATAAAATAAATCAATATATTTTATTGATATATAAAATTAAAATAAAATCGGTCCTGTAACCGGCTGAGGGCAAATATCTTAGAGGAATCTGATTCATGACCATACGGCACACTAGGGAGATAGTGTGGTCAGTACTATGCTCTGGCTGCCTCTCTCTCTTTCTCTCTCTCTCTTTCACTCTTACTCTCTCTCTCTCTCTCTCTCTCACTCTCTCTCTCTCACTCTCTCTCTCATTCTCTCTCTCTCTCCCTCCCCCTCTCTCCCTCACCCCCCCTTCTACCACTTGTCTTCCTCATCTCCCCTATGCCAACACCCCTGCGAGACATCCATTACAAACTTAATTACTTCTAAGGCGCTGAAGCCGATTGAAGAGCTGTGCTCTAGCACCTGAGAGAGAGAGAGAGAGAGAGAGAGAGAGAGAGAGAGAGAGAGAGAGAGAGAGAGAGAGGGTGAGAGCGAGAGAGTGAGAGAGCTACCTATTTACCTGAAGCACACTCCAACCGGCCGTATCTCTTTTAAATTTCATGTCACTGAAATCTGAAAAGGCTTTTAGCCTAAGAGAAGGAGCTGATCCTTCAAGAGTGCTTCTCCTTAAAAATATTCACTTTATTTTTGCGCGTAATTCGGCTCCCTTAGCTTATAAATGAGATCTCTCTTCTAAATACTAAAACTAACATTTATAGACACTCCACTCTAGGCTTTGATGCTTGCTACAGTATCAAACCATGAAGCCTTCTGATGATATGTCATTTCGTATAGTCGGAGAGCTGGTAACGCACTTTTGTGTTATATGCGCCTTGAAAATAAAAATAATAATGTACCTCTTAGTCAGATAAGAAGGTAAATATGTGTTGGCTGGACTTACCGTGGAACACCAGGTACTGCGCATAGGGGAAAAGGTGCAAGAAAATATTGCCCAAAAGTAGTGCTTTATTCAAAAGACAACTATCATTAATGTAAAGAAAATGCAAATTAAGCCAAGTTTGGTCAAAATCGGACGAACGGCGTGGATTTTTATAAGGATACAAACATACAGACAGACAGCTGGTAGATATTTTTGACCTAGCCTCCGGCACTTCCCGGATCAAGACCTACCAGTGTTTGGTCAAAACGGTGTGGATTTGTATAAGGAACAAGCAGATAAACAAACAGACACGTGATTTTATATATATATATATATATATATATATATATATATATATATATGTATGTATATGTATAATTAATAGAAATATTTCAGTGTACAATCATGAATCAAACTCCTCTAAAGAAAAAAAAAATCACTCCCGTAACAGGCCACGAGGGCTCTGAGGGGCAGATACTATAGAGGTATCTGATTCATGACGATTCGGCACACTAGGGAAATAGTGTGGTCAGTACTATGCTCCGGCCGCCTGTTTGTCCCCTTGGCTGCTTCGACTGCTAGAGTCATTAACACCCAAGGTACCCATTGATAAATTTATTAAAGGCTGGGTTGGCCTAGGGACGGTCAGGGAGGCCGAATTCAACAACACTACCAATATACTGATCAGTCAAAAAACTGCCGTGCCTACATTTCGGTAAATGTATACTTGAAATATAAAGAGTGTATAACCTCAGGAAGGTAATTACCACAAATTAGAAAAAAACATGTTAATGTATTGCAGTTCTGTTACAAAATCTCCGATATGAATGAAACGCCCTTTGGTCTTATTTAACATTCCTGAAAACCACACTTTACTGAAGAAAGCTGGATTTATAACAGAGATAAAAGACACGCTTAGCACAGTCAAACCGCCATTTTCCCGACTTGCGGGGACTGGTTGAAACTCGACGACCACAAACCTGCAACAAATAAAGCCAGTTTATATCCGCATAAACCCACCGATAAACTCTACTGGTCCTTAAAAACCCACAAACCTGGATGGGGTTTATTATTTATAAGCCTCGGATTATATAAATGCGCGTTTATTATGGAGATATTGGACGCGTACATGTTTCTTAATTATTGATATAAATTATAATAATTTTCAATTATACAAAAACAAACATAAAACAAATGCCCTCCATACAAGATATAATCGCACAGTTTTAATAATAATAATAATAATTATTGATGGGTCTCCCGTGGTCTAGTGGCCAGCGCCTTCGATTCATAAGCGGGAGATGGTGGGATCGATTCCCAACCTCCGGCAGGAATTTTATCATCCCACGGCTCGCTGGTAAAATTCCTCGCTGCACCCTGGATGTCGGCGCTAATGAACTAGATGTAGATGCGCCGTAGAAAAAAATAAAATAGCATAAAATAAAAAATAAAAATAATCATTCATGGCGCTAATTAATAAAATTCGATGCGCCGTTACAAAATAATAAAAAAAATTATTGATGTTAATGCCAGAGTTCGGAAAGGTTTGAATTAAAAGTAATAAAATATTTATTTAGAAAATCCTGCTTTTTGGCGAAACACGTGCATTCAGAGAAAATCATAAATTCCAAAAATTTATATATACAAAAAAGTCCTGCCCACAGGAACTGCGTCATCTTAGTGCGGTACTGTTCTTATCCCTACTGCTATTAGTAAAGGGATAGAAGTAGTTATTAGTCAGAGATGGGCATAATTTTATTTATAAATAAAAATACGAATTTTTTCGTACTTTATACATTTGTGAATACGAATATAAATAAATTCGTACTTCATATATTTGTGAATACGAATATAAATAAATTCGTATTCATAAACGAGAATACGAATTTATTTTTATTCACATATATTAAATATAAAAATACAAATAAAATTTTATTCGCAAATTTTTCTGCGAATAAAAATAAATTCACAGAAAAAATTGTAAATAATCACAAAAAATGTGAATATTTACAAAAAATCAAGCGATTACAAAAAAAATCACATTAAAATATACGAATAAAAATTTATTCACCTTATAATTTGTGAATAAAAATTTATTCACAATAAAATTCGCAAATAAATCATGAATTTATTCGTATTAAGATGATATTACGAAAGTTATTGAAGGTGAATTTTTTTTTAAGGCATTTAGCGCCTAGATTTTTTGTTTACCCCGAGTCCGCCGCGGGACCACCAGCCATGCTGCAGGGACACAGTTTGTCATCTGTACCTCCATAAAAAAAAAAAAAAAAAAAAAAAAAAAAAATTACCTTCAATAACTTTTGTAATATCATCTTAATACGAGGAAATTCATAATTTATTTGCAAATTTTATTGTGAATAAATTTTTATTCACAAATTATAATGTGAATAAATTTTTATTCGTATATTTTAATGTGATTTTTTTTGTAATCACTTGATTTTTTGTAAATATTCACATTTTTTGTGATTATTTACAATTTTTTCTGTGAATTTATTTTTATTCGCAGAAAAATTTGCGAATAAAATTTTATTTGTATTTTTATATTTAATATATGTGAATAAAAATAAATTCGTATTCACATTTGTGAATACGAATTTATTTATATTAGTATTCACAAATATATGAAGTACGAATTTATTTATATTCGTATTCACAAATGTATAAAGTACGAATAAATTCGTATTTTTATTTATAAATAAAATTATGCCCATCTCTGTTATTAGTAGGTTTTGATCATTCGTGAAAAATCTATATATATATATATATATATATATATATATATATATATATATATATATATATATATATAAATCACGTGTCTCTCTGTTTGTCCGTTTGTATGTTTGTCGGTTTGTTCCTTATAAAAATCGACACCGTTTGATCGATTTTGATCAAACTTGGAATACTGGAAGGTCTTGATCCGGGAAGTCTCGTAGGCTAAGTCAAAAATGTCTACGAGCTGTCTCTCTGTATGATTGTACCTTTTACAAATTCACACCCTTCGTCCGATTTTAACCAAACTTGGCACACAGGTGGGTCGTGATACGTTGAGTGTCATAGGCTAGGTCAAAACCGTCTACCTGTTGTCTGTCTATGATTGTTCCTTACACAAATCCACAACAGTTGACCGATTTTGACCAAACGTGGGACACAGGTAGGTCTTGGCACCACAAACTTGGCTTAATTTGCATTTTATTTACATTAATGATAGTTGTCTTTTGAATAAAACACTACTTTTGGGCAATATTTTCTTGCACCATTTCCCTATGCGAGGTACCTGGTGTTCCACGGTAAGGCTAGCCAACACATATTTACCTTCTTATCAAACTAAGTGGTACATTATTATTTTTATTTTCAAGGCGCATAAAACACTTCATGAAAAGTGCGTTACCAGCTCTCCGACTATACGAAAAGAAATATCATCAGAAGGCTTCATGATTTGATAATGTAGCAAGTGGAGTGTCTATAAAGTTAGCTTTAGTATTTAGAAGAGAGATCTCATTTATAAGCTAAGGGAGCCAAATTACGCGCAAAAATACAGTGAATATTTATAAGGAGAAGCACTCTTGAAGGATCAGCTCCTTCTCTTGAGCTAAAAGCCTTTTCAGATTTCAGTGACATGAAATTTAAAAGAGATACGGGCGGTTGCAGTGCGCTTCAGGTAAATAGGTAGCTCTCTCTCTCTCACTCTCTCTCTCTCTCTCTCTCTCTCTCTCTCTCTCTCTCTCTCTCTCTCTCTCTCTCTCTCTCTCTCTCTCTCTCTCTCTCTCTTAGGTGCTACAGCACCGTTCTTCAATCAGCTTCAACGCCTTAGAAGTCATTATGTTTGTAATTGATGTCTCGCAGGAGTGTTGGCATAGGGGAGATGAGGAAGACAAGTGGTAGAAGGGGGGTGAGGAGTGAGATAAAGGGTGCGTGAGTGAGGGAGAGAGAGGTAGAGAGTGAAAGAGAGAGAGAGTCAGAGAGAGAAAGAGAGAGAGGCAGCCAGAGCATAGTACTGACCACACTATCTCCCTAGTGTGCCGTATAATCATGAATCAGATGCCTCTAAGATATTGGCCCCTTAGGGCCCTCGCAGCCGGTTACAGGACTGATTTTATTTTAATTATATATATATATATATATATATATATATATATATATATATATATATATATATATAATATATATATATAATGACTCTAACAGTCGAAGCAGCCAAGGGGAAAATCAGGCGGCCGGACCATAGTACTGACCACACTATCTCCCTAGTGTGCCGTTTTGTCATAAATTAGACACCCCTATAGTATCTGCCCCTCAGGGCCCTCGTGGCCTGTTACGGGACTGATTATATATATATATATATATTACTAATAGGCGGAATTGCGCCATAAGGTCAAAACCTCATAAAAATGCTTCATTTCAATGGGAGCAGTGTAAAAATGTTAATTGCGCCATTGCGGGTTCTAAAGGAAAAATATATTTAATTTGATGAGAATATTTTGCAAATAAATATAGTATTGATCATGGTTTCACCCCTTTATTTTTTTAAATTTTAATAATGCTTATTTTTGTCGAAATATGACACCCGAAGGGAAGCTTTAAACCGATCTATACCAACCAATACTGTTGTTCGCTTTTTACTGGGACAAAAAAAGTTAATTGCGCTTTAATTTGCTTTGTAATGTGCCCTGTTTGTAGCAGAAAAAAAAATCGTTTAATATATATCAAGCAAGATGAGTATTTAGATCCCAAATTGTACGGAAAGAAGAACAAATACAATTACCCTAAATAAATAAAGGGGCGATGAAAACCACTCTTTTAATGTCCCTTGTTGGAAATTAAGTTTGAAATTTAATTAAATAATTAGTAATGTTTTTCATAAAGCCATTCGTGACAAAACTGGGTCAGAACAAGAGTGGTTAAAAATTAAAGAATAATTAACGTTTTCAGGCAGAGGCTTTAAGATACATATTTTGTAAAATTCATATGTTTGCTGACATGAATACTATTTCAAATCTACTATATATTTGTCAAGTACCACTTAATCACTGATCGTCCAGCCCGAAACACTTGACAAAAAAATTTGAAATTTTGCATGGACACCCCGTTTAGAACTTAAACACTCGCTTAAGAAAGGATTTTTTGATATTCAAATTTTTAAGTGTTTTTCAAGGGGTTTGAATTTTTAGTTGGTTAGAGAGCAGGCAAGCCTAGGCAGCAAGCGTTGCTAGGACGATAACAGGTCAGCCGTATCTATTTCATAATATTATTTCTTTTTGAGCTTCATTTTAACTATGATGGCAGACCGCGAATTACTAGAAATAAACTGTGATTTTGCCCCTCATAGAGTTTGCGCTATACCTGGTGATGGTCCATCCGAGGTAATAATATCCCGAACCCTTGTACAGCCTCCTCACCCATCAGCATCCCCAGACTGAGCAATTCTTTGTAATACTTTGAAAATATAATAGGCGTTTCCAAATGACATCTTGGAAAATTAATTTTTAAATTTTAATGTCCATTTATTATTGACAACGAATTTTACCCTGTAGTGGTCAATCTCCTATTACCCTTAATAGGAACAGTGTTTCTTAAGACTGGTCCGTAGCGCCCCGTTGTCAAGAAACATTATACTTTGATTATTAGCCTAGCCTAAGCCATTTTTGTGACGGGTGGAGAGCGAACAGAAAAATATTATCTACAATATATATAAATTCTTAAACAATTGATATGTTGCCAAATAATCAGTATGATGTATGTTTATCTTCTTAGTGGCGAGCGATACAAGTGGCAGAGCGGTGACACTCACATTATAGTTATGCTGGAGGCTCGCCACTCATCCGAGACATTACTAAATTTTGCTTACATTATTAAATTTTGCTACCCTCAGTTGTGTTCAAGCTTTAGACAGAAAAGAGGGAATTAGATGTTAGTGAATGAGATCTTTTAATTACGGAAGTGAAAATTAGAACGCGCCTATAGAATGACAGGCAGTGATTTTAAAAATACTATCATAACTAGGGGGTCTCCTGTGGTCTAGTGGCTAGCGCGCTAGATTCATAAGCGGGAGATGGTGGGTTCGATCCCCACTTGCGACAGGAATTTTCTCATCTCAGAGCTCGCTGAGCAAATTCCTGGCTGCACCCTGGATGTCGGCGCTAATGGTCAAGATTTGTCAATGCGCCGTGAGAAAAAAAAACAAAAAAAAAAAAAACGGATTATATATAAATTTGAACCACCGTTATTTTCGAGATCTGGAGGTCCAATCGGCACTTCCGGATTGCGTCCTCCCCATGAAAGGAGGGAGGTACTGCGCTGAAAAGAATGATATTTAGTCTGCTTGATAATAAGTACAACATGTATTGCATTGAATCCCTTGATGTGTTACGTTTACGCACCTCCTGTGATCTGATAATCGCAAAAGTTCTGCCAATCTTAATTCACCAATGAAGCTGATTTTCCTTCGATCATTCAATATAGCCCGTAGACTTAACACTTGGATTTAGATTTGACCCTGAAGAAGCTAGCAGTATGACTAGCGAAACTTCGACGAAGAAGATATTGGCACTGCGTTTTTACAGAACAAAGTATCGGCAGCATTTTAGCTGGCTTCTTCAGGAAGTAGCAGATACATTGTCGTTGTCTAAAAGCGAAATGTGAGTAAGAAGAAGTTTCGAATAACTTCGGCAACCAATTGCTAACTGTGTAGCTTAACTCTTCTCCGAAGCCCATTCAGTACTTAATTAAGTCTTTTTGTAAAGTAGATGAAGGGTAGGGGAATCCAGTTTCAAGGCGAAGTCCTTCATCTTCAGTCGGAAACCCGCTCCTGGAAGTTGTCGAAGTTGGCCCAGCTTGACCACAAGAGAAGGGGGACTTAACTTGAAGCGCAACAACTTCCCCATTTGATGGTCTTGAAAGCACACAATGGCCGAAGCTTTCCCAAAGACAAACACAAGAAAGTTTTTGAAATTGTCTCATTGTTAGGCATAAAACTTGTTATTTGATTTAAGTTGTTTTTCTCCTTGTTTTATTTCAGGAAACCATTTCCTTCAAAATCACACTGGTTTATAGTTACTATTTATATATTAGTCTTTTAGAGCGCGCAAACGAGCGATTCACTCTTTACAAAGTGAAGATGGAGATAGTTAGCCGTTGCAGAGATACGAAGACAAGGTATAGTTGGGATTCGGCTAGGAGAAAAACGTCAGACTTTCAGGAAGAAATCTGTATTTGGACGTTTCGGCTGAACATTGGCAGCCTTCCTCAGTAACCATGGTTGAATGTATGATATCATACATTCAGCCATGGTTACCTAACTTGTCCTCGAGGTCTTCCTCCCTCCCCCTAGGCATTCTCTAGTGCTGAAGAAGGCTGACAATGTGCAGCCGAAACGTCAAAATACAGATTTCTCCTAGCCGAATCCCAACTATACCTTGTCTTCGCACTCTTTACAAAGTTGCGATGGGTAGAACCCATCAACAGGTCAATAAGTCACAAGAATTAATATGTATGTGCATGGGATAAATGCTGATATTATAATGAATGTTTAAAACTATTAAAAAGTGAAAAAACTATGGTATAATTCACAAGGGTACGAATTATTTCACTTAACAGTAGTTCATACATGTTTTTCCGTATATGTATGTTTGCGTTAGATATCTATGTCTACGGTATATGAGAATTGCGTTAATGTGAGGACTGTTATAGTTACTAAAAAAGTACGTCACGCAGGAGCTGCATAACTAAGCACTTTCCTCAGAATTTGGGTAGTGTAGATTGCTTTCCAGAACAATTTGCTTAAAATATCCTACATAAATAAAATAAAAACATGAGTAGTTTTCTTCTAAATTTGTAATGAGTAACTGATCAATTAATAATTTGCTTCCAGAGTTATGTTTACACATGCTACCTATTACACTACGTAATAAATACAAAAAACCTCATATTATCGTATTTTGATCTAACGCAGGAACAGGATACAGTCACTCTAGTGGTAGAAAGCGCTCCTTGCGGCGGCTTTGTGAACCTACGTCTGACGGGCTTTTCTATTGAAATATATTACAAATTAAACCCCCGCTTTCCGATTGACCGATTCAGCTCATTTTTACAACACTTCTTTCTCATGAGTTACCCACGACGAATACCGCGTTTCGTTACAATACAGCAGAAATTACGACCGGTATGAGTATATTAAGAATTTGGGTCAAGAGTAAACCCCCCCTTCTAATGAACCGATTTAGTTTATTTTTACAACACATATTTACCTGTAGATTACCACTACGAATACCGAGTTTCGTCGAAATATACCAAAAATCACGGCTGGTAGTGGCGAATTGGTATTGTGGGTCCGGAGTAAACCCCCCCCCCCCTCCTAATGAACCGACTTAGTTTATTTTTACAACAGTTATTTACCTGTGGATTACCACTACGAATACCGAGTTTCATCGAAATATACCAAAAATCACGGCTGGTAGTGGCGAATTGGTATTGTGGGTCCGGAGTAAACCCCCCCTTCTAATGAACCGATTTAGTTCATTTTTATATCTCACTTTTCTCTCTATATTACCACTACGGATACCAAGTTTCGTTTAAATATAACAAATATTACGGCTGACATAGTCAAATTAGTGTTTTGGGTTCGGGGTAAACCCCCCCTTCCGGTGGACCGATTTTGGTGGTTAACGAACTTGTTCAATCCTTTGCTAATTGAATGCTATATACCAAGTTTCGTGACGAAAAAACAAAAACTCTGGCCGCTATCGTGTTAACAGACACACATATATATATATGTATATATATATATATATATATATATATATATATATATATATGTATATATATATATATGTATATATATATATATATATATATATATATATATAAATTTTAACGGGGGTCATTTTCGGTGTCTACTAGGTAGGATCGATAAAGATTTGAAGAAATTTTTCAAAAATTCCGTCATGAGTCCAACCTCAATAGCTACTTTCCTTCGGAGGAAAGTGCTAAAAGGAAGTTAATTTTACAGACTTTCTTGAAACGTTTGGTAATGCCTTATAATGAAAATGTTTGCAAACAAAAAAACTTTCTATTTTAGCTAGAAAACAAAAAAATCGTCTTTTCTGGATTGTGTGAAATTGTGGTTTAATCCAAACAAAATGAAATTTTATTTTTATATTGAAACAAATGTATATATCACAAAAAAATAGGAAAAAAAATTGAAAATACGAAAACTGAAATAAGATATTTAAATGATATACTTTTTAATTTAATGAATAAAAAATGTTATCTATAATAAATAAAAATAGGTTTCTGTTTAATTAGGTGCTAATATTTCTGTGGATATTCAAGAATTTTGTGTCAAAACTCTTATCAATATTTCTGTGGATATTCAAGAATTTTGTGTCAAAACTCTTATCAATATTTCTGTGGATATTCAAGAATTTTGTGTCTAAACTCTTATCAATATTTCTGTGGATATTCAGGAATTTTGTGTCTAAACTCTTATCAATATTTCTGTGGATATTCAAGAATTTTGTGTCTAAACTCTTATCAATATTTCTGTGGATATTCAAGAATTTTTTGTCTAAACTCTTATCAATATTTCTGTGGATATTCAAGAATTTGTTGTCTAAACTCTTATCAATATTTCTGTGGATATTCAAGAATTTTGTGTCTAAACTCTTATCAATATTTCTGTGGATATTCAAGAATTTTGTGTCTAAACTCTTATCAATATTTCTGTGGATATTCAAGAATTTTGTGTCTAAACTCTTATCAATACTTCTGTGGATATTCAAGAATTTTGTGTCTAAACTCTTATCAATACTTCTGTGGATATTCAAGAATTTAGTGTCTAAACTCTTATCAATATTTCTGTGGATATTCAAGAATTTTGTGTCAAAACTCTTATCAATATTTCTGTGGATATTCAAGAATTTTGTGTCAAAACTCTTATCAATGTTTCTGTGGATATTCAAGAATTTTGTGTCTAAACTCTTATCAATGTTTCTGTGGATATTCAAGAATTTTGTGTCTAAACTCTTATCAATATTTCTGTGGATATTCAAGAATTTTGTGTCTAAACTCTTATCAATGTTTCTGTGGATATTCAAGAATTTTGTGTCTAAACTCTTATCAATATTTCTGTGGATATTCAAGAATTTTGTGTCTAAACTCTTATCAATATTTCTGTGGATATTCAAGAATTTTGTGTCTAAACTCTTATCAATATTTCTGTGGATATTCAAGAATTTTGTGTCTAAACTCTTATCAATACTTCTGTGGATATTCAAGAATTTTGTGTCTAAACTCTTATCAATATTTCTGTGGATATTGAAGAATTTTGTGTCTAAACTCTTATCAATATTTCTGTGGATATTCAAGAATTTTGTGTCTAAACTCTTATCAATATTTCTGTGGATATTCAAGAATTTTGTGTCTAAACTCTTATCAATATTTCTGTGGATATTCAAGAATTTTGTGTCTAAACTCTTATCAATATTTCTGTGGATATTCAAGAATTTTGTGTCTAAACTCTTATCAATGTTTCTGTGGATATTCAAGAATTTTGTGTCTAAACTCTTATCAATGTTTCTGTGGATATTCAAGAATTTTGTGTCTAAACTCTTATCAATATTTCTGTGGATATTCAAGAATTTTGTGTCTAAACTCTTATCAATATTTCTGTGGATATTGAAGAATTTTGTGTCTAAACTCTTATCAATATTTCTGTGGATATTCAAGAATTTTGTGTCTAAACTCTTATCAATATTTCTGTGGATATTCAAGAATTTTGTGTCTAAACTCTTATCAATATTTCTGTGGATATTCAAGAATTTTGTGTCTAAACTCTTATCAATATTTCTGTGGATATTCAAGAATTTTGTGTCTAAACTCTTATCAATATTTCTGTGGATACTCAAGAATTTTGTGTCTAAACTCTTATCAATATTTCTGTGGATATTCAAGAATTTTGTGTCTAAACTCTTATCAATATTTCTGTGGATATTCAAGAATTTTGTGTCTAAACTCTTATCAATATTTCTGTGGATATTCAAGAATTTTGTGTCTAAACTCTTATCAATATTTCTGTGGATATTCAAGAATTTTGTGTCTAAACTCTTATCAATATTTCTGTGGATATTCAAGAATTTTTTGTCTAAACTCTTATCAATATTTGATTACCAACCAGCTGATTGTTCCTGTATAGATGATATTTAGTTATGACGTGGACATTATAGCACAAGGTTCATCTACCTTCAGGCTAATCTTAGTTTTAGGCTAATATGTAAAAGACGAATGAAAGTGATCAAAAATAAAGGAAAAATGTCCCTCACATTTTTTGAATCTTTTAGCACTTTCCTCGGAAGGAAAGTAGCTATTGAGGTTGCACTCATGACGGAATTTTTGAAAAATTTCTTTGAATCTTTATCGATCCTACCTAGTAGACACCAAAAATGACCCCCATTAAAATTTATATATATCTATATATCCATATATATATATATATATATATATATATATATATATATATATATATATATATATATATATATATGGATATATGGATATTTATATATATATATATATATATATATATATATATATATATATACTAGCTGAATACCTGTGCTTCGTCACGGCAGATAAGTAGTTATTTTATTGCGTTAAATAATGTTTCATTAAAATTACGTTACTTTACAATTTTTTGCAGTTTATTATAGCACGGTTCCCGTCATACTATATGTTTTTCAATGGGCGTTAAAATTTAAAAGTTTATGTTTCCAAAAAGTTATTTGGAAACACCTATTATATTTGCGAGCATTACCAAGGTTATAGGCGAGGGGGCTGTGCAAGGAAAGCCTAGAAGGATAGGCTTGCCATACATCACGGTTTGACCGGAACTGTCCCGGTATTTTGCAATTGTTTCGGTGTCCCGCCCAGTTTTATCAATGTCCCGGAAAATGCTATAAGATGTAAAAAGTAATGAATTCACGTTTATAAGAATCTTTTATAAATCGGTTACTTTTCTACAATCAACATTTTTACTACTGCTCTCAGAGTCAAAGAAATGAGAAGTAATCTAACTGTAAAACGCTGGAACTACCTGCACAGTTGCCAGACACTACTATTTGGCTGAGAGATTTTTTTAAGAAAATCAAGTAGCAAAAAAAGTTCCATCCTTATTTTTAAGGTTTGGGTAGACTAACAATTCAGGATTCCCCCTTCCCGTTACTTGCTAGGCTTAAAACTCACCATTTTGCTTATAATTTGTACTGTTTTTATTCCCCCCCCCCTTGTATGCCCATCCCATATTAATGTGTCTCGGTTTAACTCTCCAAAAATATGGCATGCCTATCTGACGGGGACAGGCAGAAAAGAAATGCAATTAAAACTCTATGAGGACCCCGGACCCAAAACACTAATTTGACCATGCCAGCCGTAGTTTTTTGTCATATTTTAACGAAACTCATTATTTGTTATTTTGATCTAAAGAGAGAAATGCGTTGTAAAAATAAACTAAATCGGTTCATTAGGAGGAGGGGTTTACACCGGACCACAGTACCAATATGCCGTAATTTTTGTTCCATTTCAACGAAACTCGGAATTCGTGGTGGTAATCAACAGAGAAAAATGGGTTGTAAAAATAAACTAAATCGGGCTATTTGGAGGGGGGGTTTAATCCGGACCTGAAGTACTAATATACTCATACCGGTCGAAATTTCTGCTGTATTGTAACGAAACGCGGTATACGTCGTGGGTATCTCATGAGAAAGAAGTGTTGTAAAAATTAAGTAAATCGGTCTATTGGAAAGGAGGGTTTACTTTAAACTCTGTTTCATTAGAATTAGCCCGCCAGACGTAGGTTCCCAAAGCCTCCGCGAGGAGCGCTATCTCCCACTTGGGGGACTGTATCCTGTTCCTGCGTCAGATCAAAAAGGGAAATATGAAGTTTTTGTGTATTTATTAAGTAGTGTAGTATCATGTATAAACAATTCTCATAAGAAATGTAAATGAGCAGAACTTTTCACGTTTTTATTTTATTTATATAGGTTATTTACAGCAAATTATTCAGTAATGTAGTCTATACTACAAAAATTCTGAGTAAAGTGCTTAATTATGCAGCTCCTGCGTGACGGACTTTTTAAAATTGGCACATCAATAGTACTCCATACAAAAATTAAAAATCCACATTTTTAGAAATTTATCTTTTTTTTTTTTTTCGAGTATTGAAAGTTTTTTTTTAAAGTAAATTTTTTGACAGACACTCGATCATAAAATTAATCATAACTCCCAAGCAAAATGAGCTAGGAAGGTGTGCTGAAATACATTCTTTAGTGTATTAAATACTGATTAAAGTTATTTATATTATGGCTTATTTACAATTGAAGTTTGTAGGTAATTTTTGAAAGTTTAAAATTTAAATTTCTCTTCAAACGTATGTTTTAAAATTTTCAAAAAAATTCTTAATCTGAGTTTCTTGTCAATTTCAAGCTAGGATCTCAATGGGATCATATTTATTTTGCATTTCATAATTAGAAAACTAATAAAGATAAATTTCTAAAAACTTGGATTTTTATTTTTCCTATGGGGTACTATTGATGAGACCAATTTAAAGAAAAAATCAAAAAAATGTGAGGGAAGAAACATTAGATTACTTTATATAGAATGACCCTAATAATAATTTAGCAGTTATAAATCATAAAAAATGAAACAGGGTGTAAAAACTGGGTTCAGTAGTATAAGGCCACATTTTTTTAGGTAATTATCTTTTTCATACGAAATTTCATTATGGGATTTTTTTTTTTCTGGATAACTTTAAGGAAATGTTTTGATGAAAAAAATTCATAACGTTGTGTTGAAATGAAAGCTGCTGCTTTTAGAAGGAGTGAGATCTGTAATGATATAGCTGGGGAGATGAGTTCCCTTCTTATTAATTCCGAGTCGGATCATAAATATGTAGAAGGCATTAGTATTTGTTTTCTGCTTGAGAGCGGCTAAACCCTCGACACTAGAGAATTGCGGGTTTAGTATTCTCTAACGCCGTTATACTCTAAAACTTCTTAATCCTTAGAAGCTCATATTATTAATGTATATATGAAATTTACTTACATATAATACATGTGCTTTATATGTTCAGTAATTTTAGCGCGGTTACTCCCTATCTCCATAGGGAGAACCCGCTTATGAGGTTGACCTCATGACGCAATCCGAATGTGCCGACTAGAAACTTTCACGTTTCAGACCCTATAGATCACGAAAATATAGGTGGCCCAAATTTGTATAAATATATATCTATATATATATATATGCTTGTCTGTTCGCGCTCTAGCAAGCTCAAAAACGGTACGAAATTTGGTACCAAAATCTGTCGTCTAATTTGAAAGGTCAAGTTCGTGAACTAGCAGAATCCGCCCACTAGAAGATAGTGTTTGGGCGAAATTCGCGCAAAAAAATCGTAACGCTTAGGTTTTTGAGTTTATATGCTTGCAGGTAATTGTTTTACAGGTTTCTTAACATAAGAAAACGAATGAAACCATTTATAAGGCGATATCTGTAACCGTTCCTGAGAAAAGTGGAATCAATGTTTTTGTAAGTCATTATATTTTTGTGAGCACTTAGAATCGCGGGATTCAATTGAAATATTTTCTACAACTTGGAAATTAATCCCAACTAATATGTTTAAATTTTGGTTATATTTGGAGTTAAGGAAGTATGCGAAAAAAAAATTTATTAATAGACATGAAAAGTTTTCGGATCTTCATACATTTTTCGTAAATATCTCGATAACGGTTGGAAATCGTGCTAAGTGGAAGGTGACCAGTCGAATGCTTACTAAATTTTCTACAAAAAAGGTTCTGAAGCAATATTCGATGGGGCAACGTCAATCAGAGGTATAAGCGCTTAAAACATAAAAAGTGTTTGTTTTGTTGTTTTGAAAGGGGTTTTCTCTTTGTTTATCTCACTTTGTTTTTTCTTGTTTTAAATTGCATTTATCAGTAAAATTAGTATTGTAGCTAAATAAGCTAAGAAACGGTGAAAGGTATTGGTAATAATAAGTTTGGAGTGTCTTTGGTAATCAAGATGGCTGTGGCTAATCATGATGACGTAGTTTGTTTTGAATTCTCCTGTCTTATAACCTTCCTCATAGCCTCCAACTGAAGTTATGGTTATTTATTATTTTATAGAAAGATTTAACCCACTACAGAATGGAATTTTATTCGCCATGAAGCACATATTTACAGTTGATTATAACAGTAAAACGAATTTGCTAGTAAAACAAGATACTTAAAATGACATAGAATTTTTGGTTGTTTAGAATAGAGCCTTCTCAGCAGTAGTCAAAGAGTAAGTACGTTTTCAGAACATAATTGTATTGACTTATACAGATTGAGAATTATCCGCTTCTGTGTAAGTTGGCTACTGTCAGTTTCCTGTGATTTGTGATGCTAATCTATTCCAAATCTTCCAGATGTACGTAACCGCGCTAAGATGACGCAGTTCCTGCGAGTCGGACTTTTTTTTAATATTTATTTATGAAATCTCGGGATGTCCATAGCAAAAGAATAATTTTTAGTCTTGGTAACACCAAGTTTCACATTTAAACAAAATGTAGTATGTAATTTAAAACCAAAACATAGACTCACCAGGCTGAATTTAAGTTCCTCTCATCCTGGACATTTATAAGCACACTAGCTGTTACCAAGCGTGCCATGCTACACCTACTTTCTGCATATAGAAAAGCCTAAATAAATTAGAAACCAAATAAGTATTATTAAAATCAAATAACACGAATCTGTAACTGTTTCGAACCCGTGACCGCCCAACTGGGAGTCCTAGACGACTTTGACCTAACCTATAACACCCCCCCCCCCGTATCAAGACATACATGTATGCCAAGTTTGGTAAAAATCGGTCTAACAGTGTAGATTTTTATTTAAAAAAAAAAAAAAAGCACATACAGACAGCAGCTGGTAGACGATTTGACCTGGCCTATGACACTCCCCTGATCAAGACCAACCTGTGTGCCCAGTTTGATCAAAATCTGTCAAACGGTGCGGGTTTGTATAAAGAACAAACATACAGACAGACAGACAGATGGTAGCCGTTTTGACCTAGCCTATGGCAATCGCCGTATCAAGACCTACCATTATTCCAAGTTTGGTCAAAATCGGGCGAACGGAGTGGATTTGTATAAGGGACAAACATACAGACAGACAGCTGGTAGACGTTTTTGACTTAACCTACGACACTCCTCAGATTAAGATCCACATGTGTACCGAGTTTAGTCAAAATCGGACGAACGGTGTGGATTTATATTAGGGACAAACATACATACAGACAGCTGGTAGACGTTTTTGACTTAGCCTACGACACTCCCCAGATTAAGATCCACAAGTGTACCGAGTTTAGTCAAAATCGGACGAACGGTGTGGATTTGTATAAGGGACGAACATACAGACAGACAGCCGGTAGATTTTTTTGACCTAGCCTAGGAGATTTCTCGTATCAAGACCTACATTATTCCAAGTTTGGTAAAAATCGGTCAAACGGTGTGGATTTGTATAAGGAACAAACAAACAGAAAAACAGACAGACACGTGATTTTTATATATATAGATTACATTACTGTACTATGATACATTATAATACATTTTCTGCGCCAAACGACTTTTTGTATCCCCAGGATCTTTTAGAGCCTAGTATTGCTTTCATGTTTAAATTTCGTGAAAAAAACTAGGAATTAGACATTTGAAAGATCAAGTCCTTTTATCATAATTTTCTGGAATTTATATATTCTTAAACTAATTTATATATTCTTAAATTAGGGATTAAGGGAAAATGTACACTGATGTAGAAACTTAGTTTGTATATTTTGGGTAGATACAGTTAAAGTAATAATTATTACAATTTATTATTGAATAGAAAATTAAATACAGTAGGGTTCCGATTAACCGAGGTCTGGTCAACCGAGATCCCGATTAACTAGTGATGTTAAAAGCGAGCCCTGACTAGAGGCTTCAGGCCTGAACCTTGAACCTAAACTCTACAAGCTCTGAGGGCTCGATGAAGGCTCGGGAGTGAGGCTTCAGCCTAACCTTATCAAGCCCTGAAGGTTCGGCGAGGTTCTCCATCGAGCCTTGAAGGCTCGGCCTTGGTGCCCTGGGAAGGTAGAGCTTCGGCAAGGACGGTTATAGTAGTACGACAGTGTTGCCATCACCGTCTCACAGAAGAGTTTATTTTTTAGGAAAAGTTACTATTTTTACCCAATTAGTGATCCATATAATTAGTTTATCAATGAAATAGTGAATTTAATTGCCAGCGAATAATTTCAATGTGGCGGAAAGAATTTAGGACGAATCTACTAAAGTATATTTCATGAAACAGCTGTTTGCCCGCCGTCCGCCATTTTGGAACTGAAAAGTAAAAGGCTTCAAAGCATGCGCCTTCTCCTGAGGCGAGTCTTCAAGGAGCGCGCCTTCTAGCCTTAAAGGCGCGCTCTTTTACAACACTACGATTAACCGAGGTGTCAAGCCAAAGGGGGAGGGGGGTGGCGAAATAAAATCGATGTTTTTTTCTGCAAATGTCACATCAATAATCCAGCCCATGGACCTAGGAGTAATTTCGGCCTTCAAACGATACTACAAATTCTAAAAAGAAGCTTTTGCCTGAAATGCTATTAGCAGAAGAGGAAGGGTTAATTCACTAATTAAAGGAAATATCTATTAAGGATGTGATTTATATGGCTGCTGATTCTTGGCATTCTGTAAAAGCACAGTAAATAAATCCTGGGAAACCTGTGGCCTCGAATTATCCATAATAGCCAGACGCACCTCCAACAAATCAGCAGTTGTGTAATTTAGTAGTAATAGTAACAGTAATAGTAAATTTTCTATTCAAGCTGTTGTAATTTACTCTTGTTTTATGTAGTAGTAAGTTTATATTTCAAATGGCTATAGCCCGGAAGATAAGCATTTATTTTTGGTTAAAATAGGCAGGCAAAAAGGCACTTGAAATACTGAAAATAGGCAGTATTGTAATTAAAATAGCCATTTATTAGGAGTGAAGGCAAAGAGGAATCTCACTCATTATTAATGAAAATATGTATTTTAAATACTCATTCATTTCTTTATTATCAATTTATCACAGAATTAGTGTACTTACTCTTACTTTCCCTTCTTACATGCAACAACAAGATGCTTTTTCAAAGTATCAACTCTCATTGACCTTCTAAGAAAAAATGTTTTTCATTATGGAAAAACTTCCTCTGCATTATGTTATAATTTCTAAATTCGGAATACCAGGTAATTACACCATTGTCACAGCGAAAGGGGTTTGAGGAAGGAGACGTACTTCTCTCATCCTCTCTCTTTCCTGCTATTCATTATGCCTGTGCATTCCTTCTACCAAGGAAGGCTCTGTTATTTACAGAGGTTCAATCCACGGGTTGGGAAAATAAGCTTTCGAATAGATATTTGTGACGGCAATATGTAATTTAATTTGTGAAACCTTTTTTCTTTTCGACGAACTGAAATTCGAAATTCGTTATGTGCTTTTTAAAATGTTAAAATCGCAGAAAAAAATTGCATAACGAGCAAAAAAGGCTTTAAATCTTCCAAAATAGGCAAAATAAAAATTGTCTCTACACTTCCTAAATGCACGGAAACATATTTATTTCTATCTGATTCTTCAATATATCCATTCAGATGAAAAAGGCATTTTTCCTAACTTCCGGGTTCTACAAATGGCATTAATCTGATTCTGTCTTCATAAAGGACATGCATCCCGGAATAAGAATTCTATTTTTCCTTTAATTTAACTTTTATAAATCAACCGCTTCAAAATTTCACACTCAAAATAAACGTCGAGTTATTTTTAATAGTATCAACAAGTCCTATGAAAAGCGAATAAAAGCCTTCCGTTCCGATAAATTGTTGTAAAAGAAAAAGTAAGCTTAGAGAAAAATGTTTAATAGCTTAATGACTAGAGCATTCTGAACGATTCATTGATTCTGGATGGGGGAGAAGAGGGCGTAGAAAAAACAGGAAATAATTCTTTTGAAGCCTCTCCAATTTCCGCTACATTTAGCCTAAATACCGGCCTCTCTTCTTGTCGATAACTTCTATCGACGGTCTTCCACCATTTCTCACTTTGGCGAGTTTCCATAATCATTTAGAGATTAAATATCGTTTCGTTTGCTGTTCTGTTTTTATGATATATACACAATATAGTTAGGGAACATTATAATTACGAATCTCCTCTATATTTGTCAAATACCACTTACTGACTTACTGACCTATCATCGCCTAGCCCAAAAAACTAGACAGAAAAATTTTGCATGAACACTCCCTTTAGAAAGGTTTTTTTTTTTTTTTTTTTTTCAAATTTATAAGCATTTTTAGAGGGGTTTGAATTTTTAGTTGGTTTTAAAGAGAGCATGCACGCCTAGGCAGCATGCGTTGCTTGGATGATAACATGACAGCTGTTACCGTTCTGTATCTATTTCATAACATTCTTTTTATTTGAGGTTCATTTCAACTATGATGGCGGACGTTGAATTCCTATAAATAAACTGTGACCCTCATAGAGTTTACGCCCTGGTGATGGTCCGTCTGAGGTGACAATATCCCGAACCCTTGCACAGCCTCCTCACCTATATAATGGGCGTTTCCAAATGTCATCTTGGAAAGATAAATTTTTAAATATTTACGTCCATTTATTATTTACAACGAATTTTAACCTGTACTGGTTGAACCCCTGTTACTGGTAACCTATAGATAACGGGTTCTCTGTTTCTTGACACTGGTCCGAAGCGCCCCAGTGTCAAGATACATTATACTTTGATTACTTATCAATCGATTAATAACTTATAGTATATATAGGGAACCGTGCTTTAATAAACTGCACAAAATTATGTAGTAGTGTTAATTTTGATGATACATTATTTAATGCAATAAAATATCTACTTATCTGCCGTGACGGAGCACAGGTAGTCAGCTAGTGCTTAATAAATTCAAAAACAGCAGGAGGGGTACCTTCATATATATATATATATATATATATATATATATATATATATATATATATATATATATATGTGTGTGTGTTTTGTTTGCGGCTTCTTTCTCCAGCGGCCTTGCTCCTCCTTTCTTCGCAATATTTCGCCGGATTCCTCTTCGGCTTCTTCTGGCAGTCACCCATCCTTGCTGGTTGCTAGGAACACAATCACAATTTAACCCTGGATTGACACCGAGGGGTGAAAAATACCCGGCACGTTGCTCTATGGCGTGTCTCCTAATTTCTGTAAATCACAGACTCCCTCCTTCTTCCTAAATACTCGGAAGTGCATTATCTGGTATCGCCTAATATAAACAACACCATTTTTGTGCTAATCGCTGCATGATAAGGTCGCGAGTTGTGTATGGGATATTTTTTACCCCACGGTGTAGTTAACGGCTAACTTTTTCGCTCATCTGATAAATTTTCACGGACCGATCACTTTTATAGTAGGGCTTTCCAAGCAAAAAAATGGCCTGAAAATAAAAACCAAATGAAACAGCTTTCAAATAGGCCATTGAACTATCTTTCAAATTAAAAGTTTTGATTATGCTCTTACTTTCCATTTTTATATGTCAATGTTTCTGAAGGGATCAGAACCTATTTTGAGTTGAGGTTTTTTTTTTGTAGACTTACATGGATAGTCAAAGGGCTACCCGAAGCTTTTAGTAAAAGGATATTGAGTTAGAACAGACATCCTCTGCTTTTAAGGGTCACTCTTAACTAAGTTTTTCTTTCGGAAATATAGAGAATTCGGGCTCCATACTGACAAATGGAAATTTACTTGTGTAAGGGTTGACACCCAGGCAAATGAACTTAAAAAAAAATACAAACGTAGTCAAAGTCAATGCTCATTCAGAAAATTCAAATTTTGTATCTTGTTGATACAACTACCACAAAGTCACTCAGTCCTTTGTATTTTGGTTATTTTGTCTACGTGTGTAATATATATATATATATATATATATATATATATATATATATATATATATATATATATAATACCAAACAGGTGAAGAATAACCCTTCAAAAATTTTTCAAACTTTACATTTATTTCTCCATCACAACGTTTCGGACACACAGGTCCATCCTCAGGCAATCTACAATAGTATATTAATTTCAGATATTACATCCTCCAAAACCATTTACTAAATTTTATTGTCATAATTTTAAACTCACCATGTCCTGTTCATTACTATAGTTACACTAAAACAGTCATGCAATAAATAAACATGATTCCTGTAAGGAACCAAGTCAAATTACACCTACATCAATTAAACACTCATTATCACAGCCATATTAGACTTTATCAAGCTGCCTAGGCCTATTATATTTGGTATAACTAAAAATTAAATTATGACAGTGTGGTGAGTTTAAAATTATGACTATAAAATTTAGTAAATGGTTTTGGAGGATGTAATATCTGAAATTAATATACTATTGTAGATTGCCTGAGGATGGACCTGTGTGTCCGAAACGTTGTGATGGAGAAATAAATGTAAAGTTTGAACATTTTTGAAGGGTTATTCTTCACCTGTTTGGTATTATATATATATATATATACATGTATATATATATATATATATATATATATATATATATATATATATATATATATATACACATGTATATCACAGGGATACCACCTTGTGTGATCAAAATCAAGATAATTTTCTCTAATTTATCAATAAGAAATAAATGAATATGTTTTAGTTCTTTATGTCATAAGTCTTATATGAGTGGATAAATTATACAAAAAAAAAAATAATTTTAGTTCTTCGAAACAATTTTAGTTCTGCCGGCGTTGTATCCGACCCTCTTTTTTCACGAGCGATAATCTTCAGGCGGTAATTTTTAATCAAGAACAAAGATTTAAAATTATTTCGAATGAAGGACGTATAATCTAGTAAAGTACGGAGGATCTTTAAGAAATTTTTTTTTTTTCGATTATGGTGTACAATTCTTCATTTTAATCCGTGTACAATTCTTCATTTTATATTAAATAATCCGTCGAAAATCAGACATAGAATCGTTAAAATTCAATGAATTCAATGAACGAAGAAATAACTAGAGCTTCCATGGTTTTGAGGGTCGCTTGGGTGGAATCCGAGGTATGTTTCACTCAATCGGCGAAAACGCAAGGTAATTCACATCAAGGACAAATATGTCTTTATTATCTATTTGCAAGAAATGAATCAGCGGTCAAAACTCTTTTCTTTCTTTTTTTCACAATAGATATATTTTTCCTTTAAATGAACTCGATTGTGCGCCGATATAGTGAAACAAACTTCGGATTCGAATTCAGCGACCCTCAAAACCATGGAAGCTCTAGTTATTTCTACCTAAACGACTTTATGCGAAATTTCACCTTCAAATGCTCTTAAACCTGAAGTGGTGGAGTGAAACGGACTTCGGATTCGAATTCAGCGACCCTCAAAACCATGGAAGCTCTAGTTATTTCTACCTAAACGACTTTATGCGAAATTTCACCTTCAAATGCTCTTAAACCTGAAGTGGTGGAGTGAAACGGACTTCGGATTCGAATTCAGCGACCCTCAAAACCATGGAAGCTCTAGTTATTTCTACCTAAACGACTTTATGCGAAATTTCACCTTCAAATGCTCTTAAACCTGAAGTGGTGGAGTGAAACGGACTTCGGATTCGAATTCAGCGACCCTCAAAACCATGGAAGCTCTAGTTATTTCTACCTAAACGACTTTATGCGAAATTTCACCTTCAAATGCTCTTAAACCTGACGTGGTGGAGTGAAACGGACTTCGGATTCGAATTCAGCGACCCTCAAAACCATGGAAGCTCTAGTTATTTCTACCTAAACGACTTTATGCGAAATTTCACCTTCAAATGCTCTTAAACCTGACGTGGTGGAGTGAAACGGACTTCGGATTCGGATTCAGCGACCCTCAAAACCATGGAAGCTCTAGTTATTTCTTCTTAAACGACTTTATGCGAAATTTCACCTTCAAATGCTCTTAAACCTGACGTGGTGGAGTGAAACGGACTTCGGATTCGAATTCAGCGACCCTCAAAACCATGGAAGCTCTAGTTATTTCTACCTAAACGACTTTATGCGAAATTTGACCTTCAAATGCTCTTAAACCTGACCTGCTGGGGTGAATTGGACTTCGGACTCGGATTCAGCCTGTCGAAATACATAATTATGTATGGTTTCTTGGGAAAATACCAATTTTTTGTTGTTGTTCCTTTCGCATATATTATATGCGACAAGAAATTAACTGTCCAGACCACTACACCCGCAGCTTGTTTCTGGACGAACGTTGTCACGTCCAAGCACGTCAAGAATTCCTCCCTCGAGAACTGCAAGAATTTCCTTATGTCGGCAAAAAACCAACACAGCCCCTAAACATCTTATCTACATTCGCGGCTCAGGACGTGCTCGGACTCTTCATTGGGGTTGTTTCCGTCATCTTGTTTGTGGCAGAACATCAATTCCGGTTCAGAAAATTAGCTTTTACAATGTCACTTTCGTTTTGCGTATATCGAAGTCATATTCAGAGTAAATGCCCAAGCTTAGCGCCTTTGTTAGGGAGTCAAATGTCATTTGCAGATCAGTCAAATGTCATTTGCAGATCAGTCAAATGTCATTTGCAGATCAGTCAAATGTCATTTGCAGATCAGTCAAATGTCATTTGCAGATCAGTCAAATGTCATTTGCAGATCAGTCAAATGTCATTTGCAGATCAGTCAAATGTCATTTGTAGTTTAGTCAAATGTTATTTGCAGATGGGGTGATGTCAATCCGAGAAATAAGGACTTCAAAATTCGCAATTGTTAGTATTGCTCTTTTGAGCGGGTTTTTATGTTTTTTCCTTACGTTTTAACTGGTTGTTTTACATTTTAATTGCATTTCACAGTAAAACGAGAATTTTACTAAAACAAGGTAAGAAAATGTGAAACATTGTTATAGCGTGTCCAAGAGCGAACGTTGAGAAGGTGGTGGAAGTCGCCATGATACTGTCAGTTTCCTCTTGTGGCGCCTTAAATCTACTTTCTATTTGAGGTTTTATTTTATAATTTTCAAGAACGATCAAACCCCACCAATAACTGCTGCTATTCCCTTACTAATAGCACAAGAGATATGAACGGAACCGCGCTAAGATGACGCAGTTCCTGTGAGTTGGACTTTTTTATATGTGTGGCGTAAGTCGTAAAAAACATCATAATACAAGTACAAATAATACGGGCTAAAAAAAAAGTACAATTTGCTCGGTGAAGTATAAAATACCCTGACAAGGTGTTTCTCACATTGCTAAGCCCCGGCTTTCGAAGAGGGCTTAACATTTCATTTGCCGCCAGCTTAACTCATTTCGAAGGGCAACTTCCACGTACACGGACCAGCTTTCCTCTTCAATTATGCTCGGCTTTACTTCGTCGGGCCCAGAGCAGATATTTATCGGGGAAAATGTAGAGAGGATCACAAGAACAGATTTTTGTTTTAAACTATTTATGATTAAAATAACTTATTTTACTTGGACGGTGACGTTCTGAGAACTCCATGATCTTATAAATAATTAAATAATTTTAAAACCTTGAGTTAACGGACACCATGTCCATTTTTTTTTTTTATATTAAATTGACTTAGCGACATTTTCATAATGTGGACTTTTCGATCCATATATAATGCCATAGGGCACTATATTCTGTTCCCATAAATAACGAAGATAAGAGAGTGAAAAATAAAATAATATCCGTTTTCATTAGAGGTAAAAGACACCATGTGGAGGACTTGGTTTTCTTTAATTATGATAAATACTTACAATTACCTGTCAATACTTACAATTACCTGTCAATACTTACAATTACCTGTCAATACTTAATTACCTATCAATACTTACAATTACCTATCAATACTTACAATTACCTGTCAATACTTAATTACCTATCAATACTTACAAGTACCTATCAATACTTACAAAAACCTATCAATACTTACAATTACCTATCAATACTTACAAAAACCTATCAATACTTACAATTACCTGTCAATACTTAATTACCTATCAATACTTACAATTACCTATCAATACTTACAATTACCTGTCAATACTTACAATTACCTGTCAATACTTAATTACCTATCAATACTTACAATTACCTATCAATACTTACAATTACCTGTCAATACTTACAATTACCTGTCAATACTTAATTACCTATCAATACTTACAATTACCTATCAATACTTACAATTACCTATCAATACTTACAATTACCTATCAATACTTACAATTACCTATCAATACTTACTATTACCTATCAATACTTGCAATTACCTATCAATACTTACAATTACCTGTCAATACTTACAATTACCTGTCAATACTTAATTACCTATCAATACTTACAATTACCTATCAATACTTACAATTACCTATCAATACTTACAATTACCTATCAATACTTACAATTACCTGTCAATGCCTATAACCAAGCGAACAATTTCATTTATTTATTTATATATTGTGTCCCGCTTCAATTGCGATACCACATAGAACAGTATCCTCTGAACCAGAGTTGGGCAAACGTTAGCGGTCGCTAATATCTAATACCTTCTCGCTAATTTAGCGGTACTGATAAGAGCCTGCGCTAACGATTAGCGCATAGCGACGGCAGAGCGCTAATCGCTAATTTATTCATGAAATGTTTAAATATCGTGATAGCTAACAGCTTTAGCTATAGTTAGTAACTATTAGTTACGGCATTTTGTCATCTCAAAGTTCACTTCCGGTCTGCTCTGAGCCCGGGGGCATGCACCGCATATAACTTTAGGTAAAACTGAAGTTTAGCGTCCTCCAAACCGAATTCTTTCAAATTTTGTACAATAACGTATTCTGATGCCCTAAACACGAATCCGCTAAAAAAAATGTTCGCATTCAACTAGGAAAGAACCGCTAACGTTTGCCCAACTCTGCTCTGAACTTAGCTACTCTAGGAAATCAGCATGGTTAATTTTCATTAAACTTCTTCTATAAGTAATGAAGAAACAAATTTTAATCTGCAAAATTCAAATTATTTTGTTCCCTTCTTTTTTTATATTTAGTTCTCTTATCTACTAATAATTTTTAAAATTTTAAATTTGTTTTTGATTGTTGCTCTTATAAAAACAAATCTCCGTCGTTGCGGAACACGGAAATAAATTTGCTTAAAAAAAAGTGTTTTTTTTTCATATATTTTTAATTTATTTTCGGCATTATTTATGAGTAGCGTATATTATTTTTAGTTCAACATACTTGGGGATGAAGTTTTGTCAAGAATAATAATTTAACATACTAATCTGCCCCCTTTTGACTTTTGGCGAACTCGTATAGCTTATGTTTTGCTTTTCTAGTCTAGGTGCATCTTTTCTGAGTAAATGGACGTGAGTAATGTAAGAGGTCATATATATATATATATAGCCTTTGTTGAGTGTTGGATTATCTGATATATTGTTATGTATCTAAAAAGCATACAAGATTTATTTCTCGGCTCCTAAGGCGCATTGGACGGAATGCTCGGGCACGCGTCGACTATTTTTCGATATAGAATCACCAGAAAAAAATTGGTCCAAATCGGTGACCCCCTCGCTGTATACTCCCCTTGTAAGTAGCTCAAAAACTATTCAGAGAACATTTTTTGTTTACGAAAAAAGGTTACTTCTATGGCATCCAATAATAAGTAAAGGTAAATACTAGTATACCTGAAAACGTAAGCATATTTTTGAATATATTTGAAGAAACATAAATTATTGTTTAACGATTATATTTTTCTATTAATCTACTCTAAAAAACGAATGATTTAGTGAAAGAATCATGTCGGTATCATTTTCTAAACTCGATATAAAAAATAAAGCACTTTCAACCTATTTTATTTTATTTCTCGGCTCCTAAGGCGCATTGGACGGAACGCTCGGACACTTGTCGACTATTTTCCATGTAGAATCACCAGAAAAAAATTGGTTCAAATTGGTGACCCAATCGCTCTATACCCTCCTCATGTAAGATCATGTTTTATTCTTCGGGAATTGGGAGGGTCTCCTCCTTCACACGTCCAGCCGGAATGTAGTCAAGGAATTAAATACAAATCGCAAATCTACATTCATCAAAGTCAATACATTCATAACCGAATGTTCGGGTGGTATTAGGATAGTCTACCAGTACAACCAGGCTTCAAATACAGTAGAACTTGGATATCTACATTCATCAAAGTCAATACATTCATAACCGAATGTTCGGGTGGTATTAGGATAGTCTACCAGTACAACCAGGCTTCAAATACAGTAGAACTTGCATATCTACATTCATCAAAGTCAATACATTCATAACCGAATGTTCGGGTGGTATTAGGATAGTCTACCAGTACAACCAGGCTTCAAATACAGTAGATCTTGCATATCTACATTCATCAAAGTCAATACATTCATAACCGAATGTTCGGGTGGTATTAGGATAGTCTACCAGTACAACCAGGCTTCAAAAACAGTAGAACTTGGATATCTACATTCATCAAAGTCAATACATTCATAACCGAATGTTCGGGTGGTATTAGGATAGTCTACCAGAACAACCGGGCTTCAAATACAGTAGAACTTGGATATCTACATTCATCAAAGTCAATACATTCATAACCGAATGTTCGGGTGGTATTAGGGTAGTCTACCAGTACAACCATGCTTCAAATACAGTAGAACTTGGATATCTACATTCACCAAAGTCAATACATTCATAACCGAATGTTCGGGTGGTATTAGGATAGTCTACCAGTACAAGCAGGCTTCAAATACAGTAGATCTTGGATATCTACATTCATCAAAGTCAATACATTCATAACCGAATGTTCGGGTGGTATTAGGATAGTCTACCAGTACAACCAGGCTTCAAATACAGTAGAACTTGGATATCTACATTCATCAAAGTCAATACATCCATAACCGAATGTTCGGGTGGTATTAGGATAGTCTACCAGTACAACCAGGCTTCAAAAACAGTAGAACTTGGATATCTACATTCATCAAAGTCAATACATTCATAACCGAATGTTCGGGTGGTATTAGGATAGTCTACCAGAACAACCGGGCTTCAAATACAGTAGAACTTGGATATCTACATTCATCAAAGTCAATACATTCATAACCGAATGTTCGGGTGGTATTAGGGTAGTCTACCAGTACAACCATGCTTCAAATACAGTAGAACTTGGATATCTACATTCACCAAAGTCAATACATTCATAACCGAATGTTCGGGTGGTATTAGGATAGTCTACCAGTACAAGCAGGCTTCAAATACAGTAGATCTTGGATATCTACATTCATCAAAGTCAATACATTCATAACCGAATGTTCGGGTGGTATTAGGATAGTCTACCAGTACAACCAGGCTTCAAATACAGTAGAACTTGGATATCTACATTCATCAAAGTCAATACATTCATAACCGAATGTTCGGGTGGTATTAGGATAGTCTACCAGTACAACCAGGCTTCAAATACAGTAGAACTTGGATATCTACATTCACCAAAGTCAATACATTCATAACCGAATGTTCGGGTGGTATTAGGATAGTCTACCAGTACAACCAGGCTTCAAATACAGTAGAACTTGGATATCTACATTCATCAAAGTCAATACATTCATAACCGAATGTTCGGGTGGTATTAGGGTAGTCTACCAGTACAACCAGGCTTCAAATACAGTAGAACTTGGATATCTACATTCACCAAAGTCAATACATTCATAACCGAATGTTCGGGTGGTATTAGGATAGTCTACCAGTACAACCAGGCTTCAAATACAGTAGAACTTGGATATCTACATTCATCAAAGTCAATACATTCATAACCGAATGTTCGGGTGGTATTAGGGTAGTCTACCAGTACAACCAGGCTTCAAATACAGTAGAACTTGGATATCTACATTCATCAAAGTCAATACATTCATAACCGAATGTTCGGGTGGTATTAGGATAGTCTACCAGTACAACCAGGCTTCAAATACAGTAGAACTTGGATATCTACATTCACCAAAGTCAATACATTCATAACCGAATGTTCGGGTGGTATTAGGATAGTCTACCAGTACAACCAGGCTTCAAATACAGTAGAACTTGGATATCTACATTCATCAAAGTCAATACATTTATAACCGAATGTTCGGGTGGTATTAGGGTAGTCTACCAGTACAACCAGGCTTCAAATACAGTAGAACTTGGATATCTACATTCATCAAAGTCAATACATTCATAACCGAATGTTCGGGTGGTATTAGGATAGTCTACCAGTACAACCAGGCTTCAAATACAGTAGAACTTGGATATCTACATTCATCAAAGTCAATACATTCATAACCGAATGTTCGGGTGGTATTAGGATAGTCTACCAGTACAACCAGGCTTCAAATACAGTAGAACTTGGATATCTACATTCATCAAGTCAATACATTCATAACCGAATGTTCGGGTGGTATTAGGATAGTCTACCAGTACAACCAGGCTTCAAATACAGTAGAACTTGGATATCTACATTCATCAAAGTCAATACATTCATAACCGAATGTTCGGGTGGTATTAGGATAGTCTACCAGTACAACCAGGCTTCTAATACAGTAGAACTTGGATATCTACATTCATCAAAGTCAATACATTCATAACCGAATGTTCGGGTGGTATTAGGATAGTCTACCAGTACAACCAGGCTTCAAATACAGTAGAACTTGGATATCTACATTCATCAAAGTCAATACATTCATAACCGAATGTTCGGGTGGTATTAGGGTAGTCTACCAGTACAACCAGGCTTCAAATACAGTAGAACTTGGATATCTACATTCATCAAAGTCAATACATTCATAACCGAATGTTCGGGTGGTATTAGGATAGTCTACCAGTACAACCAGGCTTCAAATACAGTAGAACTTGGATATCTACATTCATCAAAGTCAATACAGTCATAACCGAATGTTCGGGTGGTATTAGGATAGTCTACCAGTACAACCAGGCTTCAAATACAGTAGAACTTGGATATCTACATTCATCAAAGTCAATACATTCATAACCGAATGTTCGGGTGGTATTAGGATAGTCTACCAGTACAACCAGGCTTCAAATACAGTAGAACCTGGATATCTACATTCATCAAAGTCAATACATTCATAACCGAATGTTCGGGTGGTATTAGGATAGTCTACCAGTACAACTAGGCTTCAAATACAGTAGATCTTGCATATCTACATTCATCAAAGTCAATGCATTCATAACCGAATGTTCGGGTGGTATTAGGATAGTCTACCAGTACAACCAGGCTTCAAAAACAGTAGAACTTGGATATCTACATTCATCAAAGTCAATACATTCATAACCAAATGTTCGGGTGGTATTAGGATAGTCTACCAGTACAACCAGGCTTCAAATACAGTAGAACTAGGATACCTACATTCATCAAAGTCAATACATTCATAACCGAATGTTCGGGTGGTATTAGGATAGTCTACCAGTACAACCAGGCTTCAAATACAGTAGAACTTGGATATCTACATTCATCAAAGTCAATACATTCATAACCGAATGTTCGGGTGGTATTAGGATAGTCTACCAGTACAACCAGGCTTCAAATACAGTAGAACTTGGATATCTACATTCATCAAAGTCAATACATTCATAACCGAATGTTCGGGTGGTATTAGGATAGTCTACCAGTACAACCAGGCTTCTAATACAGTAGAACTTGGATATCTACATTCATCAAAGTCAATACATTCATAACCGAATGTTCGGGTGGTATTAGGATAGTCTACCAGTACAACCAGGCTTCAAATACAGTAGAACTTGGATATCTACATTCATCAAAGTCAATACATTCATAACCGAATGTTCGGGTGGTATTAGGGTAGTCTACCAGTACAACCAGGCTTCAAATACAGTAGAACTTGGATATCTACATTCATCAAAGTCAATACATTCATAACCGAATGTTCGGGTGGTATTAGGATAGTCTACCAGTACAACCAGGCTTCAAATACAGTAGAACTTGGATATCTACATTCATCAAGTCATTACATTCATAACCGAATGTTCGGGTGGTATTAGGATAGTCTACCAGTACAACCAGGCTTCAAATACAGTAGAACTTGGATATCTAAATTCATCAAAGTCAATACATTCATAACTGAATGTTCGGGTGGTATTAGGATAGTCTACCAGTACAACCAGGCTTCTAATACAGTAGAACTTGGATATCTACATTCATCAAAGTCAATACATTCATAACCAAATGTTCGGGTGGTATTAGGATAGTCTACCAGTACAACCAGGCTTCAAATACAGTAGAACTTGGATATCTACATTCATCAAAGTCAATACATTCATAACCGAATGTTCGGGTGGTATTAGGGTAGTCTACCAGTACAACCAGGCTTCAAATACAGTAGAACTTGGATATCTACATTCATCAAAGTCAATACATTTATAACCGAATGTTCGGGTGGTATTAGGGTAGTCTACCAGTACAACCAGGCTTCAAATACAGTAGAACTTGGATATCTACATTCATCAAAGTCAATACATTCATAACCGAATGTTCGGGTGGTATTAGGATAGTCTACCAGTACAACCAGGCTTCAAATACAGTAGAACTTGGATATCTACATTCATCAAAGTCAATACATTCATAACCGAATGTTCGGGTGGTATTAGGATAGTCTACCAGTACAACCAGGCTTCAAATACAGTAGAACTTGGATATCTACATTCATCAAAGACAATACATTCATAACCGAATGTTCGGGTGGTATTAGGATAGTCTACCAGTACAACCAGGCTTCAAATACAGTAGAACCTGGATATCTACATTCATCAAGTCATTACATTCATAACCGAATGTTCGGGTGGTATTAGGATAGTCTACCAGTACAACCAGGCTTCAAATACAGTAGAACTTGGATATCTACATTCATCAAAGTCAATACATTCATAACTGAATGTTCGGGTGGTATTAGGATAGTCTACCAGTACAACCAGGCTTCTAATACAGTAGAACTTGGATATCTACATTCATCAAAGTCAATACATTCATAACCGAATGTTCGGGTGGTATTAGGATAGTCTACCAGTACAACCAGGCTTCAAATACAGTAGAACTTGGATATCTACATTCATCAAAGTCAATACATTCATAACCGAATGTTCGGGTGGTATTAGGGTAGTCTACCAGTACAACCAGGCTTCAAATACAGTAGAACTTGGATATCTACATTCATCAAAGACAATACATTCATAACCGAATGTTCGGGTGGTATTAGGATAGTCTACCAGTACAACCAGGCTTCAAATACAGTAGAACTTGGATATCTACATTCATCAAAGTCAATACATTCATAACCGAATGTTCGGGTGGTATTAGGATAGTCTACCAGTACAACAAGGCTTCAAATACAGTAGAACTTGGATATCTACATTCATCAAAGTCAATACATTCATAACCGAATGTTCGGGTGGTATTAGGATAGTCAACCAGTACAACCAGGCTTCAAATACAGTAGAACCTGGATATCTACATTCGTCAAAGTCAATACATTCATAACCGAATGTTCGGGTGGTATTAGGATAGTCTACCAGTACAACCAGGCTTCAAATACAGTAGAACTTGCATATCTACATTCATCAAAGTCAATACATTCATAACCGAATGTTCGGGTGGTATTAGGATAGTCTACCAGTACAACCAGGCTTCAAATACAGTAGAACTTGGATATCTACATTCATCAAAGTCAATACATTCATAACCGAATGTTCGGGTGGTATTAGGATAGTCTACAAGTACAACCAGGCTTCAAATACAGTATATCTTGGATATCTACATTCATCAAAGTCAATACATTCATAACCGAATGTTCGGGTGGTATTAGGATAGTCTACCAGTACAACCAGGCTTCAAATACAGTATATCTTGGATATCTACATTCATCAAAGTCAATACATTCATAACTGAATGTTCGGGTGGTATTAGGATAGTCTACCAGTACAACCAGGCTTCAAATACAGTATATCTTGGATATCTACATTTATCAAAGTCAATACATTCATAACCGAATGTTCGGGTGGTATTAGGATAGTCTACCAGTACAACCAGGCTTCAAATACAGTAGAACTTGGATATCTACATTCATAACCGAATGTTCGGGTGGTATTAGGATAGTCTACCAGTACAACCAGGCTTCAAATACAGTAGAACTTGGATATCTACATTTATCAAAGTCAATACATTCATAACCGAATGTTCGGGTGGTATTAGGATAGTCAACCAGTACAACCAGGCTTCAAATACAGTAGAACTTGGATATCTACATTCATAAAAGTCAATACATTCATAACCGAATGTTCGGGTGGTATTAGGATAGTCTACCAGTACAACCAGGCTTCAAATACAGTAGAACTTGGATATCTACATTCATCAAAGTCAATACATTCATAACCGAATGTTCGGGTGGTATTAGGATAGTCTACCAGTACAACCAGGCTTCAAATACAGTAGAACTTGGATATCTACATTCATCAAGTCAATACATTCATAACCGAATGTTCGGGTGGTATTAGGATAGTCTACCAGTACAACCAGGCTTCAAATACAGTAGAACTTGGATATCTACATTCATCAAAGTCAATACATTCATAACCGAATGTTCGGGTGGTATTAGGATAGTCTACCAGTACAACCAGGCTTCTAATACAGTAGAACTTGGATATCTACATTCATCAAAGTCAATACATTCATAACCGAATGTTCGGGTGGTATTAGGATAGTCTACCAGTACAACCAGGCTTCAAATACAGTAGAACTTGGATATCTACATTCATCAAAGTCAATACATTCATAACCGAATGTTCGGGTGGTATTAGGATAGTCTACCAGTACAACCAGGCTTCAAATACAGTAGAACCTGGATATCTACATTCATCAAAGTCAATACATTCATAACCGAATGTTCGGGTGGTATTAGGATAGTCTACCAGTACAACCAGGCTTCAAATACAGTAGAACTTGGATATCTACATTCATAAAAGTCAATACATTCATAACCGAATGTTCGGGTGGTATTAGGATAGTCTACCAGTACAACCAGGCTTCAAATACAGTAGAACTTGGATATCTACATTCATAAAAGTCAATACATTCATAACCGAATGTTCGGGTGGTATTAGGATAGTCTACCAGTACAACCAGGCTTCAAATACAGTAGAACTTGGATATCTACATTCATCAAGTCAATACATTCATAACCGAATGTTCGGGTGCTATTAGGATAGTCTACCAGTACAACCAGGCTTCAAATACAGTAGAACTTGGATATCTACATTCATCAAAGTCAATACATTCATAACCGAATGTTCGGGTGATATTAGGATAGTCTACCAGTACAACCAGGCTTCAAATACAGTAGATCTTGGATAACTACATTCATCAAAGTCAATACATTCATAACCGAGTGTTCGGGTGGTATTAGGATAGTCTACCAGTACAACCAGGCTTCAAATACAGTAGAACCTGGATATCTACATTCATCAAAGTCAATACATTCATAACCGAATGTTCGGGTGGTATTAGGGTAGTCTACCAGTACAACCAGGCTTCAAATACAGTAGAACTTGGATATCTACATTCATCAAAGTCAATACATTCATAACCGAATGTTCGGGTGGTATTAGGATAGTCTACCAGTACAACCAGGCTTCAAATACAGTAGAACTTGGATATCTACATTCATCAAGTCAATACATTCATAACCGAATGTTCGGGTGGTATTAGGATAGTCTACCAGTACAACCAGGCTTCAAATACAGTAGATCATGGATATCTACATTCATCAAAGTCAATACATTCATAACCGAATGTTCGGGTGGTATTAGGATAGTCTACCAGTACAACCAGGCTTCAAATACAGTAGATCTTGGATAATTCGAACCCCTAAGGACCGATAGAAAAGTTCGAATTATCCAAAATTCGAATTACAAAAGTTTTTTAAAATAAAGGGGTAAAAAATCGAATTTCGTATTTTCACATTTTTTAATTTTAAAAAATACATATTTTTCATTTAAACAATACCAAAGATTTCATAGATTATTTATTACTCATCTACGTAATCATCAATTTATGAAATGTTTGTTATTGTTTAAATGAAAAATATGTATTTTTTAAAATTAAAAAATGTGAAAATATGAAATTCGATTTTTTACCCCTTTATTTTAAAACACTTTTGTAATTCGAATTTTGGATAATTCGAACTTTTCTGTAAAAGTCTATTTTTTTTTTTTTTTATTTATTTATTTTTTTTTTTTACGGCGCATCGACAAATCTTGGCTTTTATTTTATTCTTAATTTTTTATGTAAGTAGTTAAAGTGTTAGGAGGAAGTCCAAAGTCTTTGGCAATTTCAGATTTTTTCTTCATCTCTTTTTCAGCTTCTTTAGTCCCAGGTATTTTCACTGACAACGATAAAGTTTCATAACTTCTAGTCTTTGACATCTTATATCAACAACTCACTGAACTGCACTGTACACCAGAAATTCAAGGCACACACAATAAAACAGATCTATATAGGCACTGACTGACTTATAACTCAATAAGAATTGAAGATGGGAGGGAATTCTAGGATAAATCGACAGGATGTAACTATAACAACCCCTGGAAGGGAGGAAGCGCGACCCACCCCTTTGCAGAACTCCTAGACTCCAAGAACTAGACTATGAGACCGCCGCGCTTCTTGTCCGGGAACCCCTACATACGTATCTTACTATGTATATGTCTTACCCGAGGGGAGAATTTTTTCACAAGATTTAAGATCGAACACTTCCCATTGGAGGTAAAGACTCGTAAAAAATTCGAATTATCCAAACTTTTATTCGAATTAACCACGATTTTTTTACATTGTTTATGCCCTAAATTCTCGGACCGAGAGAAATATTCGAATTAACCACGATTTCGAATTATCGAAGTTCGAATTATCCATGTCCCACTGTATATACTTTTCACTATTCAAACAGAAAATAGGAATCAGCGAATAGATGGAGAATTTTCTATGAATAGGGGTTTAGCGTCTGTCATCTGTGCGGCAGGGTCTCTAATTTTACACATCCAGCCGGAACGAAATCAAAAGGTTAAATACAAAATAACTATCTGTCAACGCTAATACTTCTTCAAAATACATCCGAGTGGTTTTGGTTACTCTTGCGACGAGGCCAGGCGTAAAACACCCATAGGACACCATTGGGACAACAGAAATCAGAATATAGATGGAAAATAGTGTTGGTAGGACTGCAGCCATCATGAACAGGCCAATGAAAGGACCAGTAATGCCAACATCCAAACATCATGGTTTATTCATCATTTTCCATTCTCCCCCCCCCCCCTCATTCAAATTATATCGATTTTATGCCGGGGGTGCCTCCGTTTCCCGAGATATTATTTTGTTCCTTTCACACTTTACTATTCCCTTTTAGATTTAACTATATTTATTTTAGTTATACAGTGGAACATGGATAATTCGAACTTCGATAATTCGAAATCGTCTTTAAATCGAATATTTCTCTCGGTACCTAGAATTTAGGGCATAAACAATGTAAAAAAATCGTGGTTAATTCGAATAAAATTTTGGATAATTCGAATTTTCGACGAGTCTGTACCTCGAATGGAAAGTGTACAGAGAGGCGGTCGATCTTAAATCTTGTGAAAATATTCTCACATCAGGAAAAGCGGATAATAAGATACGGACGTAGGGGTTCCAGGACAAGAATAGCGGTGGTCTCATACTCTAGTTCTTGGACTCTGGGAGTTCTGCAAAGTGGTGGGTCGCGCTTCCTCCCTTCCGAGGTTTGTTTATCCTAGAATTCCCTCCCAACATCCCTCCAATCTTCATTTCTTATTCAGTTAAAAATCAGTCAGCGACTAGATCGGTTGTATTTTGTTGTTGTTTGTGCCTTGAATTTCTGGTGTACAGTGCAGTTCTGTGAGTTGGATGATTTAAGATGTCGAAGCCTAGAAGTTATAAGACTTTAACGTTGTCAGAGAAAATAGCTGCGACTAAAGAAGTTGAAACGGGATTTCAAACAAATCTGAAATTTCCAAGGACTTTGAAATTCCTCCTAACACTTTACCAACTTACCTGAAAAATAAAGAAAAAATTCTTTCCTATGAAAATGACTTTTTTTCTAAACAATAGATGTTTATTTTTATTTCTTGATAAATTATTTATTACTTATGTACGTATTACGTACTACGTAATCATAAATTCATGAAATGTTTGTTGTTCTTTAAATAAAACGTATTTTTTTTAAATTAAAAAATGTGAAAATATGAAGTTCGATTTTTTCCCCCTTCATTTTCGAAAACTTTTGTAATTCGAATTTTGGATAATTCGAACTTCTTTATCGGTCCCTAGGGGTTCGAATTATCCAAGTTCTACTGTACTTATCGTTTTTTTCTGCATCGGCTTCCGTTAAAAAATAAGGCTTTTTCCTAGTTTATATATCCTTCATTAGGAACTACATATGTCCCGATCCGATCCAATCCGATCCGATTGATTGGCCAGGTCTAGGTTAGCCATCTAGGTCTTAAACCAGTATTGATCAAGGTACCTCTAATTTAAGCTATAGGATCAATCCATTCGAAATGGTTCAGAAAAAAATAATGTGGTTGCTTGACCATTTGAAAAAAAAAATTGATATTTTTACCATCAATTACATATTGAATAAGTAGTTAAAAACAATTACTACTTTTTTTGTACTAGACAAAGATACAATTCTTTAAAACTTAATAAGAATAACTTAAAGTAAGTAAGTTCACAAAAAAATTAAAGTTTGATGAATTATTCAAGTTTACGCATTGCTGAATAGGCACAAAAAGGAGCATTTTCAAAGATTCATAGCTACGAAAGTACTGAAATATACAAGTTGAAATATTGAAGGAAGTTTTTATGTTACAACTAAGTATAACATATAAAACATTAGATTTTTATCAAGTCTCCCACCAGAGATATTATCAAGTCTCCCACCAAAGATATTATCAAGTCTCCCACCAGAGATATTATCAAGTCTCCCGCCAGAGATATTATCAAGTCTCCCACCAGAGATATTATCAAGTCTCCCACCAGAGATATTATCAAGTCTCCCGCCAGAGATATTATCAAGTCTCCCGCCAGAGATATTATCAAGTCTCCCACCAGAGATATTATCAAGTCTCCCGCCAGAGATATTATCAAGTCTCCCACCAGAGATATTATCAAGTCTCCCGCCAGAGATATTATCAAGTCTCCCACCAGAGATATTATCAAGTCTCCCGCCAGAGATATTATCAAGTCTCCCACCAGAGATATTATCAAGTCTCCCACCAGAGATATTATCAAGTCTCCCACCAGAGATATTATCAAGTCTCCCACCAGAGATATTATCAAGTCTCCCACCAGAGATATTAAAGCCTTAAGTTATCAAACATTAAAACAAATATCAAGGTTTGGAGTACTTTAAATACAAACTGCTTTGTTAGGTTTATCGACGACCCAAAAATCAACTTTGATATACATCTCGTTATTCCAAAACATTACCCTCAAAAAGGGATTTTTGATAAATTTAAACAGTTCTTTTCATGGGAGTTTTCAGGTTTTCGACTTCAAAATATTAAAATAGTGAAGAATAAAAAAGGATATAGTGTAGACTATAAGGAAAACAATGATGTTTAAGTTATTTCTCTATTACTTACGAGTCCTTAAATTGTAAATTCCTGTATAACTTATTGTAACAGGGTTCAGGCCTGATTTCTCAATAAAAATATATTTTATTTTTTAAGGAAATTCCGTTTTATTTGCGTGACAAAAAAAAAACTCACTTTCTTGTAATAAATGTAGTTTTATTAAGAAGCCACGACCGAACCCTGAAAAAATTTACCTGATATTCTTACAACTAAATATTTTAAGGTTATATTAACAGAAATTTTCTTTTTCAGGTAAATTTTCCCACATTCCTTCTTCTGCTTTCGTTTTACTGCCGAAAAACTGTAAGTATGTTTATTTTCTGTGATTTTTCTCCACCCCCTAGGCATTTTATGATGAAGAAAATGCCAATTACCATTTTGAATCACTTAAATGTAGTGGAAAGTAAATATTAAACAAAGTCCGACTCGCAGGACCTGCGTCATCTTAGCGCGGTTACATCTCGAAGAAATGGAATAGATTAGCATCAAAAATCGCAGGAAACTTACAGTAGCCAACTTACACAGAAGCGGATAATTCTTAATCTGTATAAGTCAATACAATTATGTACTGAAAACGTACTTACTCTTTGACTACTACTGAGAAGGCTCTATTCTAAACAACCAAAAATTCGTTGTCATTTTAAGTATCTTGTTTTACTAGCAAATTCGTTTTACTGTTATAATCAACTGTAAATATGTGCTTCATGGCGAATAAAATTCCATTCTGTCGTGGGTTAAATCTTTCTATAAAATAAGAAATAACGATAACTTCAGTTGGAGGCTATGAGGAAGGTTATATAGATAGGAGAATTCAAAAAAAACTACGTCATCATGATTAGCCACTGCCATCATGATTACCACAGCCTCTCCAAACTTATTACCAATACCTTTCACAGTTTCTTAGCTTATTTTACTACAATACTAATTTTACTGATAAATGCAATTTAAAACAAGAAACAACCAATTAAAAAGTGAGATAAACAAAGAGAAAACCCCTTTCAAAACAACAAAACAAACACTTTTTAAGTTTTAAGCGCTTATATCTCTGATTGACGTTGCCCTATCGAATATTGCTTCAGAACCTTTTTTGTAGAGAATTTAGTAAGCATTCGAATGGTCACTATCCACTTACCACGATTTCCCGTCCGTTATCGAGATATTTGCGAAAAATGTATGAAGATCCGAAAACTTTTCATGTCTATTAATAAAATAATTTTTTTCACATACTTCCTTAACTCCAAATATAACCAAAATTTAAACATCTTAGTTGGGATAAATTTACAAGATGTAGAAAATATTTCAATTGAATCCCGCGATTCTAAGTACTTACAAAAAAATAATGTCTTACAAAAACATTGATTCCACTTTTCTCAGGAACGGTTACAGATATCGCCTTAAGAATGGTTTCATTCGTTTTCTTATGTTAAGAAACATATAAAACAAGTACCTGCAAGCATATTAACTCAAAAACGTAAGCGTTACGATTTTTAGCGCGAATTTCGCTTTGAATTGAGCTTGCTAGAGCGTTAACAGACAAGCATATATATATATATATATATATATATATACATATATATATATATATATATATATATACATATATATATATATATATATATATATATATATATATATATATACAAATTTGGACCACCTATATTTTCGTGATCTATAGGGTCTGAAACGTGAAAGTTTCTAGTCGGCACTTCCGGATTGGTTCGCGAGGTCAACCTCATAAGCGGGTTCTCCCTATGGAGATAGGGAGTAACCGCGCTAAAAACTAAAACCTATTGTAAAAAAATGTGCATGTGCTATTTGTGGAGAACACCAAACAAAATTTTGTATTAGTTGTGTAGAAAAATAAGTTTCATAAGTTATTTCAGTTTTAGTTCATTTATTTATAATAATCTTAGTGATAGTTCTCAGCAAAGTAATTAGTTGTTTATTGTTATTTTTGGCTATTATTCTATTGAAATACATTTGGATTCGTTCAACATGTTTTTTTTTTTTTTTTTTTTTTTTTTTTTTTAATTTTCTTTTAAGGGAGTAAAATCTGCCCAGGGTTAGTAATAAAGTACATTCCTGGAGGGTTAGTATTCTAGGGTGAAAAGATATTTGTCGTTAATGATCCTAAGATTGGCACGTCACATAGTGACGCCAAACGACATTTCGTGTTTCAAAAAAGGCTAGCCTCTAAATCTTAAATGATTACAATGCATATTTTTTTTAAATGAAAGCTAATAAAATTTATAACAAGTTTTTCTGGCCAGATTTTTTGATTTTTGTTTCCTCTGTTTATCAAATTTCGTTTAAATAATTCACAAACGTTTACAATTTAACATAAATTAATATTTATATTTTTTCTAACTTAATATCTGCACTGATGTCGTAGAAATTAAATATTCGAATCCTCATTAGACATGGATAAAACAAAAATCTATTTTTAAAACATTCAAAAATCCAATTATTTCAATTAATCTCATTTTTGAATTAAGATAAATTTACGTTTTGAAGATGTCAGTCTAATTTTTTCCTAGTCTAATCAAGATTTGAATGTTTAATTTTAACGATATCAGTGCTGATATTAAGTTAGATGAAAAATAAAATATTATTTTATGTTCAATTGTAAAAGTTGATAATTTATTTCCACGTAATTTAGATAACAGGGGAAAGAAAAAAACAAAATTTTAGCCAGACAAAGACTAAATTTAATCTTCGTTCATTTTTTTTTTTAAATGCATTGAAATCAGTCAACATTTAGATGCGCTAGCCTTTTTTGAAACACGAAATGTCGTTTGGCCCCGCTGTGCGGCATAAAAAAAAAGTCCGTCACGCAGGAGCTGCATAACTAAGCACTTTCCTCAGAATTTGGGTAGTGTAGACTGCTTTCCAGAACAAATTGCTTAAAATATCCTACATAAATAAAATAAAAACATGAATAGTTCTCTTTTAAATTTGTAATGAGTAACTGATCAATTATTAATTTGCTTTTAGAGTTATGTTTACACATGGTACCTACTACACTACGTAATAAATACAAAAAACCTCATATTATCGTATTTTGATCTAACGCAGGAACAGGATACAGTCCCTCTAGTGGTAGAAAGCGCTCCTTGTGGCGGCTTTGTGAACCTACGTCTGGCGGGCTTTTCTATTGAAATATATTACAAAGTAAACCCCCCCTTTCCGATTGACCGATTCAGCTCATTTTTACAACACTTCTTTCTCATGAGTTATCCACGACGTATACCGCGTTTCGTTACAATACAGCAGAAATTACGACCGGTATGAGTCTATTAGTAACTTGGGCCCGGAGTAACCCCCCCCCCCCCGTCCTAATGAACCGATTTAGTTTATTTTTACAACACATATTTACCTGTGGATTACCACTACGAATAACGAGTTTCGTCGAAATGTACCAAAAATCACGGCTGGTAGTGGCGAATTGGTATTGTGGGTCCGGAGTAAACCCCCCTTCTAATGAACCGATTTAGTTTATTTTTACAACACATATTTACCCTTGGATTACCACTACGAATACCGAGTTTCGTCGAAATGTACCAAAAATCACGGCTGGTAGTGGCGAATTGGTATTATGGGTCCGGAGTCCCCCTCCCCTGCTTATGAACCGATTTAGTTTATTTTTATATCTCACTTTTTTTCTCTATATTACCACTAAGAATACCAAGTTTTCGTCAGATGAACATGATCACTTTCATGTTCATGGTCAAATTAGTGTTTTGGGTTCGGGGTAAACCCCCCTTCCGGTGGACCGATTTTGGTGGTTAACGAACTCGTACAATCGTTTGCTAATTGAATGCTATATACCAAGTTTCGTGACGAAAAAACAAAAACTCTGGCCGCTATCGTGTTAACAGACACATATATATATATATATATATATATATATATATATATATATATATATATATATATAAATTTTAACGGGGATCATTTTCGGTGTCTACTAGGTAGGAAGTCGATAAAGATTTGAAGAAATTTTTCAAAAATTCCGTCATGAGTGCAACCTCAATAAGCTACTTTCCTTCGGAGGAAAGTGCTAAAAACATATATAAATATTTACCACGTCTTTCGTAATCACAACTGAAAAATGCCGATTTTTTAGTTGTGTCACAATAGAAATACTAGTGCGATATATCTGGTCATATAGATAAAAGATTGTAGAAAACATAAACATTACAGAAATGCAATTTTGATTCTAATACCCAGAAGAGATAATTCTTACAATACTTCTATCGACCATTTTATCTTGAAATTAAATCAAAACGTTGCCAAAAACAAACAAAAACTTTAAACCCCTCTAAAAATACCTAAAAAATCTAATATCAAAAAATCCTTTCTTAGCGAGCGTCTACGTTCTATAGAGAGTGTCCATGCAAAATTTCAAATTTTTCTGTCGAGCGGTTTGGGCTGGGCGATGATAGGTCAGTGAGTGAGTAGTATTTGACAATATATATATATATATATAGTAGATTTATCTACTATATATTTGTCAAATACCACTCATTCACTCACTGACCTATCGTCGCCCAGCCCAAACCACATGACAGAAAATTTTGAAATTTTACATGGACACTCCTTTTAGAACGTAAACGATACGACCATAACAGGTCAGCTGTTACCGTACTGTATCTATTTCATAATATTATTTTTATTTGCGGTTCATTTCAACTATGATGGCAGACCTTGAAATACTAAAATTAAACAGTGATTTTGTCCCTCATAGAGTTTACGCTATACCTGGTGATAGTCCATCCGAGGTAATAATATCCCGAACCCTTGCACAGCCTCCTCACCCATCAGCATCCCCAGTCAGAACACTTCTTGGTAATGCTCGCAAATATAATGGGTGTTTCCAAATGGTATCTCGGAAACATAAACTTTTAAATTTTAACGTATATTTATGATTGACAAACGAATTAAAACTGTACTGCTAACCTATAGATAACGGGTTATTTCTAGGTTATCTGGCACAGGTCCAGAGCGCCCCAGTGTCTAGAAATATTATACCGTGCTATAATAAACCGCACGAAATTATGTATTAGCGTTATTTTTGATGATTATTATTACATTATTTTACGAAATTAAATAAATACTTATCTGGGAATTCAGCTAGTTTGATATAGATATGGATCCAGTTGATGTTTAACACAATATATATTGGTTGAATAGGCGGAAAAGGTATATTTATATTTTGCCAATATGAAAAGCTCATAAAGAATACATCAGGAAGCTGTCAGATGCAAGCCGCGCCCTTCGTTCCACGGGTTGAATAAATCCTTCAGCTCAAGACGGCTCTGCTAATCCAATACCTTTATGGAAAATCTAGAGTAGGCTAGAGCATATATTCCATAATATTGCTTGGAAATCAGCTTTCAATGTCCGTGATTTGCCTGGGTTTTTTGATCTGGCCAAAAACCATCACCTGACTAGAATACCTCCACTGTTTTATGCAAATTAGCCTAAATTAAGGCATTACAATACTAGCAGAATGATTGGGCTAATTTTAAAAACACTCTACAACAAATTAAATAAACAACAGGAGTCCGGCCAATAGAAAACCTAACAAGACGAGAACAAGTTATTCTGACGAGACTTCGCTTTGGACACAGTTTACTGACACACCCCTATCTAATGGAACGACAAGACAGACCTGTATGCGCATGTTGTAACGAGACATTAACAGTTAAACACATGACTCCAGATTACGAGACCGCCTAGCAATTCCACATGCCAGACATGACATACTATCCGAAAATAACTTACACATTAACATAATATTAACTCAATTAAAATTAACTTGAATCACCTTATACTTTTATTGAAAAAATATCTGTTACCCGACATACTATGATACCCCTATTTTCTGCATCTAGAAAAGCAAAAATAAATTATAAACCAAAAATAAGTGTCCGGGACCGATTAGCAAAAACGGGATTTAAAGGAATAGATAATGGAGAAATATTTTAGAGAAAAGGAAATTCCTTTCAAAACTATAATTTACACATAGGTTTCTGTTACATACATAAATATCATAAAATATTGCAAAGATTAGAAAAAAGGTTTAGTGAGAGAGAGATAGCTAGAGTTAGCAACTATTATCACTTTTAGGGGTTAGAGAATATTTGGAACTGACCTACCTCTCATCGCCATCTCGGCCAAGACCTCAGGAACGGGCGTGGACTCTGACCGGTCGGACGTAAGCCAGCTCTTTATACCCTTTTTATCCCACCCCTGCTTTAGCACGTGGCTGGACGAGAAACTCTCGTCAGGTCTTGAACCTTCCGGGAAACCTTACGTATCAAGCAGGTGGGGTTCCAACAACCCAGACGCTACGTTTGCGGATTCGTTAAATCTTGTATTTTAGTTAAATCTTGTGATATGTATCAGTGTTATGTAGGTGTTTAAATATTGTGTCCAAGTAATGGCTACCATCAGTCAGAAGTACTGTAAGGTCAGTAGGTGTGTGTAAATGTTCTCGTCCTCTGCAGTCTGTAAGTAAATGTCTTATGGTCAGTAGTTCGTTACACTGTCTACATATCGGTACGTCTCTTTTGGTCATTAGGTGTCCGTGGGTAGTAGAGAATAGCCAATTCGGAGTCGGGTTAAAACTACCTCTTCTCTCCGGTTATTTCTATTACTGGATGGCCATTCTTCTACAGTTTGTTTAATTTGTCGCAGTTTATTTTCGTTTATGTTGTTCCATTCTGTCTGCCACTGCATTAGTATATGTTTTCTGCAATGTGCGGTTAGATCTTCGTACGTTGTCTCATGTATTTCTATATTCTGTAGTGCAGTGGCTAACTTGGCTTGTCGGTCAACGTCTGTGCTTTGAGCAATGTCCACATGTCCTGGTAGCCATACTAGTGTTATGTACTTGGCTTGTATGTCAACGTCTGTGCTTTAAGCAATGTCCACATGTCCTGGTAGCCATACTAGTGTTATGTACTTGGCTTGTATGTTAACGTCTGTGCTTTGAGCAATGTCCACATGTCCTGGTAGCCATACTAGTGTTATGTACTTGGCTTGTATGTCAACGTCTGTGCTTTGAGCAATGTCCACATGTCCTGGTAGCCATACTAGTGTTATGTACTTGGCTTGTCGGTCAACGTCTGTGCTTTAAGCAATGTCCACATGTCCTGGTAGCCATACTAGTGTTATGTACTTGGCTTGTCGGTCAACATCTGTGCTTTGAGCAATGTCCACATGTCCTGGTAGCCATACTAGTGTTATGTACTTGGCTTGTATGTCAACGTCTGTGCTTTGAGCAATGTCCACATGTCCTGGTAGCCATACTAGTGTTATGTACTTGGCTTGTATGTCAACGTCTGTGCTTTGAGCAATGTCCACATGTCCTGGTAGCCATACTAGTGTTATGTACTTGGCTTGTATGTCAACGTCTGTGCTTTGAGCAATGTCCACATGTCCTGGTAGCCATACTAGTGTTATGTACTTGGCTTGTCGGTCAACGTCTGTGCTTTAAGCAATGTCCACATGTCCTGGTAGCCATACTAGTGTTATGTACTTGGCTTGTCGGTCAACATCTGTGCTTTGAGCAATGTCCACATGTCCTGGTAGCCATACTAGTGTTATGTACTTGGCTTGTATGTCAACATCTGTGCTTTAAGCAATGTCCACATGTCCTGGTAGCCATACTAGTGTTATGTACTTGGCTTGTCGGTCAACATCTGTGCTTTGAGCAATGTCCACATGTCCTGGTAGCCATACTAGTGTTATGTACTTGGCTTGTCGGTCAACATCTGTGCTTTGAGCAATGTCCACATGTCCTGGTAGCCATACTAGTGTTATGTACTTGGCTTGTATGTCAACGTCTGTGCTTTGAGCAATGTCCACATGTCCTGGTAGCCATACTAGTGTTATGTACTTGGCTTGTATGTCAACGTCTGTGCTTTGAGCAATGTCCACATGTCCTGGTAGCCATACTAGTGTTATGTACTTGGCTTGTATGTCAACGTCTGTGCTTTGAGCAATGTCCACATGTCCTGGTAGCCATACTAGTGTTATGTACTTGGCTTGTCGGTCAACGTCTGTGCTTTAAGCAATGTCCACATGTCCTGGTAGCCATACTAGTGTTATGTACTTGGCTTGTCGGTCAACATCTGTGCTTTGAGCAATGTCCACATGTCCTGGTAGCCATACTAGTGTTATGTACTTGGCTTGTATGTCAACGTCTGTGCTTTGAGCAATGTCCACATGTCCTGGTAGCCATACTAGTGTTATGTACTTGGCTTGTATGTCAACGTCTGTGCTTTGAGCAATGTCCACATGTCCTGGTAGCCATACTAGTGTTATGTACTTGGCTTGTATGTCAACGTCTGTGCTTTGAGCAATGTCCACATGTCCTGGTAGCCATACTAGTGTTATGTACTTGGCTTGTCGGTCAACGTCTGTGCTTTAAGCAATGTCCACATGTCCTGGTAGCCATACTAGTGTTATGTACTTGGCTTGTCGGTCAACATCTGTGCTTTGAGCAATGTCCACATGTCCTGGTAGCCATACTAGTGTTATGTACTTGGCTTGTATGTCAACATCTGTGCTTTAAGCAATGTCCACATGTCCTGGTAGCCATACTAGTGTTATGTACTTGGCTTGTCGGTCAACATCTGTGCTTTGAGCAATGTCCACATGTCCTGGTAGCCATACTAGTGTTATGTACTTGGCTTGTCGGTCAACATCTGTGCTTTGAGCAATGTCCACATGTCCTGGTAGCCATACTAGTGTTATGTACTTGGCTTGTCGGTCAACGTCTGTGCTTTAAGCAATGTCCACATGTCCTGGTAGCCATACTAGTGTTATGTACTTGGCTTGTCGGTCAACATCTGTGCTTTGAGCAATGTCCACATGTCCTGGTAGCCATACTAGTGTTATGTACTTGGCTTGTATGTCAACGTCTGTGCTTTAAGCAATGTCCACATGTCCTGGTAGCCATACTAGTGTTATGTACTTGGCTTGTCGGTCAACATCTGTGCTTTGAGCAATGTCCACATGTCCTGGTAGCCATACTAGTGTTATGTACTTGGCTTGTATGTCAACATCTGTGCTTTAAGCAATGTCCACATGTCCTGGTAGCCATACTAGTGTTATGTACTTGGCTTGTCGGTCAACATCTGTGCTTTGAGCAATGTCCACATGTCCTGGTAGCCATACTAGTGTTATGTACTTGGCTTGTCGGTCAACATCTGTGCTTTGAGCAATGTCCACATGTCCTGGTAGCCATACTAGTGTTATGTACTTGGCTTGTCGGTCAACATCTGTGCTTTAAGCAATGTCCACATGTCCTGGTAGCCATACTAGTGTTATGTACTTGGCTTGTATGTCAACGTCTGTGCTTTGAGCAATGTCCACATGTCCTGGTAGCCATACTAGTGTTATGTACTTGTTCAAATTTTGAAGTCGCATAATTTCATTTAGAATTTTTGTAGCCAAAGGGTGTGTATTGTATGTATTCTGTAATGTTTTCAATGAGCTCAAAGAGTCTGTAAACAAAATAATGTTTTCCAACTCTATTTGTTCTATACTCCTTAAGGCTAAAAGCATGGCCTGAAGCTCAGCAGAATATGTAATATTAAAATGTAAAAACGCAAATTTGTAACTGGTCGTGGTCATTAAAATTAAAATAAATAATTTTCTGGGTCTCCCCGTGGCCTAGTGGCTAAGGCCTTAGATTCTCATGCGGGAGATAGTGGGTTCGAGTCCCACCGCTGGCAGGAATTTTCTTATCTCACGTCTAGTTGAGAAAATTCCTTACTGCACCAGGATGTCGGCGCGCCGTAAAAAAAAAAATAATTAAAAAAACCTAAGAAAAGAACGAAGACCTAAGAAAGAAGAAGTTTAAGGTCACAAGCAGAGAACAGGCACTTCTGCTATCGTTGTACTGTTCTTGTGAACCATGAATCATATATGAAGTGGTTTTTATCTTTTGGTGGTCACTTGATATTTTCTAAGATTGTTGTCGGTGGTGGTGTATGGTCTGGAAGGGAAGTGTAGAAATTTAAATTTTATTAAGAACTTTATTCGATTTAATATACGTCTATACTTCAAAGGAGCTTCTCCCAATTCAGCAAACAAACTGATTTCTGGCCTTAATCTGCCCTTTTGCTTTGGTCTTCCAAGTTTGTTGCCAAGTTTCTAGTGCCTAATGGGTTAGAGAAAATGTGGCTTTGGGAGCATAGGGCTTCCAGGGAAAGTAGGAATGACGGCTAAATGGTCCGAGACTAGAGAAAAAAGTAGATATTTTAATGGAAACTTTTTGAGTTAGTCAAAAAAAAAGTTCTGAGAGTGAAGTCGTCAAGAACACGAAAAGTGTGTGGGGGCGGGGGGGGGGGGGGAGTGTTTGGGGGGGGGGGGGGGGGGGGGGGTGAAAAAAAGTTTTAACTAATTTACTGAACTTCTCTTTCTTAGCATTTTAAAACTACTTGTTTTCAAAATATTTTCCATTCAAAGTCAACTCTCTTGAAAAATTAAATTACTTTTCTACACATTTCCTTGATAACTATGTTTTTCTTTTTATATTAGAGGCCCGGTGGCCGTGAATGTTAAAGCGTGAGCACTTAACAGTCCTTGCCATGGGTCGTGGGTTCGATTACCACTAGGGCTGATGGCTTTTCTAATAAAAGAAAATGCATCAGCCCTATCCTGGCTAGAAAAGAGTGGTGACCTATAGATAACCCGTCCTAAAATTCTGAGTTAATTATAATAGGCATTAACATTTAAATAAATATTCTAATATTCACAAGAAAAATTGTTCCACATGATTTTATTTAACTTGTTTAACCTTTTAGGCGCGCTTATTTTTGTAACACCAATATATGCGAAGAAAAGAGTTATCTATTGGTAATTTCGTTGTTGCTATTTTATTTTTAATGCCCGAAAGTTAATTGAAGGGCGTACAACAGTAAAACGGAAGCCCTTCTTTTTTTTACATTTTTGGCAAATTAAAAAAAAAAAAAAGTTTTAATATTTACATAGTTTCTTAATTTTTTTCCCCCAATTTCTTTTTCCTACCACAACATAGCCACCTACTTATGAAAGTAAGTCCATAAGGATCCTATTCTATCTTTTCAAGAGTAGTGGTGTGAAGTTTTGGTGTAGATTTGGAGCTGCCTAAGTTGTACAAAAAATGCATAATTTACGACTTTTTCAACTAAAATTAATAAAATTTGCTTATAATCATATTTTTAATTTACAAAGCTTATATGAAATTACCAACAACAAAAAAAAATGAATTAATGCAAAATTAAGTCGTCTTTTGGCTATTTTTCTATCAAATCATCATCGTCAGGGTAGCTGATGAAGCTAAACATTTTAATCCAATATAGAACAGCATTTTGTCCGAAATATTTGTGTGCTAGGCTTATTACGCCATTGTATTTCTCAGTTTTTAAGAGCACGGGTTGGCTGTATGCAGATAGAAAGTCAATATTGGACCTCATACAGTGGTTTAGTTGCTGTGAACCCACTATTGAAGTGACCAGAGCTGCAGTCTTAGGGTGGGTTTACACTTGCTAGTTATTGCAGGATATTTATATCAGAGAGAAATTGCGACTATTGAAACCACATGTAAAATGTATGTAAGGCAATAAATTCTACCATGAGCAATTTATTGCCGACATACATTTTACATGGGGTTTCAATAGTCGCAATTTCTCTCTGACATAAATATCCTGCAATAACTAGTAAGTGTAAAACCACTCTTATTTGTAAACCCATCCTTATTTGTAAACCCACCCTTATTTGTGTTTTATTGTGCCGGAAGATAGAGATAATTTTTTAATCCATAATAATCTTCTGACCTTCAAAGGGGAATATAGGAATGGAATTGAAAAAACAAGTCATTGAATCTTGCATCTTTCCTGTAATTTCCTATGGATGCCAAACATAGTCCCTCACAAAGTACCAGGAGAACAAAATCAGGGTTTGGCAAAACTCATTAGAAAGAAGCATCACTAATGTCAGAAGGAAAGATAGAGTCAAGTGTGTTGACATTAGGAAGAGAACTGGGTTGAAGGACTTAACCAAGTTAATTAAAAAATCAAAATGGAAATGGGCAGGACACCTCTTGAGATGCAGGGATGACAGATGGTCATATTATGTGACAGAATGGACTCCATACGATTGTACTCGAGGTAGAGGCAGACAAATCAAGAGATGGAGTGACTCTTTCAAGAAGACAGCAGGCCCGACATGGTGGAGAAAAGCACGGGACAAGAAGCTCTGGTGGGAAACATGGTAGGAACTCACAGACCCCGCTTCCCGTTAAGGCTGGTCTCCCAGGGAAGTGTAGACCATCACTCCTCAAAGGAGGAAGGCTTTTACAAGCAAAAAATTATTAATCAGTTATTTAAGTTTTTAGAAAAATGTAAAAAATTAGTTATAAAAAATTAGTTATGAGTTTGATTTTATAGGAAAGTATCAAAGATGTTTATTTTTAGCACTTTCCTCCGAAGGAAAGTAGCTATTGAGGTTGGACTCATGACGGAATTTTTGAAAAATTTCTTCAAATCTTTATCGATCCTACCAAGTAGACACCGAAAATGACCCCCGTTAAAATTTATATATATATATATATATATATATATATATATATATATATATATATATATATATATATATATATGCATATATATATATATATATATATATATATATATACATATATATATGTGTGTCTGTTAACACGATAGCGGCCAGAGTTTTTGTTTTTTCGTCACGAAACTTGGTATATAGCATTCAATTAGCAAACGATTGAACGAGTTCGTTAACCACCAAAGTCGGTCCACCGGAAGGGGGGGTTTACCCCGAACCCAAAACACTAATTTGACTATGTCAGCCATAATATTTGTTATATTTCAACGAAACTTGGTATTCGTAGTGTTAATATAGAGAGAAAAGTGAGATATAAAAATGAACTAAGTCGGTTCAATGTGGTAATCCACAGGTAAATATGTGTTGTAAAAATAAACTAAAACGGTTCATTAGGAGGGGGGGTTTACTCCGGACCCACAATACCAATTCGCCACTACCAGCCGTGATTTTTGGTATATTTCGACGAAACTCGGTATTCATAGTGGTAATCTACAGTTAAATATGTGTTGTAAAAATAAACTAAATCGGTTCATTAGAAGGGGGGGGGGGGTTTACTACGGACCCAAATTCCTAATATACTCATACCGGTCGTAATTTCTGCTGTATACGTCGTGGGTAACTCATGAGAAAGAAGTGTTGTAAAAATGAGCTGAATCGGTCTATCGGAAAGCGGGGGTTTAATTTGTAATATATTTCAATAGAAAAGCCCGCCAAACGTAGGCTCACAAAGCCGCCGCAAGGAGCGCTTTCTACCACTAGAGTGACTGTATCCTGTTCCTGCGTTAGATCAAAATACGATAATATGAGGTTTTTTGTATTTATTACGTAGTGTAATAGGTACCATGTGTAAAAATAACTCTGGAAGCAAATTAATAATTGATCAGTTACTCATTACAAATTTAAAAGTGAACTATTCATGTTTTTATTTTATTTATGTAGGATATTTTAAGCAAATTGTTCTGGAAAGCAGTCTACACTACCCAAATTCTGAGGAAAGTGCTTAGTTATGCAGCTCCTGCGTGACGGACTTTTGTTTGTATAATAAAGGCTATTTCATTTCATTTCAATCTTCTGACCTTAAAATCCCCCAAAAAATGGAGGTGCCTCCTTATTGCTGCATGCCCGTTAATTATAGATTTTAAGTGTTAACTGCGAGAATCGAAATTACGATTAATCAATTGTTAATCGCGGGATTTCGCGATTAATCAATTGTTAATCGCGGGATTTCGCGATTTGAATTATTTTTTCAACCGTAATTGATAGTTAATACAATTAAATTTTTAATCTTCAATATTCTCTGCGATAAATTGTTGTCCACCTTTGCTTCCTACTAGCACTTACGGTTTTTTAAACCACACATTTTCCCCCAGCTTCCTCAGTTTATGATGCTTGTTGGTTAGCTGTAAGCAAAATGTCCATTTCACACACACACACACATCTGCTTTTCTAATTTTTTGCGAGCGAGGTGACTTATTTCATTTCTACAGATGTTGTTTTCTGGAACAATGGCTTACTAGAAATTTAAAAATCTCCCATCGTGTCAACATCATAAGCGGTTTCCAAGCGAGGGAAAAAACTACTTTTAATTATAAAATTTGTCTAAAATAAATTAAATTTTCTGGCAAATGTTTCCCGACTAAAATAATTTAATTACTCAGAGCGAACTTTAAGAAAGCGTTAAATCCCTAATTGTTTTGTCTGAGCCTTGTTAATTACACTCCTCCTTGTTTTCATTTTACCAAACAATTTTCCCAGATATAATTAAGCGCAGAGACCTCTAAAAAAGTTACCTTATTTCAGAGATGTCACAGATAAAACACGAATCCTGTAAGTGTTTTTGTTTTTAAATTAGAGTCACATAATGTTCTTGAAGTTTATCTTAAAGTTTTTTTTAATAGTTTTGTATAGTGACGAGGAGTCACTAGTTTGATGGTTAGTTTGTTCAGATTGGAACACTAGCAACAGGAAGATCCACCATACTAAGAATTTACAGCCTCAGAGTATTTAACTTCAAAAGCGATCAACGACATAAGCGGGTTTTTTTTCTATGAAGCGAGATGAGAAACGCGTTTAAAAACAAGGACCGAAATAAAAATTAAATGTTTCCTCAAAATTATGACAAAAAAATTACTTCATAATTTATATTTTTAAAATTAATGAATAACTGTTATGAAATCATTTTTATTTTTAACTTTTTAAAATATAAATTATTAGAAAATAATGAAATATATCAATTACGATGGAATTTTTATTTTTAATTCCCAATAATAAAAATTAAAGGTAAAGTGAAAGAACTTGACCTTTCGAATTAGAAGACAGATTTTTGTACCAAATTTCATCAAAATCGGGCCGGGGGAGTAACCGCGCTAAAACAATTTAAACTATAATATTGCCTGATCAAATAGATGGTTTAGTTGAAGAGCAGAGGGCGTGGCCTATATACCCGGTCCTGTGAAATTAGCGTCAAAAATCCCTTGGGTTATATCCTTATCATTACATAGTTTCATATGATTTGGGCCATTGCCGACCCTAAAGTGAGCCATTGCGATCTTAAAGCGTTCCCTCATCCTAAACAATACAGGCAGTTTTTGTACATTTTTACACGGAGAAAAAAAAACAGGCTGCCGGCAGCCTGAAAACTGTGACTCAGTGCCAGCATTTTGAAATATGTGGAATCCTATTTCAAAATGCTGGCACTGAGTCACAGTTTTCAGGCTGCCGGCAGCCTGTTTTTTTTTCTCCGTGTACGTCTCTTGAATTTGGAATAGGCAAATGGTCCCTCAAAATTAGAGTCATTTTGAATATTCGCATACGGAATTGAACTTTTCCGTCTTATCTGAGCAGACTATATCTGCCAGTGGGAGCTGCGAGCGCAACAGCAAAAACCGCCCTTGTTCTGGCGGACAACAGTACGTTTTTGGTGAATAAGTCTGTAAAATATTTACTTTTATTTAACATTATATATATATATAAACTAGCTGTTCCCCGGTGTGTCCCCGGATTTGTAAAGAACAGCTGGTAGACGTTTTTGACCTAGCCTATGACACTCCTCATATCAAGATCTACCTGCGTGCCAAGTTTAGTCAAAATCGGTCAAACGGTGTGGATTTGTATAAGGAACAAACAGACAAACCGACAAACACCTTAACAGACTGACACGCGATTTATATATATACGTTACAGTGGAATCTAATGAGAAATGCCCTGCTGAGAAATTTGCTTGCTCACGCAGTCCCAAGGAGAATGTCTGGTTTATGTTTGTGCCCCCGTATTGTAAGTGCGAAAGTCTTGTAAAAACCGTGTCAGAAAAAGAGAGAATAAGATTCGAGAGGGGGGTGTTGGTCCCCCATCCCCCACGAGATATGTATTAAATATGTATGCAGAGCAGAGTCGACTCTCCATATGGATATATTGGCCTAGGTATGGGCTGTATCGTTGAATTTTACAGCAGCCGGGGTCCCGCCATACCAACCAAATCCGCATCATTCTTCCTATATCCAAATATCCCCTTATAACGCCAATTCGACACTTTGATATTCACTCTATACAGCTGTTAGATATTCATACAGCTCTCATGTTTAATTCTCTTATCAATTCTGATAAGAGATTGATAAAACAAGAGCAATGTTGTTGTTTTTTGGAACTGTCAAAATACGCTGAATTGACCAATCAAACCAATGAAATATTCCCTGCTTTTGATCAGAATTTATTTGAACTTCCAAAGCATCCAAGCCTAAAGAATTATAAATTTTATAGGTATACATTCAACTTTGTTTGTTTTTGCAAAAAAAAACAAAAAAACTATGTTTTCTGATGCTCTCGCAAATTTTAAACCAACAAATTGCTGTAGTTCAAACATTATGAAAATTATTTTTTTAAATAATTTGTTGAAAACATTCCATGAATAAAAAATTCATGACCAAATGACCTGCCGTTATTTTTGCTATCTATGATTTCTGAAACGTGAATTGCGGGGTTCCACCCTATGAAGGGAGGCCGGAATCGCGCTAAAAGCCTTTCATGGTGTAATAGGAATTTGTTTTGCGTCGCTGAAAAATTCAACCTGACACAAACGGAACTCGAACCTTCATCTCCAACAAGATAATTCTGTCTACAAGCTACAATGTGAGTTGGGGGGGGGGTGTTGCCCAAACTAATCATTGATTTACCCTTTTAAATTTTAACGTCTATTTATTATTAACAACGAATTTTATGACGGGTTATCTATAGGTTACCAACCTTTTCTAGCCAGGATAGAGCTGATGCCATTTCTATTTTTCTAAAGAAAAGCCACCACCCCTAGTGTGAATCGAACCCACGATCCTTGGCTCGGAGTGTTAAATACTAACTCCTTAACACTCACGGCCATCGGGCCTCTAAAACGTTAAAATTCAAATACATAAATAAACCTACAGTTTGTTTTTTTTTTAATTATCGTCATATGATTAAATAACCATTAACCTTGTAGCTTGGAACGCCTTAGAATATCAATTTGTCCACTTCTTAATTACTAAGAATCTCATTAAATGTCTGATACCTGTAGATTCCATAGGCCTTCGATCTAAAATGGACATGAACAGGCATGTAAGTACTCTATTCTAATTGGTCAATAAGTTCATGTCATAATAAACCTTTTATGATGATTAGATAGTTAGCCGTCGAGGTGATAAGTAAAGATGGAATGGTTGGGATTCGGCTAAAAAAACCTCAATATGATTTTTGGGTAAAAATGCAGTTTCACGCCCTCCAAACCGATTTCTTTCAAATTTTGTACAATAACGTATTTTGATGCACTAAACACGAATACGATAAAAAAAAGTCCGTCACGCAGGAGCTGCATAACTAAGCACTTTCCTCAGAATTTGGGTAGTGTAGACTGCTTTCCAGAACAATTTGCTTAAAATATCCTACATAAATAAAATAAAAACATGAATAGTTCTCTTTTAAATTTGTAATGAGTAACTGATCAATTATTAATTTGCTTCCAGAGTTATGTTTACACATGGTACCTACTACACTACGTAATAAATACAAAAATCCTCATATTATCGTATTTTGATCTAACGCAGGAACAGGATACAGTCACTCTAGTGGTAGAAAGCGCTCCTTGCGGCGGCTTTGTGAACCTACGTCTGCCGGCTTTTCTATTCAAATATATTACAAATTAAACCCCCGCTTTCCGATTGACCGATTCAGCTCATTTTTACAACACTTCTTTCTCATGAGTTACCCACGACGTATACCGCGTTTCGTTACAATACAGCAGAAATTACGACCGGTATGAGTATATTAGGAATTCGGGTCCGGAGTAAACCCCCCCTTCTAATGAACCGATTTAGTTTATTTTTACAACACATATTTACCTGCGGATTAGCACTACGAATACAGAGTTTCGTCGAAATGTACCAAAAATCACGGCTGGTAGTGGCGAATTGGTATTGTGGGTCCGGAGTAAACCCCCCCCTTCTAATGAACCGATTTAGTTCATTTTTATATCTCACTTTTCTCTCTATATTACCACTACGAATACCAAGTTTCGTTGAAATATAACAAATATTACGGCTGTCATAGTCAAATAAGTGTTTTGGGTTCGGGGTAAACCCCCCCTTCCGGTGGACCGACTTTAGTGGTTAACGAACTCGTCCAATCGTTTGCTAATTGAATGCTATATACCAAGTGTTTGCTATATACTCTGGCCGCTATCGTGTTAACAGACACACATATATATATATATATATATATATATATATATATATATATATATATATAGATATATATAAATTTTAACGGGGGTCATTTTCGGTGTCTACTAGGTAGGATCGATAAATATTTGAAGAAATTTTTCAAAAATTCCGTCATGAGTCCAACCTCAATAGCTACTTTCCTTCGGAGGAAAGTGCTAAAAACGTCGGATTTAACTAGGAAAGAAGTTATTAAGCACTAAAGTTCACTGTTATGTAGGTTATGAGAGCTATTAATTACAGCGAGATGGATTGACTGGGGTTTTGTTATCTTCTTGAGCGAGCGTAGCGAGCGGAAACGCATAGCACGTATGCCCTTAAGCGACAGGTGAGGATGCCCTTAAAATTAACAATATTTTCGAAAAAATGGTTTCTGAACATTTCAAATGAGAGTTCTCTGTTTCCCAATGTTACATATCTGCGCATGCGCGTGTTTACAAATACGCTGATGACGTCTAGTTTTATAATCTTCCTAACTTTAGTGCTTAATATTATATTCTATTAATTTTAGCGAGCTGGATTGACTAGGGTCTTGTTATCTTCTTGAGCGACCGTAGCGAGCAGAAACGCATAGCATGTATGCCTTAAAGTCGTAATTTATGCCTTAAAGTCGTCATAAATTTAGTTGTTTACATTAGCTCTCATAACCTGCATAACAGTAAACTTAAGTGCTTAATAACTTCTTTCCTAGTTAAATCCGACGTTTTTTTTTAATCGTATTCGTGTTTAGTGCATCAAAATACGTTATTGTGCAAAATTTGAAAGAAATCGGTTTGGAGGGCGTGAAACTGCATTTTTACCGATTTTTGTTTTAAAAAAATCTATATTTTGGACGTTTCGGCTACTCATTGGTAGCCTTCGTCAGCTAAAATGACAAAAAAAAAACAGAAATTACTAATGAAACAAAAAAAAAGTTTATAATTGTGATAAGTAACAGAACTATAAATACAATTAACTTATTATAAAAGAACAATTTCGTCTTAAATTCTTAGAATGAGAAGAATGAAAATCAATAAAAACATAACAGAAAAAGAAGAAAATAAGGGGCTATTTTACTGAAGTATGTATAAGTAAATAGGTACAATAATTGATTTTAATAGTAATTAGTAACATTAATTGATTTTACAAAGAAATAAGAAACTACATACCAATGAAAACTATAGTAGCTAATAGTAACATTAATTAATTTTACAAAGAAGTAAGATACTACATGGTGGTCGGTAAGAGATCAAAGGCCTGTTTATGACATTTTATGACAGGAAAGGAGAAAAAGGTGTTAATGGAAGGATACACAAGGGGCATGAGGAAATTCTAGGTGGGATGTCGGGAGAGTTTTTGAAAAATATTCGCGTAAATTTCTCCTATTTACGCGAATATTTTTCAAAAACTCTCCCGACCTCCCACCATATATATATATATATATATATATATATATATATATATATATATATATATCGTCATGAGGTCAATCTCCCTCTGGAGGTTATTTTGACATTTTGACGAAGTTAAGTTTATTATTATCTGAAGATGAGACGACTGTTAACTCATAGGCCTGATTTAAAGGATTTGTCAGTTATTGATTGAAACTCAGCCAGACAGTAACTCGAAACTCACTTCCAGATAGACAGTTCCAGAACGACAGAGAAAGCATTGTCTAAGTAAGTGCCGAGTCAAGCAGAACTCCATTAACACCTTTTTCTCCTTTCCTGTCATAAAATGTCATAAACAGGCCTTTGATCTCTTACCGACCACCTTCTCCCACCACCTGGTTTGTTTTCAGTTGCATATACCCCAGTAGATTCCTTTTATCTTAGACACCTTCACAATGGTTACTTAACTGTCAACATTGGTCTTTCTCTGACTCCCGGCATTTCCATTGGTATGTAGTATCTTATTTCTTTGTAAAATTAATTAATGTTAATATTAGCTACTATAGTTTTCATTGGTATGTAGTTTCTCATTTCTTTGTAAAATCAATTAATGTTACTAATTACTATTAAAATCAATTAAAAGTACCTATTTACTTATATATACTTCAGTAAAATAGCCCCTTTTTTTCTTCTTTTTCTGTTATGTTTCTATTGATTTTCCTTCTACTCATTCTAAGAATTTAAGACGAAATTGTTCTTTTATAATATGTTAATTGTATTTATAGTTCTGTTACTTATCACAATTATAAACTTTTTTTGTTTCTGTAATAATTTCTGTTTTTTTTTTTGTTGTCATTTTAGCTGACGAAGGCTACCAATGAGTAGCCGAAACGTCCAAAATATAGATTTTTTTAAACAAAAATCATATTGAGGTTTTTCTAGCCGAATCCCAACCATTCCATCTTGACTTATAATAAACCTTTGTAACATGAACCATGAACAACAAATTTATCGAATTTAACGTTTTAAATTCCACGTCTATAATTTTGTTACATTTTTCAGGATTAGTACTGGTTTTCTAGTATGCAGCAGAGGCAAGTTTAGGATTAGTACTGGTTTTCTAGTATGCAGCAGAGGCAAGTTTAGGATTAGTACTGGTTTTCTAGTATGCAGCAGAGGCAAGTTTAGGATTTGCCTTTTCTTATTAGATAAGTTTTCACACATTTGGAGTAAAGCAAGCCTTTTAGCACTTTCCTCCGAAGGAAAGTAGCTATTGAGGTTGGACTCATGACGGAATTTTTGAAAAATTTCTTCGAATCTTTATCGATCCTACCTAGTAGACACCGAAAATGACCCCCGTTAAAATTTATATATATCTATATATATATATATATATATATATATATATATATATATATATATATATATATATATATATATATATATATGTGTCTGTTAACACGATAGCGGCCAGAGTTTTTGTTTTTTCTTCATGAAACGTGGTATATAGCGTTCAAATAGCAAACGATTGAACGAGTTCGTTAACCACCAAAATCGGTCCAACGGGAGGGGGGGTTTACCCCGGACCCAAAACACTAATTTGACCATACCAGCCGTAGTTTTTGTTATATTTCAACGAAACTCGGTATTCGTTATTTTGATCTAAAGAGAGAATTCCGTTGTAAAAATAAACTAAATCGGTTCATTAGAAGGGGGGGGGGTTTACACCGGACCCACAATACCAATTTGCCACTGCCAGCCGTAATTTTTGTTACATTTCAACGAAACTTGGTATTCGTGGTGGTAATCAACAGAGAAAAATGGGTTGTAAAAATAAACTAAATCGGGTTATTTGGAGGGGGGGTTTACTCCGGACCTAAAGTACTAATGTACTCATACCGGTCGTATTTCTGCTGTATTGTAACGAAATGCGGTATGCGTCGTGGGTATCTCATGAGAAAGAAGTGTTGTAAAAAAGAAGTAAATCGGTCTATTGGAAAGGAGGGTTTACTTTAAAGTGTGTTTCATTACAATTAGCCAGCCAGACGTAGGTTCGCAAAGGCGCTACAAGGAGCGCTATCTCCCACTATGGGGACTGTATCCTGTTCCTGCGTCAGATCAAAAGACGGAATGTGAAGTTTTTGTGTATTTATTAAGTAGTACAGTATCATGTATTAACATAACTCTGGAAGCAAATTATTTACAAAATTAATAATTGACAGGCCTCATAAGAAATGTAAATGAGCAGAACTATTCACGTTTTTATTTTATTTATATAGGTTATTTACAGCAAATTATTCAGTAATGTAGTCTACACTAAAAAAAATCTGAGGAAAGTGCTTAGTTATGCAGCTCCTGCGTGACGGACTTTTATCTAAATGACAGTAATACCTGGCTTTAAATAAATACAACTCTTGGTAAATGTGAAGACCAGGGCTCTAGGCACATATTATTTCCAAATTTCGCACTATATCGTATTTCAATACACTTAACACGAATCCATTAAAAAAAAAAAAAAAAAAAAAAAAAAAAAAAAAAAAAATCGCTCTCAACTAAGAAGTTACTAAGCACTAAAGTTCACTGTTATGAAGATTATAAAAGTTGGCGTAAACAGCTTATGATTATTAAATCATGTATATTTACAAGAATGTCTAGGACGACTTTTGGGTAGACTTGCTATGCTCGCTCAAGAAGATATCAAAACTCTAGTCTATCCAACTCGCTGTTATAGATAGAATTCGGATTTTATGGAGGTTATAAATGGTTTATCAACATAACATAAATGAGAGTTCTTTGTTTCCCAATGTTAGATGTCTGCGCATGCGCGTGTTTACAAATACGCTGTTTATGCCAACTTTAACCTCAATAACGGTGACCTTTAGTGCTTCATAACTTCTTTCCTAGTTGAGAGCAAGTTTTTTTCTTAACGGGTTCATGTTTAGTGCATCAAAATAAGATATAGTGCAAAATTTCAAAATAGTTCTAGTCGTTGCCTAGAACCCTCGTCTTTACATTTACCCAACTCTTTACCGTCTATATGATTTGTTAGTGAGATGATATTGGTTAAGAGTTTGCTTCTTCGTTCCGACAAACAGTCGGGTGTCTCGGCCCCGAGCGGGCCCGGCTTTGGGTCGGCGCACACACGGCAAATTGAGCCATTTTAATGTTTTTACTTTTTATGTTTATTGTTTTTAAATGATTTGTTTAATAAGCCTGAATACATTATTTTTTACATTGTTTTCAACTATTAAGAGTGTTTAGAATCGGTTAGTAATAAAATAAAACGCAGAATTATGGAAAACTTATAGAAAATTCATGATCTTGGGCAACTGGATTTCTTTTTGTAACCATTTTGCATGTTTTTTTAAGAATCTTTCTTCCATATAATTACAATCTTTCCATTTGGCCGTTATCTTAGTTACAAAGACTTTCATTATATATTTTATTTTTTCTTCGTATATTTGTGAGTTAAATATTTTATATTTATTCACAATATAAGTACACAATTTTTGATTGCACGTGAGAGCTGAAACTTTGAATAGACTTTCATTTTTTATCACAAAAAACAGTTCTTTTCTTGTTATATATAAAACGGGTTCTTCAGCAGCTATCTGACTACCTAAACAAAATTTAAATTTACATCAAAAGGGGGAAGAAGGGGGAGCTAAAAGTGTCAAGACAGTAAAGTAGAAGCTTAAGGCTTTTTGAAAAAAAATATTTGGAACTGGAACTTTGTGGAACTTTTTTTGAAACCTTACTCAAACTTAAGTAATCAAAAAAATATGTAAAATTTAGTAATCATTTCATTAATAATTTTTTTCTTTGATATGCCTTTGTGTTATGACAAATATATTATACATTTATAAAGAACATACCACTAGGTAATAAATCCATTGTGAAAAGAATTTATGAAATTTGCACACAATTTGTAAAACACACCTAACTAAGACCGTACTTGGAACAAGACTAGACAGTGGAAGTGGAAGAGACTAGCAATGGTTGCCTTCCGTATTGTCTTAGACAGGTCTGGATTAAACTAGATAAAAAACTCGTTCGGTTTTCAATGAATAGAAGACTATAGCACGTGTTGACTCGTAAAATGAATTTTTACGATGACATCACATTTTCGACTTTTGTCGCCCTAAAGTAGGTGTTTTCCCCAGTGTGCGGCGTTTGACTATCCCTGACCTTTCACGTCCGGCACTTCAGTAACCGAGGAAAAGATTACAAACTTCAACAGGCAATCTGTTAGTCTTGCAGTATTTCAAGTATCACTTTGGTTCATATGATATAATTGTACTATATTTAATTACGAAGTGTGGCACATTGTGACATAATTCGAAATTTTGGTAGCAGCCAAGCTGTTATCCTGCCATTCTGCCGTTTGAAGCCCGATAATCCTGATTGTATGAGCTTTAAGGCTTTCAAAAGTCGTTCAGGAACTAGTATTCAAATTAATGCCTGGAGGGTAAGGTTATGTGTAATTACAGGGTTAAAATTAAATGTACATTCTATCTCTACAAATGTTACTGACATGAGGAGTATACAGCGATGGGGTCACCGATTTGGACCAATTTTTTTCTGGTGATTCTCCATCGAAAAATAGTCGACACATGTCCGAGCGTTCCGTCCAATGCGCCTTAGGAGCCGAGAAATAAAATAAAATAGGTTGAAAGTGCTTTATTTTTTATATCGAGTTTAGAAAATGATATCGACATGATTCTTTCACCAATTCATTTGTTTTATAGAATAGATTAAAAGAAAAATATAATCGTTAAACAATAATTTATATTTCATCAAATATATTCAAAAATATGCTTACGTTTTCAGGTAAACTAGTATTACACATTTTTTTTTTACACCAAAAATAATAGCAGATTTAAAATCAGCACCCCAAGAAAGCCTAATATACTGAATATCATTGAAAACAAAAAATAATGATTTTTCCCAGTCTGGAAGAGGCTAAATATTTGTTAGCGAAAAAGTAATGTGACGTTTTGGAATTCAATATCTCCCCTTGAGATAATCCGATTTTTAAGTCATTGAAATCATTCGAAAGAAGAAAGACTCCTTTTTCTAACCGTATAAATGACTATTGTATTATCACAAAAGGTACTTGCGAAAAATGGTTCTCAAAATAAAATTAAAATGTAAACTTTTTTGCATATAACTTCAATTCCAGAACACGTAGAAACACCCCGATTTAATCGAAATGTGTCACATTATGGCCTTTATTTACCCTCCAAGTTTGGTTGGAATCGGGATAATAGTCTTTGAAATATGGCCGGATTCTTGAATCTTTAACAAAATCTTAAGGGTCCCCCTTACCAAAATTTAAAATACATTTTTTTTAATTTTTGTAATATTCCCAAAATTTGAATTTAGGGGTTTTTCAATGTGCTAAAAACGAATCTGACATCCGTTTTTAAATAAAACTTTTATTTTATAATCGATAACTTTTTAAATGGAATATTTTGGCATAATAATGACTTCTATAGAGTCGAGTATGTAAAATAATTTTTGATTTAAAAACCAAATCCATCCAAATCGGTGACCCCATCGCTGTATACTCCCCTTGTGAGTAGGTATCTATTAAATATAATTTTTTTGAGTTTCAGCCATATTGCGTTACCTTGTACACAAAAGGAGGTTCAATCATTTTGGTTGTAAATATTTAACACACAGGTTATAGGAAGGTTTTTACACACAAGCCAGTACCAGGCACTTGATTGAAATCTTGTAGAGTGTTTTTTGGTTCCTACCAGACCCGGATCAGACGACCATCGGCCATTCCCTCGAACAAAACTGATCTTACATCGAGACTCCCAACCGGATGCCGGAGTAAGATGAGACAACCATATCGGCCTTCGAACTTGTGTACCAGATTCGACATCCAAATCCCTTGCCGGCTATTAGAACCGTATTAAAGAACCAAGCTAGTTTGAAACTACGCAGGAATTGTGTCACTTATTACTGGAACCGTGTTGGACAACCACATTATTTCACCTACCAAAACCGGATCTGAATGCAAGACTCCCTTCCGGCTATCAGAGTAAAATCCGACGGCCGATGCCTTCTTCCGCTGCATGAACCTGTTTCAACAAACACATCCCCTTCCGCGTGCTGGTATCTTACGAAAGAACAAGATCAAACTCTGGTTGCCAAAATTAGAATTAGGAACTAGCTCCAGCCGACAACTAGTCAAATTCTTCAGACGCCGTTAACGAGTCAGAGAACCAGATTCAAAAACGGCTGCCACAACCCAATCTATGTCGAACGAACTTCCTGTTATCACTTCCTTCAACCTTCCTCCGAGCAAGAATTATCGGAACAGGATACGGCTACCATATCGCGTTTCAATTGCCTAAACCAGGTACCTCCATCCATATTCACTTTGATACAAACTCCTATATCTGAGACGTCGGTTTCATTCGTTCTTAAGGTCAAGACGTCTACATATTCAATAAGGCCTCTCGTCCCCTGGAACCGTAAAGCTGCGAAATGAATTCGTCCGAATTCGGACGAAAACGCGCGAACACTCCAAACACGAGGTTCCATCATGGACTGCATCCAGTGGGCCCGTATCGTTCGTTCGTTTTCGTCCGAACTTGTGCGAAGTGCGAACCGATCCCATTCTTCTGGGATTTATAGTTGCGAACGAGTGCGAAATGTCATGGTTAAACAAAGACTGTGGGTACGAGCCATCAAGTCTACTGCGAATTCGGACGAACACTGAGGCAATGGACGATAGGCAACGCCGATCGTGCGAATTCCGAATGTTAGGACGAGCGGACTAACATTGAATGTGATGGTCCACGAGCGATTATATTAACACATCCCTTGATACCTTGACTACGATTAAATTGAACTGCGAAAAATAATTTTTTTTAATATTTCCATTCACGATTAAAACCATATTTGTTTATAAGTAAAGATGGAATGGTTGGGATTCGGCTAAAGAAACCTTAATATGATTTTTTTTAAAATAAAAAATCTATATTTTGGACGTTTCGGCTACTCATTGGTAGCCTTCGTCAGCTAAAATGACAAGAAAAACAGAAATTAATACAAAAAAAAAAAATTTATAATTGACATAAATAACAGAAATATAAATACAATTAACTTATTATAAAAGAACAATTTCATCCTAAATTCATAGAATGAGTAGAGTGAAAATCAAAAGAAACATAACAAATAGAAGAAAAAAGGCTATTATATTGAAGTTTATATAAGTATATAGGAGAAATGCCTTGTTGGCACTGACAAACAAGGCATTTCTCCTATGTACGCTAATATTTTTCAAAAATTCTCCCGACCTCCCACCTAGTATTTTCCCCTGCCCCTTGTGTATCATTCCATTAACACCTTTCTCTCCTTTCCTGTCATAAAATGTCATAAACTGGCCTTTTGATCCCTACCGACCTTTCTCCCGCCACCTGGTTTGTTTTCAGTTTCATTTACCCTAGTAGATTCCTTTTTTCGTAGACACTTCCACTATGGTTACTTAACTGTCAACATTGGTCTTCCTCTGCCTCCAGGCATTTCCATAGGTATGTAGTATCTTATTTGTTTGTTATAATTAATTAATGTTACCATTAGCACCTATTTACCTATATAAACTTAAATATAATAGCCTTTTTTCTTCTTTTTGTTATGTTTGTTTTGATTTTCATTCTATGAATTTAAGACCAAATTGTTCTTTTATAATAAGTTAAGTGTATTTATAGTTCTGTTATTTATGTCAATTATAATTTTTTTCTGTATTAATTTCTGTTTTTCTTGTAATTTTAGCTGACGAAGGCTACCAATGAGTAGCCGAAACGTCCAAAATATAGATTTTTTTTTTTAACAAAAATCATATTGAGGTTTCTTTAGCCGAATCCCAACCGTTCCATCTTTACTTATCACCTCGACGGCTAACTATATAATCATCTTTTTTTTTTTACGTGTACCTATAAATGATGATGCTAACAAATCAATGCAATTTCAGAGAGATGAACAATATCATTAATGCTGTAATTTGGTTCTTGCTTTTGGTCTTGGTCTCCTGGTGGTTAGCAGCACTTTGCTTCTGGCCCTATGTTATATTCAGCGTCTTCACTCCCTGTATATCCGCACTACAACCAGTCACAGATCTCTTCCTTGCTGGAATCACGTTCCCTTACAAATGCTCAGAAAGTTTAGTCCAGAAACGTTCCTATAAGGAAATTGGCGGCGAGACTTAGAAGTAAGTTATAATAATATTTCATATTTCTTCTTGCTGCTGTAAAATATTTGTGACCCGTTGAGCGAGAATGTTTTTCCCCGCAATGATTTTTACATATTATTTTGCGATTTTTTTTGGATGGCATATTAGATGACTAATAAATGTACAGGATAAGGACTTAGATCAAACCCCCAGAAATCAAAACATCGGAAAATCTGGATGATATTTGTAATTGGCCAAAGAGTCCCGGTGGTCGTGCGTGTTAAGGTGTGAGCAGTTAGCACACCGTGCCTGAACCACCCTTTTTTTTGGGCTCTATGGGTTCTGAAACGTGAACCCATAGTTGGTACTTCTGTATTGCTTCATGACGTCAACCTCATAAGCGGGTTTCCTCCCTATGGAGGGAGGGAGGAACCGCGCTAAAAGCTACAGATGACCTAGTTAGTTCATGAGAGTTTTTTTTTTTTTTTTTTTTTTTTTTGTTTTTTTTTATCATATGTATGCTTTAGCTATGACCTAACTGGGAAAAACTGTTACAAAAAAGTTTCGAGCATGCGCGGTGGCATGTACAAAAAATAAGGCTTATACAATGTTATACACTACATTACATAGGTTTGTCGGGTGGACCTAAAGCATTTTTATGTTCCTGAATTTGACCAGAAATCTCTAAACGAGATTAATTTTTTAAAAGCGGTTTTAAATGCTTTATTTTGGAGGGTGCGTATAACTTAACCCATTAGCGCCGTGCGTTAACATATGGCAACACTCGTTAACATGTGGCAATTGCTTTGTTTACTCATGATTATAGCAAAACCGAGAGGTGTTCACATTAAACCAAAAACGTTTAAATTTTTGAAAAAATAGAAACTCCGGTGCTAATGGGTCGTCACAGTCATTCCGTTTATTGTGGAAAAGACTCTTGTTTAATAGCCAGCCAACTTTATTTTGGGACTGGATTGCTTTTCCCTCCGAAGTGTATGTTAATTTGTCCCTCCCAATAAATTCTTCCTAGGGCCTCCGAGGACAGCGTTACAAGAGAGTTCCTGCCATTTGCCGAGGCTATCGATCTTGGGAGCCACTATCCTCACTGATTTAAGCAGATCCGCTAAGCACTTCGTTTCCTAGTTCCGTCTGTCTCCTGAATAATTCCCAGCTCATCTCGCTCAGGGTCGCTTAGGCCCTTGATTGGATGTGATTGATTGAGCTCACGTGAATAGGAACAAGATCCAGAGAGGTATTTGCCTGTCTCATGATTGAAATGTACCTCAGTTACTGCTTCATCTTAACAAAAATTAATGTTAAGCTATTCTTAACATTAATTGGAGACAATTTCTATTCGTTGGCTGGAGACTGCCAACATCGTAACCTGACTGGCAACATTGTAACCTGATTATGAACTTCGTAACCAGACTATCAACATCGTAATCTGACTGTCAACGTCTTAACCTGACTGTCAACATCGTAACCTTACTGCCGGCATCGTAACCTGACTGGCAACATTGTAACCTGACTATGAACTTCGTAACCAGACTATCAACATCGTAATCTGACTGTCAACGTCTTAACCTGACTGTCAACATCGTAACCTTACTGCCGGCATCGTAACCTGTCTGTCAACATCGTAACCTGACAGTCAAAATCGTAACCCGACTGCCAACATCATAATATGACTATCAACTTCGTACCCCAGATTGTCAACACTGTAAACTGACTATCAACATCGTAACCTGACTGTCAACATCGTAACCTGAGTGTCAACATCGTAATCTTAATGTTAACATCGTAACCTGACTATCAACATCATTACCTGACTCAATATCGTAACCTGAGTGCCAACATTGTAACCTGACTACAACGTCGTAACGAGACAGTCAACATCATAACCTGGCTGCCAACATCGTAACCTAACTGTCAACATAGTAACCTGACTGTTTCAACATCCTAACCAGACTGTCAACATCGTAAGCTGACTATCAACTTCGTAACCAGACTTTCAACTTCGTAATCTGACTGTCAACGTCATAACTAGACTGCCAAAATCGTCGCTTGACTGTCAACATCGTAACCTGACTGCCAACATCGTTACCTCACTGTCAACATCGTTACCTGGCTATCAACATCGTAACCTGACTGTCTACAATGCTAAACTTACTGTTAACAATGTTGGGCAAAACTAAAAACTAAAACTAAAATTAAAACTAAATTCACTTTTTGGAATAAACTTAAACTAAACTAAAAATTGCAACCTAAAAAAAACTAAAACTAAAATTTTACTAATTAATGGATTTTAACTAAACTAAAACTAAAACTAAATCTTTGGAAATTGACTAAAAACTAAACTAAAAATTTAGTTTAGTTTAGTTTTACTAAAATAACATGAATTAATATAAATCATATGTTATTTCGATAATTAAGTAAATTATTAAAACTAATAGAACTTCCTTAAGAATAAAGGCCTATTGATGCTGTAGAGCCCGGCATGGGTAGAGCCCGGGCCTCCTCCGGGGCTTTGTAACCGAGTGGAGACCGGGCCCCGGCCGGGCCTCCGTGCATGCTATTCCGACAGTTCTGTCCGGGCCGTGGTCGTGTCGTCTATTTGTGCCTCAAAAATGTAGTTTTCCGAAGAAGATTTAGCAGCAATTCGATTGCTCTTGATGAAGAGCAAAGAGAGAACCTAGAAGATTTTGGCGTACGACTGGACGTAAGCGTAAACTGGAAGGAGAATTTGTCAAGCTTATTAAAAAAAGATTAAATTAAATTCTTTGGTTATTTTCGAATGTCCAAAGAATGTTTTACTTCTTGAAGTACGGTCTCAAAAAACAGAAGACACCATTACATGAGCGCATTTACCTACTGAGCGATCAGCAGTGTGTGTCAGGCAAGACATTAATAACTAAGTGAACAATTTATTATTATTGATAATTGCAATTGTGTAATTAAACACTACTGCACAACTGAGATAGGGGGCCGGGCCGCGCCGGGAAAGAATGTCCGTGTGCCGACACGGTGTAGTTTGAACGAGTCCATTAAAAATGCCGGTGTGATTGTTCCACCGTGTCCCACCGTGGCAGGGCCCGGACACGGTTAGAACACGGTCTCGGCACGGCCTCCACACGGTATAGCTTGAACGAGTGCATTGAAAATGTCGGTGTGATTGTTTCACCGTGTCCTACCGGTTCAAGCCCGGGACACGGTTAGAACACGGTCTCGGCACGGCCTCCACACGGTATAGCTTGAACGAGTGCATTGAAAATGCCAGTGTGATTGTTTCACCGTGTCCTACCGGTGCAAGCCCGGGACACGGTTAGAACACGGTCTCGGCACGGCCTCCACACGGTGTGGCTTGAACGAGTCCATTGAAAATGCCGGTGTGATTGTTTCACCGTGTCCTACCGGTTCAAGCCCGGGACACGGTTAGAACACGGTCTCGGCACGGCCTCCACACGGTGTGGCTTGAACGAGTCCATTAAAAATGCCGGTGTGATTGTTCCACCGTGTCCCACCGTGGCAGGGCCCGGACACGGTTAGAACACGGTCTCGGCACGGCCTCCACACGGTATAGCTTGAACGAGTGCATTGAAAATGTCGGTGTGATTGTTTCACCGTGTCCTACCGGTTCAAGCCCGGGACACGGTTAGAACACGGTCTCGGCACGGCCTCCACACGGTATAGCTTGAACGAGTGCATTGAAAATGCCAGTGTGATTGTTTCACCGTGTCCTACCGGTGCAAGCCCGGGACACGGTTAGAACACGGTCTCGGCACGGCCTCCACACGGTGTGGCTTGAACGAGTCCATTGAAAATGCCGGTGTGATTGTTTCACCGTGTCCTACCGGTTCAAGCCCGGGACACGGTTAGAACACGGTCTCGGCACGGCCTCCACACGGTATAGCTTGAACGAGTGCATTGAAAATGCCGGTGTGATTGTTTCACCGTGTCCTACCGGTTCAAGCCCGGGACACGGTTAGAACACGGTCTCGGCACGGCCTCCACACGGTATAGCTTGAACGAGTGCATTGAAAATGCCGGTGTGATTGTTTCACCGTGTCCCAGCCGTGTCACGGCCCTGGCCCGGCACGGTCCTGCGTGAATCAACCTTAAGCTAGACTCGGCTTTTGACCTTAGGTGTATTCTAAACAGAAGGGAGTTAATATAATCTATATATTACTAATTCAGTCATTGTATATCTACTTTGTACTGTCTACATTCTATTCATATTTTTGTTTGCCAAGAGTTTTTGTCATCAAAGTGTCAAAGTCGTAGAGGCTTAACTCGAAATGTGCTTCATCCACTTGCCATATTTCTACATTTAAAAACTCCTATGTCTTTCTATATTGATGAATTGCTAAGAAAATATAATATGGACGAGTGCAATCCTGTGTCGACCACAATGTTACCTAGTCTTAAACTCGAGCAAAATTCAGGAAAAGTTCTTCCAGGATACCCTTATCAAAATATTATAGGGTCACACCTCTACCTATTTATTGGTACAAGACCAAATATTTCTTATCGAGTAAGTTTCTTCATCCAGTAAAACATGTGTTATGGACATGGTCAAAGGATGGTAGCAAAAAAAATCCTGCGTTACCTCAAAGGGACCAGAAATCTGAGTCTTACCGATCTAACTCCGAAGAAATGTGAGTACGTTTTCAATAGATAATTGTATTGGCTAAAGCTGGTCATTTCTATTCAAAACTTTCCAAATGTCACTAGGAACCGCGCTAAGATGACGCAGTTCCTGCGAGTCGGACTTTTTAACTACTGATGCACTATTTTGATCAATACAGGTCAGGATATCACCAATTCTTTGGAGAATAAGAAACTGTGGCTTTTTCTCGTAATTTGAAAACATATGTTCTTTGATAAACTAAATTAGTAAACTAAAAAATAAAACTAAACTAAAATCACAAATTTAGGTCTCTTTTACTAAACTAAACTAATTACCATACTAAAAACGGAGTCCACATGATTAATAATTATACAAATCTAAAACTAAACTAAAACTAAAAATACAACATTAGTTTAGTTTTAGTTAGGGAAAACTAACGTTAGTTTAGGTAACTAACGTTAGTTTTGCCCAACACTGACTGTTAACATCGTAACGTGATTGTCAACATTGTTACCTGGCTATCCACATCGTAACCTGACTGTCTACAATGCTAAGCTTACTGTTAACATCGTAACCTGATTGTCAACATCCTAACCAGACTGTCAACATTGTAAGCTGACTATCAACATCGTAACCAGACTTTCAACTTCGTAACCTGACTGTCAACGTCATAACCAGACTGCCAACATCGTTACTTGACTGCCAACATCGTAACCTGACTGCCAACATCGTTACCTGGCTATCAACATCGTAACCTGACTGTCTACAATGTTAAACTTCCTGTTAACATCGTAACCTGACTGTTATCATCGTAACATGGCTGTCAACATCGTAACATGCCTATCATCAAGATAGCTCTACATTAAAGAGAAATGAAAAAATGCAAGAGTTATTAAAAGCTTTCGACTGCTGTACAAGTCAACGATACGTGGATCCCGTCTTTCCTCCGCCTTCTTCACAAGTCAACGGTACACAGGTTCCAAACCACTCTCAACTGATTTGGCAGTCAACGGTAGAGAAAGGGTTAAATGCGAGAAAGTAGAGTAGAATGTGTTCCACTGTAAGTTTTTCATGACAGGCATCGCATGTCGTAAGCCTCGTAGCAAGTATGTCGTAAGCCTCGTAGCAAGTATGTCGTAAGCCTCGTAGCAAGTATGTCGTAAGCCTCGTAGCAAGTATGTCGTAAGCCTCGTAGTAAGTATGTCGTAAGCCTCGTAGCAAGTATGTCGTAAGCCTCGTAGCAAGTATGTCGTAAGCCTCGTAGCAAGTATGTCGTAAGCCTCGTAGCAAGTATGTCGTAAGCCTCGTAGCAAGTATGTCGTAAGCCTCGTAGCAAGTATGTCGTAAGCCTCGTAGCAAGTATGTCGTAAGCCTCGTAGCAAGTATGTCGTAAGCCTCGTAGCAAGTATGTGTGTGTCGATTTGGTGCGGCCTATGCACAGTCTACTTAGTACTATTTCATTATTTGTATTTTGCCACTCTGACAGCGTCCACATTTTTTCCTAAGTATTTTTTCAAATTCTTTAAATTTTCAGGTTGCAATATATCCATCAATAGCAATTTTAAATATAGAAATGAATCGCATGGAACCGTTCTTATTCCCGAGGAAGAGAAGGGAAAAGCTGTCTTTAACAAATGAATTTGACGCTAAAGAATAAAATTAAGAAAATGGACGGTCAAATATGTATGACTTTTATTATTAAAAATAAAGCTAATTAAAAAAAATGCTGTATTTATTTTTTATTAATTTTATGCAACGCTTTTTTCGCGATTTGCATTTTCTTGACAGCTTTTGGTTGATGATGATGGAAAATTGATAAACGGGTTTATATTACAAAAACTGTTACAAATAGTAAGTATTCAATTGAAAAAAAAGTCATATTTTACTCAATTGGTAGAGATATGTATCCTTCTAAATGTGTTGAATAAATTAACAAACAATGTAAGTCAAATAGACTCGACGCACTCCTGTTTATTAAAAATTTCGCTTATCTATATATATATAAAAATCACGTGTCTGTCTGTTTTTCTGTTTGTTTGTTCCTTATACAAATCCACACCGTTTGACCGATTTTGACCAAACTTGGAATAATGGTAGGTCTTGATAAGAGAAATCTCCTAGGCTAGGTCAAAAAAATGTACCAGCTGTCTATCTGTATGTTTGTCTCTTATACAAATCCACACCGTTCGTCCGATTTTGACTAAACTCGGTACACATGTAGATCTTAATCTGGGGAGTGTCGTAGGCTAAGTCAAAAACGTCTTATAGCTGTCTGTCTGTATGTTAGTCTCTTATACAAATCCACACGGTTCGTCCGATTTTGACTAAACTCGGTACACAGGTAGATCCTAATCTGGAGAGTGCCGTAGGCTAGGTCAAAAACCTCTACCAGCTGTCTGTCTATGTTTGTTCCCTATAAAAATCCACACCGTTTGACCGATTTTGACCTAAGTTGGAACACAGGTAGATCTTGATACGGCGATTGCCATAGGCTAGGTCAAAACGGCTACCATCTGTCTGTCTGTGTGTTTATTCTTTATACAAACCTACACCGTTTCACAGATTTTGATCAACTGGGCACACAGGCTGGTCTTGATCAGGGGATTGCCGTAGGCCTGGTCAAAAACGTCTACCAGCTGCTGTCTGTATGTTTTTGTTTTTTTTAAATCCACACCGTTAGACCGATTTTTACCAAACTTGGCATACATGTATGTCTTGATACGGGGGGTGTTATAGGTTAGGTCAAAGTCGTCAAGGACTCCCAGTTCGGCAATCAAATTTATAAGATATAACTTCAAATCATGCACTTTTAGGTAAATCTATGCGGAGAGGATTGTTAAGTACCGCTTTTAGCACTTTCCTCCGAAGGAAAGTAGCTATTGAGGTTGCACTCATGACGGCATTTTTGAAAAATTTCTTCGAATCTTTATCGATCCTACCTAGTAGACATCGAAAATTACCCCCGTTAAAATTTATATATATATATATATATATATATATATATATATATATATATGTGTGTGTGTGTGTGTGTGTGTGTGTGTGTGTGTGTGTGTGTGTGTGTGTGTGTGTGTGTGTGTGTGTGTGTGTGTGTCTGTCTGTTAACACGATAGCGGCCAGCGTTTTTGTTTTTTCTTCACGAAACGTGGTATATAGCGTTCAAATAGCAAACGATTGAACGAGTTCGTTAACCACCAAAATCGGTCCAACGGGAGGTGGGGTTTACCCTAGACCCAAAACACTATTTTCACCATACCAGCCGTAGTTTTTGTTATATTTCAACGAAACTCGGTATTCGTTATTTTGATCTAAAGAGAGAAATACGTTGTAAAAATAAACTAAATCGGTTCATTAGAAGGGGGGGTTTATTCCGGACCCACAATACCAATTTGCCACTGCCAGCCGTAATTTGTTTTTCTCTCTTAACGGCGCAACTATTTGGCTATTAGCGCCGGGCTATCTACAGGTTACCACCCTTTTATAATGCCAACAGCACGTGGTCGGTCACCCATTTAGGTACTGACCACGCCCGACGTTGCTTAAGTTCAGTGATCTACGGGAACCGGTGCATTCAACGTGGCTATGGCCGTTGGCGCCAGCCGTAATTGTTGTTACATTTCAACGAAACTCGGTATTCGTGGTGGTAATCAACAGAGAAAAATGGGTTGTAAAAATAAACTAAATCGGGTTATTTGGAGGGGGGTTTACTCCGGACCTAAAGTACTAATATACTCATACCGGTCGTAATTTCTGCTGTATTGTAACGAAACGCGGTATACGTCATGGGTATCTCACGAGAAAGAAGTGTTGTAAAAATGAAGTAAATCGGTCTATTGGAAAGGAGGGTTTACTTTAAACTCTGTTTCATTAGAATTAGCCTGCCAGACGTAGGTATGAGGACTGTATCCTGTTCCTGCGTCAGATCAAAAGACAGAAAATGAAGTTTTTGTGTATTTATTAAGTAGTACAGTATCATGTATAAACATAACTCTGGAAGCAAATTATTTACAAAATTAATAATTGAACAGTCCTCATAAGAAATCTAAATGAGCAGAACTATTCACGTTTTTATTTTATTTATTTAGGCTATTTAGGGCAAATTATTCAGTAATGTTATCTACACTACAAAAATTCTGAGGAAAGTGCTTAGTTATGCAGCTCCTGCGTGACGGACTTTTTCTTCTACACCAAATAAACTACGCATAATAGAATTTCATTACTGATATCTTCACAACCTAAATGTACCAAGTTCATGGTACATTTTGGCAAAAAAGAAAATTTGTTGAAAAGCTACATATACTCAAGAGACTTTTTGGGCATATTAATTTTTCAGGAATAAAATAAGCGGTATAAAATATTGTTTTACTTCTCACTAAAAATTGTGAGATTTTTACTCAGTGAGAAAACGGTCAACAAAAAGGTTTTTTGCGATCATATTAATATAATGGAATATTAATATGATCGCAATTAGTTGTAGAATACTGCTCTAATATATTAATATATTATATCAGTATTCTACAACTAATTAGGTATAAGAAATTTTTAGTTGAAACGCGATTGTACTACTTGGGTTTTTGATGTTTTATTTCCCACTCGGCACCATTATGCGATGTTCTCAACTAGGAAGTAAGGTGAAATTGAATCAACATTACACAGGTAGGAGAGTCAAATTTTAGGTAATCATTTAAACATTTCCTGCATAAATTTTCTTTTAATTCTTAAAATAAATAAAAAGAGAGTTAATTAACCCACATAGAACGGGAAAACTGTAAAAAAATTCCTGTATTTTGTGGAGGGCATGGGAGACGGGAGTTCTAAACGAGTCTCCCCTTAGACTGTAGTTCCGCTGATAAAACCGAGTTGCAATTAAAAATAAACTAACAGAGAACATTTTTCTCATTAAAACTGTTAATTATTACGCATGGAAGTATTTATATTGTACTAGCTGAGTATAATAAGGTATGATCAAAATTAACTCTACTACATAATTTTGTACAGCTTATTATTGCACGGACATTAGAGTTACCCCGGAAACACCATATGGAGGTAACCGTGCTTGTTCCCGTTGGGGAGCAAAAAAAAATAACAACTACTTAAAAAGTTAGGTAAACAGAGACAAATACACGTTGAAAGGAATAAAACTAACAACTTTAAAGTTTTAAGCACTTATCTCTTCGATAGTCATCGGCCCACCGAACATTACAACAGAATCTTCTTTGTGGATAATTTAGTAACCCTTCGAATAGCCACCTTCTATTTACTACGATTTCCCAACGTTTTCGAGATATTTTAGAAAATATACTGAGATCCGAAAACGTTGTATACCATTAATACAATTGTTTTCTATATACTACCTACCTCCAAACGATTCCAAAGTATAAATATCTTAGATTAGATGAATGTCAAATACCTGGTACAAGTTTCAAGTGAACCAATCATCGTTTCTGAATACCCAAACAGAAAATTAGTTTGGAAAAGTATTTCTAGCAATTTGTTTCGTAAAAGGTGGCAAAAATCGTTTGAAAATGGTTTCATTCGTTTTCCTACGTTAATGAACCTATATAACGAATACATGCAAGCATATGGACTCGAAAATGTAAGCGTTCCGGTTTATTCACGCACATTTTGCTCCCAAAACCATGTTCCAGTAAACGGATTCAGCTGGTTATTGAACTTTCAAATGAGAAGAAAGATTTTTGTACCTAATGTAATCAAAATCGGACCATTTTTGAGCCGATGAGGACCTTCTTAATAATTCAAGCCCCCCTAAAAGTATTTAAACATTTGAATATTAAAAAAAAAAAACTTTCTTAGCGAGTGTTTACATTCTAAACGGATTGTCCGAGCAAAATTTCAAATTTTGTGTGAAGTGGTTCGGGATATTATTACCGCGGAAGGACCAGAGCGTAAACTCTATGAGGGACAAAATAAGATTTTATTTCTAGTAATTCAAGGTCTTCCGTCATAGTTTAAATTAACCTCAATTAAAAATAATACTATTAAATAGATAACACAGGTCCACAAAAAAAAAAGAGTGGTTTGTGCTGGGTATCGGACACATTTTTTCTGAAGTATTTTTTGCCGCTGAACACGAATCTGAAGTCATAATTGGGGGTTAATCAGCAAAAAAAAGAGAAAATTGAAAAAATCTATAAAAATCAAAACCTTATTGTTTTATTTGTATGATGATTACATTATTATTGTTTCTGTCGTTTCCTGACTCTTTTCTCCTCAAATGACCTGTGTAATGGATTTCTGCTACATTTTCAAATTTGTATATATATCCTTGTTTTGGTGCTTTCCCAATCGATAAACCATATTGTAGCATGATCCACAAACAAAATTGGGTATTCAATTTTTTGAATCAAGACAAACTTTCATATCGAAACATTCTTCATACAAAGTCACAAGTCGATCTGTGAGTTTCTTTGTATATTTTATCCCGATGTATTTTGCAAAAACGAAGCAAAAGTGATTGGGATTTTTAGAACATTCGTGATCGTCACAGAACTAGAAGTTCCGGCAAAATTTTGAGTATTAGAAGAAGCATTACAATCCATAAAAATAAATAAACCCCGCACGCTAGAATACCTGGCCCATAACCCAAGGGTGAGTCAGCCGTCCTAGGGGTGATAACCCTCATACCTCCCCAGGCCTAAGTATGAGGGCTTTCCGACTTTGACGAGGACAATGTCAACTCGTCGTCGGACACACTACGGTATCATTCTCATATTCTAGCGCTTCCCTGCAAAACAGCGCGCCTTCGCTGGCTTCGATACCACGAAATGTTGACTAGCGAATCATTCTACACATCCCGTTGAAGGGCAGTTGTCATCGTAGCCAAAACACTCCGTGGTAGCAGGATTTTTCCGGTAAATGTACCGATTCAATGTCCTGATGTTTTATTTTTTATCGAAGACAAAATATCTCCTATAAAAAACATAACTAAAATGCAATAAGCAACAAACAAATAACATTTGCAAATCACGGGTGTGGGCAGTACCTGCAGAAACAAGCAGAAACTGCAAATCACGGGAGTGGACAGTACCTGCAGAAACAAGCAGAAACTGCAAATCACGGGAGTGGACAGTACCTGCAGAAACAAGCAGAAACTGCAAATCAAGAGAGTGGACAGTACCTGCAGAAACAAGCAGGAACTGCAAATCAAGAGACTGGACAGTACCTGCAGAAACAAGCAGAAACTGCAAATCAAGAGAGTGGACAGTACCTGCAGAAACAAGCAGAAACTGCAAATCAAGAGAGTGGACAGTACCTGCGGAAACAAGCAGGAACTGCAAATCAAGAGACTGGACAGTACCTGCAGAAACTGCAAATCACGGGAGTGGACAGTACCTGCAGAAACAAGCAGAAACTGCAAATCAAGAGAGTGGACAGTACCTGCAGAAACAAGCAGGAACTGCAAATCAAGAGAGTGGACAGTACCTGCAGAAACAAGCAGAAACTGCAAATCAAGAGAGTGGACAGTACCTGCAGAAACAAGCAGGAACTGCAAATCAAGAGAGTGGACAGTACCTGCAGAAACAAGCAGAAACTGCAAATCAAGAGAGTGGACAGTACCTGCAGAAACAAGCAGAAACTGCAAATCAAGAGAGTGGACAGTACCTGCAGAAACAAGCAGGAACTGCAAATCAAGAGAGTGGACAGTACCTGCAGAAACAAGCAGAAACTGCAAATCAAGAGAGTGGACAGTACCTGCAGAAACAAGCAGAAACTGCAAATCAAGAGAGTGGACAGTACCTGCAGAAACTGCAAATCACGGGAGTGGACAGTACCTGCAGAAACTGCAAATCAAGAGACTGGACAGTACCTGCAGAAACTGCAAATCACGGGAGTGGACAGTACCTGCAGAAACAAGCAGAAACTGCAAATCAAGAGAGTGGACAGTACCTGCAGAAACTGCAAATCACGGGAGTGGACAGTACCTGCAGAAACAAGCAGAAACTGCAAATCAAGAGAGTGGACAGTACCTGCAGAAACAAGTAGAAACTGCAAATCAAGAGAGTGGACAGTACCTGCAGAAACAAGCAGGAACTGCAAATCACGGGAGTGGACAGTACCTGCAGAAACAAGCAGAAACTGCAAATCAAGAGAGTGGACAGTACCTGCAGAAACAAGCAGGAACTGCAAATCAAGAGAATGGACAGTACCTGCAGAAACAAGCAGGAACTGCAAATCAAGAGAGTGGACAGTACCTGCAGAAACAAGCAGAAACTGCAAATCAAGAGAGTGGACAGTACCTGCAGAAACAAGCAGAAACTGCAAATCAAGAGAGTGGACAGTACCTGCAGAAACAAGCAGGAACTGCAAATCAAGAGAGTGGACAGTACCTGCAGAAACAAGCAGAAACTGCAAATCAAGAGAGTGGACAGTACCTGCAGAAACAAGCAGAAACTGCAAATCAAGAGAGTGGACAGTACCTGCAGAAACTGCAAATCACGGGAGTGGACAGTACCTGCAGAAACTGCAAATCAAGAGAGTGGACAGCACCTGCAGAAACTGCAAATCACGGGAGTGGACAGTACCTGCAGAAACAAGCAGAAACTGCAAATCAAGAGAGTGGACAGTACCTGCAGAAACTGCAAATCACGGGAGTGGACAGTACCTGCAGAAACAAGCAGAAACTGCAAATCAAGAGAGTGGACAGTACCTGCAGAAACTGCAAATCACGGGAGTGGACAGTACCTGCAGAAACAAGCAGAAACTGCAAATCAAGAGAGTGGACAGTACCTGCAGAAACAAGTAGAAACTGCAAATCAAGAGAGTGGACAGTACCTGCAGAAACAAGCAGGAACTGCAAATCACGGGAGTGGACAGTACCTGCAGAAACAAGCAGGAACTGCAAATCAAGAGAGTGGACAGTACCTGCAGAAACAAGCAGAAACTGCAAATCAAGAGAGTGGACAGTACCTGTAGAAACAAGCAGAAACTGCAAATTAATTATTACACAGTTAAAAAACCATTAAATCGACCATTTTTATCGATTTTTTTCATTTTTCTCCGTTTTTATGCTGATTAACCCCCAATTTTGACTTCAGATTCGTGTTCAGCGGTAAAAAATACGTCAGAAAAAATGTGTCCGATTCCCAGAACAAACCACTTTTCTTTTAGCGCGGTTCCTCCCTCCCCCATAGGGAGGAACCCCGCTTATAAGGTTGATACAATGAAACAATCCGGAAGTGCCGACTAGAAAATTTGGCGTTTCAGAACCCCTAGAGACCGAAAATGATGGTGGTTCAAATTTGTATATATATATATATATATATATATATATATATATATATATATATATATATATATATATATGTATATAGGGGTCTCCCGTGGTCTAATGGCTAGCGCCTTGGATTCATAAGCGGGAGATGGTGGGTTCGATTCCCAACCTCCGGCAGGAATTTTATCATCCCACGGCTCGCTGGTAAAATTCCTCGCTACACCCTGGATGTCGGCGCTAATGACCTAGATGTAGATGCGCCGTAAAAAAAAAAAAAAAAAAAAAAAAAAAAAAAAAAAAAAAAAAAAAAAAAAAAATATGTATGTATATATTTATTTATATATATATATTTATTTGTCTGTTCGCTCTCTAGGTCGAAGACGAATGGTCCGATTTTGATGAAATTTGGAACAAAAATCCGTCGTCCAATTTGAAAGGTCAAGTTGGTTAACCAGCGAAATCCACCTACCGGAAGATGGCGTTTGGGGCGAAATTCGCGCAAAAAAAATCGTAACGCTTACGTTTTTGTGTTCATAAGCTTCTAAGTACTTGTTTTATATGATTCCTGGGCTAGGAAAACGAATGAAACCATTTTCAAGGTGATAGCTTTAACCGTTTTCGAGAAAATTGGAAAAATATTTTTTGAATACCGTTTTTGGTTTGGGTACTTAGATTCATGGGATTCAGTTGAAACATTTTCTGCATGTTCTACTTTCATCAAAACTAATATGTTGAAATTTTGGTTACGTTTGGAGTTATGGAAGGGTTAGAATAAAATATTTTATTAACAGACATAAAAAGTTTTAGTAACTTTGTTTACTTTCCTTAATATCTCGAAAAAGGTTGAGAATCTTGGTAATCGGAAGAATACCATTAGAAAGCTTATTAAATTCTCTAAAAAAAAGGTTCTAATGAAAGTTTTGATTAGGTGATGTCAATCGGAGAAATAAGAGCTTAAATCTTTAAAGTAATTGATTTCGCTTATTCGAACTGTTCTTTTTGTCTGTTTTTTATTCCTTGTTATTTTTTAATTGCTTATTGTTGGATAATGTATTTGAAAATAAAACATGTTAAGAAAAATAAGAAAAACAATTTAATGTTAGAGATATGGATTTCCAAGATATATAGCTTTTCAACTGCCTAGCGTCCTTCCTAGGGAGGGTTCTTTGTCTTTGATTTTGGTACTTAGAATTATGGGATACAGTTGAAACATTTTCTGCATGTTCGAGTTTTATCAACACTAATATGTTGAAATTTTTGTTACGTTTAGAGTAAAGGAAGGGTTAGAATAAAATATTTTATTAACAGACAAAAAAAGTTTTTATAACTTTGTATAATTTCGTTAGTATCTCGAAAACCGTTGACAATCTTTTGAAGCGGAAGATTACCATTCGGAAGCTTACTAAATGCTCTACAATAAAGGTTCTGAAGAAAGTTTTAATTAGGCGATGTCAATCGGAGAAAAAAGTGCTTAAAGCTTTAAATTAATTGATTTCGTTTATTCCAATGGTTCTTTTTGTCTGTTTTATTTCTTGTTATTTTTTAATTGCTTATAGTTGGATAATGTATTTGACAATAAAACTGGTTAAGTAAAATAACAAAAACAATTTATTGTTAGAAATATAGATTTCCAAGATTCCAAGACCTTGTCACTAGCGGGTCTGTTTCTACTGTAGCCGACCCTTCCAGGTAAGATTGTAAATCATGACCTTTCAAGACATAACTACTCACAAGAATGGCGTTAGTGACCTTAAGGGTTGACACGCCATTATAATAATTAATATAAAAAAAAAAGACTGGTGGAACCAAAAAAATAACTGCTTCTATTTTAATCTTTCCAAATTAGACTAGGGATATGAACGGAACCGCGCTAAGATGATGCAGTCCTGCGAGACGGACTTTTGTATATTTTTTTGTGGACCTGTGTAATGTACGGTAACAGCTGTTCTCTTATCGTCCCAGCAACGCTTGCTGCCTAGGCTTGCATGCTCTAACCAACTCAAACTTTAAACCCCTCTAAAAATACTTAAAAATTCGAATATCAAAAAATCCTTTCTTAGCGAGCGTCTACGTTATATAGGGAGTGTCCATGCAAAATTTCAAAATTTTCTGTGGAGCGGTTTGGGCTGGGCGATGATAGGTCAGTGAGTGCGTGAGTGAGTGAGTGGTATTTGACAAATATGTATATAGTAGATTAGGAAATTAAATGAATCACGCCTGAAGAATGTATACTTTCAATGTCACAAAATGTTATCTACGTTCCAGAAAATCGGATTCTTATATAATTAAGTTGTTCTCATTAAGAATCATTATAATATTAAAATAATTCGATGAGAGCCTTCTGCTCAAATTCAGGAACATAAATATGATTTAGGTCCACCAGACAAACCTATCTGTCGTAATTTCCATCAAACATATCTTCACTGAATGTTGAGTCTACGAGAATGAAAGGTCTCTATTTGAGCTCACGGATAATTTGAGTGAAGATACGGGAGACAGCCCGACTAATATGAAAAAATGTATTTAATTTTTTAGAATACACACAACTCCAAAATAAACTATGATTTTTGTGGCACATGGTCCGGGGTGTAAGTAAACCAAAACCTGGCTTTGTGCAACAAACAGAAATCATTGATCAAGGTTTTTTTTTTTTTTTTTTTTTTTTTTTTTTTTTTTTTTTTAAATTGATCTTTATTGGTAATTTAAAATCTGTACAGTTATGTACAATAAGTAAATATGGTCAAAATATACATAAAACACAGTGAATGAGATGAGAGGAGAAGGCAGACATTACTGCCACTCCCAATGAAAGTTATGGTATTTCTTATTTTAATTAAAAATTGGTCTCTTTTTTAAACTATATACATTATTTACACTATTTTATAAGACAGGCTAATTAACCAGTAGTAAATTGTCTCGTGGCCAATGGCGGCGAAGGCGTCGAGGAGGATTATCAGGAATAACATTGGAAGAGAGGGATCTGCCAAGAGGATTGGGATGGGCTGGGAGTTTTGAGAAAAAGGTCAGGAATCGGGATTTGGCTAAATCATGGACAAAGGGTATATCAGTGTCTCGGTGGATGGTTAGGTTTGAAACGTAGAAAGGAGCGTTAAGGATTTTACGAAGGACTTTGGATTGGAAACGTTGGATAATGTTTATATTTGATGGCTTAGCTGATCCCCATAGTTCTATCCCGTATGTCCATATCGGTCTTATTATGGTCTTGTATATTGTCAGTTTGTTTTTTGTTTCAAGTTTTGATTTAGGTCCAATAAGTCGTCGGAGAAGTCCGAAGCGTTTGTTCAGCGTTTGATCAAGGTAAATAAATTAACTATCAACTAATATTTAAATTATTTTGAAGTCCATAATTTATCAGATAAAGGCTTAATACCAGCTATTACAAGTTATTACAATATCCTATAAGGTCGGTACGCCTTAAGAAAAAAAAAAAAAAAAAAAAAAACCTGTCTAACCTACCTCAGAACTCAGAATACACTCTTTTTCATAAAAATCGATCTGGCCGTTTTGGAGGAGATGCAAACAGTGTGACAAAAGAATTATATATATATATATATATATATATATATATATATATATATATCACGTGTCTGTCTGTTTATCTGTTTGTTCCTGGTGCAAATCCATATGGATGTTGACAAATCTTGGCACACATATAGGTCTTGATCCGGGGGGTTAAAATCGTCTAGGACTTACAGTTCTGAGGTCACAGGTTCGAACTGTGAACTCGGAACAGTTACTGATTTGCGTTATGAGATTTTAATATTAGTAATTTGGTTTCTAATTTATTTATTTGAGATTTACTAGATGCAGAAAGTAGGCGTAGGATGAAACGCCGGGTAACAGCTAGTATCTAATAAATTTGTCACTTATTAACAATTTATGAAAGTGTAAGCATCTGCCTTTCTGAATATAACTTCAGTTTTAATAAAAGGCGCATCAGAAGTAATAAAGAGCGCCTTTTAGATTTACAAGTTTATGAGGGGGGGGGGAATTTTCCTCTGCTGAAGCCCCCCCCCACCCAGTCCAATTTCCAAGTGAAGACGAACATTAAATATCGCTCCGTTTATAATTACTCCGCTATAAAGTTCCACTAAAGTTGGAATATAGACGGATCTAAGTCTTTTTATGCTCAACTTAAGCGGTACTTGGTCCGTCTCCACCCAGATGTAAGATGAACTTCGTCTTGATGTTTTCAATGTATGCGTAACATTGAAAGGAGTTCTGCTTGACTCGGCACTTACTTAGACAATGCTTTCTCTGTCGTTCTGGAACTGTCTATCTGGAAGTGAGTTTTGAGTTACTGTCTGGCTGAGTTTCAATCAATAACTGACAAATCCTTTAAATCAGGCCTATGAGTTAACAGTCGTCTCATCTTCAGATAATAATAAACTTAACTTCGTCAAAATGTCAAAATAACCTCCAGAGGGAGATTGACCTCATGACGATATATATATATATATATATATATATATATATATATATATATATATATATGGTGAGAGGTCGGGAGTGTTTTTGAAAAATATTCGTGTAAATAGGAGAAATTTACGCGAATATTTTTCAAAAACACTCCCGACCTCCCACCTAGAATTTCCTCATGCCCCTTGTGTATCCTTCCATTAACACCATTTTCTCCTTTCCTGTCATAAAATGTCATAAACAGGCCTTTGATCTCTTACCGACCACCTTCTCCCACCACCTGCTTTGTTTTCAGTTTCATATACCCCAGTAGATTCCTTTTTTCTTAGACACTTCCACAATGGTTACTTAACTGTCAACATTGGTCTTCCTCTGCCTCCAGGCATTTCCATAGGTATGTAGTATCTTATTTCTTTGTAAAATTAATTAATGTTACTATTAGCTACTATAGTTTTCATTGGTATGTAGTATCTTATTTCTTTGTAAAATCAATTAATGTTACTATTAGCTACTATAGTTTTCATTGGTATGTAGTTTCTTATTTCTTTGTAAAATCAATTAATGTTACTAATTACTATTAATTATTGTCCCTATTTACTTATATATACTTCAGTAAAATAGCCCCCTTTTTTCTTCTTTTTAGCGCGGTTCCTCCCTCCCTCATAGGGAGGAACCCCGCTTATAGGGTTGATACAATGAAACAATCCGGAAGTGCCGACTAGAAAATTTTGCGTTTCAGAACCTCTGGAAACCGAAAATGATGGTAGTTCAAATTTGTATACATATATATATATATATATATATATATGTATATATTTATATATATATATATATATATATATATATATATATATATATATATATATATTTGTCTGTTCGCTCATTTCTGGCTTCCCTGATGGTCCGATTTTGATGAAATTTGGTACAAAAATCCGTCGTCCAATTTGAAAGGTCAAGTTCGTTAACCAGCAAAATCCGCCCACTGGAAGATGGCATTTGGGGCGAAATTCGCGCAAAAAAAAATCGTAACGCTTACGTTTTTGAGTTCATAAGCTTGTAAGTACTCTTTTTATAGGCTTCTTGGGCTAGGAAAACGAATGGAACCATTTTCAAGGCGATAGCTTTAACCGTTTTCGAGAAAATTGGAAAAATAATTTTTGAATACCGTTTTTGGTTTGGGTACTTAGAATTACGGGATTCAGTTGAAACATTATCTGCATGTTCTACTTTCATTAAAACTAATATGTTGAAAGTTTTGTTACGTTTGGAGTTAAGGAAGGGTTAGAATAAAATATTTTATGAACAGACAAGAAAAGTTTTGGGAACTTCGTATACTTTCATTAATATCTCGAACACGGTTGGGAAATCGTGGTAAGTGGATAGAAACTATTTGAAAGCTTTCTAAATTCTCTACAAAAAATATTCTAAAACTATTTTTGATTAGGTTATGTCAATCGGAGAAATAAGTGCTTAAAACTTCAAATACGTCTGTTTTGTTCTTAAGAACGGGTTTTTGTCGTTCTTTTTGTAATTTTTGTCTCTTTCCCTTTGTTTTTTATTGCTTTTTATTTTTGTAATTTCTTATGTTGGGAAAATTTTGTGTGTAAAACAGGATATGAAAAATGAGACCAATTTTCTGTTGCTAGAAATAATGTAAATTTTGGGAACTTTCATTAATATCTCGAAAACGGTTGAAAATCTTGGTAAACGGAAGAATACCATTAGAAAGCTTATTAAATGCTCTACATAAAAGGTTCTAATAAAAGTTTTGATTAGGCGATGACAATCGGAGAAATAAGAGCTTAAAGCTTTAAAGTAATTGCTTATTCGAACTGTTCTTTTTGTCTGTTTTTTATTCCTTGTTATTTTTTAATTGCTTATAGATGGATAATGTATTCTAAAATAAAACAGGTTTAGTAAAATAACAAAAACAATTTATTGTTAGAAATATAGAGTTCCAAGATTCCAAGACCTTGTAACTAGCGGGAAAGTTTCTAGTGATGCCGACCCTTCCAGGTAAGATTGTAAATCCTACCTTTCAAGACTGTTGGAACCAAAACAATAACTGTCGGGGTTCGGTCACTGCTACTTTTATCGTAAAAATGGTTTTATTGTGCCGACGTTTCGGCTTGAACTTCAAGCCTTCATCAGGGCTGTAAATACAAGTAGGACATATTTAACACTAATATATGCACATATCTAGGTAAATATACCTAACATATATATATATATATGTATATATATATATATATATATATATATATATATATATATATATATTTATATATATGTATATATATATATATATATATATATATATATATATATATATATATATTTATATATATGCATATACACATACACATATACACTGTACCGAAATAAATTTAATTTGAAAGACACACTTACCAACACCTGGGGTGGTACAATTTATCCGGATAGACAACGGATAGCCAGGTTCAATTAGGTAGAAACCCAGGTGATCCAAATAAAAAAAAAAAAAGAAACAACAAGATACTCCAGAGCTGGTAACTATATTGAAATAAGTACAAAATGTTCCCAGTAAGACAACAAATACATGTACACACATATATATACCTTAAATATTATAAATATCTATGAATACCAAAAAAACTTAAATAAATGCCCAATAAAAGGGTAAGCATGAATATATATATACTCTAAATATCACAAGAAGAATTAATATCATTCCAATACTGAACAATATAGCAAAAGATATCGATAGATAAACACATATGCATATACACCAGATACTATCAGTAATCTGGGAAGAACAAAATTAGACTCTTAATAAAAGCATAAATATATATATATATAGAGAAATATCACAAGACGAATCAATATTATTCAAGTATTGAATAATACAGCAAAAGGTATCGATAGATAAACACATATGCATATACACCAGATACTATCAGTAATCTGGGAAGAACAAAATTAGACTCATAATAAAAGCATAAATATATATATACATATAGAGAAATATCACAAGACGAATCAATACTATTCAAGTATTGAATAATATAGCAAAAGGTATCGATAGATAAACATATATGCATATACACCAGATACTATCAGTAATCTGGAAAGAACAAAATTAGACTCTTAATAAAAGCATAAATACATATACACATATATAAAAATATCACAAGAAGAATCAATATTATTCAAGTATTGAACAATATAGCAAAAGGTATCGATAGATAAACATATATGCATATACACCAGATACTATCATTAATCTGGGAAGAACAAAATTAGACTCATAATAAAAGCATAAATATATATACACATATATATAGAAATATCACAAGAAGGAATATCACTCAATTACTGAATAATATAGTAAAAGATATCGATAGATAAACATATATGCATGTACACCAGATACTATCAGTAATCTGGGAAGAAGCCAACAATTGGACTCTCGATAAAAACATAAAAATATATATATATATATATATATATATATATATATATATATATATACACCAGGTATAATCATTAATGTGGGAAGAAGCAAAAATATAGACTTTGAATAAAATCTTAATAATAACTGAAGTCCATAACTATCCAATAAATTGGCATAGTAAACACATAGTGAAGAATTATTGAATTGCAACTACATGTACAATTCCAAAACCTGGCATAGCCACCAATATCAAATTACAACACAAAATTTTGGTAATCTGGCATTGCCAATAACTTATTTAGCGATAGTGAACTTAACTTTTCCCAAATTTCTAAGTTATACACAATATAGTTACTTGCACTCATGGCAGTACTTGAACGACAAAATTTTAAATGAGGCCTGGAGATAAACAAAACGTGGAGCCTGGTGTCCAGCAGAAGATAAAATGTATGGGTTACTTACTCATTTGTCCCACAATATGCTCTAAAAGCCTACCACATGGAGTTCCAATCACATGTTCAGCCAACGATAAACGGAGAAGACAAATGCCGCCTCTTCGTGCTACTGGATCCTCAGTTTCATTATTAACAAAAAGGACGCCTCAGTCCCTCCTTCAAAGCTGGAAACCTCATACTTGCAACCAAAAAAAAAACTTTTCTTCCCTGGCACGAGCGTCTACCTACGCCATTTTCTCCCAGACTCCCTCTAGAACCGACGCCACTCCTCCAAGGCCTACCGACCACGGGAAAAAAACAGAAGAATAAAAATCTTAAATTATATACGAAACTATTACATCCAAAATGGAGAAGAAAATTGACTATCTTTTGTGGATAGTAAACATTTACAAGTGGTGCGAATTCCAAATAAAATATAAAACGTGAAATGTTATCAGTCCAAAGAGGTAGAGAAAGCAGGTTCTCACTCCCCGCAGGGCGCCACGTCACAATACCCCCTTCCTTAGAGGGAGAACCGCCAGAAATTATCAACGATTGTAGGGTTTGAGATTACGAGCATGCCATTTCCCTGCTTGTGATCCTTTCTCATCTTCCAACCAACAGACTCCAGCTGGGCTAACACGGGTGACCTTGAAAGGACCGATAAACTTGGGCACTAGCTTGGCACAGAACGAATTGGGTTTAGAGGATTGCGGAAAGCTCTTCCTGAGGACTTGATCTCCAGGCTTGAAGGTCTCTTCCCTTCGTCTAAGGTTGTAACGGTTCATCTGTGTATCTTGGGCTTTCACCACATTTTCTTCTACAGCGTGGAAGATCTCCTTCATTTTCTTCATACGTTGAGCCCATCTTTCTTTGGCTGGACTAACAACCTGATTCAGATCAATATCATGGTCATGACTAGTAAAACGGGGGCTATTAGCCATGCGGAGTTCCCGACCATAATTGAGGAAAGCCGGAGAGAACTTGGTGGACTCTTGGCAAACGGAATTGAGCGCAAACTGGATTTCGCCAATGAACTTATCCCAGTTCTGGTGAGATCCCTGCAAGTAAGAAGTGATGATCTGTTTAATGTTACGATTAGACCTCTCCACAGGATTGGCTTGGGAATGATAGAAAGGGGTGCGATGATGATAGATACCGCAAGACTCGGTGATCTTACCAATACATTTGCTTACGAGATTAGTACCATTGTCGGTGATAATGACTCTGGGACAACCAAAACGGTTAAGGATGACATTTCTAAACTTTTCAGCAACCAAAGCAGCAGAGGTATTCCTTAAGGGGACCAACTCCACCCAACGTGTGAAAACATCTTGAAACACCAAAAGGTGGGTAAACCCTTGAGCACTACGAGGATAAGGGCCCATTATGTCAAAGCTGACGCAATCCCAAGGGGCTTGGATATGCCGATGCTGCATCCATCCTCTACTGGGCTGATTATTGGCTTTCACTCTCTGACAAACTTTGCAACGGCGAACAAAACGTGAAATATCATCATACATACCAGGCCAGTAATATGATCGTGCAACGCGCCAATAGGTCTTGGCAATACCAGGGTGTCCTGCTTGTGTAGCTGCATGGTTCTCCTCCATAACCTTGTTCCTTTGGTACGAGGGCACGACTAACTTCCAAGCTTCAGGTTCTTCTCGATCCATTCCATTCTTCTTGGCATCTTTTCGATAATAGTACAGACGTTCTTGACGAACCATCCATTCAGGGTGGTTATGAGGCTGACTCTTCACCCGCTTCATCTTCAAATCATACCATAAATCAGCTGGGCCAACTGCTTCTACTGAAAATACTCTGGGGGCTGAACCACCCGGGATTCCCGGTTTACACTTGGGACAATTAATTTTTGTTACTCCAGAATGTCCACACCTAAAACAAAATCGTGATCGGGGCAAAGTGCATTTACGATATACATGAGGTCCTTTACAATTCCAGCATTGCAGTGGAGCTTTTCTTCGAACCGGTGGTGGAGCTCTATCTTGATGTGGGCGAGGGGCAACAGGACAAGCTAGAACAGGGGAGCAATAAGATACCTTCAGGCTTTTATTCTCCTCCGATGGAGAGGATGGGTTGTCCTCTAATGAATATAACTGGTATGTCGGGGAGGTAATCCTCTTCTTTTTGCCAGCTGAACTGTCAGGCTTCTTCACGGGTCGAACTTCTTCAGACATCAACTCTGCTGTCCGACTGCGACTGGTTATAAAATTAATTAAATCATCATATGAAGGAAAGGAAGTAGATGAATATTCATCTTCAAATGCGCGACGACTACCAGGATCTAGGTTTGTCAAAGCCAATTGCAATTTCATGAAGTCCTTAATATCAGGAATACCAACTTTTTCCAAAGCACAAAAGCTATTAGTATGGGTGGTTAAAAACTGCTGAAGTTCCTTATGTGAACCATTCGACAGAGGAGAAAACTCCGTGACCTTACGGAAATATATACTAGCCAAGCGTCTCTTATTTTGATATCTATTCTTCAAGGCTTCCAAAGCAATGACATAATTTTGGGGAAGTAAATCAATTCCAGCGATGACCGAAAGTGCATCGCCAGATAATGAAGATCTTAAATATTGAAATTTTGCAATATCGGAGATTTTTTTGTTGTTATCAACGACAGATTCGAACAATGACAGAAATTCCACAAATTTCTCAGTTTCCCCTGAGAATGTAGGAATAGAGATACGAGGGAGGAGGTTATCACTGAGTGGAGTAACATGAGTAAGTTCTCCTTTATTCAAAGGTTGAACAGCTGCTGTCTGCGCAAAGGCAAGATAATTCTCTTTTGCCTGATCTACTGCATCAGAGAAAGACCTTTCTTCCGCTGAGATAGAGATAGTGAAATTCCCAATTTCATCATCATCTAATGAGACATTAAAGAGCTCAATTGCTGCACGGATTTCTGCCCATTCCGCTTCAGATTTAACCAACCTATCAAATTTAGTTCTAAACTTAGAAGCAGTATCAGCTGTCAAAGCTTTTGACGTCTGAAAAATATCGCTGACCAAGGCAAACACTTTTTCCCTACGAGAAAGCAGAAATCTATATTTTTGAACGGTAGACAACTTCTCAAATGAAGACATGATGACAATTATACAAGAAAACAAGACTAAATAAATATAGAATAAAAATAGGAACTAACCACACTAGGGTAAGACAGATATTAGACAAAGAAGAGCGAATATAAAAATCTATGTACATAAGAAGCTAAATTACCAAATAAAAGTGGAACCAAAAGTCCAATGTTCGGGCGCCATTAAATTGTACCGAAATAAATTTAATTTGAAAGACACACTTACCAACACCTGGGGTGGTACAATTTATCCGGATAGACAACGGATAGCCAGGTTCAATTAGGTAGAAACCCAGGTGATCCAAATAAAAAAAAAAAAAGAAACAACAAGATACTCCAGAGCTGGTAACTATATTGAAATAAGTACAAAATGTTCCCAGTAAGACAACAAATACATGTACACACATATATATACCTTAAATATTATAAATATCTATGAATACCAAAAAAACTTAAATAAATGCCCAATAAAAGGGTAAGCATGAATATATATATACTCTAAATATCACAAGAAGAATTAATATCATTCCAATACTGAACAATATAGCAAAAGGTATCGATAGATAAACACATATGCATATACACCAGATACTATCATTAATCTGGGAAGAACAAAATTAGACTCATAATAAAAGCATAAATATATATACACATATATATAGAAATATCACAAGAAGGAATATCACTCAATTACTGAATAATATAGTAAAAGATATCGATAGATAAACATATATGCATGTACACCAGATACTATCAGTAATCTGGGAAGAAGCCAACAATTGGACTCTCGATAAAAACATAAAAATATATATATATATATATATATATATATATATACACCAGGTATAATCATTAATGTGGGAAGAAGCAAAAATATAGACTTTGAATAAAATCTTAATAATAACTGAAGTCCATAACTATCCAATAAATTGGCATAGTAAACACATAGTGAAGAATTATTGAATTGCAACTACATGTACAATTCCAAAACCTGGCATAGCCACCAATATCAAATTACAACACAAAATTTTGGTAATCTGGCATTGCCAATAACTTATTTAGCGATAGTGAACTTAACTTTTCCCAAATTTCTAAGTTATACACAATATAGTTACTTGCACTCATGGCAGTACTTGAACGACAAAATTTTAAATGAGGCCTGGAGATAAACAAAACGTGGAGCCTGGTGTCCAGCAGAAGATAAAATGTATGGGTTACTCACTCATTTGTCCCACAATATGCTCTAAAAGCCTACCACATGGAGTTCCAATCACATGTTCAGCCAACGATAAACGGAGAAGACAAATGCCGCCTCTTCGTGCTACTGGATCTTCAGTTTCATTATTAACAAAAAGGACGCCTCAGTCCCTCCTTCAAAGCTGGAAACCTCATACTTGCAACCAAAAAAAAAACTTTTCTTCCCTGGCACGAGCGTCTACCTACGCCATTTTCTCCCAGACTCCCTCTAGAACCGACGCCACTCCTCCAAGGCCTACCGACCACGGGAAAAAAACAGAAGAATAAAAATCTTAAATTATATACGAAACTATTACATCCAAAATGGAGAAGAAAATTGACTATCTTTTGTGGATAGTAAACATTTACAAGTGGTGCGAATTCCAAATAAAATATAAAACGTGAAATGTTATCAGTCCAAAGAGGTAGAGAAAGCAGGTTCTCACTCCCCGCAGGGCGCCACGTCACAATACGCACACATATGTACATATGTATGCCCACATACATACACATATGGGGTATGTATTATTAAGTAGCAGTGACCGAACCCGGACAATCCCTACCTTGCATCATCAACGGTCTACGATCTCCTCTCAACAAAATAATAACTGCTTCTATTTTAATCTTTCGAAATTAGACTAGGGATAAGAACGGAACCGCGCTAAGATGAGGCAGTTCCTGCAAGTCGGACTTTTTTTCTGTTATGTTTTTATTGATTTTCATTCTACTCATTCTAAGAATTTAAGACGAAATTGTTCTTTTATAATAAGTTAATTGTATTTATAGTTCTGTTACTTATCACAATTATAAACTTCTTTTTTTTTTGTTTCTGTATTAATTTCTGTTTTTGTTTTTTTTGTCATTTTAGCTGACGAAGGCTACCAATGAGTAGCCGAAAAGTCCAAAATATACATTTTTTAAACAAAAATCATATTGAGGTTTTTTTAGCCGAATCCCAACCATTCCATCTTTACTTATCACCTCGACGGCTAACTATCTAATCATCATGATATAATTTTTAAATTTTAAAGTATATATTTATTATTGACAACGATTTTTAACCTTTATTGGTTAAACTCCCGTTTCAGGTAACCTATAAATAACGGGTTATCTGTTTGTTGACACTGGTCCGTAGCGCCCCAATGTCAAGAAACATTGTACTTTGATTATTCATCAATTGATGAATAACATATAGTATGAGGAGAACCGTGCTATAATCAACTGTACAAAATTATATAGTAGCGTTAAATATGATGATACATTATTTAACGTGATAAAAAAAAAAAAAAAAAAAAAAAAAAAAAAAAAAAAAAAAAAAAAAAAAAAAAAAAAAATCAGTCCCGTAAAGGCCACGAGGGCCCTGAGGGGCAGATACTATAGAGGGCCATACGGCACACTAGGGAGATACCATACGGCACACTAGGGAGATAGTGTGGTCAGTACTATGCTCCGGCCCCCTGATTTTCCCCTTGGATGCTTCGACTGTTGGAGTCATTAGCACCCAAGGTACCCATTATTAAATTTATTAAAGGATGGGTCGGCCTAGGGACGGTCAGGAAGGCCGAATTCAACCCATGAACGAAGTCACTAGAAGAAAAAATTTTAAGTGCTTCCTCGGGATTTGAACTCAGGCCTCCAGCTTATTATTCCAGTGCTCTACCGCTGAGCTAACCTCGCCCCTTTAACGTGATAAACTAACAACTTATCTGCCTTGACGAAGCACGGGTAATCAGCTAGTTAGTTATGTTTACATTATGATTATTGATAAGTTTAAGGGTGTTTGTAGCTCTTATTTATTTAATTTTAATTACTGAGAATTTCTGTCAAGTAATAAATTTTCTTATATATAAGTAGATTCAAAAAATAAAATTAACTACCTTGATCATTTGAACTGGTTTATTAAACTTTTTCAATAAGAAGAACTATCCCAAAGGGAATAGTTTCTTCAAAATGAACGATTTTCCCCATCTCTAATTGTTATACATCCGAGTTGTTGACATTTTCTGCCCATTTTAAACATGAAACCAATATCAAATTACCGGTAGAATTGACATTTCCTTTTTTGGATAACCTATAGGGAATAATGGTGAAATATTCGGTAGAGAACGGGGTAACACGAGAAGTGTAGAAAGTATTACATTTGTCGGTGGGAAGTAATGAAGACAAACTGCCTTACTTCTCTACCTCTGTCAGGATTATCTGGTGTGGCTTTTAGGTAAAACTGCCTTACTTCTCTACCTCTGTCGGGATTATCTGGTGTGGCTTTTAGGTAAAACTGCCTTACTTCTCTACCTCTGTCAGGATTATCTGGTGTGGCTTTTAGGTAAAACTGCCTTACTTCTCTACCTCTGTCAGGATTATCTGGTGTGGCTTTTAGGTAAAACTGCCTTACTTCTCTGCCTCTGTCAGGATTATCTGGTGTGGCTTTTAGGTAAAACTGCCTTACTTCTCTACCTCTGTCGGGATTATCTGGTGTGGCTTTTAGGTAAAACTGCCTTACTTCTCTACCTCTGTCAGGATTATCTGGTGTGGCTTTTAGGTAAAACTGCCTTACTTCTCTACCTCTGTCAGGATTATCTGGTGTGGCTTTTAGGTAAAACTGCCTTACTTCTCTACCTCTGTCAGGATTATCTGGTGTGGCTTTTAGGTAAAACTGCCTTACTTCTCTACCTCTGTCAGGATTATCTGGTGTGGCTTTTAGGTAAAACTGCCTTACTTCTCTACCTCTGTCAGGATTATCTGGTGTGGCTTTTAGGTAAAACTGCCTTACTTCTCTACCTCTGTCAGGATTATCTGGTGTGGCTTTTAGGTAAAACTGCCTTACTTCTCTACCTCTGTCAGGATTATCTGGTGTGGCTTTTAGGTAAAACTGCCTTACTTCTCTACCTCTGTCAGGATTATCTGGTGTGGCTTTTAGGTAAAACTGCCTTACTTCTCTACCTCTGACAGGATTATCTGGTGTGGCTTTTAGGTAAAACTGCCTTACTTCTCTACCTCTGTCAGGATTATCTGGTGTGGCTTTTAGGTAAAACTGCCTTACTTCTCTACCTCTGTCAGGATTATCTGGTGTGGCTTTTAGGTAAAACTGCCTTACTTCTCTACCTCTGTCAGGATTATCTGGTGTGGCTTTTAGGTAAAACTGCCTTACTTCTCTACCTCTGTCAGGATTATCTGGTGTGGCTTTTAGGTAAAACTGCCTTACTTCTCTACCTCTGTCAGGATTATCTGGTGTGGCTTTTAGGTAAAACTGCCTTACTTCTCTACCTCTGTCGGGATTATCTGGTGTGGCTTTTAGGTAAAACTGCCTTACTTCTCTACCTCTGTCGGGATTATCTGGTGTGGCTTTTAGGTAAAACTGCCTTACTTCTCTACCTCTGTCAGGATTATCTGGTGTGGCTTTTAGGTAAAACTGCCTTACTTCTCTACCTCTGTCGGGATTATCTGGTGTGGCTTTTAGGTAACAACTGCCTTACTTCTCTACCTCTGTCGGGATTATCTGGTGTGGCTTTTAGGTAAAACTGCCTTACTTCTCTACCTCTGTCGGGATTATCTGGTGTGGCTTTTAGGTAAAACTGCCTTACTTCTCTACCTCTGTCAGGATTATCTGGTGTGGCTTTTAGGTAAAACTGCCTTACTTCTCTACCTCTGTCAGGATTATCTGGTGTGGCTTTTAGGTAAAACTGCCTTACTTCTCTACCTCTGTCAGGATTATCTGGTGTGGCTTTTAGGTAAAACTGCCTTACTTCTCTACCTCTGTCAGGATTATCTGGTGTGGCTTTTAGGTAAAACTGCCTTACTTCTCTACCTCTGTCGGGATTATCTGGTGTGGCTTTTAGGTAAAACTGCCTTACTTCTCTACCTCTGTCGGGATTATCTGGTGTGGCTTTTAGGTAAAACTGCCTTACTTCTCTACCTCTGTCAGGATTATCTGGTGTGGCTTTTAGGTAAAACTGCCTTACTTCTCTACCTCTGTCGGGATTATCTGGTGTGGCTTTTAGGTAACAACTGCCTTACTTCTCTACCTCTGTCGGGATTATCTGGTGTGGCTTTTAGGTAAAACTGCCTTACTTCTCTACCTCTGTCGGGATTATCTGGTGTGGCTTTTAGGTAAAACTGCCTTACTTCTCTACCTCTGTCAGGATTATCTGGTGTGGCTTTTAGGTAAAACTGCCTTACTTCTCTACCTCTGTCAGGATTATCTGGTGTGGCTTTTAGGTAAAACTGCCTTACTTCTCTACCTCTGTCAGGATTATCTGGTGTGGCTTTTAGGTAAAACTGCCTTACTTCTCTACCTCTGTCAGGATTATCTGGTGTGGCTTTTAGGTAAAACTGCCTTACTTCTCTACCTCTGTCAGGATTATCTGGTGTGGCTTTTAGGTAAAACTGCCTTACTTCTCTACCTCTGTCAGGATTATCTGGTGTGGCTTTTAGGTAAAACTGCCTTACTTCTCTACCTCTGTCAGGATTATCTGGTGTGGCTTTTAGGTAAAACTGCCTTACTTCTCTACCTCTGTCGGGATTATCTGGTGTGGCTTTTAGGTAAAACTGCCTTACTTCTCTACCTCTGTCGGGATTATCTGGTGTGGCTTTTAGGTAAAACTGCCTTACTTCTCTACCTCTGTCGGGATTATCTGGTGTGGCTTTTAGGTAAAACTGCCTTACTTCTCTACCTCTGTCGGGATTATCTGGTGTGGCTTTTAGGTAAAACTGCCTTACTTCTCTACCTCTGTCAGGATTATCTGGTGTGGCTTTTAGGTAAAACTGCCTTACTTCTCTACCTCTGTCAGGATTATCTGGTGTGGCTTTGAGGTAAAACTGCCTTACTTCTCTACCTCTGTCGGGATTATCTGGTGTGGCTTTTAGGTAAAACTGCCTTACTTCTCTACCTCTGTCGGGATTATCTGGTGTGGCTTTTAGGTAAAACTGCCTTACTTCTCTACCTCTGTCGGGATTATCTGGTGTGGCTTTTAGGTAAAACTGCCTTACTTCTCTACCTCTGTCGGGATTATCTGGTGTGGCTTTTAGGTAAAACTGCCTTACTTCTCTACCTCTGTCGGGATTATCTGGTGTGGCTTTTAGGTAAAACTGCCTTACTTCTCTACCTCTGTCAGGATTATCTGGTGTGGCTTTTAGGTAAAACTGCCTTACTTCTCAACCTCTGTCGGGATTATCTGGTGTGGCTTTTAGGTAAAACTGCCTTACTTCTCTACCTCTGTCGGGATTATCTGGTGTGGCTTTTAGGTAAAACTGCCTTACTTCTCTACCTCTGTCAGGATTATCTGGTGTGGCTTTTAGGTAAAACTGCCTTACTTCTCTACCTCTGTCAGGATTATCTGGTGTGGCTTTTAGGTAAAACTGCCTTACTTCTCTACCTCTGTCGGGATTATCTGGTGTGGCTTTTAGGTAAAACTGCCTTACTTCTCTACCTCTGTCGGGATTATCTGGTGTGGCTTTTAGGTAAAACTGCCTTACTTCTCTACCTCTGTCAGGATTATCTGGTGTGGCTTTTAGGTAAAACTGCCTTACTTCTCTACCTCTGTCAGGATTATCTGGTGTGGCTTTTAGGTAAAACTGCCTTACTTCTCTACCTCTGTCAGGATTATCTGGTGTGGCTTTTAGGTAAAACTGCCTTACTTCTCTACCTCTGTCAGGATTATCTGGTGTGGCTTTTAGGTAAAACTGCCTTACTTCTCTACCTCTGTCAGGATTATCTGGTGTGGCTTTTAGGTAAAACTGCCTTACTTCTCTACCTCTGTCAGGATTATCTGGTGTGGCTTTTAGGTAAAACTGCCTTACTTCTCTACCTCTGTCGGGATTATCTGGTGTGGCTTTTAGGTAAAACTGCCTTACTTCTCTACCTCTGTCGGGATTATCTGGTGTGGCTTTTAGGTAAAACTGCCTTACTTCTCTACCTCTGTCAGGATTATCTGGTGTGGCTTTTAGGTAAAACTGCCTTACTTCTCTACCTCTGTCGGGATTATCTGGTGTTGCTTTTAGGTAACAACTGCCTTACTTCTCTACCTCTGTCGGGATTATCTGGTGTGGCTTTTAGGTAAAACTGCCTTACTTCTCTACCTCTGTCGGGATTATCTGGTGTGGCTTTTAGGTAAAACTGCCTTACTTCTCTACCTCTGTCAGGATTATCTGGTGTGGCTTTTAGGTAAAACTGCCTTACTTCTCTACCTCTGTCAGGATTATCTGGTGTGGCTTTTAGGTAAAACTGCCTTACTTCTCTACCTCTGTCAGGATTATCTGGTGTGGCTTTTAGGTAAAACTGCCTTACTTCTCTACCTCTGTCAGGATTATCTGGTGTGGCTTTTAGGTAAAACTGCCTTACTTCTCTACCTCTGTCAGGATTATCTGGTGTGGCTTTTAGGTAAAACTGCCTTACTTCTCTACCTCTGTCAGGATTATCTGGTGTGGCTTTTAGGTAAAACTGCCTTACTTCTCTACCTCTGTCAGGATTATCTGGTGTGGCTTTTAGGTAAAACTGCCTTACTTCTCTACCTCTGTCGGGATTATCTGGTGTGGCTTTTAGGTAAAACTGCCTTACTTCTCTACCTCTGTCGGGATTATCTGGTGTGGCTTTTAGGTAAAACTGCCTTACTTCTCTACCTCTGTCGGGATTATCTGGTGTGGCTTTTAGGTAAAACTGCCTTACTTCTCTACCTCTGTCGGGATTATCTGGTGTGGCTTTTAGGTAAAACTGCCTTACTTCTCTACCTCTGTCAGGATTATCTGGTGTGGCTTTTAGGTAAAACTGCCTTACTTCTCTACCTCTGTCAGGATTATCTGGTGTGGCTTTTAGGTAAAACTGCCTTACTTCTCTACCTCTGTCAGGATTATCTGGTGTGGCTTTTAGGTAAAACTGCCTTACTTCTCTACCTCTGTCAGGATTATCTGGTGTGGCTTTTAGGTAAAACTGCCTTACTTCTCTACCTCTGTCGGGATTATCTGGTGTGGCTTTTAGGTAAAACTGCCTTACTTCTCTACCTCTGTCGGGATTATCTGGTGTGGCTTTTAGGTAAAACTGCCTTACTTCTCTACCTCTGTCGGGATTATCTGGTGTGGCTTTTAGGTAAAACTGCCTTACTTCTCTACCTCTGTCAGGATTATCTGGTGTGGCTTTTAGGTAAAACTGCCTTACTTCTCTACCTCTGTCAGGATTATCTGGTGTGGCTTTTAGGTAAAACTGCCTTACTTCTCTACCTCTGTCAGGATTATCTGGTGTGGCTTTTAGGTAAAACTGCCTTACTTCTCTACCTCTGTCAGGATTATCTGGTGTGGCTTTTAGGTAAAACTGCCTTACTTCTCTACCTCTGTCAGGATTATCTGGTGTGGCTTTTAGGTAAAACTGCCTTACTTCTCTACCTCTGTCAGGATTATCTGGTGTGGCTTTTAGGTAAAACTGCCTTACTTCTCTACCTCTGTCAGGATTATCTGGTGTGGCTTTTAGGTAAAACTGCCTTACTTCTCTACCTCTGTCAGGATTATCTGGTGTGGCTTTTAGGTAAAACTGCCTTACTTCTCTACCTCTGTCAGGATTATCTGGTGTGGCTTTTAGGTAAAACTGCCTTACTTCTCTACCTCTGTCAGGATTATCTGGTGTGGCTTTTAGGTAAAACTGCCTTACTTCTCTACCTCTGTCAGGATTATCTGGTGTGGCTTTTAGGTAAAACTGCCTTACTTCTCTACCTCTGTCAGGATTATCTGGTGTGGCTTTTAGGTAAAACTGCCTTACTTCTCTACCTCTGTCAGGATTATCTGGTGTGGCTTTTAGGTAAAACTGCCTTACTTCTCTACCTCTGTCAGGATTATCTGGTGTGGCTTTTAGGTAAAACTGCCTTACTTCTCTACCTCTGTCAGGATTATCTGGTGTGGCTTTTAGGTAAAACTGCCTTACTTCTCTACCTCTGTCAGGATTATCTGGTGTGGCTTTTAGGTAAAACTGCCTTACTTCTCTACCTCTGTCAGGATTATCTGGTGTGGCTTTTAGGTAAACCTGCCTTACTTCTCTACCTCTGTCAGGATTATCTGGTGTGGCTTTTAGGTAAAACTGCCTTACTTCTCTACCTCTGTCAGGATTATCTGGTGCGGCTTTTAGGTAAAACTGCCTTACTTCTCTACCTCTGTCAGGATTATCTGGTGTGGCTATTAGGTAAACGGCCTTACTTCTCTACCTCTGTCAGGATTATCTGGTGTGGCTTTTAGGTAAAACTGCCTTACTTCTCTACCTCTGTCAGGATTGTCTGGTGTGGCTTTTAGGTAAAACTGCCTTACTTCTCTACCTCTGTCAGGATTATCTGGTGTGGCTTTTAGGTAAAACTACCTTACTTCTCTACCTCTGTCAGGATTATCTGGTGTGGCTTTTAGGTAAAACTGCCTTACTTCTCTACCTCTGTCAGGATTATCTGGTGTGGCTTTTAGGTAAAACTGCCTTACTTCTCTACCTCTGTCAGGATTATCTGGTGTGGCTTTTAGGTAAAACTGCCTTACTTCTCTACCTCTGTCAGGATTATCTGGTGTGGCTTTTAGGTAAAACTGCCTTACTTCTCTACCTCTGTCAGGATTATCTGGTGTGGCTTTTAGGTAAAACTGCCTTACTTCTCTACCTCTGTCAGGATTATCTGGTGTGGCTTTTAGGTAAAACTGCCTTACTTCTCTACCTCTGTCAGGATTATCTGGTGTGGCTTTTAGGTAAAACTGCCTTACTTCTCTACCTCTGTCAGGATTATCTGGTGTGGCTTTTAGGTAAAACTGTCTTACTTCTCTACCTCTGTCAGGATTATCTGGTGTGGCTTTTAGGTAAAACTGCCTTACTTCTCTACCTCTGTCAGGATTATCTGGTGTGGCTTTTAGGTAAAACTGCCTTACTTCTCTACCTCTGTCAGGATTATCTGGTGTGGCTTTTAGGTAAACCTGCCTTACTTCTCTACCTCTGTCAGGATTATCTGGTGTGGCTTTTAGGTAAAACTGCCTTACTTCTCTACCTCTGTCAGGATTATCTGGTGCGGCTTTTAGGTAAAACTGCCTTACTTCTCTACCTCTGTCAGGATTATCTGGTGCGGCTTTTAGGTAAAACTGCCTTACTTCTCTACCTCTGTCAGGATTATCTGGTGTGGCTTTTAGGTAAAACTGCCTTACTTCTCTACCTCTGTCAGGATTATCTGGTGTGGCTTTTAGGTAAAACTGCCTTACTTCTCTACCTCTGTCAGGATTATCTGGTGTGGCTTTTAGGTAAAACTGCCTTACTTCTCTACCTCTGTCAGGATTATCTGGTGTGGCTTTTAGGTAAACTGCCTTACTTCTCTACCTCTGTCAGGATTATCTGGTGTGGCTATTAGGTAAACGGCCTTACTTCTCTACCTCTGTCAGGATTATCTGGTGTGGCTTTTAGGTAAAACTGCCTTACTTCTCTACCTCTGTCAGGATTGTCTGGTGTGGCTTTTAGGTAAAACTGCCTTACTTCTCTACCTCTGTCAGGATTATCTGGTGTGGCTTTTAGGTAAAACTGCCTTACTTCTCTACCTCTGTCAGGATTATCTGGTGTGGCTTTTAGGTAAAACTGCCTTACTTCTCTACCTCTGTCAGGATTATCTGGTGTGGCTTTTAGGTAAAACTGCCTTACTTCTCTACCTCTGTCAGGATTATCTGGTGTGGCTTTTAGGTAAAACTGCCTTACTTCTCTACCTCTGTCAGGATTATCTGGTGTGGCTTTTAGGTAAACTGCCTTACTTCTCTACCTCTGTCAGGATTATCTGGTGTGGCTATTAGGTAAACGGCCTTACTTCTCTACCTCTGTCAGGATTATCTGGTGTGGCTTTTAGGTAAAACTGCCTTACTTCTCTACCTCTGTCAGGATTGTCTGGTGTGGCTTTTAGGTAAAACCTACACTCTTTACATTCAAAATGTTAGGAAGTCATTTCATGAAATTATTTTATTTTTTTTTTTTTTTAATGTTAGAGTTTAGAATCAGGCATTATTTTTGTAGTATTTGTATTAGAAAATTTATATATTTAGTATAAGGGAAAACTTTATTTTTTTATTTTATTTGATATATAGGGGAAGGTGTTGTACCTTTGACCACTTTGTCAAATTGAATTTTTTTTGGCTTGAATATTAAAGCTAAATTCATTTTTTATATTTCATTGTAATTAGTATTCTATTGGTTATCATATATAATTTGTTCAAGGTTCTAGCTTTACATTTAATATTTTTTATTAATTTTTAAAAAAATAATCGTTCAGTGGTCAAAGGTACAACATGTAGTTGTACCTTTGACCATGGGGTGTTGTACCTCTGACGACCTAAAAACAACACAGCAGTACAGACAATTTTTTTTTTCAGTAATATTGTAATTAATTGTAAGTTCAAGAAATACAGGCCAAGGATGTAAGAATAATAAAAAAGCTATTATTGATATTATGTTATGCTTAATATGCTGAAAAATCCAGTCCAATCGATAAACGTTTTAACTGTGAAGCAGATCCACTAGCAATAGTAGGGTATGGAAGTTTAGCCACAATGTCTTCAACATCAATATCATACAAATTTTCATCTTCTCTCGTAAACTTGTCGCTTAAAGTTTGTTTTTTCAAATATTGGATCTTAAACATTGGACATTTAATACCACAGATATCTTACTAAATATTTAATAGTATTTTTACTATTATTTTTAAAAAGGAAAAAATTTCCTTTTTTAAATTAAAAAAAAAATTATATTTTTCAAATTGTTACTGGTCATCGACGTAACTCACAATATTTATCAGACAGATCAACGTCACTTCCTCCTGAAGAAATTTCGGTGTCAGTATCAGAATCAGAACTGTCATTAGAATAATATTCTTTTTATTTACCACTTTTTTTTGGAAGGGGTTTATTTGTATGTGGTGTCTAACGTTTAGGGTGGTGCTTTCGGGTTTTTTTTTTTCAGATTCAATAATTAGCTTTTCACAAATATCTGCCAGGATACGAGGCCGTTCCCTTTAGGGCGGCCCCTATTTGACATTTTCCTTGCATGAGCTTTTTGATGAGGCCGTACAACTTCAAGTGGAACGATAAGGGGCTTGAACTGCTACACTGAGGATTGATGAAGTCATTTTGAAATTATTAATTTATTATTTTTTAAATTCTTTGAATAATTGAAGCAACCAATATTAAGTATTTTTTTAAAAAATATGTGGCAGAAGAACATAAAAATTGAATTATGAAAAAATTACTCAGGTGTGTTGTACCTTTGACCTGGTCAAAGGAACAACACCTAGTCGTGGTCAGAGGTACAACACCCTGGTAGTGCAAATTAAAAAGCATGCTACAAATTTTAGGGTAAAGATAAATCAATTTCAGACCATGTTTCTTATTGTAATAGCTACCTTATCAAATGATTTCCGTCTAAAAAGACATAATACAAAAAATATTATGAGGCAAAACTTTATCAATAAATAACTTACATTTTTATGATTGAAATGGATAAGTATTTTTTGCAAGAAACCTCGTTGACTTGAATAATCCAAAGTAGGTTACACAAGCCCTCTAGTGAAGGAGCTAAACACTAATTACACCAAAATTTATAAACTGTTGCTACATGACGCCACAGCCTCGGTGGTCAAAGGTACATTATGGTCAGAGGTACAACATCTTCCCCAATATGGGCCACTCTCTTCAGGTCCATGTCTCATACACAGAAATGTACATGTCCAGTATCCAACCCCATGTCATGCGGCATATTACTGTTTGTCATACCGAATATAAGTCCATGGCATTTGGCATATACGTCCATTACGAATGACCTGCAAGACCGTGGTATACGACATATTGGTTTACGGCTTCATATATAATTCTAAGTAATATAGCATATTGGTATATGGTATATACGTGTATCGTTGGTAAAACAAAAAAAAAAAAAAAAACAATTCGGAACCTACTAAATTTAATACAAAAAATTTCCTGAAGTAATTTTTTAGTGCTTGATATTTTAAAAATTGTAGTTTTCTGTCCTTTGAAGGGTTCTTTGTCTTTGTTTTCGCAATCTTGCTGTTTTGTTTTTAGCACTTTCCTCCGAAGGAAAGTAGCTATTGAGGTTGCACTCATGACGGAAATTTTGAAAAATGTCTTCAAATCTTTATCAATCCTACCTAGTAGACACCGAATATGACCCCCGTTAAAATTTATATATAACTATATATATATATATATATATGTGTGTGTGTGTCTGTTAACACGATAGCGACCAGAGTTTTTGTTTTTACGTCACGAAACTTGGTATATAGCATTCAATTAGCAAACGGTTGAACGAGTTCGTTAACCACCAAAATCGGTCCACCGGAAGGGGGGGGGGTTTACCCCGAACCCAAAACACTAATTTGACCATGTCAGCCGTAATATTTGTTATATTTCAACAAAACTTGGTATTCGTAGTGGTAATATAGAGAGAAAACTGAGATATAAAAATGAACTAAATCGGTTCATAAGGAGGGGGGGGTTTATTCCGGACCCGCAATACCAATTCGCCACTACCAGCCGTGATTTTTGGTATATTTCGACGAAACTCGGTATTCGTAGTGGTAATCTACAGGTAAATATGTGTTGTAAAAATAATCTAAATCGGTTCATTAGGAGGGGGGGTTTACTCCGGACCCACAATACCAATTCGGCACTACCAGCCGTGATTTTTGGTATATTTTGACGAAACTCGGTATTCGTAGTGGTAATCTACAGGTAAATATGTGTTGTAAAAATAAACTAAATCGGTTCCTTAGGAGGGGGGGGGGGTTTACTCCGGACCCAAATTACTAATATACTCATACCGGTCGTAATTTCTGTTGTACTGTAACGAAACGCGGTAAACGTCGTGGGTAACTAATGAGAAAAAAGTGTTGTAAAAATGAGCTGAACTACCTCTACCACTAGAGTGACTGTATCCTGTTCCTGCGTTGCATCAAAATACGATAATATGAGGTTTTTTGTATTTATTACGTAGTGTAGTAGGTACCATGTGTAAACATAACTCTGGAAGCAAATTAATAATTGATCAGTTACTCGTTACAAAATTAAAAGAGAACTATTCATGTTTTTATTTTATTTATGTAGGATATTTTAAGCAAATTGTTCTGGAAAGCAGTTCTGAGGAAAGTGCTTAGTTATGCAGCTCCTTCGTGACGGACTTTTTTCCATTTTACATTAAAATTAGGTATATTCGAGTAAAACGCGTTAATTAAATGATAAACGTCTTTGTAAGACATTCATTCTTAAGAATGAGGGGTATGGCGGATTGAGTAATTTCCACTTGTGCATAAGTGGGCCCTTTTGGGGGCTAAAATTTCGTTTTTCTTCGATATTTTATTCGAGTAAGTGTCGAACGATTCAGGAAACATCCAAACTATTTCTTCAGTAAATTTTCGAAACGTCTCTAGGTATAAGAACAGAAACGCGCTAAGATGACGTATGTATTTGCTCAGATTCGGAGCAACCCCAACCTATCCCCCTCAATAATTCTATGTTGCCTGTAATTCTTGGCAACTGATTTACGATTTCTGTGAACTTGTCCCAGGTGTTCCCGGAGAGCAGGTGCTCATGATGGCGAAGAAGTTTCTTTCTAGAACTCTTTAAGTGTGCGCCTCCCCCGCAGAACAACTTCCAAAATATAAAGTTGAAACATAAAAGAAACTTATAACCTCATTTATAATTTGGCTTTCTAGAAAAGATATTTCTGAATGGGAGTTTGTCTGCTACAGATATCCTCCTAAAAATTCAAGATTTCTTCTACTTTTAATTCCAGAAATTATTTTTTTTTTTAAATCCAGTACGCAGGGGCCAGAGCCGCCACATCGCAGATCCGGGCCCGGGACCAGATCACGGGCCCCCACTTCTCAGAGCCAGAATGAAAATTCTAGTACTTTGCTATAGGACTTTGGGCATTTTAAAATTATTTTCATCTTGAGTTTTGAGCAAAATGAGAATAAAAGCCGACAATCTGTGCTGCAAAGGTCACTTTCGGTACTTTTTTCCAATTAGCGGGGATCGACCCGGGCCCGGGAAAACTGTACCCGGTTGCCCCCCCCCCATGTGGCGGCCCTGGCAGGGGCTGTATAACTAAGTAATTTCCTAGTAGTTAAGCGTAAATAGCTTAAAATAACCTATATACCTAAATACCTAAATAACCTATATACCTAAATAAGATAAAAACATGAATAGTTCTGCTATTTTACATTTGTAATGAGCAACTCAGTCAAATTTTTTTAATTATTATTTTTTTTAAAGTATTTTCTTGCAGAGTTTTGTGTATGCTTGGTACTAAACTACTTAATAAATAAACGAAAACTACACATTTTCGTCTGAGGCAGGTACGGGATACAGCACCCCTAGCGGTAGACGTGAGAAGTAATATCAAGACAGAGGCACTCCTAGTGGCAGCTTTGTCAACTTACGTTTCACTGAAAAGTTCTATTCAAACAAAATACAAAGTAAACCCCCCTTCCGATAGACCGATTTAATTCATTTCTGCACCTTTATCCTTATTAGATAACCAAGACGTATTCTAAGTTTCGTTACAATACAACAGGTATTACGAGATGTGTTTTTCAATTGCAAAACAACTCAAATGTGAGTAACTCGTATATTTTTTCGGCGTAGCGGTTAAGAAAGCTTTAAAATGATACCTCACGCATAGAAATTGATGAAATGTTAAGGGAATCATGGCGTACCGGTAAACAAATGACCTTGAGAAATCTCTCTCTCTCTCTCTCTCTCTCTCTATATATATATATATATATATATATATATATATATATATATAAATCACGTGTCTGTCTGTTTGTCAGTTTTTTTGTTTGTTTGTTCCTTATACAAATCCACACCGTTTGACCGATTTTTGACCAAAAATGCCACACAGGTAGGTCTTGATACGAGAAATCTCCTAGGCTAGGTCAAAATAGTCAAATTTCAAAATTTGGTCAAAAGGTCAAAAGAATTGTTCAATAAAAATTGGCTACACTGAACCATTCAGATTCGGATTCAGAGACGGCCATTTTGAATAATGTCTCACATTTATTTGTTGATGTTCTTGATAATTAGAATAACTCGAACTCATTGATGACTTTACATCATTATATAATCATTTAATGCAGTTTATTTCAATTTTAATTTTAACAGTCACTGTCTAACTAAAGAGCGCTGGCCTTTCTTTGATAAGGGCTATCTACTCGCAGGCTATGCTGCTGGCCTCTGTCGGATGTTATATGAAGTGCTGTGGTACTGGCCTCTGTCGGTTTTTTTCAGAACTGCCGTGGTGCTGACCTCTGTTGGCTTTCTCACAAACTACATCTAGACAGATATAAACAAATTCACACCGTTTGACCGATTTCGACGTAACTGGGTATACAGGTAGATACGGGGAGAGTGATAGACAGAAAGTAGGTGTAGCATGGGACACTGGGTAACAGCTAGTAATATATGTATATATATAATATAACATCTAATAAGGCAAATCTGTAATTGTTCGGGTTCCCAGTTTCTCTTCTACCTGTTGACCTCCGAACTGTAAGGCCTAGACAATTTTGACATAGCCTATGACACTCCCCGGATCAAGACCTGCATTTGTGCTAAGTTTGGTCAACATCAGACAAATGGTGTGGATTTGTATAAGGAACAAACATACAGACGGACAGCTGGTAGACAATTTTGACCTAGCCTATGACCAGTGTTCCAAGTTTGGTCAAAATCAGAAGAACGGTGTGAATACATATATATATATATATATATATATATATATATATATATATATATATATATATATATATATATATATGAACTCTGCTAACATACAATTGTGCTCCTTGAGTCAATAATGTTAGTGTGTTTCCCCGACGTAACAGCCATGGGCGTATATTGAAAATAATTTCGGAGGGGGCTGGGAACATTTCGGGGGGGGGGGGGGGGGCTGAGACCATTTCCTGTGTATGGAATACTAACAATTTAGATCTTGGAAGAGTTTTAGCCAACTTAAACGCTATTACACCCAAAATAGAATATGTTTTATGAACTAAATGATCTTATTTAATTTATTTTTAAGGGTTCTATGCAATTTTTACCGATCAAATCAAAATTTCTGGGGGGGCTGCGGCCCCCTCAGCCCCCCCTTATATACGCTCATGGTAACAGCGTCAAATGGTTAGTATGAAACCAAATTGAACTAGGGATATTATATGTTTACCGGGGTCTCCCGTGGTCTAATTCCTAGCGCCTTGGATTCATAAGCGGGAGATGGTGGGTTCGATTCCCAACCTCCGGCAGGAATTTTATCATCCCACGGCTCGCTGGTAAAATTCCTCGCTGCACCCTGGGTGTCGGCGCTAAGGACCTAGATGTAGATGCGCCGTAAAAAAAAAAAAAAAAAAAAAAAAAAAAAAAAAAAAAAAAAAAAAAAAAAAAAAAAAAAAAAAAAAAAAAATTATTTGTTTACCCTGCAGATATTTTTTTAAACATATTTATACTAGTGAATGTCTTCCTGAGAGATGTGATTAATTTTCGCTGATCCTGCGTGGCGCATTTTACTTTATAAAATTTGTTAAAAGAATGCGCAGATAACGAAAAGATCCCAATGAATGTAGCGATTCCGACTCACCGGGGAATTCAGAGTTTCTTCGTAAAAAAAAAAAAATGAGGTATTCGGAAATATTGATGAATGTTGCTCGAAATACCACATTCATCCACAGAACCTCTACCTCTTGGATTCTACAATTCTTCACTTAATGTTATTTTCAAGGATAAGTTTAGCGCATAATACACAATTATGTCCATGGCCTGGTAAACGCACCTTTCATGAAGTGTTATATGCAACTTGAAATTTTCCTATAATGTACCTCTTGGGTGGATAACAAGATAAGTATGTATTGGCTAGACTTACCGTGGAACACCAGGTACTGCGCTTAGGGGAAAGGTGCAAAACAATATTTCCCAAACATAGAATTTTGTTCAGAAGCCAACTATCTTTAATGTAAAATTAAGACCATTTTTCAATGAATAATAAATAAGGCAGACAATTTTAAGGGGAATAAAATGTAAAAAAAAAAAAAAAAAAAAAAAAAAAAAAAAAAAAAAAAAAAAAAAAAAAATTGTTTTTATTATAATAATAGGCGAATACCCGTGCTTTGTCACAGCAGATAAGCAGTTATTTTATTGCGGTAAATAATGTATCATCAAAATTAACGCTACTATATGTTCACGGCTCCCGTCAATCAATCAATTGATGAGTAATAAAAGTGCAATGTTTCTTGGCACTGGGGGGCTTTAACATTTAAAAAAAAAAAAAAATTGAGGGTCTTTTGTATAATAAGCATACACTTTTCAAGAACTAGTAACAGTTACTCTACTGTTACTTTACTAAACTCTAGGTTATGTTTACAAAACAAGATAAATGCTTGTTTATAAAAAAGAAAATAACTTTATTTAATACTGAACAAAATAAATCATGCTGAAGGTGGCCAATATTCAAACATTGAATGCAATATTTTATGAAATAGGTCTTCCTTCTCATATCTTCTTCTCCACACAAATTCACTCAAATATGAATCCAATAATGCCCTACTTGTTCCGCATTCAATCTTGTTCATCTTGTTGAAATACAGAATTAGGTTAGAGGTGAATCATATGTTCCAAATAATAATAAAATGAGTAACTGTTACTAGTTCTTGAAAAGTGTATGCTTATTGTACAAAAGACCCAAAATTGATTTTATTCTAATACTAGCTGACTACCCGTGCTTCACCACGGCCGATAAGTAGTTTTTATATTGCGTTAAATAAGGTATGATCAAAATTAACGCTACTACATAATTTTGTACACCTTATTATTGCACGGACATTAGAGTTACCCCGGAAACACCATATGGAGGTAACCGTGCTTGTTCCCGTTGGGGAGTCAAAAAAAATAACAAGTACTTAAAAAGTTAGGTAAACAGAGACAAATACACGTTGAAACGAATAAAACTAACAACTTTAAAGTTTTAAGCAATTATCTCTTCGATAGTCATCGCCCCACCGAACATTACAACAGAATCTTTTTAGTGGATAATTTAGTAACCCTTCGAATAGCCACCTTCTATTTACTACGATTTCCCAACGTTTTCGAGATATTTTAGAAAATATACTGAGATCCGAAAACGTTGTATACCATTAATACAATTGTTTTCCGTATACTTCCTACCTCCAAACGATTCCAAAGTTTAAATATCTTAGATTAGATGAATGTCAAATACCTGGTACAAGTTTCAAGTGAACCAATCATCGTTTCTGATTACCCAAACAGAAAATTAGTTTGGAAAAGTATTTCTAGCAATTTGTCTCGTAAAAGGTGGCAAAAATCGCTTGAAAATGGGTTCATTCGTTTTCCTACGTTAATGAACCTATATAACGAATACATGCAAGCATATGGACTCGAAAATGTAAGCGTTCTGGTTTATTCACGCACATTTTGCTCCCAAAACCATGTTCCATTAAACGGATTCAGCTGGTTATTGAACTTGACCTTTCAAATGAGAAGAAAGATTTTTGTACCAAATGTAATCAAAATCGGACCATTTTTGAGCCGATGAGGACCTTCTTAATAATTCAAGCCCCCCTATAAGTACTTAAACATTTGAATATAAAAAAAAATAACTTTCTTAGCGAGTGTTTACATTCTAAACGGATTGTCCGAGCAAAATTTCAAATTTTGTGTGAAGTGGTTCGGGATATTATTACCGCGGAAGGACCAGAGCGTAAAATCTATGAGGGACAAAATAAGAGTTTATTTCTAGTAATTCGAGCTCTGACATCATAGTTGAAATTAACCTCAATTAAAAATAATACTATGGAATAGATAATGTACGGTAACAGCTGTTCTTTATCGTCCTGGCAACGCATGCTACCTAGGCTTGCCTGCTCTAACCAACTAAAACTTTAAACCCCCCTAAAAATACATAAAAATTCGAATATCAAAAAATCCTTTCTTAGTGAGTGCCTACGTTATATAGGGAGTGTCCATGCAAAATTTCAAAATTTTCTGTCGAGCGGTTTGGGCTGGGCGATGATAGATGAGTGAGTGAGTGAGTGGTATTTGACAAATATATAGTAGATTAAATGAGAGTTATATTCACGCTTCCATTAAAACCGGAACAGCTGTACAAGATCATGAGAGCAAGAACCAATGAGAGCACAGAGATTATAGGCAACATTTATTTTCATGTTTCCTGATAATTAAACCCCACAAAAAGTGTCTGCCCTTTTGTAATTATTTTCAATTATGTTTATTCAAGATGCTGTTTAAATCGCCGCGTGCATAAAGCACTTCCATTAATACTAAAAATAAAAACTAGGTACTTTGGTTGTTTGTTTTTTTTTTTTTTTATTTATATTTTAACCCCCTTAAAAGTGCCTGCCTTATTTGTTGTTCATTGTAAAATTGTCTTAATTTTACACTAATGATAGTTGGCTTCTGAATAAAACACTTGTTTTGGGCAATATTTTTTTGCGCCTTTCCCCTATGCGCAGTACCTGGTGTTCCAAGTCTAGCCAACACATATAAGCCTTCTTATCTACCCAAGATGTACATTATAGCAAAATTTCAAGGTACATAAAACACTTCATGAAAAGTGCGTTACCAGCTCTCGGGCTAACGATATTTGCGGATAAAAGCAAAGATTTCAACAATATGATGCTAATCGGCTGTGAGTTATGACGTTGAAATCAGCTTTCCGTACTCCATTAGAAGGTTTTCATCAGCTGACAGTGAACTTGACGATAAACAAGCTGAAACGATGATGAAGTGACAAGGGAGAGAAATGGGCCCCCGGTTTGTCGTTTCTAATTATCATTTAATGCAGGAATCCTGTTAATGCTCGGAAAATTATAAATACATCTTTCACTAGGATAAGGGTAAAACTGTTCTCTTCCATTTACGCCTTAATAAACTGTTCATATATATTTTTATTTCTAAAACAAAATATTGATAATTAGCTGACCTTCTACTTAATTATAGACATTCTCGTTGTAGTCGGACCTTAACAAAAAAAAAGTATTAGAGCCGATTTTTCCCTCCATTGAACCAGGTAAAGATAAACTTATGGAATTTTACACAGGTATTATTCTAATAGATGTAAGTAAAATTTGAAAAGTTTCATAATTCTACATTGAATAATTTCTCAGATAGATGCGATTCATTCTGAGATATATGAATGCACTTAAGTTTACCAATTTTCTGTAAATAAATACACAAAAAGTCTTACACATTATTTAATCTTCTATTATATATTGAATGGAATAAAATTAGGCCCTAAAATAAACAAGATAATTGAATATAAAACAGTAAATAAATACAAGAATAGTATTTTCTTTCCAAGAAAAAGGATCGCAGATAGCTGATTGACAGGGCTGAAAGGTTTTTGACAGGAGATTAAACCTCGCATTTTCACAAGATCCTCACAAACTGGCTGAAAGAAAAATATCTCAATGAAGCATAAAAACCCTTCTTTTAAGAAATAACTCGAGGGAAATGCTATTTAAAATTTTAAACTTTTGACGGCGGCGCAATAACGCAATTTACTACTGCAGACTTGAAAATTTCAGCCCACCATTAAATCGTGGATGTAACGATGGTACAAATTTGTGTGTGTGTGTGTGTGTGTGCGTACATATATATATATATATATATATATATATATATATATATATATATATTTATAAATATATATGTATATATATATATATAGATATACTCACAGGGTGGACCAGATAAGCGGGCCACATGAGAGATAATTAATAAACGGTTTGAGATATCAAAGTTTTTCAAAGGGGCAATGTTGTAGTTCTCGTCGAGATCTATAAAATGGTGCCCTTGGAAATGAGAAAATAACACTTCTAAGGGCTCGAATAGGCCTTGGAAGGGAAGGGTTACCTCTTTACCCATATTTTGCATTATATTATTAAAAAGTACTAACAAAACAAGGAAGAACCGTGCAAACGGGGTTTCGATGCGCCAAATAGTTCTAGGTAAACATACACAATTTATTTAACTAGTATTTTTGTTAAGGAAGAGCTAATTCAGCATAGGAGAATGTGTTCAGCACTCAAAAAACTATTCCCATTAGTGTAAACGAAAAAAGAAAATACATAAATATTGGAGCTTTAGGCATAAAAAAAAAAAAAAAAAAAAAAATCAGTCCCGTAACAGGCCACGAGGGCCCAGAGGGGCAGATACTGCAGAGGTATCTGATTCATGACCATACGGCACACAAGGGAGATAGTCTGGTCAGTACTATGCTCCGGCCGCCTGATTTTCCCCTTAGCTGCTTCGACTGCTACAGTCATTAGCACCCAAGGTACCCATTATTAAATTAATTAAAGGCTGGGTTGGCCTAGGGGTGGTCAGGGAGGCCGAATTCAACCCATGAGCGAAGACACTAGAAGAAAAAATCTTTAGTGCTTGCTCGGGATTTGAACTCAGGTCCTCCAACTTTTTAGTCCAGTGCTCTACCACTGAGCTAACCTCACCCGCTTTAGGCATAAGAGTTGTTAAAATTATAGATCACAAATATTGAATGATTTTTTTTTTTTTTTAAATAAATACAATCTTTAATGATGAGCACATTCTCCTATGCTGAATTGCCCCTCCCTTAATAAAAATGTAGTTTAAATAAATTCAAGTGGCTTTTCTTTGAACTTCAGATGAGGAATACATGCTAATGAAAACGTATGTAAATTTGGGTACTTAGAATCCGTTCTAAAATCCCAAAATTCTATTAACTTTTCTATTGTAGCTTTCAGTACTATACAATAATATTCCTATCTTATTTCACCGTCAATTTCAGAACTTCGGCTTCTCATTACAAATCTACGTGTGAGGCCCTAGGGGCGTGGCATTGAAATGAGGAGGCGGAGAAGCAGCCCCCTCCCCTATAAATCAGACTAAAGGCCCCCCTAGAGAAATTGTGCTACTTCCGACCCAGGCCTGGGGCTACAGATAAAGCAAGGCTCCCTTTACGGTCCGTGTTTATATTATTCAACTATTTTAATTATTAACTCATTATTGAGGTTGCACAAATAAAATTTTCGATTGGGCGATGTCAATCGGAGAAATAAGGACTTGAAATTTAGAAACTATTAATTTTGCTCTTATGAAAGGGATTTTGTGTCTTTAACCTAAAGTTTAAATTGTTTTTTTGTGTTTTTAACAGTAAAACAAGGTGAGAAAATGAGTAATAGTGTTTTCTTAGAGTAAATGTTGAGAAGGTGGGGGAAGTAATTTCCGCTTAGAATACTGTCAGTTTCCTGTAGATCAACTATCGATACAAATACCCATAAAATTAATTAAAGGCTGGATTAGCCTAGGGGCGATCAGAAAGGCCTAATCCAACTCACGAACGAAGTCACTAAAAAAAAAGTCTGACTCGCAGGAACTGCGTCATCTTAGCGCGGTTACGTACACCTCGAAGAAATGAAATAGATTAGCATCACAAATCATCAGCGCTTATATCTCTGATTGACGTTGCCCTATCGAATATTGCTTCAGAACCTTTTTCGTAGAGAATTTAGCAAGCATTCGAATGATCACCTTCCACTTACCACGATTTTCCAACCGTTGTCGAGATATTTACGAAAAATGTATTAATATCCGAAAACTTTTCATGTCTATTAATAAAATAATTTTTTTCGCATACTTCCTTACCTCCAAATATAACCAAAATTTAAACATCTTAGTTTGGATTAATTTTCAAGATGTAGAAAATATTTCAATACAATTCCGCGATTCTAAGAACTCTCAAAAAAATAATGACTTACAAAAATATTGATTCCACTTTTCTCAGAAACGGTTGAAGATATCGCCTTAAAAATGGTTTCATTCGTTTTCTTATGTTATGAAACATATGAAACAAGTACCTGCGAGCATATAAACTTAAAAACGTAAGCGATACGATTTTTTTTGCGCGAATTTCGCCCCAAACGCTATCTTCTAGTGGGCGGATTTTGCTGGTTAGCGAATTTGACCTTTCAAATTAGACGAAAGATTATTGTACCAAATTTCGTCAAAATCGGACCATTTTTGAGCTTGCTAGAGAGCGAACAGACAAGCATATATATATATATATATATATATATATATATATATATAAATATATATATATATATATATATATATATATATATATATATAATTTATTAACTTATTTATTTGAAATCTGTACAAATTATTATATGTACAATTATCAAGTTTGTTGATACAGATACATAATGTAATAAATTGAACAAAACGGTTAAAGTAAAAAAAAATAAAAACCATTCAAATTTGGAAGGAGCCAAGCGTTGTTGGCACTTCCGTGGCAGTTAAAATACCTATTTCAATGATCATGATACGGTTAGGTGAGTAAATTGTCTCGTGGCCACTGTCTCTTGAGCCGCCTGGGAGGATTGTCTGGGTGGGATCGGGACGATAAAGATAGACCTTCAGGATTAGGATGGTAGGATAATTTGGAGTGGAACATTTGGAAACGGGTTTTAGCAAGGTCAAGGACAAATGGAATGTTAAGGTCATTGTGAAGGGTTTTGTTTGAGACGTAGAAAGGGGCATTTACAATTTTTACGGAGGACTTTAGACTGGAATGCCTGTATTCTGTTGATGTTGGATGGTTTTGCAGATCCCCAGAGTTCAAGTCCGTATGTCCATATTGGTCGAATGATTGTTTTGTATATCGTTAATTTCTTCTGTATTGATAATTTAGATGAGGGTCCAAGGAGTCGTCTAAGTAGTCCGTATCTTTTGTTCAGTTCTTGTCTTTTCAGTCTCGTGTGAGGGTTCCATGTCAGTCGGCTGTCAAGGTATAATCCTAGATATCGAACCTCGTTGGATACTGGTAGTGGAGTGTTATTGAGATGAACAGATGGGCAAGATCTCCGGTTGAGAGTGAATGTGACCTGCTTACATTTTTCCGGGTTGATTTTTACTCTCCACATTTCACTCCAATGTTGAATAGCGGTAAGATGTTCCTGCAGGTGTTGGGATGCTACTGAGGGATCGGGGGAAGTTGATAGGATGGCAGTATCATCTGTGTAGGTTGTTAGAAGGGTTTGGGGGTGTGTGGAAATATCCGCAGTGTAAAGAATGAAAAGGAGAGGACCAATAATAGTTCCTTGAGGGACTCCGGCATTTATGGGGCAGGTCGGGGAAAGAGTTGTGCCTTGCTTGACTTGGAAGGATCTGTTTGACAGGTAGGATTTGAGGATAAGGAAGTAGGTGTGTGGAAGTATTTGCTTTACTTTGTAAAGTAATCCCGGGTGCCAAACCCGATCGAATGCTATATATATATATATATATATATATATATATATATATATATATATATATATATATATACACAAATTTGAACCACCTATATTTTCGTGATCTATGGGGTCTGAAACGAGAAAGTTTCTAGTCGGCACTTCTGGATTGCGTCATGATGTCAACCTCATAAGCGGGTTCTCCCTATGGAGATAAGGAGTAACCGCGCTAAAAAGTCCGACTCGCAGGAACTGCGTCATCTTAGCGCGGTTACGTACATCTCGAAGAAATGCAAGAAATTAGCATTACAAATCACAGGAAACTGACAGTAGCCAACTTACACAGAAGGGATAAGTCTTAATCCTCATTCTTGATGAAGGCTGAATAAGTCAATACAATTATGTACTGAAAATGTACTTACTCTTCGACTACTGCTGAGAAGGCTCTATTTTAAACAACCAAACATTCGTTGTCATTTTAAGTATCTTGTTTTACTAGCAAATTCGTTTTTCTGTTATAATCAACTGTAAATATGTGCTTCATGGCAAATAAAATTCCATTCTGTCGTGGGTTAAATCTTTCTATAAAATAAGAAATAACGATAACTTCAGTTGTAGGCTATGAGGAAGGTTTTATAGATAGGAGAATTCAAAACAAACTATACATACGTCATCATGATTAGCCACTACCATCTTGATTACCACAGCCACTCACCGTTTCTATCTTTCACCGTTTCTTAGCTTATTTTACTACAATTCTAATTTTACTGATAAATGCAATTTAAAACAAAAAACAACCATTTAAAAAGTGAGTTAAGCAAAGAGAAAAACCCTTTCAAAACAACAAAACAAACACTTTTTAAGTTTTAAGCGCTTATATCTCTGATTGACGTTGCCCCATCGAAAATTGCTTCAGAACCTTTTTTAAGTACAGATGGAACGGTTGGGATTCGGCTAAATAAACCTCAATATGATTTTTGTTTTAAAAAATCTATATTTCGGACGTTTCGGCTACTCATTGGTAGCCTTCGTCAGGTAAAATGACAAAAAAAAAGAAGAAATTAATACAAAAACAATAAAATTATGATTGTGATAGGTAACAGAGCTATAGATACAATTAACTTATAAGAGAACATATCGCCTTAAATTCTTAGAATGAAAAAGTGAATAGGTACAATAATTGATTTTAATAGTAATCAGTAACGTTAATTGATTTTACAAAGAATTAAGAAGCTACATACCAATGACAAATATAGTAGCTAATAGTAACATTAATTAATTTTACAAAGGAATAAGATACTACATACCAATAGCAATGCCGAGTGGCAGAGGACTTAATTGCCAACCTTGGTCTTCCTCTGCCACTCGGCATTGCTATTGGTATGTAGTATCTTATTCCTTTGTAAAATTAATTAATGTTACTATTAGCTACTATATTTGTCATTGGTATGTAGATTCTTAATTCTTTGTAAAATCAATTAACGTTACTAATTACTATTAAAATCAATTATTGTACCTATTCACTTTTTCATTCTAAGAATTTAAGACGATATGTTCTCTTATAAGTTAATTGTATCTATAGCTCTGTTACCTATCACAATCATAATTTTTTTGTTTTTGTATTAATTTCTTCTTTTTTTTTGTCATTTTAGCTGACGAAGGCTACCAATGAGTAGCCGAAACGTCCGAAATATAGATTTTTTAAAACAAAAATCATATTGAGGTTTATTTAGCCGAATCCCAACCATTCCATCTGTACTTATCACCTCGACGGCTAACTATCTAATCATCATGAAGAACCTTTTTTGTAGAGAATTTAGTAAGCATTCGAATGCCACTTACCAAAATTTCCCAACCGTTATCGAGATATTTACGAAAAATGCATGAACTCCGAAAACTTTTCATGTCTATTAATAAAATAATTTTTTTCGCATACTTCCTTAACTCCAAATAAAACCAAAATTTAAACGTCTTAGTTGGGATTAATTTCCAAGATGTAGAAAATATTTCAATACAATTCCGCGATTCTAAGTACTCTAAAAAAAATAATGACTTACAAAAACATTGATTCCACTTTTCTCAGAAACGGTTGAAGATATCGCCTTAAAAATGGTTTGATTCGTTTTCGTATGTTATGAAACATATGAAACAAGTACCGGCGAGCATATAAACTCAAAAACGTAAGCGTTACGATTTTTTTTTGCGCGAATTTCGCCCCAAACGCTATCTTCTAGTGGGCGGATTTTGCTGGTTAACGAATTTGACCTTTCAAATTAGACGAAAGATTTTTGTACCAAATTTCGTCAAAATCGGACCATTTTTGAGCTTGCTAGAGAGCGAACAGACAAGCATATATATAAATGTATATATATATATATATATATATATATATATATATATATATATATATACAAATTTGAGCCACCTATATTTTCGTGATCTATAGGGTCTGAAACGTGAAAGTTTCTAGTCGGCACTTCCGGATTGCGTCATGAGGTCAACCTAATAAGCGGGTTCTCCCTATGGAGATAGGGAGTAACCGCGCTAATAAAGCAAAGATGGAATAGTTGGGATTCGGCTAAAAAAACCTCAATACGATTTTTTTTTAAAAATCTATATTCAGGACGTTTCGGCTACTCTTTGGTACCCTTCGTCATGAATGAAAGTGCCGGGAGGCAGAGGAAGATCATCTTATACTTTCACTATGGTTACTTAAGTGTTAACTTTGGTCTTCCTCTGCCTTCCGGCACTTTCATTGCTGACGAAGGCTACCAAAGAGCAGCCGAAACGTCCGGAATATAGATTTTTTTACAAAAATCGTATTGAGGTTTTTTTAGCCGAATCCTAACTATTCCATGTGTGCTTATCATCTCGACGGCTAACTATCTAATCCTCACCTTAGAAAACTAAAATTTTTAGTACTACGCTCGGGATTTGAACTTAGGTCCTTCAGCATATTAGTCCTTAGTGCTCTACAACTGACTTAACTCGCGCCGATATATATATATATATATATAATTCTTGTTTCCATTTCATAGCTAAAGGAAGCATAGACAGGTAAAATAATGACAAATTCATAATTCATGTTGAAGAGTGGATAAAAAAAGCTAGAGAAGACTAAGGCCATTACCAGAGCGGAAATTAAAAGTATTCTTAAAGAGGAGTGCTGAGAGGAAGGCTTAGTGAGTTCTGATGATAATAGCTGGCATCAAAGGGGCTGTTTCTACCTCTTTGGGGGGGAAATATTCTACTCTGATATTTACTTGGGAACCTCACAATAAGAGGGTATTTATAAATAATTTTCTTCTAATAAATGTTTTGGAACCATATTGAGCGAGGTATGTATGGAGGTGATGTATTTCTCGGATATTATGATTTATTTCTGAGATTGAAGCGATAAATTTGTTATTTCTAGTGCTACTAATAATTTTGCATAGTTTATTATAGCACGGTTCCCGTCACACTATAAGTTATTCATCAATTGATAAGTAATCCAAATATAATGTTTCTTGACATTGGGGCGCTCCGGACAAGTGTCAAGAAAGAGATAACCCGTTATCTACAGGATAGTAGTAACAGCGGTTAAAATTAGTTGTCAATAATAAATTTAAGTTAAAATGTAAACATTTTTGTTTCCAAGATGTCATTTGGAAACGCCCATTATATTTGCGAGCATTACTCGCATTGGAGTTAAGAAGTGTTCTGACTGGGGATGCTGATGGGTGAGGAGGCTGTGCAAGGGTTCGGGATATTATTACCTCGGATGGACCATCACCAGGTATAGCGTAAACTCTATGAGGGACAAAATCACAGTTTATTTCTAGTAATTCAAGGTCTGCCATCATAGTTGAAATTAACCGCAAATAAAAATAATATTATGAAATAAATACATTACGGTCTTAGCAACGCTTGCTGCCTAGGCTTGCCTTCTCTAACGATCTAAAAATTCAAACCCCTTTAAAAGTACCTAAAAATTTGATTATCAAAAAATCCTTTCTTAGTGATTGTTTACGTCCTACAGGGAGTGTCCATGCAAAATTTCAATTTTTTCTGTCGAGTGGTTTGGGCTGGGCGATGATAGGTGAGTGAGTGAGTGAGTGAGTGGTTTGGGCTGGGCTATGATAGGTCAGTGAGTGAGTGGCTTGGGCTGGGCGATGATTGGTCAGTGAGTGAGTGAGTGAGTAGTATTTGACAAATATATAGTAGATAAAGGTGCGTCAAGTAGAAGCACTATGAAACCGGTGGGGAAACTTGCAGCATACAGCCATAGCCACGTTGAGTTCACCGGACCTTGTCGATCACCGATGTTAAGCAACGTCGGGCGTGGCCAGTGATGTGGGGTGGATAAATACCCAGTGTGTAGGTAAATATAAATCGGGTATTTACCCACAGGGAAGGTAAATACCCAAAAAGTGGGTATTTTCAGTTTTTGGGCGTGATACAACTTCTTTGAATATTTATTCGTGCAAAGAAGGACTAAAACTAACTCATTTGATTATAAAAACTAAATAAACATTTATATTAACCAAGTAATATTTTAAAGAAAGCTAAAAGTCGGTCCGGGTATTTATGGGTATTTAACAAATTTATGCATATCTATGAATTGTCATGATTACTTTTACATTGGAGAAGGTTAATTAATTTAAAAAATGTTTTAATGAAGCCTATTCAATTATTAAGAAATTATTTAAATTAAAGAAATTATACCTGTTAGAAAAAAAACTCTTGTCAGGTTCAAAAACAGGCTTTATAGTTTATTATAATAGTTCAAAACCATTTTAAGTGGTTTGTGATCCTTGTTAATATTATTTGAAATTATGCTCATTCAGTAATATCAAAATTATAGGAAACTGAAATTTCACCAGAAATGAAAATATAGCTTCTTGATTACTGAGTGTTTCAAAAAAAAACAAAAAAAAACACCTTAGCCTTAGGCTACAACAAACATTGATAAAGATAATGATCAATGAGTAGGTAACTTAATTTGTGTTTTGAGGAATTGAAATAATCCTAGTCCAAAGTTTTAGCTGAGGCTACATTTTTGTGAAGGAAGTACAGTAGTATCAAATTTAGGCAAACAACTTGTTTTATTGGTAGTAAGTGTAATTTATTATTGTTTTAATAGTTTCTCAGTGTTGCAACACCTCTAAACTGGGAGATCTATCACATTTTACAATATTCGATTATTTTAGATCGGTTTAGTTAAATACCATAAATACCCGGGTATTTATGAAATTGGGTATTTACCCCGGGTATTTACCCTGGGTATTTACCCTGAAGAATAAATACCCGGGTATTTCACATCACTGGGCGTGGCTAGTACCGAAATGGGTGACCGACTACGAGCTCTTGGCATTATGTAAGGGTGGCAACCTGTAGATAGCCCGGCGTTAATATACTAATTGTTGATATCCTGTTAAACACGCAATAAAAATGATTTTTAAGTAAAAGTGTTTTCATTAAATTCATTGCCAGTCTGCCTCCATCCTAACTAAAATGTTCAAATTTTGGCCGCATTTAAACTTGGGAAAGTATACGAAAAAAAAAAACATTCAAAAGCTTACCACAATTCCTACAGAAACGTTGCTGAAGTAATTTTCCATGGGACGTTCTCATCAGCAGAAATTTACGCTTAAACTGGAAATTTTCAGTTTCGTTCTTTTGACGGTTTTTTTTTTTTGCCTCAGTTTTCCTCATTTTAGCGCGGTTCCTCCGTCCCTCCATAGGGATAAAACCCTCTTATGAGGCTGATCTCATGACGCAATCCGGAAGTGCCAAATAGACAACTTTGTGGTTTTCAAAACCAAACTTCAACAAACAAGTTTCGGAAAGAAATTTATTATTTCAAATTCACACCGTTTGAACGATTTTGACGGTACACGGGTAGATCTTAATACGGGGAGTGCCATAGGCAGAAAGTAGGTGTAGCATGGAACGCCGGGGATATATAAATATATATCCACTCTGTGGACTCCTTCGAATGCCCAAAAATAGTTCAATTTTAATGAAATTTGCAACACAAATATTTTGTCTATTTTGAATTTTATCTGCTGCTCATCTGCCTATTTAAAAAAAATAATGAAATCATTAAAAACGATATGTTTAGTTTAGAATATCATACTATCAGAAAAAGCCATTGACATTCACTCCCCCATAGATTTTAATAAAGGAATGAAAATTATTACCACTAAAAAATTATGAAATATATCAAATTAATCTTATATGCTGATATAATGTCAATTAAGTGAGATTCAGAAAATGGCATCGTATAAGTGTTATTCTATGAATACCTGTGAAATGTAAGCACTGATCTTTGAAAATTATCTCCGATGTAGGAATGTTTACAGCTGATGCTGTCAAGTAAGCAGATACAGCTGTCCTTCATACATAATACATCCTCGAGTCAGCTGTCAGTTTCTCTCCTTTTCATATATACAATTCCCTCTACCTCCTCGAAAAGTTAATCCTATTTCCATATAAGTAACTAGTAGTTTTGCTATATTTAAGAGGAAAATATATTTAAATACATGGAAGATATAATAACAAAATAAACTGAATTGAAAGCGAAATTATTGCAGTTTTATTTTGTGGTGACATAATATCGTCGATACAAATGCTAATTATCGAATGTGAAAAGTGGTTTGATACCTTATAGATGACTGTATATATATGTATATATATATATATATATATATATATATATATATATATAAATATATATTTTTTTGGTTCTTCGCTGTGGAGAATTATTGATGTTGATACGGCTTTTTTTTTTTTTTTTTTATTGATAATTACAACAATATGCTATACATATTTCCAGTAATTTTTCTGGTTATGGAACAATAGCTTTGTGAGACATGATGTGGGAATATGTACAATTACACAACCCACTAGAATAATAAATTTTGAGCATTGCAGATGGCAAGTTATAACAAGTTGTCTCTAGGCCACCGCCGCTTCAGCCTTCTATGAGGATTTTGTGGATTATGGAAGGAGGATGGAGAGTTTATCAAAGGATTTGGATGGCCGGGGAGATTGGAATGAAACTTCTGATAGACTGATTTGGCCAGGGATTGGATAAAGGGGATATTGAAGTCATTATGAAGGGTTAGGTTCGAGACATTGTAAGGAGCATTGTATATTTTTCGAAGGATTTTGGATCGCATTGTTTGTATTCTGTAGGAATTGGAAGGTTTAGTGGAACCCCATAGTTCTAGTCCATAAGTCCATATTGGTCGGAGTATGGTATTGTATATAAGTCGTTTGTTAGTCAATGAAAGTTTCGAGCGATTGTCCAGTAAGCGTGATAAAAGTCTAAAGCGTCTGTTTAGTTCCTGTCTTTTCTGTGTTATGTGTGGCTTCCAAGTTAAACGTTTGTCTAGTATCAGTCCTAAGTATCTTACTTGCGATTTCTGTGTTATGTGTGGCTTCCAAGTTAAACGTTTGTCTAGTATCAGTCCTAAGTGTCTTACTTGCGATTTCTGTGTTATGTGTGGCTTCCAAGTTAAACGTTTGTCTAGTATCAGTCCTAAGTATCTTACTTGCGATGTCTGTGTTATGTGTGGCTTCCAAGTTAAACGTTTGTCTAGTATCAGTCCTAAGCATCTTACTTGCGATTTCTGTGTTATGTGTGGCTTCCAAGTTAAACGTTTGTCTAGTATCAGTCCTAAGTATCTTACTTGCGATTTCTGTGTTATGTGTGGCTTCCAAGTTAAACGTTTGTCTAGTATCAGTCCTAAGCATCTTACTTGCGATTTCTGTGGAATTATAATGTTTTGGAGGGTTATTGGAGGGCAGCTTGACTTACGAAGTGTGAATGTTGCATGGCTAGATTTTTCTGCATTTCCTTTGAATCTCCATTTAGTTAGCCATGGTTGAAGTAGGCACAGGTGTTCTTAAAGGGAATTGGAGGCAAGAATTGGGTTTTTGTTAACAGTGAGAATAGCGGTGTCGTCAGCAAAAATGTGAATGGATGTTTGGGGATAGGAAGGGATATCAGCCGTATAAGCCAGGAACAAAACGGGACTGAGAATTCCACCTTGTGGGACACCGGCACGTTGGGGGAAGATTGGAGATAATGAGGTACCTTAGGATGTCTGGAAAAAACGGTCAGAGAGGTAGGATTTTATTAGTAGGTAATATGTTGAAGGTAGGGTTTCTTTGAGTTCAAACAGCAAGCCCTGGTGCCACACGCGATCGAAAGCCTGAGCTACGTCAAGAAAAACGCCAGAGCAATACTGCTTATTCTCGAAGGATGAGGATATGCTGTCGACGATACGGTGGCATTGGTGAATAGTGGAGTGGGAGTGGCGAAACCCAAACTGGTCCGTGTTTTTAACTTTTTTTGTTGGTTATTTTATAATAACCTTTATCATATAAAACTTATTTTGACATACGGCGCTTTACATATCGTCGGAGAAATCCAAAGTATCGAATATGAAAATGAGCACTTTCCAGAGTGAAAATACTTTTAGCGCGGTTCCTCCCTCCCCCATAGGGAGGAACCCCGCTTATAAGGTTGATACAATGAAACAATCCGGAAGTGCCGACAAGAAAATTTCGCGTTTCAGAACCCCTAGAGACCGAAAATAACGGTGGTTCAAATTTGTATATATATATATATATATATATATATATATATATATATATATATATATATATATATGTATATATTCATTTATATATATATATATATATTTGTCTTTTCGCTCATTTTTGGCTTCCCTGATGGTCCGATTTTGATGAAATTTGGTACAAAAATCAGTCGTCCAATTTGAAAGGTCAAGTTCGTTAACCAGCAATATCCGCCCACTGGAAGATGGCGTTTGGGGCGAAATTCGCGCAGAAAAAATCGTAACGCTTACGTTTTTGAGTTCATAAGCTTGTAAATACTCTTTTTATAGGCTTCTTGGGCTAGGAAAACGAATGAAACCATTTTCAAGGCGATAGCTTTAACCGTTTTCGAGAAAATTGGAACAATAGTTTTTGAATACCGTTTTTGGTTTGGGTACTTAGAATCACGGGATTCAGTAGAAACATTATCTGCATGTTCTACTTTCATTAAAACTAATATGTTGAAAGTTATGTTACGTTTGGAGTTAAGGAAGGGTTAGAATAAAATATTTTATGAACAGACATGAAAAGTTTTGGGAACTTTGTTTACTTTCCTTAATATCTCGAAAAAGTTTGAGAATCTTGGGAAACGGAAGAATACCATTAGAAAGCTTACTAAATGCTCTACAAAAAAGGTTCTGATGAAAGTTTTGATTAGACGATGTCAATCGGAGAAATAAGTGCATAAAACTTTAAAGTAATTGATTTCGCTGATTCGAACTGTTCTTTTTGTCTGTTTTTATTCCTTGTTATTTTTTGACTGCTTATAGTTGGATAATGTATTTGATAATAAATCAGGTTAAGAAAAACAATTTAATCTTAGAGATATGGATTTCCAAGATATAGTTTTTCAAATGCCTAGCGGGGTCCTTCCTAGGGCGGGAACCCATGCAGGTAAGATCGTAAATAAGACCTCTCTTGAAAGTAAAGATGGAACTGTCAACTTTGGTCCTCCTCTGCCTCCCGGCACTTTCATTGCTGACGAAGGCTACCAATGAGTAGCCAAAACGTCCTAAATATAGATTTTTTAACAAAAATCGTATTGAGGTTTCTTTAGCCGAATCCCAACCACTCCATCTTTACATATCACCTCGACGGCTAACTATCTAATCTTCATGTTTTCTATGTGGACTTAAAATAATAACAGCTTCTATTTTAATCATTTTAAATGAGTCTAGATATAAGAACGGAACCGCGCAAAGATGATGCAGTTCCTGCGAGTCGGACTTTTTATTCATTACTTTGCTTTCGGATAGCCAAATAGTCGGCAGGTGCGACAGTGGTTACATTCCCCTTTCACTGAGTGAACTCAGATTCAAGAGTTTACCGTCCATCAGTCCAACAGCAACCAGTAAAGATTGATAATGAAAAATACGTTTTTTTCACATTCGATACTTTGTAAAGTATCGAATATGAAAAAGCATATTTCATTGTCAATCTTTACTAATTTCTGCTGGACTAATGTACGGCAAACTCTTGACTCTGAGTTCACTCTATGAAAGGGAAAGTATTCCACTATCAAAAGGTCAAATCTGCCGAATATTTGACTGTCCAAGAAAAAAGTTATGAATAAATACTTTTCCACTCTGAAAAGTGGAGATTTTCACATTCAATACTTTGCATTTGTAACGACGATATGTACATTTCTTGAATCTGCGCCTCTCGACACTGCGTGGACCCGATATATATATATATATATATATATATATATATATATATATATATATATATATAATATATATATAAATTAATATTATATGTACATATATATATATATATATATATATATATATATATATATATATATATATATACGTACATATATAATTTACACGAATTGTTGTTTTATCGAATGGGCCTAGAAACGTCAAAAGCTATTATTTCTCCAATGAGACCCCTATAAGGACGAAGGAAACCGCGCTAGAAACAACCAAGATCTTGGCGTTCTGCCATGTTGAACTTTTCTTGAAAAAAAAAATAATGTGTCTGGCTGGTTTTTCCCCCTGGATTCGATAGAGTTGAGTAAGTCCAAAACCCCCGAACTAGAGACAGCAATAGTTGGCAGCCATTAAGTCTAGTAGCCCCCTAAGGACCTCTGTCTCGGGATTTATACCTCTCTTCTTACCTCTCTGGTCTTCCCGCGCAATCTAGCAGGCACTGAAATTTTAAACATGTCTACACTCCTGTCTTCCTCTGCTCTTGTTTAAGCAATTTATCCATTTTCTTTACACTTCTAGAATAGGTCTGTATAATATTAATAATATATTCTCGGGTCTGGATATTGTGCTGAATGACCAAAACGATGAAAATGTTCTGCTGATATTTCTATATTTTTAGATATTAAAGTTACGATGCACAGTGGTGCCGAATGGCCAAAAAGCAGAATAAATTCAACATCTCGAGGACGGATTAAACTAGAAACCTGGGGATGGTGTCAATCGACTCAGAACAAACCAATACATCAAGGTCAACTATTTGAAATTTTGGAGTAAATTGAAAAGCTAATGGAAAAATGAAATCCTATTGAGATGTTAAAAAACAACAAGTATTTTGAGTGTGTATTTAAATTAATTCAGGATGATTTTGTTGAAGGAATACGTCGGTGTTAGTACCACTCAACAAGCAGTCACACAAATCGCGGTATTTCATTTTAGCACTTTCCTCCGAAGGAAAGTAGCTATTGAGGTTGGACTCATGACGGAATTTTTGAAAAATTTCTTCAAATCTTTATCGATCCTACCTAGTAGACACCGAAAATGACCCCCGTTAAAATATATATATATATCTATATATATATATATATATATATATATATATATATACATATATATATATGCATATATATATATATATATATATATATATATATATATATATATATATATATGTGTGTGTGTGTCTGTTAACACGATAGCGGCCAGAGTTTTTGTTTTTTCGTAACGAAACTTGGTATATAGCATTCAATTAGCAAACGATTGAACGAGTTCGTTAACCACCAAAGTCGGTCCACCGGAAGGGGGGGTTTACCCCGAACCCAAAACACTTATTTGACTATGTCAGCCGTAATATTTGTTATATTTCAACGAAACTTGGTATTCGTAGTGTTAATATAGAGAGAAAAGTGAGATATAAAAATGAACTAAATCGGTTCATTAGAAGGGGGGGGTTTACTCCGGACCCACAATACCAATTCGCCACTACCAGCCGTGATTTTTGGTATATTTCGATGAAACTCGGTATTCGTAGTGGTAATCCACAGGTAAATAACTGTTGTAAAACTAAACTAAATCGGTTCATTAGGAGGGGGGGTTTACTCCGAACCCACAATACCAATTCGCCACTACCAGCCGTGATTTTTGGTATATTTCGACGAAACTCGGTATTCGTAGTGGTAATCTACAGGTAAATATGTGTTCTAAAAATAAACTAAATCGGTTCATTAGAAGGGGGGGGTTTACTCTTGACCCAAATTCTTAATATACTCATACCGGTCGTAATTTCTGCTGTATTGTAACGAAACGCGGTATACGTCGTGGGTAACTCATGAGAAAGAAGTGTTGTAAAAATGAGCTGAATCGGTCAATCGGAAAGCGGGGGTTTAATTTGTAATATATTTCAATAGAAAAGCCCGTCAGACGTAGGTTCACAAAGCCGCCGCAAGGAGCGCTTTCTACCACTAGGGTGACTGTATCCTGTTCCTGCGTTAGATCAAAATACGATAATATGAAGTTTTTTGTATTTATTACGTAGTGTAATAGGTACCATGTGTAAACATAACTCTGGAAGCAAATTATTAATTGATCAGTTACTCATTACAAATTTAAAAGAGAACTATTCATGTTTTTATTTTATTTATGTAGGATATTTTAAGCAAATTGTTCTGGAAAGCAATCTACACTACCCAAATTCTGAGGAAAGTGCTTAGTTATGCAGCTCCTGCGTGACGGACTTTTAACTCTTGAGAGCTCATGACTAAACAACGTTAGTACCTAGAATGAACTCGAATTAAAAGTGTTTTGACGTGGGTACATGAGCCAATACAGTAAACTAGATAGTGCAACAAATAAAGGCCTACTCTAATCCTTTCCTTTCATTCCGGTGTTATGATCCGATAAGCAGATAAAAACAGATGGTTTCTGTTCTAATCTTTACTTTAACATGTCTAGTTTGAAATGTGACCTTTTTCAACCTTTCCAAATGACATTAAGGATAAGATCGGAACCGCGCTAAGATCATGGGGTTCCTGCGTGTCGGACTTTTTATGAGTTTCGACTTGACCCAGCTTTTGGAAGATCTTTTCAGGCTGAAAGTTTACCAGGCACAAAATCATCTGTTCGTTTGTTAAAGGAATGCAATATGGCGATTTTTAGGCTAATGAACGCAAACAGCGTTCCCGAAACAAAGGATTGGACGAGTTCGTGAACCAGTAAAATTGGTCCATCTGAAGAGAGGAGGACATAATTAATTTAATTTAAACATTATGATCCATTATTATTACTAAGACTTTTTGGATGGGTTATCTATAGGTTACCACCCTTATAGGGCGGATGCATTTTCTTTTTTCTACGGTTTTTCTAAGAAAAACCACCACCCCAAAGTTTAAATCGAACCCGTGACCCTAGGCACAGAATGTTCACGCCTTAACACTCAGGCCACCATCCCTCCTGGACATAATTAATAATATCTTCTTACTGCCGAAATTTGTATTATATTGCAACAAAATTCCTGAGAGCCCATCTAGACACTAATAGAAACTAGAACTAAACTAACACAAATTAGATTTTAATTCAAAACTAAATTATTCATTTTGTACTACCGCCCGTTATTTTTACTTCCTGAAATTTGACAGAAATCATGCCCATCTAACGAGACACTCGGGTGCAAATATGGAAAGTTATTTTTTAATTAAGCAGTTACGTTGTAAATAGGAAAGTGCAAGATTATTTCAAACAAATTCTATAGAAATGAGGGTTACACTGCAAATTATGCTCAGAAATGTTCGTATTTGTGTAGCTCCTGCGTGGCAGACATTTTTAAATATTACAAACTATAGTTATTTACTTGGTATTCTTATGGGAATTATTGTAAAAGCATGTTCGAATGCGAATTAGTTGTATTTCCCATTTATTCATAGAAGTTGAAGTTTTTGGCAGTTATAATGCTGTTAAGAGCTTTTCTCGCTTAAGCAAATAAATCCTTAACCCTTTCCTTACTAAAGACTTCTGTTGAAGTCGAAGTTTGCCGTGCCCCTGGAACGAAGGACTTGTACAGCAGTCGAGAGCTTCCGTGCCCCTGGAACGAAGGACTTGTACAGCAGTCGAGAGCTGCCGTGCCCCTGGAACGAAGGACTTGTACAGCAGTCGAGAGCTGCCGTGCCTCAGGAACGAAGGACTTGTACAGCAGTCGAGAGCTGCCGTGTCCCAGGAACGAAGGACTTGTACAGCAGTCGAGAGCTGCCGTGCCCCTGGAACGAAGGACTTGTACAGCAGTCGAGAGCTGCCGTGCCCCAGGAACGAAGGACTTGTACAGCAGTCGAGAGCTGCCGTGCCCCTGGACGAAGGACTTGTACAGCAGTCGAGAGCTGCCGTGCCCCTGGAACGAAGGACTTGTACAGCAGTCCGACCCTTCTCTCTCGCTTACCAGATCCCTGCGGCTAACGTTTCCAGGAGTTTGACCTTGGGGCTATTAAGCAAGGATTTAGAGAAGCTTTAGCTATTTATTTTACCACTGGTCGCCGGAAAAATTAACTATTTGTGTCGAGAGAGATACGGATTATGGATACATGGGTCGGGATCGTAAAAATTAACATCGCCAATGCTAGATCCAACTCGATTCCAATCGAAAAGGATGATGTATTTTTCTCGTTTTTAATAAAAAAAGAGGCTATTTATTTATTTAGCTTCTTGGATTAATACCTATATCATAAAAAAAATAATATTTTTCGTACTAAAAAGTATAGACTATAAAAAATATTTATTGGAGCATCTAATTATATTATTCAACCTAAATATTTAGAGCTAAAAGTAAACGTAAATGAATAATAAAATACAGTTTTCCTACGATTAGAAATATTAAGGGAGGAAGGGGGTCTCCCGTAGTCTAGTGGCTAGCGCGCTGGATTCATAAGCGGGAGATGGTGGGTTCGATTCACACCTCCGGCAGGAATTTTCTCATCTCAAGGCTCGCTGGGAAAATTCCTCGCTGCACCCTGGATGTGGACGTCGAGAGGAGGGCGAGAATAGCTTCGTAACTAGGGCCGGGCAGGTAGAGAGATCGCCGTACTACCGGGTCGGTCAGCCCGCACTACCCCTAGTACGCAAAAGTCCGTCTCGCAGGACTGCATCATCTTAGCGCGGTTCCGTTCATATCCCTAGTCTAATTTGGAAAGATTAAAATAGAAGCAGTTATTATTTTGGTTCCACCAGTCTTTTTTTTTAAATTAATTATTATAATGGCGTGTCAACCCTTAAGGTCACTAACGCCATTCCTGTGAGTAGTAAAGTCTTGAAAGGTCATGATTTACAATCTTACCTGGAAGGGTCGGCTAACACTAGGTCCCGCCAGTTACAAGGTCTTGGAATCTTGGAAATCTATATTTCTAACAATAAATTGTTTTTGTTATTTTACTTAACCAGTTTTATTGTCTAATACATTATCCAACTATAAGCAATTAAAAAATAACAAGGAATAAAACAGACAAAAAGAACCGTTCGAATAAGCGAAATCAATTACTTTAAAGTTTTAAGCTCTTATTTCTCCGATTGACATCGCCTAATCAAAACTTTCATTAGAACCTTCTTTTTAGAGCATTTAATAAGCTTTCTAATGGTATTCTTCCGTTTACCAAGATTCTCAACCTTTTTCGAGATATTAAGGAAAGTAAACAAAGTTACTAAAACTTTGTATGTCTATTAATAAAATATTTTATTCTAACCCTTCCTTAACTCCAAACGTAACCAAAATTTCAACATATTAGTTTTGATGAAAGTAGAACATGCAGAAAATGTTTCAACTGAATCCCATGATTCTAAGTACCCAAACCAAAAATGGTATTCAAAAAATATTTTTCCAATTTTCTCGAAAACGGTTAAAGCTATCGCCTTGAAAATGGTTTCATTCGTTTTCCTAGCCCAGGAATCATATAAAACGAGTACTTAGAAGCTTATGAACTGAAAAACGTAAGCGTTGCGATTTTTTTGCGCGAATTTCGCCCCAAACGCCATTTCCAGTCGGCGGATTTTGCTGGTTAACGAACTTGACCTTTCAAATTGGACGACGGATTTTTGTACCAAATTTCATCACAATCGGACCATTAGGGAAGCCAGAAATGAGCGAACAGATAAATATATATATATATATATATATATATATATATATATATATATATATATATACAAATTTGAACCACCGTTATTTTTGGTCTCTAGGGGTTCTTAAACGCGAAATTTTCTAGTCGGCACTTTCGGATCGTTTCATTGTATCAACCTTATAAGCGGGGTTCCTCCCTATGGGGGAGGGAGGAACCGCGCTAAAAGGTTAATGACCAATTCTTTCCGTCGATTCTACCGTATTCACATATAATATTTAGGTCTGGAGTGTTTGAAACATGGAATAGAAAAGAGGCTTAAGCTTTTCCTTCAGAGAAATAAAAACTGTCATCCTAGCTTTGTTAGAAAAAGGTTGTAACCTAAAGAGAATCCGTCCCAAAAATTAGTTTTATTTATAAAAATCTGTGTTATTCATATGAGGAGTTGGACAACTCCATTTTTTTTTCAGTTTTGAGATTTGTTCAGTCGATTGTTAACTGGCTTCTTATGCTGAATTTTTTTCACAACTGTTATGTATTGAAAACGGACAGAAAAAAAAGGTAAAAATAGCATGTATTTAATCTGTTCATAATCAGAATATGGACAATTACTAAAATGACAACTCCTTCAGTAGCCAATGAGAAGCTTGCATTCCTGCAATCTCCCATCATGCACTGCAAATCCATCATGGCTGAATGTTTATAGTAACTTGTAATGAGTAAATTTAGCGATGATTCTTAATAATAACTAGCTGGTACCCGCCTAGCCATACTATACCTACATTATTTTAAATATCTGCTACCCGGCGTGCCATACTATACCTACATTATTTTAAATATCTGTTACCCGGCGTGCCATGCTACACCTACCTTATTTTAAATATCTGTTACCCGGCGTGCCATGCTACACCTACCTTATTTTAAATATCTGTTACCCGGCGTGCCATGCTACACCTACCTTATTTTAAATATCTGTTACCCGGCGTGCCATGCTACACCTACCTTATTTTAAATATCTGTTACCCGGCGTGCCATGCTACACCTACCTTATTTTAAATATCTGTTACCCGGCGTGCCATGCTACACCTACCTTATTTTAAATATCTGTTACCCGGCGTGCCATGCTACACCTACCTTATTTTAAATATCTGTTACCCGGCGTGCCATGCTACACCTACCTTATTTTAAATATCTGTTACCCGGCGTGCCATGCTACACCTACTTTTTCTGTATAAATTGATATAGATAATGTTTATCTTCAAAAGGAGATCTTGCTGAAATTAAAGTAATCCGACTTGTCGCAGGTGTATGTGCAGGCCAGCAAAAAAATATAAATATGCCTACCACTTGCTCGTTTTGATTAATCAACCATCCTTCAGATACTATAGAATCAGTGGAAATAATATTCCCCTTTTACTGGACATTATTTAGTGGCAGGGTTTTCCTACTCAAAAAATCCCACAAGAATGTACTAGTATCTGGTATGATGGCATACAACGCCAATATTGGAAGTCAATTCTGCACCAATTCCTGTCAACCAAAAGAAATTTTCAGATGTTAAAAATGTCTTGTCCAAGCACTTCGGAGAAAATTGACTCTTAGCCTTAATATGGGTGGCGAGCTGACCACATCCGGGGATTTTATGGCCCCTGAGGAGGTGGCATAAAGACCACGAAACATGTAGGGCAAGCCAAGAATAAAGTAGTACATAAGAAAAAGGAGTACTATTTTTTTTTTTTTTTTTTTTTTTTTTTTTTTTTTTTTTTTTTTTTTTTTTGTAACCTGCGCCATATATATATATATATATATATATATTGGAAAGAATGCTAAGCGGGGTTTCTACCCAATAGAAGGGAGGAAACGCACTATAACTGGATGGAGTAGAATTAGATTATCACAAAAGAAGGGTCACCCCCATTTTAGAATCCCCGATCCCTTAAAAGAGGCCTTTCTGTTTAAACTAATTGGAGATTGTCCCTCATTCTGAGTCCTTTTATTATTTTTCGAATGCTTTTACTCTCTCAATTGAGTATTGATTCCAGCTTGGCTCAATTCAATCCACGACGCTTCGCAAAGAAAACTTTCTTCTGAATGTTTCTTTTAGTATAGATACTGAGGTTTAATTGCTCTTTGTTCTACAGAGTTTAGGCTAAGTCTGTAAGAAGTAGCTATGCTTGGATTGTGAGAGGGCAGGCTAAGTCTGTAAGAAGTAGCTATGCTTGGATTGTGAGAGGGCAGGCTGAGTCTGTAAGAAGTAGCTATGCTTGGATTGTGAGAGGGCAGGCTAAGTCTGTAAGAAGTAGCTATGCTTGGATTGTGAGAGGGCAGGCTGAGTCTGTAAGAAGTAGCTATGCTTGGATTGTGAGAGGGCAGGCTAAGTCTGTAAGAAGTAGCTATGCTTGGATTGTAACAGGGCAGGCTAAGTCTGTAAGAAGTAGCTATGCTTGGATTGTGAGAGGGCAGGCTAAGTCTGTAAGAAGTAGCTATGCTTGGATTGTAACAGGGCAGGCTAAGTCTGTAAGAAGTAGCTATGCTTGGATTGTGAGAGGGCAGGCTAAGTCTGTAAGAAGTAGCTATGCTTGGATTGTAACAGGGCAGGCTAAGTCTGTAAGAAGTAGCTATGCATGGGTTGTGAGAGGGCAGGCTAAGTCTGTAAGAAGTAGCTATGCTTGGATTGTGAGAGGGCAGGCTAAGTCTGTAAGAAGTAGCTATGCTTGGATTGTGAGAGGGCAGGCTAAGTCTGTAAGAAGTAGCTATGCTTGGATTGTAACAGGGCAGGCTAAGTCTGTAAGAAGTAGCTATGCATGGGTTGTGAGAGGGCAGGCTAAGTCTGTAAGAAGTAGCTATGCTTGGATTGTAACAGGGCAGGCTAAGTCTGTAAGAAGTAGCTATGCATGGGTTGTGAGAGGGCAGGCTAAGTCTGTAAGAAGTAGCTATGCTTGGATTGTGAGAGGGCAGGCTAAGTCTGTAAGAAGTAGCTATGCTTGGATTGTAACAGGGCAGGCTAAGTCTGTAAGAAGTAGCTATGCTTGGATTGTGAGAGGGCAGGCTAAGTCTGTAAGAAGTAGCTATGCTTGGATTGTAACAGGGCAGGCTAAGTCTGTAAGAAGTAGCTATGCATGGGTTGTGAGAGGGCAGGCTAAGTCTGTAAGAAGTAGCTATGCTTGGATTGTGAGAGGGCAGGCTAAGTCTGTAAGAAGTAGCTATGCTTGGATTGTGAGAGGGCAGGCTAAGTCTGTAAGAAGTAGCTATGCTTGGATTGTGAGAGGGCAGGCTAAGTCTGTAAGAAGTAGCTATGCTTGGATTGTGAGAGGGCAGGCTAAGTCTGTAAGAAGTAGCTATGCTTGGATTGTGAGAGGGCAGGCTAAGTCTGTAAGAAGTAGCTATGCTTGGATTGTGAGAGGGCAGGCTAAGTCTGTAAGAAGTAGCTATGCTTGGATTGTGAGAAGGCAGGCTAAGTCTGTAAGAAGTAGCTATGCTTGGATTGTGAGAGGGCAGGCTAAGTCTGTAAGAAGTAGCTATGCTTGGATTGTGAGAGGGCAGGCTAAGTCTGTAAGAAGTAGCTATGCTTGGATTGTGAGATGGCAGGCTAAGTCTGTAAGAAGTAGCTATGCTTGGATTGTGAGAGGGCAGGCTAAGTCTGTAAGAAGTAGCTATGCTTGGATTGTGAGAGGGCAGGCTAAGTCTGTAAGAAGTAGCTATGCTTGGATTGTGAGAGGGCAGGCTAAGTCTGTAAGAAGTAGCTATGCTTGGATTGTGAGAGGGCAGGCTAAGTCTGTAAGAAGTAGCTATGCTTGGATTGTGAGAGGGCAGGATAAGTCTGTAAGAAGTAGCTATGCTTGGATTGTGAGAGGGCAGGCTAAGTCTGTAAGAAGTAGCTATGCTTGGATTGTAACAGGGCAGGCTAAGTCTGTAAGAAGTAGCTATGCTTGGATTGTGAGAGGGCAGGCTAAGTCTGTAAGAAGTAGCTATGCTTGGATTGTGAGAGGGCAGGCTAAGTCTGTAAGAAGTAGCTATGCTTGGATTGTGAGAGGGCAGGCTAAGTCTGTAAGAAGTAGCTATGCTTGGATTGTGAGAGGGCAGGCTAAGTCTGTAAGAAGTAGCTATGCTTGGATTGTGAGAGGGCAGGCTAAGTCTGTAAGAAGTAGCTATGCTTGGATTGTGAGAGGGCAGGCTAAGTCTGTAAGAAGTAGCTATGCTTGGATTGTGAGAGGGCAGGCTAAGTCTGTAAGAAGTAGCTATGCTTGGATTGTGAGAGGGCAGGCTAAGTCTGTAAGAAGTAGCTATGCTTGGATTGTGAGAGGGCAGGCTAAGTCTGTAAGAAGTAGCTATGCTTGGATTGTGAGAGGGCAGGCTAAGTCTGTAAGAAGTAGCTATGCTTGGATTGTGAGAGGGCAGGCTAAGTCTGTAAGAAGTAGCTATGCTTGGATTGTGAGAGGGCAGGCTAAGTCTGTAAGAAGTAGCTATGCTTGGATTGTGAGAGGGCAGGCTAAGTCTGTAAGAAGTAGCTATGCTTGGATTGTAACAGGGCAGGCTAAGTCTGTAAGAAGTAGCTATGCTTGGATTGTGAGAGGGCAGGCTAAGTCTGTAAGAAGTAGCTATGCTTGGATTGTGAGAGGGCAGGCTAAGTCTGTAAGAAGTAGCTATGCTTGGATTGTGAGAGGGCAGGCTAAGTCTGTAAGAAGTAGCTATGCTTGGATTGTGAGAGGGCAGGCTAAGTCTGTAAGAAGTAGCTATGCTTGGATTGTGAGAGGGCAGGCTAAGTCTGTAAGAAGTAGCTATGCTTGGATTGTGAGAGGGCAGGCTAAGTCTGTAAGAAGTAGCTATGCTTGGATTGTGAGAGGGCAGGCTAAGTCTGTAAGAAGTAGCTATGCTTGGATTGTAACAGGGCAGGCTAAGTCTGTAAGAAGTAGCTATGCTTGGATTGTGAGAGGGCAGGCTAAGTCTGTAAGAAGTAGCTATGCTTGGATTGTGAGAGGGCAGGCTAAGTCTGTAAGAAGTAGCTATGCTTGGATTGTGAGAGGGCAGGCTAAGTCTGTAAGAAGTAGCTATGCTTGGATTGTGAGAGGGCAGGCTAAGTCTGTAAGAAGTAGCTATGCTTGGATTGTGAGAGGGCAGGCTAAGTCTGTAAGAAGTAGCTATGCTTGGATTGTGAGAGGGCAGGCTAAGTCTGTAAGAAGTAGCTATGCTTGGATTGTGAGAGGGCAGGCTAAGTTTTGCAAGAACATCGGAACAACTCAAAAAACAATAATTTAATATATGTTTTTTAACATAAAAAAATCGGACAAATAGTTGTTTATTACTTATTTTGCTCATAACACCAAAAATATTCAAAGATTTTTAATGAAATTTCCAAAAATAAGCCATTATTTTGATATAATTCAAATCCTAAAGCAGTACCAATTACACGATTTTCAGACTGTAAAATGTTTTTGAATGCTTGAATCAGAGTAGGGGAAACTTTCTTCTTTTTTTTTTTTTTTTTTTTTCTTTAACGGCGCATCAACTGTTTGGCTATTAGCGCCAGTAGGGGAAACTGTGCTTAATTTCATGACTAATGACTACTCATTGATTGAGTAATCGGGATGTGACTAACGATTGATGATTGATCAATCATATTTCTTCATGACTTATGATTGACGACTAACTGCTTTCTAGCATATGATTAATGATTAATGATTAGACATACTTTGACTAATGATTGATAATTACTGACTAACGTTACTCAGATTAATCATTAAAGACTAAAAAATGCCACGATTGATGATTAATGGTTTATGAAGGAATTCCAAGGCCCAATGTATAGATAGTATGACTAAACAAGTTGGTATTAGCCTAATACTAAAAGTATTTACAACGTTAGTCACGTCAATCATTAGTAGAGACTATCAATGATTGACGAGTAACGACTGATTGATGACTAACTTGAGTTGTGATTAACTTATTTCATCCTATGATTGATTAGTCATAAGAAAAATGTAATCGATTGGTCAATCATTTAGTGAATTTGTGCCCTACTCTGGTTTGAATGTCTTAGTAATTTAAAAAAAATATTTCAAATATGTTACATAGATTTTGTGACAGTTTGAAAAACATTATTTTTTTCATTTTTTATAAATATGGCACAGATCGAAATAATAGTACTCCATTTTATGTACTATTTTATTTTTGGCTTGCCCTACATGTTTCGTGGCCTTTATGCCACCTCCTCAGGGGCCACTAAATCCCCATGTGTGGATAGCTCGCAACCCATACTAATACTCAAAAATCGTGGAATTGAATATTATTTTTTTCGCTGATAGGGTAAATGACCCGAAAGTTGACACTGCTCCTTAAGTTGATACTCCAAATTTAAATTTGAAAAACTACTTACTTACTTACTTACTTAACTGGCGCACAACCCATTGCTAGACCAGGGCCTCCTGAATCAGCTTCCGCCAGCTGTCCCGATCTTGTGCAGCAACCATCCAGCTCTGTACGCCCAATAGGGTCCTAGCGTCACGTGCAACTCCATCCTTCCATCGGAGCTTCGGCCTCCCACGTCTTCTGCTTCCATGGAGCACTTCTTCCATTGTCTTCCTAGGAAGTTCTGCTGGATCCATTCGAGCAACATGACCGGCCCATCGGAGTCTTCCCACACGGATGAAATGGACAACATTTTTTTCTTTGTAAGCCTCATACACCTCCAGGTTAGTCCTTCTTCTCCATGTCCGGCCATCGCATACTCCCCCCAAAATGGATCGCAGTATCCTTCTTTCTTGAATTAAGAGTGCCTGCTCATCCATTTTGGAGATGGTCCATGTCTCTGAGCCGTATGTCAACACTGGTCGTATGAGGGTTTTATAAACCAGCAATTATGTTGACCTATTTATTACTTTACTCCTGAGAAGACTCCTGAGGCCAAAAAAACAGCGAGTGGATTTAATAATTCTAGATTTTATCTCGTCTGTTATGCTATTGGCTATGTTTACATTGCAGCCAAGGTATGTAAATTCTTTAACTTTCTCAAATGAGTAGGAGCCAAATTTTACATTTTCCCCTGGCTGTGCTTCCTGCCCCATTGCCATAAATTTAGTCTTAGAAACATTAATTTCTAGGCCCAACCTCCTTGCAGCTTGGTCCAAAGCTTGAAATGCTGCCTGCACATCAGCAAGGGTTCTCCCAACTATGTCTAAATCATCTGCGAAACCCAGTAGCTGGACAGCTCTATTGAAGATAGTCCCGTTGGTTTGAATGCCTGAATCCCGTACAGCTTTTTCAAGGCCCAGGTTGAACAGCATACATGCCAAAGCATCACCCTGTCTCAGACCTTTCCCAGAAACAAAGGATTGGCTAATACCAGCCTTCACGCTGATCATGCACTCTACTCCATCCATTGTTGCCTTACACATGCGAATCAGTTTTTTGGGGATATTTAGCTCTTCCATGGCGGAATAGAAAAAAAATTCCTAAACTACTATTAGATTAAACTGAAACTATGAAAAACTACTATTAGATTAAACCATTTAGACTTCATTAAATTGGCCTACTATTGAAAGTACAGTAGTTGAAGAATAGTGTTGGCTATCTTGATCAGCTATGTAACTCTTAATAACACTATGAATTGATCAGCTATGTAACTCTTAATAACACTATGAATTGATCAGCTATGTAACTCTTAATAACACTATGAATTGATCAGCTATGTAACTCTTAATAACACTATGAATTGATCAGCTATGTAACTCTTAATAACACTATGAATTGATCAGCTATGTAACTCTTAATAACACTATGAATTGATCAGCTATGTAACTCTTAATAACACTATGAATTGATCAGCTATGTAACTCTTAATAACACTATGAATTGATCAGCTATGTAACTCTTAATAACACTATGAATTGATCAGCTATGTAACTCTTAATAACACTATGAATTGATCAGCTATGTAACTCTTAATAACACTATGAATTGATCAGCTATGTAACTCTTAATAACATTATGAATTGACTCCTGTTGCTTTCTGACTTCGTGAATTTGATAAGAGATTAAGAATATTTTTAGGACTTTTTTTTTTCTAATTCATGCATTAAATTTTCAGAAACTCTATGACACATAATTTAGGAGAAGAAGAGAGAAATTCTTTATTAATAAAAAATGAAGTGTGCTGCCCAAATGTTTTGGGACGCTATAAACACAGCGTACTTATCAATCTTTCGAAAATTCATTTCAGTGGGTTAAAAAAGGTTATTGTATTAATTTGCAAAAATAAATTTTGAAGATGTGTTTTAAATAATTTTAATATATATATTTTTTTTTTTTAACGGCGCATCTACATCTTGGCCATTAGCGCCGGGCTACAGGTTGCCACCCTTTTCAAATGGCAACAGCACGTGGTCGGTCACCCTTCGGTGATCTACGGGAACCGGTGCACTCAACGTGGCTATGGCCGTTGGCAATAATTTTAATATTAAACGAATTTTGATAAAATTTTAAATGTAAAGAATTATTATGATAAGTTTGACCAAATTTTGTGAAATGATTTTCGAAAGGTTGATAAGCAGCTGGTTAGCTCCCATATATATGATTGTGGAGTATCCCCAGGGAATCTATCAAGATTGATTCTGCGAGGATAGATAGTTCCTTGGGATCCACGCCTAAATCTTGCAAAAAGTATGACTTACTTTTAATAAACAAACCAACTTTGGGAACACCATTAAAACCATGGCTCCTTTTCTTGACACTAGTGTTAACTTTAGGAAAATGGTTGTCAGTGATGCATACTGAAAAATTTAGTTGAGATTTTCATTAGGAATCCATCTGTCGTCATCTTATTAATTTCTATTAACTGGAACCTTAAATCGACAACATGTTTTCCTAATGCTGACAGGCTCATTTTTATAAAGGTTCCTGCAAGTTGAAATGGTCTAACAATTTCTTAATCTATTTGTGGTAAAATGGTTATAATTAGCGGTGCTTCCAAACGCTAATTACATCATCCAACCCATGGATGTATTTTTTTTCCAGTTCTCATTTTTTTTTTTTTTTTAACGGCGCATCGACAAATCTTGGCCATTAGCGCCGGCCTCCAGGGTGCAGCCAGGAATTCTCTCAGCGAGCCCTGAGATGAGAACATTTCTGGCGCCGGTGGGGATCGAACCCACCATCTCCCGCTTATGAATCTTGGCCTGTTTTTTTCAACGTTACTTTTTTGGGGGATTATAATAATTGAAAATATTTCAACTGAGAAGGAGAAGTGAGTATTAAGAGCCTAAAACTTGGCCCAATACTATGATATCATAACTTTCATAGGCAAAATGTTTTTGGGAGGGGCCCTGGAAAATATTAAATTCACTGTTTCTATTCCATGCTGTCCTAATGAAACTAGGGATAAGAACAGAATCCCGCTATGTTGACGTAGCTCCTGCGTTTCGGACTTTTTCTTAATAACGTGTGTTATACCTGTAACTTTCAATATAAATTTGACTCCATCTTCAATATACAGCCCACAACTACAGCTGATTTCCGTCGGGTAAAATGTCCACACACAGAAAGTCCTAATAAGAAGAAAGTATGAAGGAGAGAGCGAAATAACTCTGAACGTGAGAAGACAACTTGAGAAGATGTTTTATAGAAATGCTTCAAGTTGTAAAGCCAGTTCTAGTTTGTGTGTTGTGGGTCTCATACTCAGCTGTTTGTGTTTATAGGAGTTAACGGGCTGGAACTCTTCTCTCTGTCTCTCAGGGATTTTACTGCAGAAATAATTAGAAGGGGGGGGGGCTATAGTGCAAAAACCTTCTCAAGATTTATAGTTCTTCTATAGGAAGGTTTTTTATTTTATTCTACTACGTTTATTTATGTTAGTTTTTTTGTTTTAAGAATTAGTTTGACTATATACCTAACCAGTAATTATTATTTATTGAACGGAATCGCAGTAAGATTTTGCAGATACAGTAAGATGCGAGTCGTACTTTTAGCGAGGGTAGAACCTTGCTTATGAGGTTGAGCTCATGATGCAAACCGAGAGTGCAAAATAGAAATTTTCAAAACCCACAGATCTCGAAAATAACAGCAGACTCTCCCTAATCCGGCGTCTTCGGAACCAGGGTACAGTCGAGAACGCCCGATTAGTGAATTCAGTTAGAAGCGGTCACTTATTTATTTGAGGATGTAATAATATGTACCATTTTTAACGTTGCATATTTAAAATGGTACATATTATTAAAATTACTTTTAAAACTTGTATTTGACTCAAGATGAGTGTTCGAACTAGAGTAGCTAAAATCGGGCGTTCCAGCCGAAGGTGCACATTAATTTTCTTACAAGGGGAGTATGCAGCGGTGGGGTCACCGATTTGGACCAATTTTTTTCTGGTGATTCTACATCGAAAAATAGTCGACACGTATTCAAAAGTTCCGTCCAATGCGCCTTAGGAGACCAGGAATAAAATAAAATAGGTTGAAAGTGCTTTATTTTTTATATCTTGTTTAGAAAATGATATCGACATGATTCTTCCACCAATTAATTTGTTTTATGGAGTAGATTAAAAGAAAAATATGATCGTTAAACAATAATATATACTTCGTAAAATATATTCAAAAATATGCTTGCGTTTTCAAGTAAACTAGTATTATACATTTTTTTTACACCAAAAAGAATAGCTGATTTAAAAACAGCACCCCAAGAAACCCTAATATAGTGAATATCATTGAAAACAAAAAATAATTATTTTTCCTAGTATGTAAGCGAACACTTAATGTGACGTTTTGAAATGCAATATCTCCCTTTTTAGATAATCCGATTTTTACGTCATCGAAATCTTTCAAAAGAAGAAAGACTCCTTTTTCGAACCATATACATGACTATTGTATTATCTCAAAAGGTACTTGCAAAAAATGGTTCTCAAAATAAAAATAAAATTTAAACTTTTTTGCATCTAACGTCAATTTCAGAAAACGTAGAAACACCCCGATTGGACGGAAATGTGTAACATTATGGCCTTTATCGACCCTCCAAGTTTGGTTTGAATCGGGTAAATATTCTTTGAAATATGGCCAGATTGTTGAATCTTTAACAAAATTATAAGGGGGTTAGCAAAATTTAAGATACATTTTTTTTTTTTTTTTTTTTTTTTGTAATATTCCCAAAATTTGAATTCAGGGGTATTTCAATGTGCTAAAAACGAATCTGACATCCGTTTTTAAAGCAAAAATTGTTTTACATACTCGACTCTATAGAAGTCATTATTCTGCCAAAATATTCCATATATCTACCTACATTTAAAAAATTATCCATTATAACAAAAAAATTATAAATTATATAAAAAATATATATATGTGTGTGTGTGTGCATTTGAATTCTAACTTTAACGTTGACGGATTTTAAGTTCTAGACCTCTGTTGGAGGTTTTCGATTTTAAGATGAATATCTTTGAATTTCCTCTCGGTTCAAATCAAAATAAATGAAAAGCTCCAATTATTTTCTTTTTCATTATTTTTTATATCCCTTTTTTATTCTCTCTTTTCTTTGAGGAGTAAATGGGAGTGTAAAGAGAGAGTTTACAGTCTTTTTGACCCCTACAAGGATGAAAAAAGAAAAAAAAACTGAGAAAGAGAGAGAAGGAAAAAACTTATCGTAGAGAGGGGGGGGGGGAGGGAGGGACGTAGAAAGAAGAAAAAAAGGCCCTTTCTGAGAGAGCCGGCCTTTTTATAAAAATCCCTTGAAGTTCGCAGCCCTAGTGGTGTGAAGGGACCTACATACTTATGCCCGCACTATAGTTCCTGGTCTTCACACTTCCTCTGCGTCCTTTACCACTTCGCGATAGAGGAAATTGAAGCCAGCTGAAAAGGAGAAGAACGGAGAGCCTGCGATGCGAATTTTTATTCGCTTAGGACCAAAGGGTCTCGGCATGGTTGGGTCAGATTCGTACCTAAGAAGAAGGTCCCTTTGCAGCGGGTTGACTTTAAGGACGGTTCCTCCCTCCCTCCATTGGGCGGATCCCCGCTTTAGAGGTTGACCTCATGAAACAATCCGCAAGTGCCGACTAGAAAATTTTACGTTTCAGAACCCATAAATCATTAGAATAACTCTACTAAAAATGTTCGCTCTATCGCAGAGTCAAACATGATCCGGATTTGATGAAATTCGGTACAAAATCTTTTGTCTAATTTTAAACTTTCATCCGGAAGATTCGATAGTTAGCCCTCGAGGTGATAAGCAAACATAGTTGGGATTCGGCTAACAATAAACATGTGCCGGGAGGCAGAGGCCGGCAATTTCATTGGTATGTAGCTCCCCCCCCCCCCCCAAACGTTTGATTTGAACGATAAAAATGTCATAAAAACCTTAAAAATAAATTAAATGATGTTTCCATATATGTATGTATGTATATATGTATGTGTATTTGTGTATGTAGGCATATATATATATATATATATATATATATATATATATATATATATATATATATATATATGCTTGATGTTTATTTAAATATATATATATATATATATATATATATATATATATATATATATATACATGTATATTTCAGTATTACATCCGTCCTACTTGTTTTTTACAGCCCTGATGAAGGCTTGAAGTTCAAGCCGAAACGTCGGCACAATAAAACCATTTTTATGATAAAATGTAGTTTTATTAAGTAGCAGTGACCGAACCCAGACAATCCCTACCTTGTATCATCAACGGTCAACCATCTCCTATAAGTGAATTAAATAAGATCATTTAGTTCATAAAACATATTCTATTTTGGGTGTAATAGCGTTTAAGTTGGCTAAAACTCTTCCAAGATGTAAATTGTTAGTATTCCATACACCGGAAATGGTCTCAGCCCCCCCCCCCCGAAATTTTCCCAGCCCCTCCGAAATTATTTTCTATATACGCCCATGGTATGTAGTATCTTATTTCTCTGTTAAAAATTAATTAATATTATTATTAGCACCTATTTAAAAAATGTATTTTCAACCCCAATAAAAATGTATTTTTTTTTTTTTTATGTTTCTATTAATTTTCTAGAACTAATTTCTAGATATATACTACTATTCACTATACCTGTTTATTAATACCATAATTGTTCTAATAATTTAACAACAAATTGTTCTTTTATAATAAGTTGAATTGTATTTATAGACCTGTCATTTAACTTTTTTTCTGTGTATGAATTTCTGTTTTTTTCTTTGTTTCTTGTCATTATAGCTGATGAAGGCTATCAAAGAGTAGCCGAAACGTCCTGAATATAGATTTTAAAAAAAATCGTACTGAGGTTTCTTTTTCGCCGAATCCCAACTATTCCATGTTTGCTTAAAACGTTAAGTTCTTAAATCAGCAGAATCCCTCCACCTATCATGGTGTTTGGAGTGGTTAGGGATGGTGTTTGGAGTGGTTAGGGATGGTGTTTGGAGTGGTTAGGGATGGTGTTTGGAGTGGTTAGGGATGGTGTTTGGAGTGGTTAGGGATGGTGTTTGGAGTGGTTAGGGATGGTGTTTGGAGTGGTTAGGGATGGTGTTTGGAGTGGTTAGGGATGGTGTTTGGAGTGGTTAGGGATGGTGTTTGGAGTGGTTAGGGATGGTGTTTGGAGTGGTTAGGGATGGTGTTTGGAGTGGTTAGGGATGGTGTTTGGAGTGGTTAGGGATGGTGTTTGGAGTGGTTAGGGATGGTGTTTGGAGTGGTTAGGGATGGTGTTTGGAGTGGTTAGGGATGGTGTTTGGAGTGGTTAGGGATGGTGTTTGGAGTGGTTAGGGATGGTGTTTGGAGTGGTTAGGGATGGTGTTTGGAGTGGTTAGGGATGGTGTTTGGAGTGGTTAGGGATGGTGTTTGGAGTGGTTAGGGATGGTGTTTGGAGTGGTTAGGGATGGTGTTTGGAGTGGTTAGGGATGGTGTTTGGAGTGGTTAGGGATGGTGTTTGGAGTGAAATTGGTACGGAAAAAATCATAGCGTCTACATTTTCGTTTTAAAACGCTTGGAGGGTCTCCCCGTGGTCTAGTGGTGGAAGCCAATAACAATCAGGCTATAGGTATATAGGTGCTAATAGTAACAATCAGGCTATAGGTATATAGGTGCTAATAGTAACAATCAGGCTATAGGTATATAGGTGCTAATAGTAACAATCAGGCTATAGGTATATAGGTGCTAATAGTAACAATCAGGCTATAGGTATATAGGTGCTAATAGTAACAATCAGGCTATAGGTATATAGGTGCTAATAGTAACAATCAGGCTATAGGTATATAGGTGCTAATAGTAACAATCAGGCTATAGGTATATAGGTGCTAATAGTAACAATCAGGCTATAGGTATATAGGTGCTAATAGTAACAATCAGGCTATAGGTATATAGGTGCTAATAGTAACAATCAGGCTATAGGTATATAGGTGCTAATAGTAACAATCAGGCTATAGGTATATAGGTGCTAATAGTAACAATCAGGCTATAGGTATATAGGTGCTAATAGTAACAATCAGGCTATAGGTATATAGGTGCTAATAGTAACAATCAGGCTATAGGTATATAGGTGCTAATAGTAACAATCAGGCTATAGGTATATAGGTGCTAATAGTAACAATCAGGCTATAGGTATATAGGTGCTAATAGTAACAATCAGGCTATAGGTATATAGGTGCTAATAGTAACAATCAGGCTATAGGTATATAGGTGCTAATAGTAACAATCAGGCTATAGGTATATAGGTGCTAATAGTAACAATCAGGCTATAGGTATATAGGTGCTAATAGTAACAATCAGGCTATAGGTATATAGGTGCTAATAGTAACAATCAGGCTATAGGTATATAGCTGCTAATAGTAACAATCAGGCTATAGGTATATAGGTGCTAATAGTAACAATCAGGCTATAGGTATATAGGTGCTAATAGTAACAATCAGGCTATAGGTATATAGGTGCTAATAGTAACAATCAGGCTATAGGTATATAGGTGCTAATAGTAACAATCAGGCTATAGGTATATAGGTGCTAATAGTAACAATCAGGCTATAGGTATATAGGTGCTAATAGTAACAATCAGGCTATAGGTATATAGGTGCTAATAGTAACAATCAGGCTATAGGTATATAGGTGCTAATAGTAACAATCAGGCTATAGGTATATAGGTGCTAATAGTAACAATCAGGCTATAGGTATATAGGTGCTAATAGTAACAATCAGGCTATAGGTATATAGCTGCTAATAGTAACAATCAGGCTATAGGTATATAGGTGCTAATAGTAACAATCAGGCTATAGGTATATAGGTGCTAATAGTAACAATCAGGCTATAGGTATATAGGTGCTAATAGTAACAATCAGGCTATAGGTATATAGGTGCTAATAGTAACAATCAGGCTATAGGTATATAGGTGCTAATAGTAACAATCAGGCTATAGGTATATAGGTGCTAATAGTAACAATCAGGCTATAGGTATATAGGTGCTAATAGTAACAATCAGGCTATAGGTATATAGGTGCTAATAGTAACAATCAGGCTATAGGTATATAGGTGCTAATAGTAACAATCAGGCTATAGGTATATAGGTGCTAATAGTAACAATCAGGCTATAGGTATATAGGTGCTAATAGTAACAATCAGGCTATAGGTATATAGGTGCTAATAGGTATGTAGGTACTAATAGTAACAATCAGGCTATAGGTATATAGGTGCTAATAGTAACAATCAGGCTATAGGTATATAGGTGCTAATAGTAACAATCAGGCTATAGGTATATAGGTGCTAATAGTAACAATCAGGCTATAGGTATATAGGTGCTAATAGTAACAATCAGGCTATAGGTATATAGGTGCTAATAGTAACAATCAGGCTATAGGTATATAGGTGCTAATAGTAACAATCAGGCTATAGGTATATAGGTGCTAATAGTAACAATCAGGCTATAGGTATATAGGTGCTAATAGTAACAATCAGGCTATAGGTATATAGGTGCTAATAGTAACAATCAGGCTATAGGTATATAGGTGCTAATAGGTATGTAGGTACTAATAGTAACAATCAGGCTATAGGTATATAGGTGCTAATAGTAACAATCAGGCTATAGGTATATAGGTGCTAATAGTAACAATCAGGCTATAGGTATATAGGTGCTAATAGTAACAATCAGGCTATAGGTATATAGGTGCTAATAGTAACAATCAGGCTATAGGTATATAGGTGCTAATAGTAACAATCAGGCTATAGGTATATAGGTGCTAATAGGTATGTAGGTACTAATAGTAACAATCAGGCTATAGGTATATAGGTGCTAATAGTAACAATCAGGCTATAGGTATATAGGTGCTAATAGTAACAATCAGGCTATAGGTATATAGGTGCTAATAGTAACAATCAGGCTATAGGTATATAGGTGCTAATAGTAACAATCAGGCTATAGGTATATAGGTGCTAATAGTAACAATCAGGCTATAGGTATATAGGTGCTAATAGTAACAATCAGGCTATAGGTATATAGGTGCTAATAGTAACAATCAGGCTATAGGTATATAGGTGCTAATAGTAACAATCAGGCTATAGGTATATAGGTGCTAATAGTAACAATCAGGCTATAGGTATATAGGTGCTAATAGTAACAATCAGGCTATAGGTATATAGGTGCTAATAGTAACAATCAGGCTATAGGTATATAGGTGCTAATAGTAACAATCAGGCTATAGGTATATAGGTGCTAATAGGTATGTAGGTACTAATAGTAACAATCAGGCTATAGGTATATAGGTGCTAATAGTAACAATCAGGCTATAGGTATATAGGTGCTAATAGTAACAATCAGGCTATAGGTATATAGGTGCTAATAGTAACAATCAGGCTATAGGTATATAGGTGCTAATAGTAACAATCAGGCTATAGGTATATAGGTGCTAATAGTAACAATCAGGCTATAGGTATATAGGTGCTAATAGTAACAATCAGGCTATAGGTATATAGGTGCTAATAGTAACAATCAGGCTATAGGTATATAGGTGCTAATAGGTATGTAGGTACTAATAGTAACAATCAGGCTATAGGTATATAGGTGCTAATAGTAACAATCAGGCTATAGGTATATAGGTGCTAATAGTAACAATCAGGCTATAGGTATATAGGTGCTAATAGTAACAAACAGGCTATAGGTATATAGGTGCTAATAGTAACAATCAGGCTATAGGTATAAAGGTGCTCATAGTAACAATCAGGCTATAGGTATAAAGGTGCTAATAGTAACAATCAGGCTATAGGTATAAAGGTGCTAATAGTAACAATCAGGCTATAGGTATATAGGTGCTAATAGTAACAATCAGGCTATAGGTATATAGGTGCTAATAGTAACAATCAGGCTATAGGTATATAGGTGCTAATAGTAACAATCAGGCTATAGGTATATAGGTGCTAATAGTAACAATCAGGCTATAGGTATATAGGTGCTAATAGTAACAATCAGGCTATAGGTATATAGGTGCTAATAGTAACAATCAGGCTATAGGTATATAGGTGCTAATAGTAACAATCAGGCTATAGGTATATAGGTGCTAATAGTAACAATCAGGCTATCGGTATATAGGTGCTAATAGTAACAATCAGGCTATAGGTATATAGGTGCTAATAGTAACAATCAGGCTATCGGTATATAGGTGCTAATAGTAACAATCAGGCTATAGGTATATAGGTGCTAATAGTAACAATCAGGCTATAGGTATATAGGTGCTAATAGTAACAATCAGGCTATAGGTATATAGGTGCTAATAGTAACAATCAGGCTATCGGTATATAGGTGCTAATAGTAACAATCAGGCGATAGGTATATAGGTGCTAATAGTAACAATCAGGCTATAGGTATATAGGTGCTAATAGTAACAATCAGGCTATAGGTATATAGGTGCTAATAGTAACAATCAGGCTATCGGTATATAGGTGCTAATAGTAACAATCAGGCTATAGGTATATAGGTGCTAATAGTAACAATCAGGCTATCGGTATATAGGTGCTAATAGTAACAATCAGGCTATAGGTATATAGGTGCTAATAGTAACAATCAGGCTATCGGTATATAGGTGCTAATAGTAACAATCAGGCTATAGGTATATAGGTGCTAATAGTAACAATCAGGCTATAGGTATATAGGTGCTAATAGTAACAATCAGGCTATCGGTATATAGGTGCTACTAGTAACAATCAGGCTATAGGTATATAGGTGCTAATAGTAACAATCAGGCTATAGGTATATAGCTGCTAATAGTAACAATCAGGCTATAGGTATATAGGTGCTAATAGTAACAATCAGGCTATAGGTATATAGGTGCTAATAGTAACAATCAGGCTATAGGTATATAGGTGCTAATAGTAACAATCAGGCTATAGGTATATAGGTGCTAATAGTAACAATCAGGCTATCGGTATATAGGTGCTAATAGTAACAATCAGGCTATAGGTATATAGGTGCTAATAGTAACAATCAGGCTATAGGTATATAGGTGCTAATAGTAACAATCAGGCTATAGGTATATACGTGCTAATAGTAACAATCAGGCTATAGGTATATAGGTGCTAATAGTAACAATCAGGCTATAGGTATATACGTGCTAATAGTAACAATCAGGCTATAGGTATATAGGTGCTAATAGTAACAATCAGGCTATAGGTATATAGGTGCTAATAGTAACAATCAGGCTATAGGTATATAGGTGCTAATAGTAACAATCAGGCTATAGGTATATAGGTGCTAATAGTAACAATCAGGCTATCGGTATATAGGTGCTAATAGTAACAATCAGGCTATAGGTATATAGGTGCTAATAGTAACAATCAGGCTATCGGTATATAGGTGCTAATAGTAACAATCAGGCTATAGGTATATAGGTGCTAATAGTAACAATCAGGCTATAGGTATATAGGTGCTAATAGTAACAATCAGGCTATAGGTATATAGGTGCTAATAGTAACAATCAGGCTATAGGTATATAGGTGCTAATAGTAACAATCAGGCTATAGGTATATAGGTGCTAATAGTAACAATCAGGCTATAGGTATATAGGTGCTAATAGTAACAATCAGGCTATAGGTATATAGGTGCTAATAGTAACAATCAGGCTATAGGTATATAGGTGCTAATAGGTATGTAGGTACTAATAGTAACAATCAGGCTATAGGTATATAGGTGCTAATAGTAACAATCAGGCTATAGGTATATAGGTGCTAATAGTAACAATCAGGCTATAGGTATATAGGTGCTAATAGTAACAATCAGGCTATAGGTATATAGGTGCTAATAGTAACAATCAGGCTATAGGTATATAGGTGCTAATAGTAACAATCAGGCTATAGGTATATAGGTGCTAATAGGTATGTAGGTACTAATAGTAACAATCAGGCTATAGGTATATAGGTGCTAATAGTAACAATCAGGCTATAGGTATATAGGTGCTAATAGTAACAATCAGGCTATAGGTATATAGGTGCTAATAGTAACAATCAGGCTATAGGTATATAGGTGCTAATAGTAACAATCAGGCTATAGGTATATAGGTGCTAATAGTAACAATCAGGCTATAGGTATATAGGTGCTAATAGTAACAATCAGGCTATAGGTATATAGGTGCTAATAGTAACAATCAGGCTATAGGTATATAGGTGCTAATAGTAACAATCAGGCTATAGGTATATAGGTGCTAATAGTAACAATCAGGCTATAGGTATATAGGTGCTAATAGTAACAATCAGGCTATAGGTATATAGGTGCTAATAGTAACAATCAGGCTATAGGTATATAGGTGCTAATAGGTATGTAGGTACTAATAGTAACAATCAGGCTATAGGTATATAGGTGCTAATAGTAACAATCAGGCTATAGGTATATAGGTGCTAATAGTAACAATCAGGCTATAGGTATATAGGTGCTAATAGTAACAATCAGGCTATAGGTATATAGGTGCTAATAGTAACAATCAGGCTATAGGTATATAGGTGCTAATAGTAACAATCAGGCTATAGGTATATAGGTGCTAATAGTAACAATCAGGCTATAGGTATATAGGTGCTAATAGTAACAATCAGGCTATAGGTATATAGGTGCTAATAGGTATGTAGGTCCTAATAGTAACAATCAGGCTATAGGTATATAGGTGCTAATAGTAACAATCAGGCTATAGGTATATAGGTGCTAATAGTAACAATCAGGCTATAGGTAAATAGGTGCTAATAGTAACAAACAGGCTATAGGTATATAGGTGCTAATAGTAACAATCAGGCTATAGGTATAAAGGTGCTCATAGTAACAATCAGGCTATAGGTATAAAGGTGCTAATAGTAACAATCAGGCTATAGGTATAAAGGTGCTAATAGTAACAATCAGGCTATAGGTATATAGGTGCTAATAGTAACAATCAGGCTATAGGTATATAGGTGCTAATAGTAACAATCAGGCTATAGGTATATAGGTGCTAATAGTAACAATCAGGCTATAGGTATATAGGTGCTAATAGTAACAATCAGGCTATAGGTATATAGGTGCTAATAGTAACAATCAGGCTATAGGTATATAGGTGCTAATAGTAACAATCAGGCTATAGGTATATAGGTGCTAATAGTAACAATCAGGCTATAGGTATATAGGTGCTAATAGTAACAATCAGGCTATCGGTATATAGGTGCTAATAGTAACAATCAGGCTATAGGTATATAGGTGCTAATAGTAACAATCAGGCTATCGGTATATAGGTGCTAATAGTAACAATCAGGCTATAGGTATATAGGTGCTAATAGTAACAATCAGGCTATAGGTATATAGGTGCTAATAGTAACAATCAGGCTATAGGTATATAGGTGCTAATAGTAACAATCAGGCTATCGGTATATAGGTGCTAATAGTAACAATCAGGCTATCGGTATATAGGTGCTAATAGTAACAATCAGGCGATAGGTATATAGGTGCTAATAGTAACAATCAGGCTATAGGTATATAGGTGCTAATAGTAACAATCAGGCTATAGGTATATAGGTGCTAATAGTAACAATCAGGCTATAGGTATATAGGTGCTAATAGTAACAATCAGGCTATAGGTATATAGGTGCTAATAGTAACAATCAGGCTATAGGTATATAGGTGCTAATAGTAACAATCAGGCTATAGGTATATAGGTGCTAATAGTAACAATCAGGCTATAGGTATATAGGTGCTAATAGTAACAATCAGGCTATAGGTATATAGGTGCTAATAGTAACAATCAGGCTATAGGTATATAGGTGCTAATAGTAACAATCAGGCTATAGGTATATAGGTGCTAATAGTAACAATCAGGCTATAGGTATATAGGTGCTAATAGTAACAATCAGGCTATAGGTATATAGGTGCTAATAGTAACAATCAGGCTATAGGTATATAGGTGCTAATAGTAACAATCAGGCTATAGGTATATAGGTGCTAATAGTAACAATCAGGCTATAGGTATATAGGTGCTAATAGTAACAATCAGGCTATAGGTATATAGGTGCTAATAGTAACAATCAGGCTATAGGTATATAGGTGCTAATAGTAACAATCAGGCTATAGGTATATAGGTGCTAATAGTAACAATCAGGCTATCGGTATATAGGTGCTAATAGTAACAATCAGGCTATAGGTATATAGGTGCTAATAGTAACAATCAGGCTATAGGTATATACGTGCTAATAGTAACAATCAGGCTATAGGTATATAGGTGCTAATAGTAACAATCAGGCTATAGGTATATACGTGCTAATAGTAACAATCAGGCTATAGGAGGTATATAGGTGCTAATAGTAACAATCAGGCTATCGGTATATAGGTGCTAAAAGTAACAATCAGGCTATAGGTATATAGGTGCTAATAGTAACAATCAGGCTATAGGTATATAGGTGCTAATAGTAACAATCAGGCTATAGGTATATAGGTGCTAATAGTAACAATCAGGCTATAGGTATATAGGTGCTAATAGTAACAATCAGGCTATAGGTATATAGGTGCTAATAGTAGCAATCAGGCTATAGGTATATAGGTGCTAATAGTAACAATCAGGCTATAGGTATATAGGTGCTAATAGTAACAATCAGGCTATAGGTATATAGGTGCTAATAGTAACAATCCGGCTATAGGTATATAGGTGCTAATAGTAACAATCAGGCTATAGGTATATAGGTGCTAATAGTAACAATCAGGCTATAGGTATATAGGTGCTAATAGTAACAATCAGGCTATCGGTATATAGGTGCTAATAGTAACAATCAGGCTATAGGTATATAGGTGCAAATAGTAACAATCAGGCTATAGGTATATAGGTGCTAATAGTAACAATCAGGCTATCGGTATATAGGTGCTAATAGTAACAATCAGGCTATCGGTATATAGGTGCTAATAGTAACAATCAGGCTATAGGTATATAGGTGCTAATAGTAACAATCAGGCTATCGGTATATAGGTGCTAATAGTAACAATCAGGCTATAGGTATATAGGTGCTAATAGTAACAATCAGGCTATAGGTATATAGGTGCTAATAGTAACAATCAGGCTATCGGTATATAGGTGCTAATAGTAACAATCAGGCTATAGGTATATAGGTGCTAATAGTAACAATCAGGCTATCGGTATATAGGTGCTAATAGTAACAATCAGGCTATAGGTATATAGGTGCTAATAGTAACAATCAGGCTATAGGTATAAAGGTGCTAATAGTAACAATCAGGCTATAGGTATATAGGTGCTAATAGTAACAATCAGGCTATAGGTATATAGGTGCTAATAGTAACAATCAGGCTATAGGTATATAGGTGCTAATAGTAACAATCAGGCTATAGGTATATAGGTGCTAATAGTAACAATCAGGCTATAGGTATATAGGTGCTAATAGTAACAATCAGGCTATAGGTATATAGGTGCTAATAGTAACAATCAGGCTATCGGTATATAGGTGCTAATAGTAACAATCAGGCTATAGGTATATAGGTGCTAATAGTAACAATCAGGCTATCGGTATATAGGTGCTAATAGTAACAATCAGGCTATAGGTATATAGGTGCTAATAGTAACAATCAGGCTATAGGTATATAGGTGCTAATAGTAACAATCAGGCTATAGGTATATAGGTGCTAATAGTAACAATCAGGCTATAGGTATATAGGTGCTAATAGTAACAATCAGGCTATAGGTATATAGGTGCTAATAGTAACAATCAGGCTATAGGTATATAGGTGCTAATAGTAACAATCAGGCTATAGGTATATAGGTGCTAATAGTAACAATCAGGCTATCGGTATATAGGTGCTAATAGTAACAATCAGGCTATAGGTATATAGGTGCTTAACAGTAACAATCAGGCTATAGGTATATAGGTGCTAATAGTAACAATCAGGCTATAGGTATATAGGTGCTTAACAGTAACAATCAGGCTATAGGTATATAGGTGCTAATAGTAACAATCAGGCTATAGGTATATAGGTGCTAATAGTAACAATCAGGCTATAGGTATATAGGTGCTAATAGTAACAATCAGGCTATAGGTATATAGGTGCTAATAGTAACAATCAGGCTATAGGTATATAGGTGCTAATAGTAACAATCAGGCTATAGGTATATAGGTGCTAATAGTAACAATCAGGCTATAGGTATATAGGTGCTAATAGTAACAATCAGGCTATAGGTATATAGGTGCTAATAGTAACAATCAGGCTATAGGTATATAGGTGCTAATAGTAACAATCAGGCTATAGGTATATAGGTGCTAATAGTAACAATCAGGCTATAGGTATATAGGTGCTAATAGTAACAATCAGGCTATAGGTATATAGGTGCTAATAGTAACAATCAGGCTATAGGTATATAGGTGCTAATAGTAACAATCAGGCTATCGGTATATAGGTGCTAATAGTAACAATCAGGCTATAGGTATATAGGTGCTAATAGTAACAATCAGGCTATAGGTATATAGGTGCTAATAGTAACAATCAGGCTATAGGTATATAGGTGCTAATAGTAACAATCAGGCTATAGGTATATAGGTGCTAATAGTAACAATCAGGCTATAGGTATATAGGTGCTAATAGTAACAATCAGGCTATAGGTATATAGGTGCTAATAGTAACAATCAGGCTATCGGTATATAGGTGCTAATAGTAACAATCAGGCTATCGGTATATAGGTGCTAATAGTAACAATCAGGCTATAGGTATATAGGTGCTAATAGTAACAATCAGGCTATCGGTATATAGGTGCTAATAGTAACAATCAGGCTATAGGTATATAGGTGCTAATAGTAACAATCAGGCTATCGGTATATAGGTGCTACTAGTAACAATCAGGCTATAGGTATATAGGTGCTAATAGTAACAATCAGGCTATAGGTATATAGGTGCTAATAGTAACAATCAGGCTATCGGTATATAGGTGCTAATAGTAACAATCAGGCTATAGGTATATAGGTGCTAATAGTAACAATCAGGCTATCGGTATATAGGTGCTAATAGTAACAATCAGGCTATAGGTATATAGGTGCTAATAGTAACAATCAGGCTATAGGGATATAGGTGCTAATAGTAACAATCAGGCTATAGGTATATAGGTGCTAATAGTAACAATCAGGCTATAGGTATATAGGTGCTAATAGTAACAATCAGGCTATAGGTATATAGGTGCTAATAGTAACAATCAGGCTATAGGTATATAGGTGCTAATAGTAACAATCAGGCTATCGGTATATAGGTGCTAATAGTAACAATCAGGCTATAGGTATATAGGTGCTTAACAGTAACAATCAGGCTATAGGTATATAGGTGCTAATAGTAACAATCAGGCTATAGGTATATAGGTGCTTAACAGTAACAATCAGGCTATAGGTATATAGGTGCTAATAGTAACAATCAGGCTATAGGTATATAGGTGCTAATAGTAACAATCAGGCTATAGGTATATAGGTGCTAATAGTAACAATCAGGCTATAGGTATATAGGTGCTAATAGTAACAATCAGGCTATAGGTATATAGGTGCTAATAGTAACAATCAGGCTATAGGTATATAGGTGCTAATAGTAACAATCAGGCTATAGGTATATAGGTGCTAATAGTAACAATCAGGCTATCGGTATATAGGTGCTAATAGTAACAATCAGGCTATAGGTATATAGGTGCTAATAGTAACAATCAGGCTATAGGTATATAGGTGCTAATAGTAACAATCAGGCTATAGGTATATAGGTGCTAATAGTAACAATCAGGCTATAGGTATATAGGTGCTAATAGTAACAATCAGGCTATAGGTATATAGGTGCTAATAGTAACAATCAGGCTATAGGTATATAGGTGCTAATAGTAACAATCAGGCTATAGGTATATAGGTGCTAATAGTAACAATCAGGCTATCGGTATATAGGTGCTAATAGTAACAATCAGGCTATAGGTATATAGGTGCTAATAGTAACAATCAGGCTATAGGTATATAGGTGCTAATAGTAACAATCAGGCTATAGGTATATAGGTGCTAATAGTAACAATCAGGCTATAGGTATATAGGTGCTAATAGTAACAATCAGGCTATCGGTATATAGGTGCTAATAGTAACAATCAGGCTATAGGTATAGAGGTGCTAATAGTAACAATCAGGCTATAGGTATATAGGTGCTAATAGTAACAATCAGGCTATAGGTATATAGGTGCTAATAGTAACAATCAGGCTATAGGTATATAGGTGCTAATAGTAACAATCAGGCTATAGGTATATAGGTGCTAATAGTAACAATCAGGCTATAGGTATATAGGTGCTAATAGTAACAATCAGGCTATAGGTATATAGGTGCTAATAGTAACAATCAGGCTATAGGTATATAGGTGCTAATAGTAACAATCAGGCTATAGGTATATAGGTGCTAATAGTAACAATCAGGCTATAGGTATATAGGTGCTAATAGTAACAATCAGGCTATAGGTATATAGGTGCTAATAGTAACAATCAGGCTATAGGTATATAGGTGCTAATAGTAACAATCAGGCTATAGGTATATAGGTGCTAATAGTAACAATCAGGCTATCGGTATATAGGTGCTAATAGTAACAATCAGGCTATAGGTATATAGGTGCTAATAGTAACAATCAGGCTATAGGTATATAGGTGCTAATAGTAACAATCAGGCAATAGGTATATAGGTGCTAATAGTAACAATCAGGCTATAGGTATAGAGGTGCTAATAGTAACAATCAGGCTATAGGTATATAGGTGCTAATAGTAACAATCAGGCTATCGGTATATAGGTGCTAATAGTAACAATCAGGCTATAGGTATATAGGTGCTAATAGTAACAATCAGGCTATAGGTATATAGGTGCTAATAGTAACAATCAGGCTATAGGTATATAGGTGCTAATAGTAACAATCAGGCTATAGGTATATAGGTGCTAATAGTAACAATCAGGCTATAGGTATATAGGTGCTAATAGTAACAATCAGGCTATAGGTATAAAGGTGCTAATAGTAACAATCAGGCTATAGGTATATAGGTGCTAATAGAAACAATCAGGCTATAGGTATATAGGTGCTAATAGGTATATAGGTGCTAATAGTAACAATCAGGTTATAGGTATATAGGTGCTAATAGTAACAATCAGGCTATAGGTATATAGGTGCTAATAGTAACAATCAGGCTATAGGTATATAGGTGCTAATAGTAACAATCAGGCTATAGGTATATAGGTGCTAATAGTAACAATCAGGCTATAGGTATATAGGTGCTAATAGTAACAATCAGGCTATAGGTATATAGGTGCTAATAGTAACAATCAGGCTATAGGTATATAGGTGCTAATAGTAACAATCAGGCTATAGGTATATAGGTGCTAATAGTAACAATCAGGCTATAGGTATATAGGTGCTAATAGTAACAATCAGGCTATAGGTATATAGGTGCTAATAGTAACAATCAGGCTATAGGTATATAGGTGCTAATAGTAACAATCAGGCTATCGGTATATAGGTGCTAATAGTAACAATCAGGCTATAGGTATATAGGTGCTAATAGTAACAATCAGGCTATAGGTATATAGGTGCTAATAGTAACAATCAGGCTATAGGTATATAGGTGCTAATAGTAACAATCAGGCTATAGGTATAAAGGTGCTAATAGTAACAATCAGGCTATAGGTATATAGGTGCTAATAGTAACAATCAGGCTATAGGTATATAGGTGCTAATAGGTATATAGGTGCTAATAGTAACAATCAGGTTATAGGTATATAGGTGCTAATAGTAACAATCAGGCTATAGGTATATAGGTGCTAATAGTAACAATCAGGCTATCGGTATATAGGTGCTAATAGGTATGTAGGTACTAATAGTAACAATCAGGCTATAGGTATATAGGTGCTAATAGTAACAATCAGGCTATAGGTATATAGGTGCTAATAGTAACAATCAGGCTATAGGTATATAGGTGCTAATAGTAACAATAAGGCTATAGGTATAAAGGTGCTAATAGTAACAATCAGGCTATAGGTATATAGGTGCTAATAGTAACAATCAGGCTATCGGTATATAGGTGCTAATAGTAACAATCAGGCTATAGGTATATAGGTGCTAATAGTAACAATCAGGCTATAGGTATATAGGTGCTAATAGTAACAATCAGGCTATAGGTATATAGGTGCTAATAGTAACAATCAGGCTATAGGTATATAGGTGCTAATAGTAACAATCAGGCTATAGGTATATAGGTGCTAATAGTAACAATCAGGCTATAGGTATAAAGGTGCTAATAGTAACAAACAGGCTTTAGGTATATAGGTGCTAATAGTAACAATCAGGCTATAGGTATATAGGTGCTAATAGTAACAATCAGGCTATAGGTATATAGGTGCTAATAGTAACAATCAGGCTATAGGTATATAGGTGCTAATAGTAACAATCAGGCTATAGGTATATAGGTGCTAATAGTAACAATCAGGCTATAGGTATATAGGTGCTAATAGTAACAATCAGGCTATAGGTATATAGGTGCTAATAGTAACAATCAGGCTATAGGTATATAGGTGCTAATAGTAACAATCAGGCTATAGGTATATAGGTGCTAATAGTAACAATCAGGCTATAGGTATATAGGTGCTAATAGTAACAATCAGGCTATAGGTATATAGGTGCTAATAGTAACAATCAGGCTATAGGTATAAAGGTGCTAATAGTAACAATCAGGCTATAGGTATATAGGTGCTAATAGTAACAATCAGGCTATAGGTATAAAGGTGCTAATAGTAACAAACAGGCTTTAGGTATATAGGTGCTAATAGTAACAATCAGGCTATAGGTATATAGGTGCTAATAGTAACAATCAGGCTATAGGTATATAGGTGCTAATAGTAACAATCAGGCTATAGGTATAAAGGTGCTAATAGTAACAATCAGGCTATAGGTATATAGGTGCTAATAGTAACAATCAGGCTATAGGTATATAGGTGCTAATAGTAACAATCAGGCTATCGGTATATAGGTGCTAATAGGTATGTAGGTACTAATAGTAACAATCAGGCTATAGGTATATAGGTGCTAATAGTAACAATCAGGCTATAGGTATATAGGTGCTAATAGTAACAATCAGGCTATAGGTATATAGGTGCTAATAGTAACAATCAGGCTATAGGTATATAGGTGCTAATAGTAACAATCAGGCTATAGTTATATAGGTGCTAATAGTAACAATCAGGCTATCGGTATATAGGTGCTAATAGTAACAATCAGGCTATAGGTATATAGGTGCTAATAGTAACAATCAGGCTATAGGTATATAGGTGCTAATAGTAACAATCAGGCTATCGGTATATAGGTGCTAATAGTAACAATCAGGCTATAGGTATATAGGTGCTAATAGTAACAATCAGGCTATAGGTATATAGGTGCTAATAGTAACAATCAGGCTATCGGTATATAGGTGCTAATAGTAACAATCAGGCTATAGGTATATAGGTGCTAATAGTAACAATCAGGCTATAGGTATATAGGTGCTAATAGTAACAATCAGGCTATAGGTATATAGGTGCTAATAGTAACAATCAGGCTATCGGTATATAGGTGCTAATAGTAACAATCAGGCTATAGGTATAAAGGTGCTAATAGTAACAATCAGGCTATAGGTATATAGGTGCTAATAGTAACAATCAGGCTATAGGTATATAGGTGCTAATAGTAACAATCAGGCTATAGGTATATAGGTGCTAATAGTAACAATCAGGCTATAGGTATATAGGTGCTAATAGTAACAATAAGGCTATAGGTATAAAGGTGCTAATAGTAACAATCAGGCTATAGGTATATAGGTGCTAATAGTAACAATCAGGCTATCGGTATATAGGTGCTAATAGTAACAATCAGGCTATAGGTATATAGGTGCTAATAGTAACAATCAGGCTATAGGTATATAGGTGCTAATAGTAACAATCAGGCTATAGGTATATAGGTGCTAATAGTAACAATCAGGCTATAGGTATATAGGTGCTAATAGTAACAATCAGGCTATAGGTATATAGGTGCTAATAGTAACAATCAGGCTATAGGTATATAGGTGCTAATAGTAACAATCAGGCTATAGGTATATAGGTGCTAATAGTAACAATCAGGCTATAGGTATATAGGTGCTAATAGTAACAATCAGGCTATAGGTATATAGGTGCTAATAGTAACAATCAGGCTATAGGTATATAGGTGCTAATAGTAACAATCAGGCTATCGGTATATACGTGCTAATAGTAACAATCAGGCTATAGGTATATAGGTGCTAATAGTAACAATCAGGCTATAGGTATATAGGTGCTAATAGTAACAATCAGGCTATAGGTATAAAGGTGCTAATAGTAACAAACAGGCTTTAGGTATATAGGTGCTAATAGTAACAATCAGGCTATAGGTATATAGGTGCTAATAGTAACAATCAGGCTATAGGTATATAGGTGCTAATAGTAACAATCAGGCTATAGGTATATAGGTGCTAATAGTAACAATCAGGCTATAGGTATATAGGTGCTAATAGTAACAATCAGGCTATAGGTATATAGGTGCTAATAGTAACAATCAGGCTATAGGTATAAAGGTGCTAATAGTAACAATCAGGCTATAGGTATATAGGTGCTAATAGTAACAATCAGGCTATAGGTATATAGGTGCTAATAGTAACAATCAGGCTATCGGTATATAGGTGCTAATAGTAACAATCAGGCTATAGGTATATAGGTGCTAATAGTAACAATCAGGCTATAGGTATATAGGTGCTAATAGTAACAATCAGGCTATAGGTATATAGGTGCTAATAGTAACAATCAGGCTATAGGTATAAAGGTGCTAATAGTAACAATCAGGCTATTGGTATATAGGTGCTAATAGTAACAATCAGGCTATAGGTATATAGGTGCTAATAGTAACAATCAGGCTATAGGTATATAGGTGCTAATAGTAACAATCAGGCTATAGGTATATAGGTGCTAATAGTAACAATCAGGCTATAGGTATATAGGTGCTAATAGTAACAATCAGGCTATAGGTATATAGGTGCTAATAGTAACAATCAGGCTATCGGTATATAGGTGCTAATAGTAACAATCAGGCTATCGGTATATAGGTGCTAATATTAACAATCAGGCTATAGGTATATAGGTGCTAATAGTAACAATCAGGCTATAGGTATATAGGTGCTAATAGTAACAATCAGGCTATCGGTATATAGGTGCTAATAGTAACAATCAGGCTATAGGTATATAGGTGCTAATAGTAACAATCAGGCTATAGGTATATAGGTGCTAATAGGTACATAGGTGCTAATAGGTATATAGGTGCTAATAGTAACAATCAGGCTATAGGTATATAGGTGCTAATAGTAACAATCAGGCTATCGGTATATAGGTGCTAATAGGTATGTAGGTACTAATAGTAACAATCAGGCTATCGGTATATAGGAGCTAATAGGTATGTAGGTACTAATAGTAACAATCAGGCTATCGGTATATAGGTGCTAATAGGTATATAGGTGCTAATAGTAACAATCAGGCTATAGGTATATAGGTGCTAATAGTAACAATCAGGCTATAGGTATATAGGTGCTAATAGTAACAATCAGGCTATAGGTATATACGTGCTAATAGTAACAATCAGGCTATAGGTATATAGGTGCTAATAGTAACAATCAGGCTATAGGTATATAGGTGCTAATAGTAACAATCAGGCTATAGGTATATAGGTGCTAATAGTAACAATCAGGCTATAGGTATATAGGTGCTAATAGTAACAATCAGGCTATAGGTATATAGGTGCTAATAGTAACAATCAGGCTATAGGTATATAGGTGCTAATAGTAACAATCAGGCTATAGGTATATAGGTGCTAATAGTAACAATCAGGCTATAGGTATATAGGTGCTAATAGTAACAATCAGGCTATAGGTATATAGGTGCTAATAGTAACAATCAGGCTATAGGTATATAGGTGCTAATAGTAACAATCAGGCTATAGGTATATAGGTGCTAATAGTAACAATCAGGCTATAGGTATATAGGTGCTAATAGTAACAATCAGGCTATTGGTATATAGGTGCTAATAGTAACAATCAGGCTATAGGTATATAGGTGCTAATAGTAACAATCAGGCTATAGGTATATAGGTGCTAATAGTAACAATCAGGCTATAGGTATATAGGTGCTAATAGTAACAATCAGGCTATAGGTATATAGGTGCTAATAGTAACAATCAGGCTATAGGTATATAGGTGCTAATAGTAACAATCAGGCTATAGGTATATAGGTGCTAATAGTAACAATCAGGCTATAGGTATATAGGTGCTAATAGTAACAATCAGGCTATAGGTATATAGGTGCTAATAGTAACAATCAGGCTATAGGTATATAGGTGCTAATAGTAACAATCAGGCTATAGGTATATAGGTGCTAATAGTAACAATCAGGCTATAGGTATATAGGTGCTAATAGTAACAATCAGGCTATCGGTATATAGGTGCTAATAGTAACAATCAGGCTATAGGTATATAGGTGCTAATAGTAACAATCAGGCTATAGGTATATAGGTGCTAATAGTAACAATCAGGCTATAGGTATATAGGTGCTAATAGTAACAATCAGGCTATAGGTATATAGGTGCTAATAGTAACAATCAGGCTATAGGTATATAGGTGCTAATAGTAACAATCAGGCTATAGGTATATAGGTGCTAATAGTAACAATCAGGCTATCGGTATATAGGTGCTAATAGTAACAATCAGGCTATAGGTATATAGGTGCTAATAGTAACAATCAGGCTATAGGTATATAGGTGCTAATAGTAACAATCAGGCTATAGGTATATAGGTGCTAATAGTAACAATCAGGCTATAGGTATATAGGTGCTAATAGTAACAATCAGGCTATAGGTATATAGGTGCTAATAGTAACAATCAGGCTATAGGTATATAGGTGCTAATAGTAACAATCAGGCTATAGGTATATAGGTGCTAATAGTAACAATCAGGCTATAGGTATATAGGTGCTAATAGTAACAATCAGGCTATAGGTATATAGGTGCTAATAGTAACAATCAGGCTATAGGTATATAGGTGCTAATAGTAACAATCAGGCTATAGGTATATAGGTGCTAATAGTAACAATCAGGCTATCGGTATATAGGTGCTAATAGTAACAATCAGGCTATAGGTATAGAGGTGCTAATAGTAACAATCAGGCTATAGGTATATAGGTGCTAATAGTAACAATCAGGCTATAGGTATATAGGTGCTAATAGTAACAATCAGGCTATAGGTATATAGGTGCTAATAGTAACAATCAGGCTATCGGTATATAGGTGCTAATAGTAACAATCAGGCTATAGGTATATAGGTGCTAATAGTAACAATCAGGCTATAGGTATATAGGTGCTAATAGTAACAATCAGGCTATAGGTATATAGGTGCTAATAGTAACAATCAGGCTATCGGTATATAGGTGCTAATAGTAACAATCAGGCTATAGGTATATAGGTGCTAATAGTAACAATCAGGCTATAGGTATATAGGTGCTAATAGTAACAATCAGGCTATAGGTATATAGGTGCTAATAGTAACAATCAGGCTATAGGTATAAAGGTGCTAATAGTAACAATCAGGCTATAGGTATATAGGTGCTAATAGTAACAATCAGGCTATAGGTATATAGGTGCTAATAGGTATATAGGTGCTAATAGTAACAATCAGGTTATAGGTATATAGGTGCTAATAGTAACAATCAGGCTATCGGTATATAGGTGCTAATAGTAACAATCAGGCTATAGGTATATAGGTGCTAATAGTAACAATCAGGCTATAGGTATATAGGTGCTAATAGTAACAATCAGGCTATAGGTATATAGGTGCTAATAGTAACAATCAGGCTATAGGTATATAGGTGCTAATAGTAACAATCAGGCTATAGGTATATAGGTGCTAATAGTAACAATCAGGCTATAGGTATATAGGTGCTAATAGTAACAATCAGGCTATAGGTATAAAGGTGCTAATAGTAACAATCAGGCTATAGGTATATAGGTGCTAATAGTAACAATCAGGCTATAGGTATAAAGGTGCTAATAGTAACAAACAGGCTTTAGGTATATAGGTGCTAATAGTAACAATCAGGCTATAGGTATATAGGTGCTAATAGTAACAATCAGGCTATAGGTATATAGGTGCTAATAGTAACAATCAGGCTATAGGTATAAAGGTGCTAATAGTAACAATCAGGCTATAGGTATATAGGTGCTAATAGTAACAATCAGGCTATAGGTATATAGGTGCTAATAGTAACAATCAGGCTATCGGTATATAGGTGCTAATAGGTATGTAGGTACTAATAGTAACAATCAGGCTATAGGTATATAGGTGCTAATAGTAACAATCAGGCTATAGGTATATAGGTGCTAATAGTAACAATCAGGCTATAGGTATATAGGTGCTAATAGTAACAATCAGGCTATAGGTATATAGGTGCTAATAGTAACAATCAGGCTATAGTTATATAGGTGCTAATAGTAACAATCAGGCTATCGGTATATAGGTGCTAATAGTAACAATCAGGCTATAGGTATATAGGTGCTAATAGTAACAATCAGGCTATAGGTATATAGGTGCTAATAGTAACAATCAGGCTATCGGTATATAGGTGCTAATAGTAACAATCAGGCTATAGGTATATAGGTGCTAATAGTAACAATCAGGCTATAGGTATATAGGTGCTAATAGTAACAATCAGGCTATCGGTATATAGGTGCTAATAGTAACAATCAGGCTATAGGTATATAGGTGCTAATAGTAACAATCAGGCTATAGGTATATAGGTGCTAATAGTAACAATCAGGCTATAGGTATATAGGTGCTAATAGTAACAATCAGGCTATCGGTATATAGGTGCTAATAGTAACAATCAGGCTATAGGTATAAAGGTGCTAATAGTAACAATCAGGCTATAGGTATATAGGTGCTAATAGTAACAATCAGGCTATAGGTATATAGGTGCTAATAGTAACAATCAGGCTATAGGTATATAGGTGCTAATAGTAACAATCAGGCTATAGGTATATAGGTGCTAATAGTAACAATAAGGCTATAGGTATAAAGGTGCTAATAGTAACAATCAGGCTATCGGTATATAGGTGCTAATAGTAACAATCAGGCTATAGGTATATAGGTGCTAATAGTAACAATCAGGCTATAGGTATATAGGTGCTAATAGTAACAATCAGGCTATAGGTATATAGGTGCTAATAGTAACAATCAGGCTATAGGTATATAGGTGCTAATAGTAACAATCAGGCTATAGGTATATAGGTGCTAATAGTAACAATCAGGCTATAGGTATATAGGTGCTAATAGTAACAATCAGGCTATAGGTATATAGGTGCTAATAGTAACAATCAGGCTATAGGTATATAGGTGCTAATAGTAACAATCAGGCTATAGGTATATAGGTGCTAATAGTAACAATCAGGCTATAGGTATATAGGTGCTAATAGTAACAATCAGGCTATAGGTATATAGGTGCTAATAGTAACAATCAGGCTATAGGTATATAGGTGCTAATAGTAACAATCAGGCTATCGGTATATAGGTGCTAATAGTAACAATCAGGCTATAGGTATATAGGTGCTAATAGTAACAATCAGGCTATAGGTATATAGGTGCTAATAGTAACAATCAGGCTATAGGTATATAGGTGCTAATAGTAACAATCAGGCTATCGGTATATAGGTGCTAATAGTAACAATCAGGCTATAGGTATATAGGTGCTAATAGTAACAATCAGGCTATAGGTATATAGGTGCTAATAGTAACAATCAGGCTATAGGTATATAGGTGCTAATAGTAACAATCAGGCTATCGGTATATAGGTGCTAATAGTAACAATCAGGCTATAGGTATATAGGTGCTAATAGTAACAATCAGGCTATAGGTATATAGGTGCTAATAGTAACAATCAGGCTATAGGTATATAGGTGCTAATAGTAACAATCAGGCTATAGGTATAAAGGTGCTAATAGTAACAATCAGGCTATTGGTATATAGGTGCTAATAGTAACAATCAGGCTATAGGTATATAGGTGCTAATAGTAACAATCAGGCTATAGGTATATAGGTGCTAATAGTAACAATCAGGCTATAGGTATATAGGTGCTAATAGTAACAATCAGGCTATAGGTATATAGGTGCTAATAGTAACAATCAGGCTATAGGTATAAAGGTGCTAATAGTAACAATCAGGCTATTGGTATATAGGTGCTAATAGTAACAATCAGGCTATAGGTATATAGGTGCTAATAGTAACAATCAGGCTATAGGTATATAGGTGCTAATAGTAACAATCAGGCTATAGGTATATAGGTGCTAATAGTAACAATCAGGCTATAGGTATATAGGTGCTAATAGTAACAATCAGGCTATAGGTATATAGGTGCTAATAGTAACAATCAGGCTATCGGTATATAGGTGCTAATAGTAACAATCAGGCTATAGGTATATAGGTGCTAATAGTAACAATCAGGCTATAGGTATATAGGTGCTAATAGTAACAATCAGGCTATCGGTATATAGGTGCTAATAGTAACAATCAGGCTATAGGTATATAGGTGCTAATAGTAACAATCAGGCTATAGGTATATAGGTGCTAATAGGTACATAGGTGCTAATAGGTATATAGGTGCTAATAGTAACAATCAGGCTATAGGTATATAGGTGCTAATAGTAACAATCAGGCTATCGGTATATAGGTGCTAATAGGTATGTAGGTACTAATAGTAACAATCAGGCTATCGGTATATAGGAGCTAATAGGTATGTAGGTACTAATAGTAACAATCAGGCTATCGGTATATAGGTGCTAATAGGTATATAGGTGCTAATAGTAACAATCAGGCTATAGGTATATAGGTGCTAATAGTAACAATCAGGCTATAGGTATATAGGTGCTAATAGTAACAATCAGGCTATAGGTATATACGTGCTAATAGTAACAATCAGGCTATAGGTATATAGGTGCTAATAGTAACAATCAGGCTATAGGTATATAGGTGCTAATAGTAACAATCAGGCTATAGGTATATAGGTGCTAATAGTAACAATCAGGCTATAGGTATATAGGTGCTAATAGTAACAATCAGGCTATAGGTATATAGGTGCTAATAGTAACAATCAGGCTATAGGTATATAGGTGCTAATAGTAACAATCAGGCTATAGGTATATAGGTGCTAATAGTAACAATCAGGCTATAGGTATATAGGTGCTAATAGTAACAATCAGGCTATAGGTATATAGGTGCTAATAGTAACAATCAGGCTATAGGTATATAGGTGCTAATAGTAACAATCAGGCTATAGGTATAAAGGTGCTAATAGTAACAATCAGGCTATTGGTATATAGGTGCTAATAGTAACAATCAGGCTATAGGTATATAGGTGCTAATAGTAACAATCAGGCTATAGGTATATAGGTGCTAATAGTAACAATCAGGCTATAGGTATATAGGTGCTAATAGTAACAATCAGGCTATAGGTATATAGGTGCTAATAGTAACAATCAGGCTATAGGTATATAGGTGCTAATAGTAACAATCAGGCTATAGGTATATAGGTGCTAATAGTAACAATCAGGCTATCGGTATATAGGTGCTAATAGGTATGTAGGTACTAATAGTAACAATCAGGCTATAGGTATATAGGTGCTAATAGTAACAATCAGGCTATAGGTATATAGGTGCTAATAGTAACAATCAGGCTATAGGTATATAGGTGCTAATAGTAACAATCAGGCTATAGGTATATAGGTGCTAATAGTAACAATCAGGCTATAGGTATATAGGTGCTAATAGTAACAATCAGGCTATCGGTATATAGGTGCTAATAGTAACAATCAGGCTATAGGTATATAGGTGCTAATAGTAACAATCAGGCTATAGGTATATAGGTGCTAATAGTAACAATCAGGCTATAGGTATATAGGTGCTAATAGTAACAATCAGGCTATCGGTATATAGGTGCTAATAGTAACAATCAGGCTATAGGTATATAGGTGCTAATATTAACAATCAGGCTATAGGTATATAGGTGCTAATAGGTATATAGGTGCTAATAGGTATATAGGTGCTAATAGTAACAATCAGGCTATAGGTATATAGGTGCTAATAGTAACAATCAGGCTATCGGTATATAGGTGCTAATAGGTATGTAGGTACTAATAGTAACAATCAGGCTATCGGTATATAGGTGCTAATAGGTATGTAGGTACTAATAGTAACAATCAGGCTATCGGTATATAGGTGCTAATAGGTATATAGGTGCTAATAGTAACAATCAGGCTATAGGTATATAGGTGCTAATAGGTATATAGGTGCTAATAGGTATATAGGTGCTAATAGTAACAATCAGGCTATAGGTATATAGGTGCTAATAGTAACAATCAGGCTATCGGTATATAGGTGCTAATAGGTATGTAGGTACTAATAGTAACAATCAGGCTATCGGTATATAGGTGCTAATAGGTATGTAGGTACTAATAGTAACAATCAGGCTATCGGTATATAGGTGCTAATAGGTATATAGGTGCTAATAGTAACAATCAGGCTATAGGTATATAGGTGCTAATAGTAACAATCAGGCTATCGGTATATAGGTGCTAATAGGTATGTAGGTACTAATAGTAACAATCAGGCTATAGGTATATAGGTGCTAATAGTAACAATCAGGCTATAGGTATATAGGTGCTAATAGTAACAATCAGGTTATAGGTATATAGGTGCTAATAGGTATATAGGTGCTAATAGGTATATAGGTGCTAATAGTAACAAAGAAACAAGATACTACATACCTATGGAAATGCCTGGAGGCAGAGGAAGACCAATGTTGACAGTTAAATAACCATTGTGGAAGTGTCTAAGAAAAAAGGAATCTACTAGGGTAAAAGAAACGGAAACAAACCAGATGGTGGGAGGTCGGTAGGGATCAAAGGCCTGTTTATGACATTTTATGACAGGAAAGGAGAGAAAGGTGTTAATGGAAGGATACACAAGGGGCATGGGAAAATACTAGGTGGGAGGTGGGGAGAGTTTGTGAAATGTACGCTAATATTTTTCAAAAACTCTCCCGACCTCCCACCTAGTATTTTCCCATGCCCCTTGTGTATCCTTCCATTAACATCTTTCTCTCCTTTCCTGTCATAAAATGTCATAAACAGGCCTTTGATCCCTACCGACCTCCCACCATCTGGTTTGTTTCCGTTTCATTTACCCTAGTAGATTCCTTTTTTCTTAGACACTACCACTCTGGTTACTTAATTGTCAACATTGGTCTTCCTCTGCCTCCAGGCATTTCCATAGGTATGTAGTATCTTATCTGTTTGTTACTATTAGCACCTATAGCCTTTTTTCTTCTTTTTTTTTGTTATGTTTCTTCTGATTTTCATTCTACTCATTCTAAGAATTTTAGACCAAATTGTTCTTTTATAATAAGTTAATTAATTGTATTTATAGTTCTGTTACTTATGTCAATTATAAACATTTTTTTTTGTATTAATTTCTGTTTTCCTTGTCATTTTAGCTGACGAAGGCTACCAATGAGTAGCCGAAACGTCCAAAATATAGATTTTTTTCTAACAAAAATCATGTTGAGGTTTCTTTAGCCGAATCCCAACCATTCCATCTTTACATAACACACACAGTACACTAAACACTCACACTGACATAAGGTTACCTACAGTACACACCCCAGGATCACCTTCCCTGGGTGCTATACCTGGCAGTAGGTATAAATTGCACTACCCACATAAAGTGTTGAAATGTAAGTCCCTTCTAGGCATGTACGAATCTGGAGTGAGGTCTGCTGTAGAGGGAATAATTTACCAGACCTTGACATGGGAAGCAGTGCGAGCGGTGCTCCTATCCCATACTAGCCCGTAAGATTAAGGTTATTTAAGAAGTATACAATCAAAGTGAGCACTCGACTAATGAACTGGAGGACCAGGTTCAAAACCCGAGCGCGCACTAAAGATTTTTTCTTCTAGTGCTGCCGTTCGAGGGTTGGATTTGGGGTCCCAGATCGTCCCTAGGCCGACCCAGCCTTTAATTAATTTAATAATGGGTACCTTGGGTGCTAATGACTCTAGCAGTCGAAGCGGCCAAGGGGAAAATCAGGCGGCCGGAGCATAGTACTGACCACACTATCTCCCTAGTGTGCCGTATGGTCATGAATCAGATACCTCTATAGTATCTGCCCCTCAGGGCCCTCGTGGCCTGTTACGGGACTGATAAAAAAAAAAAAAAAAAAAAAAAAAAATCAAACATTGGCTTCAGCTTGGAGGAGAGTTATCCTTCTTCCGCTCCTGTCAGCAAGTAGCCAAGAAATACACAACAAGGAGTGTATTACCTTACCACCAAAAGCCGGGTAGAAACAAAAAATAAATAAACTGTTCACCAAAAAAGTTTAATAATTGATATAAAATTACTAGACGAGTAATTGACTTGATAAAATGGCTCGTGCGGTCCAGAGAGAAATAATACAGAGTTAGAAAAAGCTTCAATAGATCCTTCACCTATTTGACAATTCTCTTTTGAATCACACATTCAAAAGAGAAGCAAAAAGCATAACCCACAAAAATAGGAATGGAGAGATTAAAAAGAGACAGAATTCAATACAGTTCAGGGCTAGACAACACACTGCAACTTCAAAACAATGGGTTTACTGAAACAAAATCTAAAAATAACTTATGTAAAGATGGAATGGTTGGGATTCGGCTAAAGAAACCTCAATACGATTTTTGTTAAAAAAATCTATATATCGGCTACTCATTGGTAGCATTCGTCAGCTAAAATGACAAGAAAAAAGTCCGTCTCCGGAGGAAGGAAAGTCCGAGGGAGGAACCGCGCTAAAACAGAAATTAATACAGAAAAAAGTTTATAATTGAGATAAGTAACAGAACTATAAATACACTTAACTTATTATAAAAGAACAATTTGGTCTTAAATTCTTAGAATGAGTAGAATGAAAATCAAAAGAGACAACAAAAAAAGTCCGTCACGCAGGAGCTGCATAACTAAGCACTTTCCTCAGAATTTGGGTAGTGTAGATTGCTTTCCAGAACAATTTGCTTAAAATATCCTACATAAATAAAATAAAAACATGAATAGTTCTCTTTTAAATTTGTAATGAGTAACTGATCAATTAATAATTTGCTTCCAGAGTTATGTTTACACATGGTACCTATTACACTACGTAATAAATACAAAAAACCTCATATTATCGTATTTTGATCTAACGCAGGAACAGGATACAGTCACTCTAGTGGTAGAAAGCGCTCCTTGCGGCGGCTTTCTGAACCTACGTCTGACGGGCTTTTCTATTGAAATATATTACAAATTAAACCCCCGCTTTCCGATTGACCGATTCAGCTCATTTTTACAACACTTCTTTCTCATGAGTTACCCACGACGTATACCGCGTTTCGTTACAATACAGCAGAAATTACGACCGGTATGAGTATATTAAGAATTTGGGTCAAGAGTAAACCCCCCCTTCTAATGAACCGATTTTTCGTTATTTTTACAACACATATTTACCTGTAGATTACCACTACGAATACCGAGTTTCGTCGAAATATACCAAAAATCACGGCTGGTAGTGGCGAATTGGTATTGTGGGTCCGGAGTAAACCCCCCCCCCTCCTAATGAACCGATTTAGTTTATTTTTACAACAGTTATTTACCTGTGGATTACCACTACGAATACCGAGTTTCATCGAAATATACCAAAAATCACGGCTGGAAGTGGCGAATTGGTATTGTGGGTCCGGAGTAAACCCCCCCTTCTAATGAACCGATTTAGTTCATTTTTATATCTCACTTTTCTCTCTATATTACCACTACGAATACCAAGTGTCGTTGAAATATAACAAATATTACGGCTGACATAGTCAAATTAGTGTTTTGGGTTCGGGGTAAACCCCCTCTTCCGGTGGACCGACTTTGGTGGTTAACGAACTCGTTCAATCGTTTGCTAATTGAATGCTATATACCAAGTTTCGTGACGAAAAAACAAAAACTCTGGCCGCTATCGTGTTAACAGACACATATATATATATATATATATATTTTTTCACTTTTTCTTGTTTCTTTTTCTGGCAGGGGGTCAATAAAGTAGTACACACTTTTTTCACTTTAACTACTTTATTTTGTATGTTTCGCCCGACATGTTTCGTGCCTTTTCGCACCTCTTCAGGGGCTTTCCTTATCAGGAAGTCCTCTCGTCGTGTTGTCTAGCTTGAGTCAGGCGTAAAGCCCCTGAAGAGGTGCGAAAAGGCACGAAACATGTCGGGCGAAACATACAAAATAAAGTAGTTAAAGTGAAAAAAGTGTGTACTACTTTATTGACCCCCTGCCAGAAAAAGAAACAAGAAAAAGTGAAAAAATATATATCGGGTCATCATTCACCAGAATTAATATATATATATATATATATATATATATATATATATATATATATATATATATATATAGATATATATAAATTTTAACGGGGGTCATTTTCGGTGTCTACTAGGTAGGATCGATAAAGATTTGAAGAAATTTTTCAAAAATTCCGTCATGAGTCCAACCTCAATAGCTACTTTCCTTCGGAGGAAAGTGCTAAAAGAAGAAAAAAGGCTATTATATTGAAGTTTATATAAGTAAATAGGTGCTAATAGTAAAATTTATTAATTATAACAAAGAAACAAGATACTACATACCAATGGAAATGCCTGGAGGCAGAGGAAGACCAATGTTGACAGTAAAGTAACTTCTTAACTATAAATATATAATAACCTTTCTTCTTCTTTTTTTGTTATGTTTCTTTTGATTTTCATTCTACTCATTCTAAGAATTTAAGACCAAATTGTTCTTTTATAATAAGTTAAGTGTATTTATATTTCTGTTACTTATCTCAATTATAAACTTTTTTCTGTATTAATTTCTCTTTTTCTTGTCATTTTAGCTGACGAAGGCTACCAATGAGTAGCCGAAACGTCCAAAATATAGATTTTTTTAACAAAAATCGTATTGAGGTTTCTTTAGCCGAATTCCATCCATTCCATCTTTACTTATCACCTCGACGGCTAACTATCTAATCATATTGAGGTTTCTTTAGCCGAATCCCAACCATTCCATCTTTACTTATCACCTCGACGGCTAACTATCTAATCATACTGAGTAGATGGAGATAGTTAGCCGCTGTAGAGATACGAAGACAGGTATAGTTGGGATTCGGCTAGGAGAAAAAAAAAAAAAAAAAAAAAAAAAAAAAAAGACACCTTGTGTATTAGCGGTCGTTCATACTTCCAACCATGGTTACCTGAGTTGTCATCGAGGTCTTCCTCCCTCCCCCCTAGGCATTCTCTAGTGGTATGTATCTATATATTAATTGTTAAAAATTGTATTCACTTATAAAATAGATTTTGTTTTTCACTACATGAAAAATGTTCGTTGTTTTTACTGTTTAATTTTTTTTTTCTCTCACTGTTTTTACCAACACTTTCTACATGTTGGTTATTTTCCAACTACTGTATTTTTCATTGTTTTTTTAATAATAAGATTGGTTAACATTTATTGTATTGATATATATACTCCGCTCATTTCTGCCTGTCTTTTACTTACTAGTTGTACAATTTCTTTACTTATAAGTTGTATATATTTTTTAGCTGAAGAAGGCTGCCATCGTTGCAGTCGAAACGTCCAAAATACAGATTTCTTTTTGAAAGTCTGACGTTTTTCTCCTAGCCGAATCCCAACTATACCTGTCTTCGTAATCATACTGAGGTTTCTTTAGCTGAATCCCAACCATTCCATCTTTACTTATCACCTCGACGGCTAACTATCTAATCATATTGAGGTTTCTTTAGCTGAATCCCAACCATTCCATCTTTACTTATCACCTCGACGGCTAACTATCTAATCGTATTGAGGTTTCTTTAGCTGAATCCCAACCATTCCATCTTTACTTATCACCTCGACGGCTAACTATCTAATCATATTGAGGTTTCTTTAGCTGAATCCCAACCATTCCATCTTTACTTATCACCTCGACGGCTAACTATCTAATCATCATGATAAAAATAACTTATGGAACAATAGCTTAGGAAACCGAGAATATCCCTCAGCAAAACAATCACTAAAATTGATTTTTATTTATTTTTATTTATTTTTTTTTTTTACGGCGCATCGACATCTGGACCATTAGTGCCGCCGACATCCACGGTGCAGCAAGGAATTTTCTCAATGGTCCCTAAAACGAAAAAAATCCCCGCTTCATGTGAGACTCGAACCACCATCTCCCGCATGAGAATCTAAAGGATTAGACACAAGAACACGAGGAGACTCATATTTTCTTATGCAATTTTAATCACTAAATTCACATAAATGCGGAAGACGGTCAATAATAAATCTCCTGCGTAAAGGAATCTATAAAACAAAGATGGGCATAATTTTATTTATAAATAAAAATACGAATTTATTCCTACTTTATATATTTGTGAATACGAATATAAATAAATTCGTATTCATAAGTGTGAATACGAATTTATTTTTATTCACATATATTAAATATAAAAATACAAATAAAATTCTATTCGCAAATTTTTCTGCGAATACAAATAAATTCACTGAAAAAATTGTAAATAATCACAAAAAATGTGAATATTTACAAAAAATCAAGTGATTACAAAAAAAATCAAATTAACATATACGAATAAAAATTTATTCACATTATAATTTGTGAATAAAAATTTATTCACAATAAAATTCCCAAACAAATTATGAATTTATTCCTAGAAGGTAATATTACGAGAGTTATAGAAGGTGATTTTTTTTTTTAAGGCGTTTAACGTCTAGTTTATTAGCACCTAGATTTTTTGTTTACCCCGAGTCCGCCGCGGGACCCGTATATTTTTTATTCGTATATTTTAATGTGATTTTTTTTTGTAATCACTTGATTTTTTGTAAATATTCACATTTTTTGTGATTATTTACAATTTTTTCTGTGAATTTATTTTTATTCGCAGAAAAATTTGCGAATAAAATTTTATTTGTATTTTTATATTTAATATATGTGAATAAAAATAAATTCGTATTCACACTTATGAATACGAATTTATTTATATTCGTATTCACAAATATATGAAGAACGAATAAATTCGTATTTTTATTTATAAATAAAATTATGCCCATCTCTGCTATACAACTAGTACCAGCAAGCATATTGATTCGAAAACATAGTAGCACGAATTTCGCTCTATAAACCATGTTTTATTCCACGGATTCTGCTGGTTAACAAACTTAACCTTCCGAATTAGATGAAAGATTTGTATGCCAAATGTCAATATCAGGCCATTTATATATATATATATATATATATATATATATATATATATATATATGTGTCATTTTCGAAATCTTTGGGTTCTAGATCTTAAAATTTTCTATTCGGCACTTTCGGATTGCGTCATGTCAACCCTGATAAGCGAGGTTCCACTCGCAGAAACTGCTTCATCTTACTGCGATTTCGTTCAATAAATAATAACAATAATAATTACTGGTTATATCGTCAAACTAATTCTTAAAACAAAACTAACCTAAAAAAACGGAGTAGAATAAAATAAAAACCCTCCCTAGTAAAGAGCTATAAATCTCCAGAAGGTTTTTGCACTATAGCCCCCCCCCCTTCTAGTTATTTCTGCAGTAAAATCCCTGAGAGACAGAGAGAAGAGTTCCAGCCCGTTAACTCCTATAAACCCAAACACCAGCTGAGTATGAGAACCACAACACACAAACTAGAACTGGCTTTACAACTTGAAGGATTTCTATAAAACATCTTCTCAAGTTGTCTTCTCACGTCTAGAGTTATTTCGCTCTCTCCTTCATACTTACTTCTTAATAGGACTTTCTGTGTGTGGACATTTTACCCGACGGAAATCAGCTGTGGTTGTGAGCTGTATATTGAAGATTGTGTCAAATAAATATGAAAACTACAGGGATACACACGTTATTAAGAAAAAGTCCGAAACGCAGGAGCTGCGTCAGCTTAGCGGGTTTCTGTTCTTATCCCTAGTTTAATTTGGACAGTATGGAATAGAAACAGTGTATTCAATATTTTCCAGGGCCCCTCCCGAAAACAGTTTGCCAATGAAATATATGACATCACAGTATTGGTCCAAGTTTTAGGCTCTTAATACTTATTACTCCTTCTCAGTTGAAATATTTTCAGTTTTTATAATCCCCAAAAAACCAACGGGGAAAAAATGCCAAGTTCCAGGCCCATCCCAAAAACATTTTGCCTATGAAAGTTGTGATATCATAGTTATAGGCCCTTAATACCTTGTCAAGAACCTAATAATGCCCTCTCACTTATTTATGTAATTACAACTTGGCCAGTTTTCGTTAAATGAAGGCCGTTTTAATTTATATAGATTTAATATAGAACCGGTCGTTTTAAGTCATCAGAGAGTTTATAATAACCCTGAATTGTTACTCTGAAGGTCTGAATCTTGAAATGATAGAAATATTATATTAAGTCCGATCATTATAGTAGCCATCTTTTAGCGATTGAGTCAAATATATATGGGATGCGGTTAGGTATAACACATTGGCTTTGAGATATACACAAGTTATAAAGAAAGTATCCCAGTCGCAGGAGCTGTGTCATCATAGCGCTGTTCCGTTCATAGCGCTAGTAGCATTAGTAAAGGAATAGAAGCAGTTATAGCGTAGAGTAGGTTTTGGTCTCTTGTAAAAAATAAATAAAATAAAATCTCAAAGAGAACTAATATAAGATTTTCAGCTCCAGAAAAGGAAACTGATTGTATTCTAAGCGGAAATTTCTCCATCCTGTTTCACAACGTTCGCTCTTGGAAACACTATTACAATATTTCTCATCTTACCTAAAGCTACAGGGACCTACGATATCTTAGCGGGTTTCTGTTCTTATTCTTAGTTTCATTTGGAAAGCATAGAATAGAAACAGTGTATTTAATATTATCCTGGTCCCTCCCAAAAACAGTTTGCCTATGAAAGTTATAATATAGTATTTGGCCAAGTTTTAGGCTCTTAATACCTTGTCAAGAACCAAATAATACCCTCTCACTTATTTGTGCATTTACAACTTGGCCAGTTTTCGTTAAATGATGGCCACTATAATAATCGGACTTCATATAATATCTCTGTCATTAAAAGATTCAGACCTTTAGAGTAGCCTTTCAGGTTTGTTTACCTTATAGACCGAGAGCCACCAACGCACTTTTCCTGAAGTGTTTTATGCATCCTGAAATTTTGCTATAATATAACTCCTAGGTAGATAAGAAGGTATGTATGTGTTTCCTGGACATACCTTGGTGCACCAGGTACTAGGCATAGGGGAAAGGTGCAAAACAATATTGCCTAAAAGTAGAGTTTTATTCAGAAGCCAACAATTATTAATGAAATAAATGGCAAATTAAGGCAATTTTCAAATTAATAATAAATAAGGCAGGCACTTTTAAGGGGGTTAAAATGATAATAATAATAAAAAAACTAAGTACCTAGTTTTTATTTTTAATAATTAATGAAGTGCTTTATTCACGCTCCGATTTAAACAGCGTCTTCAATAAACATATTTGAAAATAATTGCAAAAGGGCAGACACTTTTGTGGGGTTTAATTATCAGAAAACATGAAAATAAATGTTGCTTGAGATAGACTGGAATACACTGCGCGTAACTGTAAGAGTGTATGACACGACTGCGCAGTGTTGGTTGTTTTCTGTGCTCTCATTGGTTCTTGCTCACATGTTCTTGTACAGCTGTTCCGGTTTTAATGCGAGCGACAATAAAACTCTCATTTTATATAAGAATAAAAGCAATTAATTTTTATTTTTTTTACGTGTTATACCCCTTAAAACTGTCTGCCATATTTATTATTCATTGTAAAATTGTCTTAATTTTACATTAAAGATAGTTGCCTTCTAAATAAAAATCTATTTTCGGGCAATATTTTGTAGCACCTTTCCCCTATGCGCAGTACCTGGTGCACCAAGGTATGTCCAGGAAACACATATTTACCTTCTTATCTACCCAAGAGGTACATTATAGAAAAATTTCAAGGTGCATAAAACACTTCATGAAAAGTGCGTTGCTGGCTCTCGGACTATTAGCTTTCATAACCCGTTTAACAGTGAACTTTAGTGCTTAATAACTTTTTTCCTAGTTGAGAGCGACTTTTTTTTTAAACAAATTCGTGTTTAGTGCATCAGAATACGTTATATTGCAAAATTTCAAAATAATCGGTGCCCAGGACCTTTGTCTTCACATTTACCGACATAAGAATTATTTATAATTCCAAAAGGCAGTGTAATTACGAATGATAATCCTAAGAAGAATAAATGCAATGTTTGAACAATGAAAAGCATGTCCTCATTAAATTCTTACTCCTCAGAAATAACAAGGAGATCCGTTCTTCCTCCAAATGAATCAACAAGATCATTCATTAGTTTATGTTTTCAGATCATTCTGCAAAATGTTTGCTGTAAAAGATCCAGTTAGCTCGTTATAGCAGATATTTACCTTCTGATTTTTTTTTTTTTTTTTTAATATATAACTGCCAATGATGGTTATATAAATTGTATTATTTAATCAAATTCTTATGCAAGAATGTAATCTCCTCTTTGTAGTGTAGATTGTTTATAAGATCCTGCTCTTTTTAGCGCGGTTCTTCCCTTACTCCATAAGGAGGAAACCCGCTTATAAGGCTGACCTCATGACGCAATCCGGAACTGTCGATTAGAAAATTTCACGTTTCAGAACCCATAGACCTCGAAAATAACGCTGGTTCAAATTTGTGTATATATATATATATATATATATATATATATATATATATATATATATATATTCATACTAGCTGTTCCCCGGCGTTCCATGCTACACCTACTTTCTGCCTTTGGCACTCCCCGTATTAAGATCTACCCGTGTACCGTCAAAATCGATCAAACGGTGTGAATTTGAAATAATTCCTGAAGCAGCCGACAGAGGCCAGCACCACAGCCTGCGAGTAGATAGCTCTTATAAGAGAAAGGCCAGCACTCCAGGTGGGAACTTAGAATAGTGGGTGTTATAATATTTGTAACAGCTGTTTTATATTTCATTGTTTACAGCTGTTTTCTATTTCATTGTTTACTTTTGTTTATTCTATTCATTCAGTCTAATATGTAGTATTATTCTAAGTTCAATAAATTGTTATAGAAGAGAAAAGAATAACCTGAAACTAGGCTTTATTGAACTTAGAATAATACTACATATTAGACTGAATGAATAGAATAAACAAAAGTAAACAATGAAATAGAAAACAGCTGTAAACAATGAAATATAAAACAGCTGTTACAAATATTATAACACCCACTATTCTAAGTTCCCACCTGGAGTGCTGGCCTTTCTCTTATAAGAGCTATCTACTCGCAGGCTGTGGTGCTGGCCTCTGTCGGCTGCTTCAGGAATTATTTCAAATTCACACCGTTTGATCGATTTTGACGGTACACGGGTAGATCTTAATACGGGGAGTGCCAAAGGCAGAAAGTAGGTGTAGCATGGAACGCCGGGGAACAGCTAGTATGAATATATATATATATATATATATATATATATATATATATATACACACAAATTTGAACCAGCGTTATTTTCGAGGTCTATGGGTTCTGAAACGTGAAATTTTCTAATCGACAGTTCCGGATTGCGTCATGAGGTCAGCCTTATAAGCGGGTTTCCTCCTTATGGAGTAAGGGAAGAACCGCGCTAAAAAGAGCAGGATCTTATAAACAATCTACACTACAAAGAGGAGATTACATTCTTGCATAAGAATTTGATTAAATAATACAATTTATATAACCATCATTGGCAGTTATATATTAAAAAAAAAAAAAAAATCAGAAGGTAAATATCTGCTATAACGAGCTAACTGGATCTTTTACAGCAAACATTTTGCTGAATGATCTGAAAACATAAACTAATGAATGATCTTGTTGATTCATTTGGAGGAAGAACGGATCTCCTTGTTATTTCTGAGGAGTAAGAATTTAATGAGGACATGCTTTTCATTGTTCAAACATTGCATTTATTCTTCTTAGGATTATCATTCGTAATTACACTGCCTTTTGGAATTATAAATAATTCTTATGTCGGTAAATGTGAAGACAAAGGTCCTGGGCACCGATTATTTTGAAATTTTGCAATATAACGTATTCTGATGCACCAAACACGAATTCGTTTAAAAAAAAAGTCCGTCACGCAGGAGCAGCATAACTAAGCACTTTCCTCAGAATTTGGGTAGTGTAAACTGCTTTCCAGAACCATTTGCTTAAAAAATCCTACTACACTACTTAATAAATACAAAAAACCTCATATTTTCGTCTTTTGATCTGACGCAGGAATAGGATACAGTCCCTCTAGTGGTAGAAAGCGCTCCTTGCGGCGGCCTTGCGAACCTACGTCTGGCAAGCTAATTCTATTGAAATATATTACAAAGTAAACCCCCCTTTCCGATTGACCGATTTAGCTCATTCTTACAACACTTCTTTCTCATGAGTTACCCACAACGTATACCGCGTTTCGTTACAATACAGCAGAAATTACGACCGGTATGAGTATATTAGAAATTTAGGTCCGGAGTAAACCCCCCCCCCCTCCTAATGAACTGATTTAGTTTATTTTTACAACACATTTTTACCTGTAGATTACCACTACAAATACCGAGTTTCGTCGAAATATAACAAAAATCACGGCTGGTAGTGGCGAATTGGTATTGTGGGTCCGAAGTAAACCCCCCCCCCCTCCTAATGAATCGATTTAGTTTATTTTTACATCTCACTTTTCTCTCTATATTTCCACTACGAATAACAAGTTTCGTTGAAATATAACAAATATTACGGCTGACATGGTCAAATTAGTGTTTTGGGTTCGGGGTAAAACCCCCCTTCCAGTGGACCGATTTTGGTGGTTAACGAACTCGTTCAATCGTTTGCTAATTGAATGCTATATACGAAATTTCGTGACGAAAAAACAAAAACTCTGACCGCTATCGTGTTAACAGACATATATATATATATATATATATATATATATATATATATATATATATATGTATATATATAGATATAAATAAATTTTAACGGGGGTCATTTTCGGTGTCTACTAAGTAGGATCGATAAAGATTTGAAGAAATTTTTCAAAAATTCCGTCATGAGTGCAACCTCAATAGCTACTTTCCTTCGGAGGAAAGTGCTAAAAAAGTCGCTCTCAACTAGGAAAAAAGTTATTAAGCACTAAAGTTCACTATTAAACGGGTTATGAAAGCTAAGGTAAACAAACCTGAATGGCTACTCTAAAGGTCTGAATCTTTTAATGACAGAGATATTATATGAAGTCCGATTATTATAGCGGCCATCATTTAACGAAAACTGGCCAAGTTCTAAATGCACAAATAAGTGAGAGGGTATTATTTGGTTCTTGACAAGGTGTTAAGAGCCTAAAACGTGGCCCAATACTATATTATAACTTTCATAGACAAACTGTTTTTTGGGAGGGGCCAAAAAAATATTAAATAAACTGTTTCTATTCTATGCTTTCCAAATGAAACTAAGAATAAGAACAGAAACCCGCTAAGATGTCGTAGGTCCCTGTAGCTTTAGATCAGATGAGAAATATTGTAATATTGGAGATGGAGATAGTTAGCCGTTGCAGAGATACGAAGACAAGGTATGGTTGGGATTCGGCTAGGAGAAAAACGTCAGACTTTCAGGAAGAAATCTGTAGACGTTTCGGCTGCACATTGGCAGCCTTCTTCAGCACTAGAAAATGCGGTAAATGTGAAGGAGCGCGATCTCCACACCGATCCTTTTGAAATGTTGCACTATAACGTATTTTGATGCACTAAACACAAATCCGTTAAAAAAAGCTCGCTTTTCACTAGGAAAGAAGTAATTAAGCACTAAAGTTCACTGTTATGGAGGTTATAAAATACGGGATAACAGCGTATTTGTAAACACGCGCATGCGCAATAGTCCTTAATGACGAAGTGTAATTGAAATTTAGACTCACCTTGTGGTAGCTGACTTGGTCGTAAATTGTCGCTTTTGGGCATACGTGCTATGCGTTTCCGCTCGCTCAAGAAGATATCAAAACCCCTAGCCAATCCAACTCGTTAAAATTAATAGAATTCTATTAATTTTAGCGAGTTTGATTGACTAGAGTTTTGATATCTTCTTAAAATTTAAAAAAAAAATTGAAAGAATGGTTTATTATTTAATAAAAATATTTTTGAATAACTAACTGGAGATAAATTGATAAATAATTGATGGTAAATTTCAATTATACATCCTTATTACGAACTTTTCCATACCCGCGCATGCGCATGTTGACAAACATAGTAGGTTACATTACCTTTCAGAACCCGCACAACAGTGAACTTTAGTGTTTCATAACTTCTTTCCTAGCGAAAAGCGAGCTTTTTTTTTTTTTTTTAACGGATTCGTGTTTAGTGCATCAAAATACGTTATAGTGCAACATTTCAAAAGGATCGGTGTGGAGACCGCGCTCCTTCACATTTACCGCATTTTCTAGTGCTGAAGAAGGCTGCCAATGTGCAGCCGAAACGTCCAAATACAGATTTCTTCCTGAAAGTCTGACGTTTTTCTCCTAGCCGAATCCCAACTATACCTTGTCTTCGTATCTCTGCAACGGCTAACGGCAACGGATCGGTGTGGAGACCGCGCTCCTTCACATTTACCGAAAATGCCTAGGGGGGAGGGAGGAATACCTCGAGGACACTTAGGTAACCATGGTTGAATGTATGATATCATACATCCAACCATGGTTACGCCATGTCTGCGTATTGTAATAGTGTTTCCAAGAGCGAACGTTGTGAAACAGGATGGAGAAATTTCCGCTTAGAATACAATCAGTTTCCTTTTCTGGAGCTGAAAATCTTGTATTATTTCTCTTTGAGATCTTATTTTATTTATTTTTTACAAGAGACCAAAACCAACTCTACGCTATAACTGCTTCTATTCCTTTACTAATGCCACTAGGGCTATGAACGGAACAGCGCTATGATGACACAGCTCCTGCGACTCGGATACTTTCTTTATAACTTGTGTATATCTCAAAGCCAATGTGTTATACCTAACCGCATCCAATATATATTTGACTCAATCGTTAAAAGATGGCTACTATAATGATCGGACTTAATATAATATTTCTATCATTTCAAGATTCAGACCTTCAGAGTAACAATTCAGGGTTATTATAAACTCTCTGATGACTTAAAACGACCGGTTCTATATTAAATCTAGATAAATTAAAACGGCCTTCATTTAACGAAAACTGGCCAAGTTGTAATTACATAAATAAGTGAAAGGGCATTATTAGGTTCTTGACAAGGTATTAAGGGCCTATAACTATGATATCACAACTTTCATAGGCAAAAGGTTTTTGGGATGGGCCTGGAACTTGGCCTTTTTTTCCCGTTGGTTTTTTGGGGATTATAAAAACTGAAAATATTTCAACTGAGAAGGAGTAATAAGTATTAAGAGCCTAAAACTTGGACCAATATTGTGATATCATATATTTCATTGGCAAAATGTTTTCGGGAGGGGCCCTGGAAAATATTAAATACACTGTTTCTATTCCATACTGTCCAAATGAAACTAGGGATAAGAACAGAAACCCGCTAAGCTGACGCAGCTCCTGCGTTTCGGACTTTTTCTTAATAACGTGTGTATATCCCTGTAGTTTTCATATTTATTTGACACAATCTTCAATATACAGCCCACAACTACAGCTGATTTCCGTCGGGTAAAATGTCCACACACAGAAAGTCCTTTTAAGAAGAAAGTATGAAGCAGAAAGCGAAATAACTCTAGACGTGAGAAGAGAACTTGAGAAGATGTTATATAACAATCCTTCAAGTTGTAAAGCCAGTTCTAGTTTGTGTGTTGTGGTTCTCATACTCAGCTGGTGTTTGTGTTTATAGGAGTTAACGGGCTGGAACACTTCTCTCTGTCTCTCATAACATTCATCCCTCCTAGGTAGTGAAGTCTTTCATGTATGCGGGGAGATGCCGTTCACGGGTACTTCTTCTTAATGATTGTTGAACTGCTGGATTTGGTTGATGTTGAGGATTGAATTCAGTTGTGTTTGGCACGTCTGGTACACTCTCAGAGACACTTTTATTTTCTCATATGGTTTGATAGACACAGGTAGCACTGGTACTTTCATTAGTCATTCCACTGTCTCAAAACTTAAAATTCCTGTGATTCCATGTAAAGTAGAAGATGTTGCTATGGCATCAACCTCCTTGAAATCCCAAATTAAGGGTCAATGTAGGATAAACCTTCAGTTACAGGATCATGAATACAATGGTGTAACAGTTAGCATCCTTAGAGATCTTTGTACGGACATCATAATAGGTCATGACATCCTAAATAGACATTCTTCAATTCAGGTAACATTTGGAGGAACTGAAGCTCCCTTGAATATTTGTAGTGTTGCAGTTGCTAATGTAGAACCTGCTCAACTGTTTACTAATTTATCTCCTAACTGCAAGCCAATATCAATAAGATCGCGTAGACATTCTGCCCCGGATACGAAATTCATTGAAAAAGAAATAAAGAAATTGCTAGAAGATGGCATCATTGAAGAGAGCATTTCACCATGGCGAGCTCAAGTATTGGTTGTGGAATCCCCTAATCACCGGCGTAGGATGGTTGTCGACTACTCCCAGACAATCAACAGGTTCACTGAATTAGATGCATTCCCACTCCCAAGGATAGATGACATTATTAATAGAGTTGCTTCATATAGAGTTTTCAGTTCGATTGACCTCCGCAGTGCGTATCACCAAATTCCTATCACACCTGAGGACAGACCTTATACAGCCTTTGAAGCCTGTGGACGACTATATCAATTCACTCGTATTCCGTTTGGTGTTAGGAATGGAGTTCCGGCTTTTCAAAGAGCCATAATGAACATAGTTGCCGCAGAAAATCTTCAAGGAATTGAGGTATATTTGGACGATGTGACAATCTGTGGTCGTGATCAACAAGAACATGATCAAAATTTAGAAAAATTTCTAAAGGCTGTTGCTAAGTACAATTTAACAATAAATCTACAGAAAAGTGCATTCTCATTAAGCACAATAAAGCTTTTGGGATTTATCATTCGCCACAAAACAATTAGTCCAGATCCTGAACGGTTGCAACCTCTCCGTGAATTGCCACTCCCAGGTACCTCATCTTCTCTCCGTCGAGCTATAGGTATGTTCTCCCATTTTGCCCCATTCATACCAAAGTTTGCTGAGAAAATCCAAGTATTAGTCAGAAGTCCTATACCTCTCAGTTTAGAAGCTGTGAAAACATTTGAGTCCATTAAGCTAGACATTCAAAATGCTGTGGTATCTTCAATCGACAACAACACTCCACTAACTGTTGAAACGGACGCATCTGATTATGCCATTGGAGCCACACTATCTCAAGACAAGAAACCGGTTGCCTTTTTCTCAAGATCTCTCACCAAGGCCGAACAGCTTCATTCGTCTATTGAGAAAGAAGCTTATGCGATAGTAGAAGCATTACGGAAGTGGAGACAATATCTTCTCGGTAGGAATTTTCGCCTTATTACCGATCAACGTTCAGTGTCATTCATGTTTGACAGTAATAAACAAGGAAAAATAAAGAATGAAAAAATAATGAGGTGGAGACTGGAACTTTCAAATTATAAATATGAAATAATATACAGACCAGGCAATGAGAACAAAACTGCGGATACATTATCACGAATTTGTTCTTCCATAGAAACTTCTTTCCCAAAGTTGAGAAATCTGCATGAAGTTTTGTGCCATCCAGGAGAAACAAGACTATATCATTGGGTTCGTTGTAAAAATCTCCCTTACTCATTGGAAGAAATACGAAAAGTCATATCAGGATGTCGTATTTGTTCTGAAGTAAAATCAAGATTCCGCAAATTCGAAGGAACTCTTATCAAAGCTACACAACCGTTCGAAAGGATCGTGATGGATTTTAAAGGCCCTTTGCCGTCATCTACAAGAAATCGTTACCTCCTAATAATTGTCGATGAGTATTCACGTTTTCCTTTTGCTTTTCCATGTCATGATATGTCATCCAATACAGTAATCTCGAAGCTTAAAGAACTTTTCTCAATTTTTGGCACACCTGCTTACTTGCACACTGACAGAGGCTCAAGTTTTCTTTCTCAAGAACTCAAATCATTTTTAACTGACATTGGTGTTGCTACGAGTCGAACGACTGCATACAATCCTCAAGGAAATGGACAATGTGAACGCTATGTTGGGATAGTTTGGAAAACTATTGAGCTGGCAGCAAGAAATCAAAATATTGATATTTCTAGATGGGAGGAGTTTTGTAATCAGGCATTACATTCAATTCGTTCACTCCTCTGCACATCAACAAATACAACACCCCATGAACGTATGTTTAATTTCTCTCGCCGGTCCAGTGTGGGAGTCGGGATGCCAACGTGCTCATGACCCCTGGTCCAGTCCTTATGAGAAGACATATTCGCTCAAAATATGACCCTCATGTCGATGAAGTATATTTATTGGAAGGGAACCCAGAATATTCATATGTTAGATTGCCTGACGGAAGGGAGACTACTGTGTCTACTAGACACCTTGCACCAATAGGCGAGACAGAAAGTATTCCCGAAAATCACTGCAACCATGAACAAATTGAAACATCAATTCGTGACATGGATGTCACAGGTCACCCAAAACCTTCCCCACAAAAAGACGCTCTTAAAGAAAATAAAAGTGTCTCTGAGAGTGTACCAGACGTGCCAAACACAACTGAATTCAATCCTCAACATCAACCAAATCCAGCAGTTCAACAATCATTAAGAAGAAGTACCCGTGAACGGCATCTCCCCGCATACTTGAAAGACTTCACTAGCTAGGAGGGATGAATGTTATAATATTTGTAACAGCTGTTTTATATTTCATTGTTTACAGCTGTTTTCTATTTCATTGTTTACTTTTGTTTATTCTATTCATTCAGTCTAATATGTAGTATTATTCTAAGTTCAATAAAGCCTAGTTTCAGGTTATTCTTTTCTCTTCTATAACAATGGGATTCAATTGAAATATTTTCTACATCTTTGGACTTTATATTAACTCAAATGTTTAAATTTTGGTTACATTTGGAGATAAGGAAGTACTCGAAAAGAAAATTTTATTAGTGGACATGAAAACGTTTTGGGATCTTCGTATATTACCGTAAATATCTCGAAAACCATTGAGAAATCGTGGTAAGTGAAAGTTAACTATTCGAAAGCTTACTAAATTCTCTACAAAAAGTATTCTGAAGCCATTTTTGACAGGGCGATTCCAATCGGTGAAATAAGTGGTTATCTTGGAATGTGTTTGTTTTAGCGCGGTTCCTCCCTCCCTTCATAGGGAGGAACCCCGCTTATAATGTTGATCTCATGAAACAATCCGGAAGTGCCGACTAGAAAATTTTGCGTTTCAGAACCCCTAGAGACCGAAAATAACGGTGGTTCAAATTTGTATATATATATATATATATATATATATATAAAAGTCCGATTCGCAGGAACTGCGTCATCTTAGCGCGGTTCCGTTCTTATCTCTAGTGTTTATGAAGGCATAGAATAGAAACAGTTATTACTTTGTTTAGATCAATAGCGAAACACCTATCCAAATGAAATCTCAAACAAACCAGTCTTGAAAGGTCTTGATTTACAATCTTACCTGTATGGGTCAGCTATACCATAAGTCGGGCAGAAAGGCCTCCGCTCTGAGGCATTTGGAAAGCCTTGGGATCTCTCTCTTTGAACGCTACATTTTTAACAATGAATTGATCTTCTTATTTTACTTAATCTTTTTTATTGTCAAATACATTATCCGACTATAAGCAATTTAAAAATAACAAGGAATAAAACAGTCAAAAAGAACCGCTCGAATAAACGAAATCAATTACTTTAAAGTTTTAACCACTTATTTCTCCGATTGACACCGCCTAATTAAAACTTTCTTTAGAACCTTTTTTGTAGAGCATTTAGTAAGCTTTCGAATGGTAACCTTCTGATTCCCAAGATTGTCAACGGTTTTCGAGATACTAACGAAAGTATACAAAGTTACCAAAACTTTTCTTGTCTGTTAATAAAGTATTTTATTCTAACCCTTTATTTACTCCAAATATAACCAAAATTTCAACATATTAGTGTTGATGAAATTCGAACATGCAGAAAATGTTTCAACTGAATCCCATAATTCTAAGTACCAAAATCAAAGACAAAAAGAACAGTTCGAATAAGCGAAATCAATTACTTTAAAGGTTTAAGCACTTTTTTCTCCGATTGACATCGCCTAATCAAAACTTTCATTAGAACCATTTTTGTAGAGCATTTAGTAAGCTTTCTAATGGTAATCTTATGTTTCGGAAGATTCTCAACCTTTTTCGAAACATTAAGGAAAGTATACAAAGTTACCAACATTTTTTATGTCTGTTAATAAAATATTTTATTCTAACCCTTCCTTAACTCCAAATGTAACCAAAATTTCAACAATTAGTTTTGGTGAAAGTAGAACATGCAGAAAATGTTTCAACTGAATCCCATGATTCTAAGTACCCAAACCAAAAACGGTATTCAAAAACTATTTTTCCAATTTTCTCGAAAACGGTTAAAGCTATCGCCTTGAAAATGGTTTCAATCGTTTTCCTAGCCCAAGAATATATAGCTTTAACCGTTTTCGAGAAAATGGGAAAAATAGTTGTTGAATGCCGATTTTGGTTTGGGTACTTAGAATCATGGGATTCAGTTGAAACATTTTCTGCATGTTCAACTTTCATCAAAACTAATATGTTGAAATTTTGGTTACGTTTGGAGTTAAGGAAGGGTTAGAATAAAATATTTTATTAATAGACATGCAACATGTGTTTTGCTCTTTTTCTGCTAGGCGAATCCCAAGCAAGCCTTGACTTCGCCTCGCCTCAAAGGCTAACTATATCCATCTCTTTTATTTATATTGAACATTGGGTTAGGTTAGGTTGGTGGCTTAAGGATAGAAAACTTCTTGGTCATCTCCGCCCTAAGAGTATAGTTAAATTGTGCATAGTTTAATGTTAGGAAGTGTTTACAGTATTGTATTTGAGACAGGGTTGTGTTTCTAATATCTTGTTAGAATGTTGCTTGGAAAATATTATTATTGCATAGATATAAGAACCAGATTCAGATGCCCTTAAAGAGAAAGGAAAACACACTTAAAAATCTATATTCATTATATTATTTATTTTATTTTATTTATTTATTTATTTTTATTTTTATTTTATTTTTTACTTTTACATGTTAGTAATTCATACTTTTTTTCCTTCTTTTTCTTTTCTTTTTTTGTTTTCTTCTTCTTTTCTTCTATATATACATTTTTATTTATTTATTTTTATATCTCATTTATTTATTTGTATTTTTTTACCTTAGGCTAAGACATATTCTCTAGACAAATTTTGCTTTAAGAGAATACAATATTGAATGCAATGTGGGGCCGAACTTCAAATATTTTACCTATAAATCCATTTGTTATGTTTCAGACCTGAGCGGAGAGGAAGCCCTGGTGGAGCGTATGGCAGAACTGCAGCTCCGTCTCCAGCACCTAGATGCGCTGTATCGAGCTAGAGAAGAGGACGTCACCTTGCTGTCGCAGCATCTTGGCCAGGTACTAGCTGGTGAAGGCAACGCGAGCGAAGCGAGAGGTCTACTCAACACTACTGGTCTACTTAGACCTCCATCGGCCTATCACTTCCTGCCACACCTCCTACTGGGACCGTCTTCTCTTCGGCCTGCATTCTGTCTATCCAAGGGCAGAACTGGAGGTGAGTCGGATCAATATCGCAGTCAAAGATTTCCTGTATTGCACATTAATTTATTATTTATTGACTTGCCGAAGGCCTTGCTTCGTCACGGCAGATAAGTAGTTTTTTTTATTGTGTTAAATGATCTATCATCAAAATTAACGCTACTTTATAATTTTTTGCAATTTATTATAGCATGGTTCCCGTAATACTATATGTTATTCATCAGATGATAAGTAATCAAAGTACAATGTTTCTTGACACTGAGGCGCTCCGGACCAGTGTCAACAAACAGATAACCTAGAGGTAACCCGTTATCTATAGGTTACCAGTAACAGGAGTTATACCAGTACAGGTTAAAATTCGTTGTCAATAACAAACGTACTTTAATTACGTTAATTATACAACCTGGCGATAGAGGTAGGCCTGCACGTAGTCGTGTCCAGTTTCCAGGCGGAATCTTGCAAAAGCTTCGCTTCTCCTCAGATCGTCAGGGATGTGACCCGGGGTGGCTAGGTTGCCCCACATTATTGCTGTGCCGAGGCTTCTTAGGAGTTCCTTAGAATGCCTGGATATTTCGGTGTCAATATAGCTTCTTTCTGCTTGTACGGATTGGAGAGTCTTAGGCTGCTCCTCGACTGCTCCCTTTTAGAACATTTTGTCTGCTTTCTTGTTACCTGGAAGGCCAACGTGGCTGGGGACCCATTGAAGACGGACTTTCCATCCCCTATTAATGAGGTCGGTTATTTTACTGTGGTAATTTGAGGTGTTGAGGCAATCAGTGGGCTTGTTCGGATCTAAGTTTAACTCCAGTATTTTTTTGACAGCCTCGATGATTGCGCATATTCCCCTACGAAATTGCTTGCATTCTTTCACCACTGATGAGGATTTTTGAAAGAGAGAAAAAAATAGTATATGTATATATATTGTAATGATTAATTATTATAAAATGATTTCGCCACGTTGGGTCGCCATGAAATGTTATGATTAATTTTTTATAAAAAGAATGAAAAATGTTTCTAATTAGTTGAGTAAGTTTTATTATATGAATTTAAATTAATCTCAGGGATAAAAGTTCCGAGTGAATGAAGAATATAATATTGATTCTTAGACAATTCCGAAATACAAAACAATATTAAAATACATACAAATAATAATAAAAGAATCAACAACTACAAAAAAAACAATTTTTACCTCTAAATCAATCCGCTTCCAACAAAACCTCAATACGCTCCGTATTCCTTGGAGGAGTGCTCCGCATTCGACCACTGCTGAGAATAGAGTGACGCTTCGTTCGAGCGGGAAAGTTTGGCGTCCTTTATTTCTAAACTTCCGCATTATGTTCGTTCATATATAGAGATAATAATTATGTTTTTCGTAACTTCAAATAATTAATTTATTACCATCTGAATGTACATTTAATATGGATATATTGTACACCAGTATTGTCCAAAAATATTATTAATTTAAAATGTACATAATACGATGTTATTTGTATATATGGTTTGTGATTTGCGCGGGCTTTTCAAAATATCGATGGTTATTTGAATTTAAAAATATTTTCGTGAATGTAATATATCATTACAATATATATATATATATATATATATATATATATATATATATATATATATATATATATATATATATTTCGGATTATATAGAAAGTAATTTATGTCAAAAAATAAATGAAGGCATTATAGAATATTTACTAATTAATTTTTCGTTTTTTCCCCCAGTGTCTGTGATAATGGGAGTGCCAACAGTAAAACGTGAAGTGCAAAGTTACCTCCTTGCTACGCTTCAAAACCTACTCGACAGCATGAATCAAGAGGAAGAAGATGATTCTATAATTGTTGTTCTAATAGCTGAGGTTGGTTTAATGGAATACATTTAAGCTTCAATTATTTCAGTCGATTTATATCAATTAATGGCAACTTTACTATTTCAGACCGACGAGGAATATGTGCTCCAAGTTGCTGGAGAAATCAAAGAGCAGTAAGTAAACATAGCAGTCTTATTTCTGTTTATTTATTTAAATTTTAACGTCCATTATAATTAACTGAGAATTTTAGGATGGGTTATCTACAGGTAACCACCCTTTTCTAGCCAGAATAGGGCTGATGCCTTTTTTTCTAAAGAAAAGCCACCAACCTTAGTGGGAATCGAACCCACGACCCTTGGCACAGAGTGTTAAGTGCCCACGCCTTAACACTGATGGCCACCGGGTCTCCTCTTATTCCTGTAAACGTACAATACATTCTCCAAGGAGATGATTATGGCCGGTGTACAGGAGCTTAACCTACTTACAAAAACGTCCGTCACGCAGGAGCTGCATCACTAAGAGCTTTCCTCAGAATCTGGGTAGTGTAAACTACATTCCTTAATAATGTGCTTTATAAATAAAATAAAAAAGATGAATAGTTCTGCTCTTTTACGTTTGTAATGAGTAGGGAACGGATGTTATTGTATTCAAATATTTTTTTCTGATTCTTAAATCGTAATTTTTGATTTTAAGTTATTTTAAAGCATTTAAATAGGTTTTTATTTTACATATTTTGTCAAAATCCATATTTTTCCTACATGTTTTGATAAACCAAAAAAGAAAATAATGCTTTACCCATTGAGTCTAGATCCCTGTGTATTTTCTAATTGCAAGAAACAAAGGTGGCTGGCAGCCATGATTCCCTAGCACTAGTGGTCTAGGAGCTGAACATTCAAAAAAAAATTTATAACAAATTATTGTTTAACAATTGTATTGAATAAGTGATCATGTGGCACATGGGTAATATACAATTTTTATTGAAATATATTCACTGAATGTGCTATATTTGTATACACCCTTACCTCACCTCTTTAACACTTACGTTTACACATATACCATTAACCAAGATCAGACCAAGTTCAGAAGATACTGTTCATTGTCTTATTGCCAAAAAAGCTGAACACTAAATAAATAAAAAATTAAATTAAATAATTATTGTTTGAATATTTTATCTCACTCCTTCAAATTAATTTAAACTAATGTTGCACTTCTTGCTAAATCATCCTGATTCTATGTTTTAGCTTTGAAAATGAGCTAGCTAGCGGCCTAATAGAGATAATTTCGCCACCAGCTTCGTACTACCCGGACATGAAACGGCTAAGGCCTACGCTCGGTGATCCACCAGAACGTGTTCGATGGAGGACCAAGCAAAACCTAGACTTCGCTTTCCTCATGATGTACGCCCAGCCTAAGGCTATGTTCTACATTCAGCTCGAAGACGACATCCTTGCTAAACCTCATTTTACCTCAACAATGAAGAGTGTGGCACTGGAGAGAATTGCTAATAAAAAACCCTGGTTCGTTTTAGATTTCTGTCAGCTGGGATTCATTGGTTAGTATTTATGAAAAATGTTATTTATTTATGTATTGTTTATTGTGAGTTCCACAGTTAATTTCGGTCAGATGTTTCAGTTGGGTCTAAGAAGAAGAAGAAAAAAAACATACAAAAAGCATAAAACAAAATTATTATATACAATACAAATATAAAACAAAAATATTTTCATTGAAAAATACATACAGTTATATTTTCAAATAAATTTTTTCATGTTTTAAATGTATAAGGAGTGATTGAATGTAGGGGCTTTTGTCAGTAAGCCTTATAAGTCATAAGGAATGGTTAGTTTGCTATGTTGTCTACAGTCAGTCAGTATATGTTTGACGGTTAGAGTTCTGTTGCATATTCAACATGTGGGTCCTTCTTTCCTGTCTAGTAAGTACAAACGGGACAGCAGAGTGTGTCCTATCCGAAGCCTGGATAAAATTACTTCCTTTCGTTGAGAGAATTGTTCTTTGTATTCTTGATTTCCCTTCATTTACAATTATACTTCAACTAATTTTGTTCCCATTCGCACAATGTGTTAGTTCGTAACATTTTACTGCAATGGGATGTAGTCACTGAGTTTACGTCAGGTATGGATGCGTTTTTAGCCAGTTTTGTTTTTTAGTCAACAGTTGTACTCATTTTAAAATCTTCATGTCCAGATAGCCAAATAAGCGTAATATTTTTGTCTTTACTTTGTAGAATGCTTATTTGAGTAAATATGTTTATGATAATTGGATGTGTGCTGTAAATGTTCTGTAAAGACATTAAAGAACTTAGAGAGTCAGTACAAACAGTGATTGTGTCAGTTTCTGTTTCTTGAACGTTGGCCAGTGCTAAAAGTATTCCGTAGAGTTCAGCAGTATGTATGGTCGTCTGTTCTGGTAATTTGATTCGATAAATATTGTCTTCTACAATGGCAGCTGCACCTATTCCAGAGTTTGTCTTGGATCCGTCAGTCTAAGTGTATAATATTTTAGGATATAAAAACACAGGAAAAAAATGCATTCATAATTAATTTGTTGATTATTATTTTAGGAAAAATGTTTCGCTGTGTCGAACTCCCGTGGTTGATTCAGTTTTTCTTCATGTTTTACAATGATAAACCTGTGGACTGGCTTTTGGATCACCTAATACACACTAAAAGTTGCAGCTTAGACAAGGATATGGTGAGTTATATTCCTAATTATTTCAAATAATTATTTATTTTATTTGTTTTTACCAATTAAAATTATACTTAATCGGCCCCCTCGACTTCCGCTTATTCTTAAGGAAGGAAGGGGCGAGATTAGCTCAGTAGTAGAGCACTGGACTAATAAGCTGGAGGACCTGAATTCAAACCCCGAGGAAGCACTAAAGATTTTATCTTCTAGTGTCTTCGTTTGTGAATTGGATTCGGAGCCCTAGACCATCCCTAGGCCCACCCAGGATTTAATTAATTTATTAAAGGCAAAGGGGAAAATTAGGTGGCCAAAACATAGTACTGACCACACTATCTCCCAACTGTGCCGTATGGTCAAGAATCCGAAACCTCTACAGTATCTGCCCCTCTGGGCCCTTTAGTCATTTTTTTACTTGGAAAGTACTATTACAAACCCGTTTCTCATTTACCTATTTACCTTGTTAAAAAGAAAAAATCACTTGGATGCTACATCAAATTTTAAAAAAAACTACCATCAAACACTTTTACTGCGGGTGTCATTACGGAATAACACTAGTTATCCTACCCGCTTACGAGTGCCCCTTCGGAAGGACTCTCCTCAATTACTTTTCCCTTTAGATTCAAAAAGGCTCATAAATGGAGGGTATTCTAATCCCCTATGAACAGCACTAAGAACTGAAACAAGAAGGAATGAATAGAACTTGCATAAAAAACACAAATCTAAAAGTAAGTCGCGTTAAAAACAGTAAGTGAACAAAACACTTACTAGAAAGAAGAGCCAATCGAATTGCCCATAGGAATAAGCCAATAGAAATGCCTGCCTGTTGATCCAGATCACTGAATGAAACCCACTTCTCTCTAACCTGGTGAAGCTAATATCTAAGTACCAAATTGTCCTTAAATGATGGATAAACTTCATTTATAAGATGAGAAATTCAAATCAAGTACTTCTAACAATAATTAACTTCTTCAGTAATTTACTCATACACAACTCCTTTAACTGAACTCCTTATCATTAAGATTTTGAAGAAATTTAATCAATAAATTACTTATTTTTATTCTAGAAACATTGCAAGAAAGCTAAAGATGAATTGTGGATTCACTACAAGCCTTCTCTATTTCAACATATTGGAACTCACTCCTCTTTGAAAGGAAAGGTTCAAAAACTCAAGGTAAGCTCATGAAGCACTAAAATATATATTATATGAATGAATATATAAGAAGCATGGCTAAAGCATATTTATGTTTGTACATGGCCACCGTGCATGCTTGAGCACCAGTGGTTTCGTACATGGCCATCACACATGCATGAACACCAGCGGACGTTTTTGTAACGTTGGTTTTCAGTTTGGTCATTCCTAAAGCCTATTTATGCTAAAATTCTTGCCATTTGTGGATTGTTTTTCTTAACGGTGCCTCAATTATGTGTTGTTTTCTCATAAATGGTTAAGGATATCACCTTAAAAGCGATTTTATTAGATTTACTTTGTTAAAGTACTTTTAAGCCAATTAAAGCTAAACCATCAGCGCAGCTAATTTTTTTTTTTTTTTTTTTTTTTGGCCAATTTTGCCATAGAGAGAGTTTCCCGAGGGAGGATTCTGCTCGTAAACGAACTCGAGACGTCATTTTAAACTAAGTATATTTGTACCAAAAGTCCTCAAAACTGGATCAGTTTTCCATATCATAGGGGGGAACAGACAAATATAATTATTCTGATTTGAACAGTTGGTTATTATTGACCTCCTGATAATGTCATAAGCATTTCAGGATTATGTCACCAGGCGGATGTAAAAGCAGGGTTTTCTCCTTATATAGAGAGGAAACACATTAAAAATAATTTATCTTGCAAAATATTTATTATTGGCAATTGATTTTATCAAATCACGTACTTTGCAGTACAAATGTGCGTCTTTGCGAGACCATTTTACAGCTATTCGAAGCATTCTGAATAACTAGCATACATCTTTGTTGTTTGAATTGCTGGATGGTGGAAATTGCTGATCAGAAAGATGAAGTCCGAAATTTCCACGGGCGTTTTATTTGGCAAAACGTTTTCAGGGACTAAGACGCATTTTCAATGCCCTTTGATACAATACCATAATTAAAACAAGTTCATTTTAAACAAATCACTCTTAGAGTGTAATGTGAGAGCCTCCTTGACTAGGTTTAATTTCCATTAGGGGTGGTGGCTTATACTTTCTAAAAAAGAATCAGCCCTATCCTGACAAAAATGGTGTAACCTATCCTAAAAATCTGTTTTACTCATAAATGGATGTGAAAAACTTCACATAAATAATAATAATTTGTTTGACACATTTTTTTTTAAAATTTTAGGACAAACAATTCGGGAAAGTTAAACTCTTCTTTCCCCACATAAATCCAGGTGCGATAGTACTTTCTGAAATCAAAGCTTATAAGCAGTTCACCTTGAAGAGAGCGTACCAAGGAGAAACGTTTTTCTGGGGTCTCCTCCCGCAGCCGGGCGACCATCTCTTCTTCAAATTCAACAACCCTGTCAATATTACCAGGTACGTTTGTAAATATAGTAGTTGCAGTAGTAGTAGTAGTAAATAAATTTTATTATGAACATATACAAATAACACAGGCACACACAAAAAAAAAGTGGTATTTTCCAAAGACACCATACATATATTCTTATGTTTGATTTTATTTTTCGTCGCTGGGATAGTATTTTTAGATGGAACGGCATTTTTCTCCAGCGGTGGTACTCCCCCTCACTTCTTCCCGGAATATTTCGATGGATTCATCTCCATCTTCTTCAGCCAGGTACTTGTTTCTTCCTCGGTGGTTGCCAAGGGAATGACATTTTTCTCGATATGGGCTCCTTTTCTCTCCTCTAGCCACAGTATCGGCGGACGAATGGTGTTGAAGCTCCCTGGTGAAGTTGGGATTCTGTCCGTTGGCAGCGCTGATGGTATTGCGTCTTTTTTTTTTTTTTTCCTCCTCCTGCTTCTATTTTCCTCGCCGTAAGGTTTTATATGTTTGATTTTATTTTTCGTCGCTGGGATAGTATTTTTAGATGGAACGGCATTTTTCTCCAGCGGTGGTACTCCCCCTCACTTCTTCCCGGAATATTTCGATGGATTCATCTCCATCTTCTTCAGCCAGGTACTTGTTTCTTCCTCGGTGGTTGCCAAGGGAATGACATTTTTCTCGATATGGGCTCCTTTTCTCTCCTCTAGCCACAGTATCGGCGGACGAATGGTGTTGAAGCTCCCTGGTGTAGTTGGGATTCTGTCCGTTGGCAGCGCTGATGGTATTGCGTCTTTTTTTTTTTTTTTCCTCCTCCTGCTTCTATTTTCCTCGCCGTAAGGTTTTATATGTTTGATTTTATTTTTCGTCGCTGGGATAGTATTTTTAGATGGAACGGCATTTTTCTCCAGCGGTGGTACTCCCCCTCACTTCTTCCCGGAATATTTCGATGGATTCATCTCCATCTTCTTCAGCCAGGTACTTGTTTCTTCCTCGGTGGTTGCCAAGGGAATGACATTTTTCTCGATATGGGCTCCTTTTCTCTCCTCTAGCCACAGTATCGGCGGACGAATGGTGTTGAAGCTCCCTGGTGAAGTTGGGATTCTGTCCGTTGGCAGCGCTGATGGTATTGCGTCTTTTTTTTTTTCCTCCTCCTGCTTCTATTTTCCTCGCCGTAAGGTTTTATATGTTTGATTTTATTTTTCGTCGCTGGGATAGTATTTTTAGATGGAACGGCATTTTTCTCCAGCGGTGGTACTCCCCCTCACTTCTTCCCGGAATATTTCGATGGATTCATCTCCATCTTCTTCAGCCAGGTACTTGTTTCTTCCTCGGTGGTTGCCAAGGGAATGACATTTTTCTCGATATGGGCTCCTTTTCTCTCCTCTAGCCACAGTATCGGCGGACGAATGGTGTTGAAGCTCCCTGGTGTAGTTGGGATTCTGTCCGTTGGCAGCGCTGATGGTATTGCGTCTTTTTTTTTTTTTTTTTTTTTTTTTCCTCCTCCTGCTTCTATTTTCCTCGCCGTAAGGTTTTATATGTTTGATTTTATTTTTCGTCGCTGGGATAGTATTTTTAGATGGAACGGCATTTTTCTCCAGCGGTGGTACTCCCCCTCACTTCTTCCCGGAATATTTCGATGGATTCATCTCCATCTTCTTCAGCCAGGTACTTGTTTCTTCCTCGGTGGTTGCCAAGGGAATGACATTTTTCTCGATATGGGCTCCTTTTCTCTCCTCTAGCCACAGTATCGGCGGACGAATGGTGTTGAAGCTCCCTGGTGTAGTTGGGATTCTGTCCGTTGGCAGCGCTGATGGTATTGCGTCTTTTTTTTTTTTTTCCTCCTCCTGCTTCTATTTTCCTCGCCGTAAGGTTTTATATGTTTGATTTTATTTTTCGTCGCTGGGATAGTATTTTTAGATGGAACGGCATTTTTCTCCAGCGGTGGTACTCCCCCTCACTTCTTCCCGGAATATTTCGATGGATTCATCTCCATCTTCTTCAGCCAGGTACTTGTTTCTTCCTCGGTGGTTGCCAAGGGAATGACATTTTTCTCGATATGGGCTCCTTTTCTCTCCTCTAGCCACAGTATCGGCGGACGAATGGTGTTGAAGCTCCCTGGTGAAGTTGGGATTCTGTCCGTTGGCAGCGCTGATGGTATTGCGTCTTTTTTTTTTTTTTCCTCCTCCTGCTTCTATTTTCCTCGCCGTAAGGTTTTATATGTTTGATTTTATTTTTCGTCGCTGGGATAGTATTTTTAGATGGAACGGCATTTTTCTCCAGCGGTGGTACTCCCCCTCACTTCTTCCCGGAATATTTCGATGGATTCATCTCCATCTTCTTCAGCCAGGTACTTGTTTCTTCCTCGGTGGTTGCCAAGGGAATGACATTTTTCTCGATATGGGCTCCTTTTCTCTCCTCTAGCCACAGTATCGGCGGACGAATGGTGTTGAAGCTCCCTGGTGTAGTTGGGATTCTGTCCGTTGGCAGCGCTGATGGTATTGCGTCTTTTTTTTTTTTTTTTTTTTTTTTTCCTCCTCCTGCTTCTATTTTCCTCGCCGTAAGGTTTTATATGTTTGATTTTATTTTTCGTCGCTGGGATAGTATTTTTAGATGGAACGGCATTTTTCTCCAGCGGTGGTACTCCCCCTCACTTCTTCCCGGAATATTTCGATGGATTCATCTAATCATCTAAAAATACTATCCCAGCGACGAAAAATAAAATCAAACATATAAAACCTTACGGCGAGGAAAATAGAAGCAGGAGGAGGAAAAAAAAAGACGCAATACCATCAGCGCTGCCAACGGACAGAATCCCAACTACACCAGGGAGCTTCAACACCATTCGTCCGCCGATACTGTGGCTAGAGGAGAGAAAAGGAGCCCATATCGAGAAAAATGTCATTCCCTTGGCAACCACCGAGGAAGAAACAAGTACCTGGCTGAAGAAGATGGAGATGAATCCATCGAAATATTCCGGGAAGAAGTGAGGGGGAGTACCACCGCTGGAGAAAAATGCCGTTCCATCTAAAAATACTATCCCAGCGACGAAAAATAAAATCAAACATATAAAACCTTACGGCGAGGAAAATAGAAGCAGGAGGAGGAAAAAAAAAAAAAAAAAGACGCAATACCATCAGCGCTGCCAACGGACAGAATCCCAACTACACCAGGGAGCTTCAACACCATTCGTCCGCCGATACTGTGGCTAGAGGAGAGAAAAGGAGCCCATATCGAGAAAAATGTCATTCCCTTGGCAACCACCGAGGAAGAAACAAGTACCTGGCTGAAGAAGATGGAGATGAATCCATCGAAATATTCCGGGAAGAAGTGAGGGGGAGTACCACCGCTGGAGAAAAATGCCGTTCCATCTAAAAATACTATCCCAGCGACGAAAAATAAAATCAAACATATAAAACCTTACGGCGAGGAAAATAGAAGCAGGAGGAGGAAAAAAAAAAAAAGACGCAATACCATCAGCGCTGCCAACGGACAGAATCCCAACTACACCAGGGAGCTTCAACACCATTCGTCCGCCGATACTGTGGCTAGAGGAGAGAAAAGGAGCCCATATCGAGAAAAATGTCATTCCCTTGGCTACCACCGAGGAAGAAACAAGTACCTGGCTGAAGAAGATGGAGATGAATCCATCGAAATATTCCGGGAAGAAGTGAGGGGGAGTACCACCGCTGGAGAAAAATGCCGTTCCATCTAAAAATACTATCCCAGCGACGAAAAATAAAATCAAACATATAAAACCTTACGGCGAGGAAAATAGAAGCAGGAGGAGGAAAAAAAAAAAAAAAGACGCAATACCATCAGCGCTGCCAACGGACAGAATCCCAACTACACCAGGGAGCTTCAACACCATTCGTCCGCCGATACTGTGGCTAGAGGAGAGAAAAGGAGCCCATATCGAGAAAAATGTCATTCCCTTGGCAACCACCGAGGAAGAAACAAGTACCTGGCTGAAGAAGATGGAGATGAATCCATCGAAATATTCCGAGAAGAAGTGAGGGGGAGTACCACCGCTGGAGAAAAATGCCGTTCCATCTAAAAATACTATCCCAGCGACGAAAAATAAAATCAAACATATAAAACCTTACGGCGAGGAAAATAGAAGCAGGAGGAGGAAAAAAAAAAAAAAGACGCAATACCATCAGCGCTGCCAACGGACAGAATCCCAACTACACCAGGGAGTTTCAACACCATTCGTCCGCCGATACTGTGGCTAGAGGAGAGAAAAGGAGCCCATATCGAGAAAAATGTCATTCCCTTGGCAACTGTGCATTAATGCAGAATAAGGACACCTCCTCCCTCATCCTCCCTCTACCTGTGGCCCTTACGCCCGCCTGTGTCGTTCGAGGTCCTTAGTTTTTCTTTGCGTTCCTGCACGTTTTTCTTTCACTTTCGTTTTCATCATGCCCTTCCTTGCATGCTTTTTATTTCTCTTTTATCTAAAGTGGGGTTTAGGAAAAAAAAAAAAAAAAAAAACCTTGGCAACCACCGAGGAAGAAACAAGTACCTGGCTGAAGAAGATGGAGATGAATCCATCGAAATATTCCGGGAAGAAGTGAGGGGGAGTACCACCGCTGGAGAAAAATGCCGTTCCATCTAAAAATACTATCCCAGCGACGAAAAATAAAATCAAACATATAAAACCTTACGGCGAGGAAAATAGAAGCAGGAGGAGGAAAAAAAAAAAAAAGACGCAATACCATCAGCGCTGCCAACGGACAGAATCCCAACTACACCAGGGAGCTTCAACACCATTCGTCCGCCGATACTGTGGCTAGAGGAGAGAAAAGGAGCCCATATCGAGAAAAATGTCATTCCCTTGGCAACCACCGAGGAAGAAACAAGTACCTGGCTGAAGAAGATGGAGATGAATCCATCGAAATATTCCGGGAAGAAGTGAGGGGGAGTACCACCGCTGGAGAAAAATGCCGTTCCATCTAAAAATACTATCCCAGCGACGAAAAATAAAATCAAACATATAAAACCTTACGGCGAGGAAAATAGAAGCAGGAGGAGGAAAAAAAAAAAAAAGACGCAATACCATCAGCGCTGCCAACGGACAGAATCCCAACTACACCAGGGAGCTTCAACACCATTCGTCCGCCGATACTGTGGCTAGAGGAGAGAAAAGGAGCCCATATCGAGAAAAATGTCATTCCCTTGGCAACCACCGAGGAAGAAACAAGTACCTGGCTGAAGAAGATGGAGATGAATCCATCGAAATATTCCGGGAAGAAGTGAGGGGGAGTACCACCGCTGGAGAAAAATGCCGTTCCATCTAAAAATACTATCCCAGCGACGAAAAATAAAATCAAACATATAAAACCTTACGGCGGGGAAAATAGAAGCAGGAGGAGGAAAAAAAAAAAAGACGCAATACCATCAGCGCTGCCAACGGACAGAATCCCAACTACACCAGGGAGCTTCAACACCATTCGTCCGCCGATACTGTGGCTAGAGGAGAGAAAAGGAGCCCATATCGAGAAAAATGTCATAAGCCACCCCACGTCCTACAGACTCTGCCCAAAGCGCCTGGAGCTGGCTCAGGAGATGCGGGATAAAAGGGCGCAAAAGCCTACAAAAAGGATAGGTGTCACCCAGGCTCAACCGATCCGGACCTTCCCGGCCACCAGGACCACCAGCGGAGTGCTTTTCTCACAAGCAGCCGGCGGAACAGCACCCCAACATCCATACGAAGCACCAATATTGTCAACTGCTGACTTCCCCAGCCTCCCTACACAGGAACCTATGCGACAGCCGCAGGGGATGGGCATGGACGCTATGTTCACGCTCGTCATGGGTCTCATGGACACAGTTACCAAGCTCATGGCTAAGGTCGACAGGCTGGTTGACCTCGTGGTGCCTTCAAAATGATCGGGCACATCGTAGTCAACTACAACATACGCAGCCTTCGACCTAAGTTGGCTGAGCTTGAATATCTCCTCCAGGCCTACTCCCCTGCGGTGGTGGCCATTACGGACACCCAGCTGCGCCCCCATGACCGGCCGTTCTTCGGAGGATACACCTCGTACAGGTGCGACGGCCTGGCTGGAACTTCCGGAGGAGCGCTGCTGCTCGTAAGAAGAGACTTGCCTTCAAGACTTCTCGAGCAGCAGCCCACCACTAACACCGGGACCCAGGCAGTGTCCGTCTCGGTTCGCCTGAGGAGACGCTACGTCTTCACGTGTGTCTACCGAAGGCCCCGAGCACCGCTGGCGGAGACCAAGGCACTCATCACGGCTGCATCGCAGGAACCCCACCATGTTCTCGTCGGGGACCTCAACGCCCGACACCAAGTCTGGCAGTGTTCCACGGCTAATGAACTGGGGCGGTACATAGTGAGGACGAGTCTCGGAGTTCTTCATCCGGGGATCCACACATTCAGACATGCAGGGAACCCCGCCTGGACGTCCACCCTAGACCTGCTCCTCACTAAGGATCTGCATGCAGTGACGAGATGCAGTGCCCTGGACTTTGGTCCTTCAGACCACCGCCCGGTCTTGTACGAGATGGAAGGAGACCCGCCTACGCCGCTGCCTACGAAGTACATCCTCCACAAGGCAGATTGGAAAGGATACCAGGAGGATATCCTCTCCGACCTGCCCCCCATTGGGACCTTCGGAGCTGCTGCCGACCTCGACGAAGCCGTCACAAGCTTCACCGAAGTCATCCAGTCCGCCGCCGATAGAAGGATTCCTAAGTTTGTTCCGAAGCCCATCAACCAGCGTAAGCCTCCTGCTCACATCACCAGGCTGATCGGGATGCGAAACAACCTTAAGAATATATGGGCGCGGACGAATGATAGAACCCTGAGGGCCCCTATCAATGCCATGACCCGGCAAATTGCGCAGCTGTCTGCGCAATGGAAGACGGCCCTCTGGCACGAGCAGCTCCGACGGACCCACGAGGACACTAGGCAGTTTTGGCGGCTCCTTCGCTGCACGGTCACGAAGCGACGCGAGGTCATCCTCTCCGACGGCGATCACCTCCTGTCACCGGCAGAGCAAGCTGAAGCCCTCGCCGATTACTACGAGGAGAACGACCGTCGGAGAACCGACACGTCGCCGAGGCTTGACGGTGATCCCCAAGACCTCCCCAGGTCCCCGCTGCACTTCACCTACAGGCAACTGGAATCGGCGCTGAGGCGAACCAAGGGAAACAAATCCTCCGGACTGGATGGTGTACCGAATGTGATGCTGAAGATGCTCCCTAGGAAAGCGAAGGCCTACCTATTGAACATCTTCAATGCAGCCTACCGCACTGGACACTTCCCCGAGGCATGGAAGCACGCCGTGGTGGTCCCTCTTCGAAAACCAAAGAAGCCAGGAGACAAGCCCGAGCACTACCGGCCGATAAGCCTGCTGAGTCACATGAGCAAGATCTTCGAAAAGTTGATCCTTGCTCATGTGCTGAAGCACTGCGCGGACGCGGATGTAATCCCCCCGGAACAGACTGGCTTTCGGCCCGGGCTCTCCTGTGATCACCACGTCGCCAAGCTTCAGAACACCGTGGCCGCAGAGCTCAACAAGAACAGAGCAACGGCCTTCATCTCCCTGGACTGCACGCAGGCGTTCGACTGCGTATCCCACCAGGTGCTTTTGCACCAGTTGCGGTGCTACGGATTCCCGGCACAGCTTGTCAAGATTCTTGAGAGCTACTTGTCGGGAAGAACGTTCGCTGTCAGGATTGGTGGTGATGTATCCAGCAGTCGACCGTCTGCGTGTGGTGTCCCACAGGGATCGGTGCTGGGTCCAGTGCTGTTCACCATCTACACCGCCCACATCGTGAGGATGCAGTTCCCTCGAGTCGCCTTAGCTGCCTACGCTGACGACATTGGCGTCTACTCCTCCAGCTTCAACGCCGGAGTCGCTCTTAAGAGGGCCGAGTCCGCCTGCGAAAAAATCGTAGACGCACTTGGAGATGTAGGAATAGACGTCAACCCGTCGAAGACAGATGCCGTGGTGTGTTCCTTCCAGGGAAATAAAGGAGGCCGACCCCGAGGAGCCCTGCCCTCACACTTTGAGGTCAGGGGTCAGCGGATCAAGCTGTCCACTAAAATAAATTACCTGGGAGTGCACATACACCGGCACCTGTCCGTGACGCCGCATGTCAACAGCCGCTTGAAGGAAGCCCGGCAGAAGACGTTTCGCCTGAATCACCTTCTACGATCTGCCCAGCTGTCGCTTCGGCTAAAGCTGCAGATTTATAAGGCGATCATCAGGCCTACCCTTCTGCACGGGGCACCCGCCCTGAGGTACATGTACCCCAGTGTGCTGAAGCGGCTGCAGCGTTTCCAGAACGGGGTCCTGCTACGGGCCGTGCAGCACACAAGCCTCCGGAGAACGAAGCCGGTCATCCTCCACGACGAACTGATGCTGCCCTCAGTACAAGAGTTCATACGGAGGCGTCATATTAAGTTCTATGACGGCCTCCAGTACTGTGTCAACCCCCTTTTCAGGGACTTGACGCCACCACCTCTTCCTCAGAGGTGGCAGGGCAGCACCAGGAGAATCCTGGATCTTGGAGAGGAGGCTGGGTAAAAGCAGCTTTATATTGTAAATAATTGTAAATAAATGTAAATAAAATGTGTACACATTAGATTAAGTTAGTATTAAGTTAGCCTTAAGATACTTCCTAGTCTAGCCCCTCCCTAGACCACCTTGACTCCCCCTAGTTTTAGTACCCTAGACTAAGTAGGCTTAAGTCCCCCCGATTGTAAATACATCCCCCTTCTAGTACGTAAGCGTAGGATAAGGTGTAGATTTAAGTCCAGCTCCAGGCTCCAACCCGTTGGGCCTGGAGGTCTCTATGTACATACTAAATAAATTTTGGAGGGTGGGAAAAAAAAAAAAAAAAAAAAAAAAAAAAAAAAAAAAAAAAAAAAAAAAAAAAAAAAAAAAAATGTCATTCCCTTGGCAACCACCGAGGAAGAAACAAGTACCTGGCTGAAGAAGATGGAGATGAATCCATCGAAATATTCCGGGAAGAAGTGAGGGGGAGTACCACCGCTGGAGAAAAATGCCGTTCCATCTAAAAATACTATCCCAGCGACGAAAAATAAAATCAAACATATAAAACCTTACGGCGAGGAAAATAGAAGCAGGAGGAGGAAAAAAAAAAAAAGACGCAATACCATCAGCGCTGCCAACGGACAGAATCCCAACTACACCAGGGAGCTTCAACACCATTCGTCCGCCGATACTGTGGCTAGAGGAGAGAAAAGGAGCCCATATCGAGAAAAATGTCATTCCCTTGGCAACCACCGAGGAAGAAACAAGTACCTGGCTGAAGAAGATGGAGATGAATCCATCGAAATATTCCGGGAAGAAGTGAGGGGGAGTACCACCGCTGGAGAAAAATGCCGTTCCATCTAAAAATATATTCTTATGTATTTCGACACGCAGAATCCGAATCCGGAGTCCGTTTCATCCCATCACTTCAGGTTTAAGGGCATTTGAAGGTCAAATTTTGTATGAAGCCGTTAAAGAAGAAATCACTAGAGCTTCCGTGGTTTTGAGGGTCGCTGAATTCGAATCCGAGGTCTGTTTTACCCCATAAGCGGAAAATCAAGTTCATTTCAAGGACAATTATGTCTATTTTGCAAAAAAAAAAAGAAAAAAAAAAGAAGAATTTTGTTTGAAGATTCATTGTTTGCAAAATAAACATATTTGCCCTTGAAATTACCTTAATTTTGCCCCGATATGGTGAAACAGACCTCGTATTCGAATTCAGGGACCCTCAAAACCATGGAAGCTCTAGTTATTTCTTTATTCTTTAACAACTTCTTTAGTCTTTAACAAAATCATACAGAATTTGGCCTTCAAATGCTCTTAAACCTGACTTGATGGGGACTCCGGATTCGGATTCAACATGTCGAAATACTTTATAATATATGTTTGGTGACTTTGGAAAATACCACTTTTTTTATGTGTGTCTGTGTAATTGGTGCTTGAGATATTTACAATAAATTTATGTAAGCTTGGATACGATTCGTCAGCTAAGTAACATCACAGAATTCTATTTACACTAAAATAAAATAGCAATATAAGAAATTTTAAATTATATTTTAAAAAAGTCCGTCACGCAGGAGCTGCATAACTAAGCACTTTCCTCAGAATTTGGGTAGTGTAGACTTCTTTCCAGAACAATTTGCTTAAAATATCCTACATAAATAAAATAAAAACATGAATAGTTCTCTTTTAATTTTGTAATGAGTAACTGATAAATTATTCATTTGCTTCCAGAGTTATGTTTACACATGGTACCTACGGGGCGCTAATGGCCAAGATGTAGATGCGCCGTTAAAAAAAAAAAAAAAACAAAAAAAAAAAAAAACACATGGTACCTACTACACTACGTAATAAATACAAAATCCTCATATTATTGTATTTTGATCTAACGCAGGAACCGGATACAGTCCCTCTAGCGCTCCTTGCGGCGCCTTTGTGAACCTATGTCTGGCTGGCTTTTCTATTGAAATATATTACAAAGTAAACCCCCCTTTCCGATTGACCGATTCAGCTCATTTTTACAACACTTCTTTCTCATGAGTTACCCACGCGGTATACGTATACCGCGTTTCGTTACAATACAGCAGAAATTACGACCAGTATGAGTATATTAGTAATTTAGGTCCGGAGTAAACCCCCCCCTCCTAATGAACCGATTTAGTTTATTTTTACAACACATATTTACCTGTAGATTACCACTACGAATACCGAGTTTCGTCGAAATATACCAAAAATCACGGTTGGTAGTGGGGAATTGGTATTGTGGGTCTGGAGTAAACCCCCCCTCCTAATGAACCGATTTAGTTTATTATTATAACACAAATTTACCTGTAGATTACCACTATGAATACCGAGTTTCGTCGAAATATACCTAAAATCACGGCTGGTAGTGGCGAATTGGTATTGTCGGTCCGGAGTAAACCCCCCCCCCCTCCTTATGAACCGATTTGGTTTCTTTTTATAGCTCACTTTTCTCTCTATATTACCAGTACGAATACCAAGTTTCGTTGAAATATAACAAATATTACGGCTGAAATGGTCAAATTAGTGTTTTGGGTTCGGGGTAAACCCCCCCTTCCGGTGGACCGATTTTGGTGGTTAACGAACTCGTTCAATCGTTTGCTAATTGAATGCTATATACCAAGTTTCGTGACGAAAAAACAAAAACTCTGGCCGCTATCGTGTTAACAGACACATATATATATATATATATATATATATATATATATATATATATATATATGCATATATATATATATATATATATATATATATATATATATAAATTTTAACGGGGGTCATTTTCGGTGTCTACTAGGTAGGATCGATAAAGATTTGAAGAAATTTTTCAAAAATTCCGTCATGAGTCCAACCTCAATAGCTACTTTCCTTCGGAGGAAAGTGCTAAAAAATAATAATAAAGTAAAACAAACATTATTCTTCATAATCAAACTTAAAAGTCATCGCCTCTTCAACATACTGGTAGAGTTTTAAATAGTCCTCGCCTTTCAAAAAGTCTAATGCTTTGATACAAGATAATCTGATCTTCTGGAAGATGTTTACTCTTATCTCGGACAGGATTGTACAAACAGCTAGGAAATTTATGACATCTTCAGGCTGGTTCATATTGGAAAGATAGCAGAGGGCACTATCATCAGAACTCCAAGGCTTGTTGTACAGGTTAAGGGTTTCTGTTCTGCCTCGCATGATGGTCCTTATCATTTGAAGGCTGTTTGTATCGTTGACATTAGATGTTTATTAATATATAAATATAATTTATGCTTACATACATTTTAAAATGTTTATTTCTTCAAATTTTTGGTGTAGCGTTAATTGTTTTTCACAACTATAAATAACTTCCAGCAACTAATTTATATGTTATCTAGCTCCGGATATTCTTTGTGAAACAAGAACATAACCATTAAAATTGGTGCAACAACCCTTTAGCGAGTGTGCGCTTCTGCCGTGCGGCTCTCGTGCTGCAGTCAGTCCAGTTCTGGGAGCCTAGCAAATTCCTTCCATACACTTATATATCCTATTCAGATAGATCTGCAACTTCCAGGAGAGAAATATTCTAAATGATTCAATGTCCTTCGCAATTTTTTGTATGTCCTTTACAAGTTTTACTATGATCCTAGGCCTGAACTCTATATAAGTCTTGGGCTAGAACACGCAATTCAGTGTATTACAGACAGTGCATCAGATAAGTTCAATGGGCTCTTATATCACCCAATTAAATCACTCTATTTGAGTATAAGTGTTTGGGATTTATTTTGGTATCTCATTATTCCTCATTGAGTAATTTGAGTGCAGTGCTGCTTTTGCAAATCTTAATAAGCAAAAAACATTTGTTGTTTTTTTAAATATTTGTTCAAAGTAGCTGGGGAACTGATGTTTAACACTCCAATGGTCATGCCAGATCTCTCAGATACAGAGCATCTTAAGCAAACTGTGTACAGGGCGCAAGTGTGCGGGTCTAGCTATACCCTTTACTATTCCTAGAGCAGATAGTGGCTGATGGGTCAGTTCTGACAAGCAGTAACTATCCACTAAAACTATTTTGTATCTCATAGATACCACGCGACCATATTTTTACTTTTAGAAAAGAGGGCACATTGGTATCATACGTACCACAAAATATAAACAACAATAAACTAAACGTACATATGATATCAAGTATGAATATGGATGCAGCGATTGATGAAGAAACAGGGGTAAAAAAGATAGCACTGTAGCCGAGAGCACCAAAACTAGAAAGCGATGCCAAATGTGCTGGACAAACAATACCACAAGTCTCACCCGGTATAAATGCAAGGGGCGCGGCCAATATTTATGTCTCTATCATTGCACATTATATTGTCCAGATGGACGTAAAGTAGATGATGATACAGAAGACTTTTTTGAAGATATATACTTCTATATAAACTTAAAAAAACGTCAAAATATTATTAATATTTGCCCTAATTTTTCCTACCTACTTGTTATTTGTATATTTCAACTATATGAGTTTGCAAATAATAAATAAATAAAATATAATACAATGCAAGGTGAGGAATAACCCTTCAAAGTTCAACATATACATTTATTATATAATAAAAGTATATGTTGAACATTGAATGGTTATTCCTCACCTTGGATTTTATTATTAATTAATACCCTTCCCCTTTTCATCAAAATATTTAAAACATAGCTTTTTCTTGGTAAATTTACTAATTTTTTATATAATAATCTCCTGTTAAGAGTTTTTGTTCATTCTAAATGTAATAGATAAAGTTATTTACGGTAAATAAGTCTGAAACACCGGCGTATCTCTCAGATGCAAGGCGACAACCAATGGTAGTTTCAATGGCGCGACCATTGGAGTGTTAAAGTAAAAGTTTATCATTTATAATCAATAGATATTTTTTTAAAGATATTTTATTGATAATATACCTTTGTATCAAAATAGATTTATATAGTTATAATTATTTTGCAGATATTTGCTGCGGAGTGGAAATGCCGAACACCCATCTGATAGATTTTACAACACAACAGTTGAAGTTCTTCCAGTTTTGTCGCCTACAGCAATTTACGACAATTTCAATTATACTTCTGATGGATTTATAATTGTTGGTAAGTTAAATACTTCAATTTATTAACTATTCACCACTGCATATTCTAAGGAATGAGGGTGCGGTTCATGGAGAGTGGACTACTAGACTCTATTCTTTCTGTACCATTTGGGCATCCCGCTTATGAGATTGACCTCATAACACAATCCGGAAGTCCCGACGAATTCATAGATAACAAAAAGAAAAATCAATTGACCAGGCGATTCGCCAAGTTGCAAAGCCTTATCAATAAATAAATAAATAAAAAAGAAGAAAATGGTTCAAATTTGTATAAATATTTGTCTGTCGCTCTCACACGCTAAAAATAGTGTGATTTTGATTAAATTTGGTACAGATATCTATTGCCTAATTTGAAAGGTCAAGTTCGTTAACCTGCAGAATCTGTCGCCCGGGAAATTCGTGTGAAAAAACTCGTAACACTTATGTTTTATAGTTTTTATGCTTGCAGGTACTTGTTACATAGGTTCTCTGAAATAGGAAAACAAATTAAATCATTTTTAAAGCAATATCTGTTATCGTTTACGAAAAAAAAAATTAATATAACTACTTCAGAAATGATTGATTCAGTTGAAACTTGTTCTTGACATTTTATATTCATCTAATCTAAGATATTTAAATGTTGGTTTTTTGGATTTAAGTAAGTATTAGAAGTAAAATTAAATTTAAATTAACAGGCATGAAATATTTTCTGATCTTGGTATATTTTCTGAAACAGTTTGGAAATTGTGATAATTGAAAGGTGACCAATCGAAAGCTTACAAAATTCTTTACTAAAAGATTTTGATGTAATTTTTCAATATGACGACATCAATTGGAGAAATAAGTGTTTAACATTTTGAAAGTGCTAGTTTTGTTCTTTTGAACAGGTTTCCGTTTTACTTACTTTATATCTGGTTGTTTTTTTGTTAAATTGCATTTAACAGTAAAATGAGGATTTTTGTAAAAAAAAAAAAATATAAGAAAATAAAACATGTTGGTAATAGAAGGTAGGGATTGTCGGAGTTCGGTCACTGCTTCTTAATAAAAACAGATGCGGGATAATTTCTCTGAGAAATGATCCCGCATCTGTGAGGTATAGTTCTCAATTTTCTCATCGCCCTGATGAAGGCTTGAATATCAAGCCGCAACGTCGGCATCAATAAAACCATTTTCATTTGTAAAATGTTGTTTTTATTAAGAAGCAGTGACCTAACCCCGACAATCCCTATCTTGCATCATCAACGGTCAACAATCTCCTCTCAAAATATTGGTACTAGTTTTTTCCTAGGGCGAAAATTGAGAAGGCAGGGGGAGCATTTCCGCTTAGGATATTGTCAGTTTCTTGTTGTGATGCCCCTTTGAGATTTTATTTTATATTTTTCACAAAATTCCAGAACCTACCAATAACTGCTTCTATTGCTTTACTAATGACACTGGGGATATGAACGGAACCTTGCTAAGATGACGCAGTTCCTGCAAGTTGGACTTTTTTCAAGTGAAGAAAGTGGCACAGCATATCCAAATATTTCTAAGTACAATAACATAGAGCTGTACCTCAGAAGTTACAACAGCTCTATGAGAAGAACAACAGCTCTCTTCAGTTGTAAGAAGTTCTCGACACGTTCAGTGCCAGCAACACACCAGTTATGGAATTCCCAACATGCCACAGACAAGCTTGGCATTTTAAAAAGAGATAGTGGCCACAGGTTTTGTAATTTACGGTGGCAGTGAATTTGTTAAACTAATTTTATTCTCTCTTTTTCAAAACTTAACTCTCCACTGAATGATTAACTACTGACTATTTCTATTACAGGAAGATTCGATAATATGGGAGTAGCCGAAGGTAAAGTCGACCCGAGGCTGGGTGCCATAAAGGAGTTCAGGCTTACAGTTCACAGTGAAAGTGACAACTGGGCCATTCTTAGTGAGGTACTTTTATTATTTATAAATATTTATATTGATGCAGAGACAAACTATTTCAAAGGCAATAGCCTGTCAGAAAATCAGAAAATCGTCATAAATTTGCAATGTAATGTTGCCTCAGGCCGTAGTAAAGCCGTCTCAAAAATTATAATAGCTGTACCTTGAAGAATTTTTAATGTAGAAGAAAAATCTACGATCAGATTTCTTCTATCTCATTTCATTTTCTAGTAAATTTGGAATTCGTAGAAGAAAGCATGACTGCAATTGGCCTCCTGAATCACAATCAAACCATGGATTTCGTGGGACCACTCCAGCCATGTTTTTTTTTTACTTCCCAAATAAATTCACTAATCCTTTATAGCATTGTATGCTATCTAGCCGTATGTGATCCATCGCTATCATGATTAAACAACACTTTGTTGATATTCACCATTCAAAGGTGATTTTTAATCCATGAGATGAATCTATCCTTTCTGCGATTTGATGCATTATTAATTGTGGCTCAGACTTCACTAAAAGTTTAAGAATGTTGTTATCATAATAAACAGGATTATGATAACAACATTCTTAAACGTTAATTTTTTTTCTGGGCAGTCCTTACACTGATAGTATGTCCTTGTTATACACTATTACATGGATCTTGCAGATTCAACACTCAAAAATAAAAAAAATATGGCTGCACGTTTGCATTGATTATTGATATTCATTATCTATGGGTACTATACATGGGCCCAATGTTTACGAAAATTAGTGGCAGACTGACAATAGTCGAGTGAACTAACTTTCAGCTGGCAAAGACTACCAAAGAGTCGGCAAAACATCCTTAATACAGATTTTTACAAAAATCGTATTGATGTTATCCTAGCCGATTCCTAACTATTCCCTGACTGCTTACCACCTTGACAGCTAACTATCTACACCCCATTAAACAATTATATAGTAAACAAAACCTTTTTTTTTTTTGCAGATTTTCATCGATACAAGTGGCGTAAGGTGACATGAGGAGACACCTCTTCCTTTACAAAGTGCACCACCGTAGCACAATCAAAATCAGCCCGACTTTTCTTCCGAGGTCAACTGGCTTTTGTCAGCTTTCTTCAGATAAGGGAGAAAACTCCTAATTGTTACATTTTTAATTTGCATTAGTTTTAATTTACAAATCATAATCTTTAATTTAAATTTAAATAAGTCGTCAATGATTTAAATCTTGGTATACTTTTCAGTATCTTTTATTTTCGCAGAGAAAAATGAATCACCGACGGGTTGTCGAAAATTGTTGGGGATATATATTTATAACTAGGGTGTACATATATAATATATTTATATCTATATATTTTGTAATAATCAAACAAGTTGCCATTATTTTCCATGATAATGTCATGTTAATTCTATATCCAGAGTGATAAATATAAATTAATATTTTATTCTTCACGTAAAAAATGTATTTTATAAAAATGCTAAAATGCTGTGTTATACTGTTTTATACCTACATTATTTTAATAAGTCTATTCTATAATAGGAAGAGTGACAAAACCAAACCGAATGAACCAAATTAACCACTCACATCCATATATTATCACTGGCGGTTATAGTAGCTGTCGATTAACTACTAACAATACTTAGTACATATTTAATGATAATTATTTTAATAATAGGTTATTATTGTAAAATTTTACAATAACTACAATATTCAAGTGTTAAAGCATTTACATTACTATTGTCACTTCATTATTTTTATTATGATTTCTTTAAATGTTTGTTTGATGTAAAGTCGAGATGTTAGAAGTTGCTCTAGATTAGAATCATAAGCCCAATGACTGGAAATGCTTTCTTCCGTACTATATTATATAAACATTATTCCTAGAGTAATGATGAACTAATGTTGTAAAGAAATGGGCGTATAAAGATGCTCAATAGTCATTGAATACGCTTATAAAGAAGCTAGTAGTTATGATTGTATATTAATTAATTTTAAATATTATAAATTTTAGTTATATTTTTTATTATGCTGTCTCAGTAATAGCTTCTCCACCTCAAGTGCACTTTATTTTATTTACTTTTTTTTTTCCTTACAATTGTTTTATTTTTTTAATTATAACGTTTATCAGATTTTATTATATATATATATAATACAGGTTCTTACAATAGAACACCGATTATCCAAATTAATTGGGACCGGAGGTGATTCAGATAATTGAAAATTTATATAATTGGACGTGTAATTGTAATAAAAAAGAAACCATAATATTACGTTGTAAAATATTATACATTAATATCCCAAAGTACTTTCAACACAAATTAATTGATACATTACTGAAAAAATTACCTCTAGATCAGTTATAAAAATGAACCATTGGTAGGTGTTTTATCTTAGTTCAACAGCGAAAATGTCATTATGACATAGACTACAATAAAAAGAACAAAAAAATCGAGGACCTACAAACTTAAACTGAAAAAGCAATACTCTAGTTGAATGTTTGCCGTTTGCGCTTTAGGGGGCTGATTTGGATACTAGGCATTCTACTGTATTTGGTTTTGAAGTGATTTACTGATTTCCTTTTTGTATAAATTTCAGTGGATATTACATTTAATTTGGCATTTATTTTTCAGTCGTATTTTTTTTTTTTTTTAATTTCTAATAATATATACAGACCTTGGTAGCTTTATTATAGGTCTCTTGACATTTTTTTTTTCATTCAAAACATGTTATAAAACATAGAAGAATGGGGGGAAAACATTGAACAAAATATAAATTAAATTTAATAGCATTTTAATTATTTATTTTTTGACTTCACACCGAGATCTACGCCATTAGTGCCGATATCAGTGCCATTAATGCCACCACTAGTGCCGACAGGTGCAGCAGGAAATTTCCTCGAATGAACCCACCATCTCCCGCTTGAGAAACCAAGGCATTAGCCACTAGACCATGTGGATACCCTATTTTAATTGTTATTGTCATTTTTGTTATCAATATAAATATTATATTAAAAATTATTTTTATTTCTCACTCAGTTGTCACTTTTATGGTACGTTCCTTTTTTCAAAGTACAGATAATTTTCCAATTTTTTTAAAAACTTAATTAAAAGTTTTTATGTGTAGATGGAGATAGTTAGCCGCTGTAGAGATACGAAGACAGGTATAGTTGGGATTCGTTTCGCTTCTTTTGGTGCACGTTGGCACGGTCCCGGGGAGTCGAAACGTCCAAAATACAGATTTCTTTTTGAAAGTCTGACGTTTTTCTCCTAGCCGAATCCCAACTATACCTGTCTTCGTAAAAGTTTTTATTTTAATGTATTGTCAAACGGTATGTGCTTTTATAACACGAGGTTAAAGAAGTAAATAAATGTGTTTAAACACTTGTATCGGCTATGCGCGAAGTTAGGCAGAATAAGTAGGGGAAGAAAATCCAGCCGAGCCTAGGAGGTGCCACTCCTGAGCCGCTGATGATTCTCTCCTTCACACAGATAGGAAACCGGGCTCCAGTGTGCCCCTCAGAAGCCCAACTAAGCCCCCGCCCCACTCCATCGAGCCTTTAGTTGTTGTTATTTGAATTATAATTTAACTATAGCTGGAATTATAATTTAACTTTAGCTGGAATTATTATTTTTATGGACTTCGCTTGAAATATAAGATTTTGAAACAAATTGGCAGACCTAACATATGTGTTGGCTAGACTTACCGTGGGACACCAGGTACTGCAAAAAAATATGGTTGTCACAAGAAAAGTGATTTATTCAGAAGCAATTTTAAGGCAATTTTACAATGAATAATAAATAAGGCAGACACTTTAAAGGGGGTTAAAATGTAAATAAATAAAAAAACCAAAGTAGTTTTTTTTTCATATTAAATGAAGTGGTTTATTCATGCTGTGATTTAAACAGCGTCCTCAATATACAAAATTGAAAATAATTACAAAAGGGCAGACACTTTTTGTAGGGTTTAATGATCAGCAAACATGAAAGAAAATGTTGCCTATGATGGACTGCAATACACTGCGTCTAACCGTAAGAGTGAGAGCACCGATCATCTGGGCAGTTGTGGTTTTTATCTTCGCTCTCATTGGTTCTTGCTCACATGATCTTGTACAGCTGTCCCGGTTTAAATGGCAACGTCAATAAAACACCATTTAATATTAGAATAAAAACAACTTCATTTTTTTTTTTTTATTTGTTGTCGTCTTAAAAGTGTCTGCGTTATTTATTATTCATTGTAAAATTACCTGAATTTTGCATTAAAGATAGTTGGCTTCTGATTAAAACACTATTTTTGGGCAATATTTTTTTGCACCTTTCCCCTATGTGCAGTACCTGGTGTTCCATAGTAAGTCTAGCCAACACTTATTTACCTTCTTATCTACCCAAGAGGTGCACTATAACAAAATTTCAAGATGCATAAAACACTTCATGAAACTTGCTTTGCAAGCTCTCCGAATTATTAGGAAGCATATTTTTATAGCTTCAAACATTCTGCCTGCACTTGCAATCTGCTCAGTCCATCCAGATCTGTTTTACCATTTTCCTTCAGGTGAGCACCCAGGTATTTTATATGAGTTTTAATTCTACTGATTTTTTCAATTTAAATTAAACTTGTTCTTATATTCAAGTAAGGTAATATTCTATTTTTTTTTTTTTTTTTTTTTTTTTTTTTACGGCGCATCTACTTCTAGGTCATTAGCGCCGGTAATATTCTATTCCGCGTATTTCTGACCAATCAAGTATATTTACTTTTTTGGATATATACGGTGTAGGTCAAAAAATAGTACTTCCTATTCTTTTGTACCACTTCATTTTCTGATTACCCTACATGTTTCCTGGCCTTCACACCACCTCCTCAGGGGCCATTAAATCCCCACGTGTGGTCCACGTGCCACCAATATTAAGATTGGCCAGAGGACCACACATGGGGATTTAATGGCCTTTGAGGAGGCCACGAAGCATGTAGGGCAATCAGAAAATAAAGTGATACAAAAGAAAAGGAAGTAGTATTTTTTTACCTAGGCCATATATTGTCGATACAAATGCAAAGTATCAAATGTGAAAAACGCATTTTTCATTTTCAATCTATACTGAATGCTGTTGGACTGATGGAATCTATGTCCACTCAGTGAAAGGGAAAATAACCACTGTCAAAAGGTCGAATCTGCTGACTATTTGGCTGTCCAGAAGCAAGGTTTTTTTTTCACTCTGGAAAGTGGTGATCTCATTCGATACTTTGCATTTGTATCGACGATATATCCAAAAAAGTAAAATAATGTTTTGTACTAGAAGAAAAACTAAACTGGCTCTTAAGTGTCTTTAATGTTTATCACATTATTTCCACGAGTGCTCTAGAGGTATTGAAGCTATACTGTTTATGATGTGTTTATGTTAATTCAAAGATTTATTCCTTTAAATGTTAAGTTTATACCAGAAATAAATTGTTATATTTGAACTCAATTTGATTTAAGACTGTATATAGCTAGATATCATAGTGGCCATGTGATTATATCAATTATGGAATATTAGCTGGGGCATAATTGTGTCACAATTTAATAAATATGTGAATATTTCTATCAGATTAAGGAGAATAGCGATATATGTACTTAATCACTTAATTTATTATCGTTTAAGTATGAATTATTTTTGTATGTGTCATACCATGCTTAATTTTGTGGAGCATAGATGGATGATTTATTTTTAAATTACTTTGGTTATTGACATCTGTCGATTCCATGTTCATGTCTTTATAATCAAATACTGTAATAAAGAGAGATGTAAATTTATCATTAAACATAAATATGTTGGTTGTTGTGTTCATTATTTTGTTTTTATTATTATCCTATTATTTTATACAGATGGAAAAAGGAAGGTGAAGAGTAACGCTGAAATCGCAGCCATACTGAAAAATCAGGATATTGTTAATTACAGTAAACTTCCTTTAACCCGGCACGTTCGGGACTTGAAGCATACTGGATTATCAAATAGTCTGGATTATGTGATGTATGTCGAAAAAAAAGGATAGAGTTGAAAATTAAACAAAATGTAGAATATAAGACTAGTACATATTTAATGTAAAATGTATAAAATAAAATTTCACACTGACAGAAAATTTTGAAAAATCCAAAAAGCTCATTGATATGTTGGATTCGTTGCTGGGATAAGCAAATATTATTTGTTATATTTGTCTAGCAGTCGATACAGGTAGCATTGAAGACCGGTAGGACGCTCCCGCCAAGAAACAACGCCATTCCTAATGTTGCTCTAGTTCAGTGTACAGCTAGTCTCAGATGATCATCAGTTTTCATGAAGCCTAGGCTCAGTCTGTTAATGAAGATACAGTTGTAACGAAGATCCTGTCCTATGCAGTTAATACCGAGCTGGCTTTATATCAGGTAATGCTTGTTTATCCTATGCCTGAATATAACTTATCTATGAGTTTTTTTTTCTTTTGTTTTGTTTTTTTATTATTTAAAATTATCTTTGTTTTACTTTACTGGACTCGAACCCGACCCCTCAGATAAAGAGTTTTTAAAATTAAATATTATAAAATTTTTATTATATTGGCTCCTAACGTAGAGGCGTAACGTAAATAAACTTATTAAAAATATTTTTTTTTTATTAATATTATAACACCATATACACCGTACACCACATTCACCGTACACCATATACACCGTACACCATATACACTGTACAACGTACACCATATACAAGTAAGCTCCGCCACTAATCTACTACAGAGTACTCCTTTGCCACGTCGTTTTCTAGATGCAGAAAGTAGGTGTAGCATGCCATGCCAGGTAACCTTTAGTAAAAATTAATTTCACATAAAAAAAAAAAAAAAGAAGAAGTAAGAAAATCAACACAAGGCACAGTGTAGGGTGGCATTTCCTGAAAAAAAAAATAGGTGAGTATCAAATAAGGGATTTCTTTGTGCCTAAAAAGGAAGTTTTGAATCATGCTTGCAAGGGAACATCCCCAAGTGTCCGAAGCCGATTTTAATGAAACTTTCTATATTTATTAAACACCTGAAAATAATCCAAAGTACACCTCAAATATTCTAACTTATAAACTATCATAAGTAGAAAGAAATGTTAGAAGGAAAAAATGTATGATATTTTACATACACTACAAATATGTCAACAAATGTTTAAATAATCATTTATTCATAAGAAAAAGACGTTTTGCACCTTCTTTTTACTTGATATCAACATTTTTCATAAGAAACAAAAGAACAGGAATACGCTGCTGAATTTAACGATGTATGATATTTTTAATTCCCATCTCGGAATTATGCTGATATAGAAAAATACATATCGATTATTTTCACGTGTTTAACAAATATAGAAAGTTTCATTAAAATCAGCTCCGGACACTTGGGAATGTTCCCTTGTTAGAGAAATACCACACAAAAAACATAAAATATGACAATTTTAAAAAAGTGTATAAGTAAATACTAATCAACTATTAAAACCCTACAATACTGGTTCAAAGCTCTTAAAAAAAGGATGAAGCGTTGATCGTCGGAGTTTCGGTCAGTGTTCTTATTCAATAAAACACATTTTATTTGCTAAAATGTATATTTATTGCCGCCAACGTTTCGGCTTGCTATACAAGCCATCTTCAGGGCTGTAAATACCATATATGTTTTTACAGCCCTGAAGATGGCTTGTATAGCAAGCCGAAACGTTGGCGGCAATAAATATACATTTTAGCAAATAAAATGTGTTTTATTGAATAAGAACACTGACCGAAACCCTGACGATCAACGCTTCCTACTTCCGAACGGTCGACTTATCTTCTCAATTAAAAAAAGGATGATGGAAAACTCTCCAATATAGTAACTGCTGAGGAAAACAATGCATCCCGAGTGGCTACCCTCAAGTTGGCCCGCACGTGAGAGGCCCTCTGTCTCAAGGTGAGGGGAGGGGAAGGAAAAAAAAGAAAGAAAAGGAACTGCATAATTTTTAAGAGGTCTTATTTAATAACACAATTTAGAACTAATTCTAACATTTTTATTATAATTATTAACAGTCAAGGTACAAAGAAGGCAAGGTATACTGTGCTTATATACCTTTCAGTGTTGGGCAAAAATTATTCAGAATGATGAATAATGATTAATGAATAAATGTATTTTTTCATTCATGAATGAAGAATAATTAATTACTTTTATTCATTATTCGTTATTCTGTGAATGAAGTTTATGTTTTATTCACAAATTATTCGAATGATCATTCAGAATAAACATGTTTTAGTGAATAACGATAGATTTATTATAATGTTGGCAGCCAGAAATACGTATATATATGTGTGTTTGAGTAGGATTATTCAGTAGACCAACTAGAAATAAATAATAATGAATGATGAATAATGAATAACGAATAATTCTGTGAATAATTCATGATGTACTGTGTGAATAAGATAATTCAGTGAATTATTCATCATTCACTAAAAATTTATTCGAATGATCATTCAAATAATAATTTATTCGAATAATGCCCAACACTGATACCTTTTTCTTTTACCATTTAAGAAGATACAGGTTATAAACCCTCTTAGAAATTTAACTATACTACAAAACATAGTAATACTTCTTCTCGCTTCACAGAAATACAACTAAATATCTTAGAATTATTTAGAAAAAACAAAATTTCCAAGTATAACTATATTCACATACTCTATTCGAATAATTAAATGGAGTCTAGAATATTTTAAAATGTTATTTTAAGAATACATAATTTTGCTATTTATTACTTTTTAAATATCACACTTCAATAATTTATTCTAGTATTCTTAAAAATAACTATTCTTTACAATATAATTTAATTTTATATAAAAGAATAAGGCAAACATATCGCACTAGTATTTCTAAAGTGACACAAGTTTTATTCACACCGTCATAGTTACGAGTATGAAAAACATGGTAAATATCTCTTTATCAACCATCAAAACTGTATGTACGTAGCTTCAGAGCTTGTACACCAGAGGGAACTCTTGTCAACCTTCCTGTCTAAATGCTACCCCCCCCCCCCCTACGTAGGCAAGAGTGACACATTTCCAGTAGAGTTTTATTTTGAGTTGTGTCACTTTAGAAATACTAGTGAGATAGGTTAGTTATTCGGTTGCTCAAATAGAAAAACATAAATTCAGAGTTTCATATTTGTAGTGTCGAGGATATTAGAGGCACAAAAAAAGGTTTTCAGTTTACAAGATAGTAATTGTAATCATAGTTTTGACATAATTAAAACAAAAATAAAATAAGAAAAACTAATTTCATAATGTGAAACTATAAGTTATATTTTGGCAGAAATTCAACAGTTTTCAGATTGGTATGCAGGTTATTGAACCTGATCTAATAGTTTCACATCTTTTCTTGATTGCGAGAGCAAAACTACTTAAAAATTAGTTCCACAGTCAAATCGTAGGAAAGCAAATGTTCTACTTCATGGGCCATATCAAGACTCAAGTCCAGAATCCAGAAAACTAGTTTTTAACTTTTCAAATCTTTTTCCAAGCTAATTCATCTAAAGGAGCCAAGCAGTTAGTTTTATTTAGTTTGGTGCTCCTCAATAAAGTATTCTCTCTAGTTGAAACGGTATTAATTTTGATCCTCTTATTTAATTACAAAATAATTATTAATTTTATATTTATTTAATACATTCCTTCTGATTACTGGGGAATTATTAATACTATTAAAATGTCAGAAGTTTCATTACTCAGCTAATTCAAGAAACCACATAAAGTATCTTTTCCACGTAAAATTATTGTTCTTGGTATTGTGGTATACATAAATAATTTTTGTTTTTAAACTCTTCTAGAATCACTTAATAAGTGTTCTGTTATTCAAAAATCACTATTAATTCGTTCAGTGCCACCAGACCGCCTAGTGTGTACAAGCACCTATGCCTAAAGAGGTAGTGGGCTCTAGGGTAGATTTCGTAATTTACGAGGGCACTGAATGTGTTAAGGCATTTTCTTGAAAAGTTATGATCGTTTCATTAGCAATTAATATAATTACTTACATTCTATAAATAAAAAAAGTCAAGTGAATTAATACAGTTCAGAAAATTGTAGAAAATAATAGTCAGGTTTTAACAACACCGTCAATATAAAAAGACAATTTGAATATCATAAAATCCAAGACTTTTGAGGGATCACTTTCTGTAGGTAACAAGTGCTCTATATGGACCTGGCGATGGGGTGACTCCATCAATACCTTTAGTGTCAGGCTGGGGCTCGCCAGAAGGAACGCTGAATTCAAAATTCTGCAGTAGAGCAGCGGTGAACAAGAAAATGTTACACCTTGCTAGGGTCTGTCCAAGACATCTGTGTTTACCTGTAAGAACAGAGATATTTTATTATATGCAACTAATTTTACAGTGAAATTCCAATTTTTTTTATTTTTTTATTTTTTTTTTACAGAACTATGTTGTTGAATTGGCAAAATAGCCAAAAGGTCAGTTCCCTTCACACTTTAAATATTTTTTTTTTTATTCTCTTCCCTTCAAAGTTTCACATCTTTTGTAGGTGCCTCTTCAGGGAAATATTTTATAAATATAATATACCAATTACTGATCAGCTGATATATTACAACCATATTGGATTCATTCAGTCCTGTTATGGCCCAACTGGTGGAAAGTTCTCCTCCTCATAATCCAAGAGCTGGTAATGTACATTTCATAGTGTTTTATGCACCTTGAATTTTTGCTATAATGTACCTCTTGGGTAGATAATAAGGTAAATATGTGTTAGCTAGACTTACCGTGGAACACCAGCTACTGCTCATATTGTAATAATATATGCATACATATGTGATTTAGTTAGTAATTAAATATTTTTATTTATTTTAACTGTCTACATACTTTTTTTCCTTGAAACTTTTACATGCATATGTACATGTAAATAATACACCAGCAATGGTTTACACATTTTGAATTTATTTTATAATTTGGTTACTAAATTTTACTTAAATATGTAATATTAACACTAGATTTACGAGACCTGGTACTAGTTTAAATGTCAATAACAAAAAATATATTTGTTACTAATATAAATAAAGTAAAATTAAATTAATTAAATGTATTCTCTACTTATAGCTACAAAAGTCATAACATCATTTAGGAAAGAAAATATTGTATGTAATAGGAATTTTAAATTGAAATTGCACAACCAGTCAAAATGACTGGTCTGGTAAATCTAGTGTTAAAAATGGTACATATTATTATATCCTCAAATAATAAGGTTGTTCAAATACAAAGTGACCACTTCTTACGTAAATATTTTTAGAATATTTGTCTAATAAATTTTATTACTTACCATATCCAAAGGGTAAATAGTAGTCGGGAACAACGATCTTCCCTTCGCTATCTATGAACCTCTCGGGCCTGAAGACTTCGGGATCACCCCAGAAATCTTTGTTCATCAGCACGCCGTTGAAATTTGCAATCACCATTGTGTCCTATATGACAAATATAAGGGAACATTTAGGTTTAGGACAAATTTAAGGTAGATATTTTTATTATATATTTATAATGTAAAGTAATTGTCTTTCATTTTATTTATCCAACTGCATAGATTTATTGGAGGAGGGCCGGTGGCCATGAGTGCTAAGGCCTATTCATTCCGTGCCTAAGGTAGTAGGTTAGATTCCCACTGTCCTGGCTGAAAAGGGTGGTGACCTATAGATAACGCGTACTAAATTTTTTTAAAAATAATAAATGGTCATTAAAATTTAAATAAAAAAAGCAAAGATTTATTGGACCAGTTGAAAAAATTACTATATAAGAGATGACAACACATTCTTTGAATTTGCAGACTTGAACAAAATGCCCTTTGGGTAATGGTTTTTTATGATAAATTTTCATCTTGACGTTACAGATATCCACCAAGAAGGAAGAAAAGCTGAACAATTTGACAAAATCTGTTGGAAAACAGCAGAAAATTCACTGCCACTGCTAGCGACAAAAGCCAAACAAATATGAACATTGAACCAACTAAAAATTAGACTTAAACTGAGACTTCGTAATGAGACCGGATGACAACCTCTTGCATTGTTAAATATTTTTTAGAACGAATCTAACAAGGGAACATCCCCAAGAGTCTGGAGCTGATTTTAATGAAACTTTACATATTTATTAAACACCTGAAAATAATTGATACACATATGTTTTTTTTTTTTTTTGTTTTTGTTTTTTTTTATACTGGCCCAATCCAATATAAGGTGTGAAACCACACTTACAAATTACACCTCAAATATTCCAACTTTTAACCCTTTAACGCACAAAACCTTTTTCTTTTTTTTTTTTTTTTTTATAAAATAGTTTTTTCCCCGTTTTTATTATTATTTTAAATCATGCATGTTTTACTTACTTTTGGAATATCATATCCCTGTAGAGTTGTATCTTTCAGAGCTCGGTGAGGAATACTGAATGTCCGGCCCATGAAAACC